>CM040120.1:328140791-328740791 GCA_022559845.1 Amorphophallus konjac | reverse complement strand
AAAACCAAAAACTGAAAAAGGATGAAACTTCACAGAATAAGGATAAAGACACTCCTGTTATTATAAAGAAGGCTACACACAATTCACATAATCTCTCACACACTCACATTAAAAAGGGTTCATGTTATTATTGTGGGAAAGGAGGTCACATAATGGAGGATTGTGGATTGATGTTAAAGGATGAGCATGCTAGTAGAACTTTACATTCTAGAAACTCTTTTGATAGAAACCATGTTGCTAGGAAGCCTGATGCTTCATGTTATTATTGTGGGAAACATGGTCATCTCATGAATGATTGTTTTATCATGAAAGAAGACAACAAACTACAAGCCAGGTCTTCCATGCACTTTCATGATCCATATGGATCTAAACACAAGTCTAATCAGCACATTGTGTGCTTCAACTGCAATAAGCCTGGGCACAAGGCTGCTGAGTGCTGGTTTAGATCTACATGGGGTAAAAATGTTTTTCACAGAAGAAATTCTTTTGCTTGCTCCCACTGTAGGAAAAATGGGCATACAGTCAAGGACTGTTGGTATGTTCAAAAGAACTATGTTAAACCCCATTTTGTCAAATTCCCTGCAAAACCTTTTGTGAAAATTTCATACTATAACTGTGGGAAGCCAGGCCATAAATCTGCTGAATGTTGGATGGTTAAGAACAAGCATCAAACTGCTCATGCATATAACACAAAATCTTATGAACATGTTTATAAACATCACCCTGCCGTCAATAAGCATCATAAGAATCAAACACCAGCCATTTCATGTAGATACTATGGAAAATTTGGACATTCTATGAATGACTGTTCACTGATGAAATTTGATGATAATGTTACAATGAAAGTGTTTAGAAAACCTGTCAGGGCTAACGCAGGACCCAAAGCTGCTTGGGTCCCTGCAGGATCAAGATGATCAAATACTTTGCAGGTGTGCCTTGGAGGGAGAAATAAAAGGGATTAACCAAGGCACTCAAAAAGAAAACCCCAGGACTCAATTCAGGTCAGTTCTGAAATCTGTTTCAATTTCATTATCTGAAATTGTTGTTTTGCTTGATTGATTTTTGATGTTCTTCTCATGCTGTTGTTTGCACTAAACAAATGAGATTGCTTTGCACTGCATATGACATTTGCATGACCATCATGATATATTAAATGAAACAGTGCTGAAGGGCATATGGAGTATGTCTAGATGCTACTGCCTTGTGTGAGGTGGTCCTTGGACCGAGTCCTCCGCCTAGTACCATGGGTCTAGTTCTCATATAGAGCAGTGTATTGCATATCATAAATTTGAAGAAAATAAATTTCGAAAAGAAATGATTCATTGCACATCATGCATTTTGTCAGGGGGAGCTAGTTTGTTGTTGATTGATCATCATGCTCTCCTTGTTACAATTGTTGCATACTGCATATGTAGGATAGTGCATATCATAAAATTTTGAAAATCTAAAAAGAAATTCACTGCACTTAGACAGGGGGAGCATTCCTATTTCATATCTTCTACACCTCATGAACTCCTTTCGTTTAAGAAACCTGATTCATACTCTTGACTATGCGCTATTCAACTGTATTCTCTGCTGATATCTCTAAAATAGCTAATAAGTCTGTATTCCAGACTCAGCTACTGTCTGATGATAAAAATCTCTTCTGATGCTCTTCTCTATTGCTGATTTACTCTTCCTTCATATACCTCTTAGCTGGTGTGACTATTTTGGCTCCTTTATTGAGTTGTTGGTCAGCTAAATTTTATTGTTCTGATCTGAGGAACTTAAGCTGCATGTCATGCAATTCAGTCTGAGATTTTGGTAGAAACTCCTATCATATGGATTTAAGAATTATCACTGAATCAGTCTGATATAGGATTAATGTATTCTCAGCTTTGTAATTAAATTGAAAATATCTGTTGATGAGGTTTAATAAACTTTAACCTCTTATGTCATGTAATCCTTAAAGTCTCTCATCTGATATCTGAAATTTGACATCTAGGCTACTTTGGTAGAGATACATAGAGTGAGTGGTTTGGTTAAACATTAACTTGAGAAAGTTGACTAAATAAAAAATTGTGAATTCAGAGCAATGACTCGGTCACTGAGAAACTGAGTTCTTTATGAATGAAATAAAGTAACTCATGTCATGAGGCGCCACAGTTATCTCTGATAAAAAAATTCAGTGAAACAAAACCTGACAGAGCAATAGCTTATTTGTGTTGAGTAGCTGGGGAGTCTGGCCTCTGATAAAGGTGTCTTCTCATGTAAAAAGGCACTCATATTGCTAACTCTGCTCTCAAAGTGAGAGGCAATGCCAGTTATCACACTGAGTAACTGGGTCACTTCAACTAAGACTTGTTGTGCCTCATGTAAAAAGGTGTTGATAAACTTAAATTGCTCAGGAAAAATATAATGTGCTTCAAATAAAATTATCTTGAAAAAATCTGTCAACTCATGTTCTTCAAAAAGTGTTTAATTTCAGTACTAACCTGTGTATTTTTCAAAGGAGCAATTGAGATCATATGTGTAAGATAAAAGATGATTGTTTTTGAGTGTTTCTCTGACTATTTGGTTCACTTTTATTAAAACTTGGATTCAGATATGAGCATTGAGTTTAATTTGGCAAAGTTGGTATACATCAAAATTAAATCAGATTGATTAAGTTGCCACTTCATAATTCTTTATGATAGAAGAGTCTACATCTTTTAAGACTTATTGAAGTGATGTATGCATTCAAATCCCTCATGATCAGACTCTTGCATGATCAACAAAGTGAACTCCTCTCTTATCAGTTGACTGATTCCATCTGCATTTTTTCTGACCATACAAATGTGAGGTACCACTCCCATTTTTACCTTGTTCACTTGCAGCCTTCTGAACTTCAGAATCCTTATGGTGGTGGATTTCAGATTGATTCCTGAGATGCATTTCTCTCCACACTGTTGGAATCTTCCATCTTGTTCTGCAATAAGTTCTGATTTTATGGTATTTTCACCAGAATTCAGATTCTTTGTAATGGCTGATTTCAGATTGATTTATTGGTTAACCAGAGTCCATTCTTGTGCTTCAGGGGGAGTTATGGTTTATTCCTTTCTAAGGGGAGTGTAGTCAATCATGCATGTTGATAGGGGGAGAGCTGTTTCATTGTCATAAGGGAGATCTCAATTTTTTTTTTGGCACTATGACTCTTTCTCTACTTTTATGTGCTGTCTTTGTGTGCTGCATTTATGTGCTACAGTTGACTATCAAATCATTTCCCTTCTTTTTGATTATGTCAAAGGGGGAGAATAGTTTGATGAGTCAGTTTGATGAGTCAGTGTGACTCATTATGTTCTCATCATGTTGCCATCATCAAAAAGGGGGAGATTGTTGTGCCCCTTGTGCTTTGTTGATGATGTGGTGTTTTAATGATAGCAACATAATTAAGTCACCACTTTGTCTTGAATATGTCTGATCTATTCAGTGGGAGAGCTATGATTGCCGCTTATGGGTTTCATGGACGTGGACAGGAAGCAGTTTCACTGTTTGAGCAAATGATGAGAGATGGAATGGAGCCAAATGATGTGACGTTCTTGAATGTGCTATATGCTTGTAGCCTTGCATGAGTGTGCCATGTCTAAATTGTGAAGAATGCATGTGTATGCTTGAGTCATGCTGTGATAAATTGGTTTGTGCTTGATTTCTGTTCTGTGCATTGCTTCTCTGCTGATAATGTTCATGTTGCAGTTCATCAAGTCTATACATCCGTCTCACTGTTCACATGCATCAAGTATGTACAGCGTCCGTCTCATGTCTGCATGTCTGTCTTTCATTAATATGGGTTCGGTGCAATGGCTGCGTTGACGCAGTGGACCAGCTGGGTTGACGCCATGCTGCTCTGTCTACTTTTTGTTGCACATTAAGTCTCAAAGTTTGTACAGGGTAGTTCATGCATCAATCTATTTGCCAAGTGTATACATCAGTCAGCATTGCATTTTGATCATGTAGTCATGGAGTCTATACATTCATAGCCTTTGTTATGCTCAGAATGCTTAAGTCTATACACTGCCTTTGTTTCAAGTCGATACAGAGTCTTCATCTTCTGAAGTCTGTATAGCCAGTCACTTGACAAAGTCTGTACAGTGTCTCGTATTGGCCAAGTCTTTACAGCCTCATCCTTACCTTCGTTCCAAGCCAAAGTCTACACATTCGTTTCCTTGGGCAAAGTCTATACATCGTGCCTTGATCTCTCAAGTCTGTACACTCTTTATTTCAAAGTCTGTACGTTGGAAGTATGTACAACGAACTGCTACACGCATCATTCCAGTTGTCTTCGTGTCGTTATTTATTCCATCTCGTGCTGCTTTCTGTGCCACCTCGTGTCGCTCCTTCGGTGTCACCCCTTCATCTTCGGGTTGTTTTCAGCCAGTGTCGTCCTCATGTTAGAGTTGTTTTTATGTCTTCGTGTTATCTTTTGTTTTTATGTCTTCGTGTTATCTTTTGTTTTTATGTCTTCGTGTTATCTTTTTTTTTTATGTCTTCATGTTATCTTTTATTTTTATGTCTTCGTGTTATCTTTTATTTGTGTATTCGTGTCTTCGTGTTGCTTGTGTATCTCGTGTCGTTCTCTTCGTAGTGGTTGTTTTGTTACAGTGATACTTCGTGTCATTCTCTTTGTAGTGTTAGCCTTATTAGTTGTACCTCGTGTCGTTCTCTTCTTACCTCGTGTTGTTCTCATCTGACCTCGTGTCGTTCTCTTTGTAGTGTTAGCCTTGTTACTGTACGCACTTCGTGTCGTTTTCTTTTTATCTCGTGCTGTAGTCATCTTATGTACCTCGTGTCATTTTCTATATAGTGCACCTAGTGCTGTTCTAATGTCTATACAGTCATTTCTAAGTTCGAGTCTACACACTTGTTATAACATCTAAAGTCTATACATTCTATCCTTCTGATTAATCTCCTATGACTGTGTGACAGGTACTGATCGTGAAGCCTATGATGAGTGGGGCACGTGATACGAGGCTGGCATCTGGCACGTGATCTGAGATGCAGAGGAGCCTCCACGTGGACTGAAGCTTTTGGGCGGGAATCGTGGAGAGCACACGCTGCCCTAATCTGCTGCTGCTATAAATATGTGTCTTCTTCCTCTGAAAGGAAGGAAGGGTGGTAGAGAGAGTGACTGAAGGAGAAGCAGCCAGAAAAGAAGAAGAGGTGCAGAAGAGAAAGAAGAGATAGAGACGGCTTAGAGCTAGATCGAGAGAGCAGAAGAAGAAAAAGAAAGAGAGACAGTGAGATACAGAAAGTGAGAAGAAGGTGAAGGCAGAAGTTGTGAGACGAAGAAGAAGTAAGAAAGAAGAAGAAGAAGAAGAGAGAGTTCGTGTTGGGAGAAAGAGAGAAGTAGTAGAAGAAGTTCCTGCTGGACCGTGGATCAAATCCAGGCCAGCCAGCTCCTGCGAGAGCCACATTCGATTTTATCTTTTCAGCTTTCTGTTGCTGGGTTTTGTTTTTCTTTTGAACTATTCACTTGTTGTTCTTCCGATTGCCCTGTTGGGGATCGGGTTCATCCTGTGGACTCAGAAGAAGGGAGATCTTGTGTCTTCGGTTTGCAAGTAGATGGGTGCTACTTGTGGTTGGTTCCCTCCGGTGTGGAAGAAGAGAGACTTGCGTCTCTGGTTGCCTTTGACAGGGTGTCATCGGTTGTTTCCCTTCGGGTTGGAGGAAGGGAGTTTCATCTCCGGTTGTGCTTCCCTCTGGGGTCCAGAGGAAGAGAGACTTGGGTCTCTAGGTTCCCCTCCGGTTTGGAGGAAGGGAGGTTTGTTCCTCAGGTTCTGGGCTTGTGGGTAGTAAGTCCAGGTGTTCCCTCTTGGTCTGGAGGAAGAGAGACCGTGTGTCTCTGGTTTCCAAGTGGCTGGGAGTCACTTGGGGTGTCCCTCCAGTTGGGAGGAAGAGGGGAGGTTGTTCCCCTGGTCAAGCTGTTTGGCAGCCTTTGTTGCAGACTGAGTCTGCTGTGCTAGTGTTACTAGTGGAAGCCTCACTCTGGTTTGGAGTGAGGGGTGGATGTAGGTCTGTTGACCGAACCACCTAAAATCATCGTGCAGTGGTTTGTTTGATTTCTTTCTTCCGCTAGATGCATGCTAGGACCGTGATTTAATTGATTATCAATATCCTAGAGGTTAATTGAATTTCTTATATGTTCACTTAATTGCTGCGCATTAGATGCTTGCTTAGGATCGTTTGAGGGCTTCTTGAGTTGCTGTCTTGCTTTGATCCTTCTAAGGTTCCTTAGGCTATTTCTGCAACAGTTTTAATTCCGCATTACTGAGCATTAGAGTTTTAATTAGGCCATAATTGTAGAGGGATACATTCACCCCCCCTCTGTATCCGGGCCTTACATTCTAACATTCTAGACACATATCTCTCATTTCGGCCCTCAAAGCTGAGAAATTATTAAGGAAGGGTTGTGCCGGTTTCTTAGTTTCTATCACTATGACCGAGCACACGGAACCCGTTCTAAAGGACATTCCTATCGTTCGAGATTATTCTGATATATTTCCGGATGAGTTACCTGGTATTCCTCTAGAGAGAGAAGTTATCTTCTCTATTGATTTAATTCCGGGAGCTGCACCAGTTTCTAAAGCTCCATATCGGATGTCTGCCGTTGAAATGAAGGAGTTAAAGGAACAACTATTGGAGTTATTGGAAAAGGGGTTTATCCGACCAAGTACTTCACCTTGGGGAGCCTCGGTTCTCTTTGTTAAAAAGAAGGATGGTTCGATGAGACTATGTGTTGATTATCGGCAATTGAATCAACTCACCATCAAGAATAAATATCCATTGCCGAGGATTGATGAATTATTCGACCAGATTTCTGGAGCTCGATATTTCTCAAAGATCGATCTTCGATCTGGTTATCATCAATTAAAGATCGAGGAAGGGGATATTCACAAGACTGCATTTCAGAGTAGGTATGGGCATTACGAGTTCACCGTTGTGCCTTTTGGCCTAACAAACGCGCCTGCCGCATTTATGCAATTAATGAACAACGTAATAAGGCCATACCTCGATCAATTTGTAGTTGTCTTCATTGATGACATTTTGATCTACTCCAAGTCAAAGGAAGAACATGAAGAACATCTCAAGAAGGCCCTTCAATTATTAAGAGATCACAAGCTTTATGCCAAATTAAGCAAGTGTGATTTCTGGTTGGAGGAAGTTTCTTTTCTCGGTCACATAATTTCTCGGAATGGTATCGCTGTCGATCCTTCAAAGGTCGAGGCCGTAAAGAACTGGGAAAGACCTACTAGTGTGATAGAAATCCGAAGCTTCTTGGGATTGGCTGGATATTATCGAAGATTTATCAAGGACTTCTCCAAGATTGTGGTATCTTTGACAAGATTGACAAGAAAGGAGATTCCTTTTATATGGTCCGGGGAATGCGAGAAGAGCTTTCAAACTTTAAATGATTGTCTGACGACTACCCCTATTCTCACATTACCTACGGAAGGAGGAGGATTCGAAGTGTATGCTGATGCATCCAGAATTGGCCTAGGTTGCGTATTAATGCAACATGGCAAGGTTATAGCCTATTCTTCAAGGCAATTAAAGAAACACGAGGAAAATTATCCCGTGTATGACCTAGAGCTGGCAGCTGTGGTCTTTATTTTAAAGATCTGGCGACATTATCTCTATGGCAAAGCCTTTATTGTGTACTCCGATCACAAGAGTCTCAAATATTTATTCTCTCAAAAGGAGCTCAATATGAGACAAAGACGGTGGTTGGAATACTTAAAGGATTTTGAATTCTCTATACAATACCACCTCGGGAAAGGCAATGTTGTAGCTGATGCTCTTAGCCGGAAGCCAATGGCCTTATTATCAAGTTTGATGATTAAAGAATGGCATCTACTTGAAGAAATGGCAAATTTAAACCTCAATGTGGAGGAGAAGAAAGACGGAGTGTTTATTGCAAATATTCGACTCCAACCGAGTTATTCTCAGAAATCAAGGAACGGCAAGTTGATGATCCGATGATCATTGAAATTAAAGAGAAACTAGATCAACGACCGGATTTCCTTCTGGCTGGTGATGGAAGGTTATTATTCAAAGGAAGAACTTGCATACCCGATTGTTCTACCATCAAGGGTAAAATCTTGGAGGAAGCACATCGATCAAGGTACACTATTCACCCCGGTGCTATAAAAATGTACCACGACCTCAAGAGAACTTTCTGGTGGCCTAACATGAAAAGAGTGGTAGTCGAGTTCGTAAGTCGATGCTTGGTATGTCAACAAGTCAAAGTCGAGCACCTCAAACTGGCTCGTAAACTCAAGCCTCTCGAAATATCGGAATGGAAATGGGGTAGTATCGGTATGGACTTCATAGTTGGATTGCTGAAGACCCGAAGTTGTTTTGATGCTATATGGGTAATTATGGACCAGTTAACCAAGTCTGCTCACTTTATACCTATCAAGACTAAATGGACCGTGGATGCTCTAGCCGCCTTATATATCAAAGAGATCGTAAAGGTGCATGGTATTCCAAGTTCTATTATTTCGGATCGAGATCCGAGATTCACCTCTAACTTCTGGAAAGGTTTGCAATCATCTATGGGTACTAGGCTAAGATTTAGCACTGCTTTTCACCCTCAGACTGATGGACAAACTGAGAGGATGAATCAGATTATTGAAGATATGTTGAGAGCATGCATGATAGACTTCGGCGGAAGTTGGCATGAACATTTACCATTGACTGAGTTCGCTTATAACAATAGCTATTAGTCAAGTATGCAAATGGCACCATTCGAAGCTCTTTATGGTCAAAGGTGTAGATCGCCTCTATGCCGGAGCGAGGTTGGAGAGAAGGGATTGCTTGGTCCCGATATTGTCTAAGATGCAACTGACAAAATCCAGTTGATTCAAGAAAGATTGAAGGTAGCTCAATCACGGCAAAAGAGTTATGCCGACAATCGGAGGAGAGACCTCGAGTTCCAAGTGGGAGAGCACGTCTTCTTAAAGATCTCACCCACTCGTGGAATTAAAAGATTTGGCATCAAAGGAAAGTTGAGTCCAAGATTTATCGGCCCTTTCGAGATTCTGGAGAGAATCGACGAGGTGGCGTACAAGCTGGCTTTGCCTCCTCAACTGGCCGGTGTACATGATGTCTTCCATGTATCAATGCTAAGAAAGTACGTGCACGATCCTTCACATGTGATACAGTTTGAAGATTTGAAGCTACAAAAGGACTTATCATATGAAGAAAGACCGATCAAGATACTAGATCAAAAATTACACCAACTGAGGAATCGGGCCATTCCGATGGTACAAGTTCAATGGAGCAAGCGTGGATTCGAGGAAGCCACATGGGAATTGGAAGAGTCCATCACGAAGAAGTATCCGCACTTTATCTCAGGTTAGAAATTCAACTTCTCTATTCGAATTTCTGAATTTTAGTTATATAATGTGAATTTGGAGGACCAAATTCTTTTAAGTGAGGGAGAATGTAGAAACTCGATAAATTAAAATGAAAAATATTTTTTTAATGAATTATATAATTAAAATCTTCATGAAATAATCAAATTATATTTTTACTATATGAAATAAACTAGGTAAATGTATTTACTTGAATTTACCTAAGGTAAATAGAAATTAAATACTCTAACCCTTAGAAAAATCATAGTAAGCCCAATAAAAGTCCATATAATAGATTAAGATTATAATTGGCCCATTGGATAATCCATAATGGGCTGAATTAATGGTTAAAGGATTCAATAAAGGTTAAATTAACCTTAAATTCGTAACATGTGTTTAATATGAGATTTAAGGGATTAAAATAACTCCATTTCTAGAAGATTGACTCAAGAATCAACCCTTACCTACCAGTCACCTTAGACCAGCCATTTTTACATTAGTTTCACACCAAATTAAGGCTAGATTAAGAGGAGAAGTTGGAATTTTCTTCTAATTCGGAATTGGAAAGTTTGGCATTGTTAGGCAAGGAATCTTGACGAATTTGGCCAAGTTTTGGCTATAAATAGAACCCCATTCGACCCTCAAATTATCCTTGGTGGCCTAGGCTATGTTGCTGCGGAGATTGGAGGGGATTTGAAGGGAAGATTTGGAGATCAAACGGCTTTCTTATTATTGTGGCTATTTTTCTATCTCTCCTTAATAAAGCTCAAAGGTAGGTGTCTCTCAAGCTAAACTTCAATTAAAGCATGCTATCTTGTGTATCTTTCAGTGCTCTTTCCATTGATACATGTTTTCCTAAATTTCATTAAGAAATGAGCAAGTTATGGTCATTTTATTAGAGGGGTATTCCCGTTTTTCGTCAGAACCAGAACGTGCTATACCTCAGGAGCGCGTTCTGATCGCGCTGCCCCGACATAGCACTTTCATTTAGACCGTATTTCTCCCGTCCAATTTTTTTAAAATAATAATAATATATGCCAGATCGCGCGAGCTTTGGATAGCACATTCTTTAGATAGCGCTAGCTAGAGCCAGCGCCTTAAAAAAATTCCAGATTTCAAAATATATATATACATGTAAACATCCAGATCGCGCTACCCAAGGCTAGCGCGTTCTTCAGAACGCGCTAGTCGAGGATAGCGTGTTCAAGGAAATTTTCCCAGAATGCCCGGGGTTCAAAATAAATTATTTGGATATATAAATATATATAATTTATGAACGTGACAGTAAGATAATCAGAAGCTTTCTTCAGAAAACCACCTCACCTCACCTCGGCACGGCCACAAACAAACAAACAAATAAATAAATTAATAGTTTTGTATCCACACACAACTCGAGCCCACATCCTATGCCCCTTGGGTCCTGACCTAAGGGTGAGCTCTCCAACATATAAAGCCATAGAAGTTTTTCTAACTTCCAATGTGGGACTAAAGTTTAGTCACTTTACAATAAGAATTATAAGCATTTGGAATCCACATTAATTGTAAGCATTCAGTCACCAAAAATGAGGTAAAGCAATATTAGCATGTTTGAATTTTTACAACATGTTAAAAAAAAATTTGTAGAATAAAAATTATTTTTTTGCATGTAAAAATATATTTTTACCATATTATTAGTAAACTAATACATGAAAAATGTTTCTAGCATGTTAAAAATTACTTCCAGCATGATAAAATTATTTTATCCATACCGAGATATGAAAACTATTTTTCAGCATGTTAAATCCATTTAAAACTATTTTTTTTGCATGCTAAATCTAATTTCCTATTAAATAATTAGTAAATTGATACATGAAAATTACTTTCAGCATGTTAAAATTACTTCCAGCATGATAAAATTATTTCCAGCATGGAAGAATTATTTTTAGCATGTTAGAACTATTGTAAGTATATTAAAGCTATTTAAAAACTATTTTCAACAGGATAAATCTATTTTCCCATCAAATAATTAGTAAATAAATGTAAAAAAAATATTTCAGCATGATAAAATTTATTTTGTTATCGGTGAATTTCTATAATAAGCATGGTAAACTTCTTTTTATCATATCATCAGTAAGTTAATGTATGAGAATTATTTTAACATGTTAAGTATTAATTTTAGCATGTTAAATATTAATTTTTAGCATGATGAAATTACTCTAAGTATGATAAAATTATTTATAGCATGTTAAAAATTACTTTAACAAGTTAGAATTATTTTCAGCATGATGAAACTATTTTTAGCATAATAAATCTACTTTCTTAAGCATGAAAATCTATATTTATCATAATATCAGTAAATAAATATATAAAAATTACCTACAACATGTAGATATCTGTTTTGTCATGTTATCAGCAAATTGGTGTATAAGAAAATTACTTTTTAGCATGTTAAATTATTTTCTGCATGATAAATCTATTATTCTATCTTATTATCATCTTATTATCATTAAAAATATCAATAATGTGTGAAATCACGATTTTAATTCAAAAATATATACATCTTATCTAAAACTTAATATTTCTAAATTTTAACAAAATTAAGAATGAATTCCCAAATAATTTCGTGAACATGGTGCTTACCTACACCACGTTCATAATAGAAATCCGATTGACTATAAAATTCACGTTTTGGCTAAACTAAAATACCTCTAGAATATAAAAACTTCCTAAAAACATGCATAAACACTTGTTAAATCAATTGAACACATGATTAAATTATGGAATTAAAATAATTCTATTAGTTCTATTTACTTGAATTTTCTTCCTAGTTACCGTTCGTTCTTGAATTCCACAACTTAATGTCGTTAAACATGATGCCTTAAAATAATTATTCACTTCTCTTGCAACTTCTGAGATTTTTGCCAGATCTGTACTTTTTACAAATGAGCTTATTCTTGAAATTCATTGGCCATAGTGTTAAGTGGATGTCTAAACGTACTTGGGATCTTATGATCCACCGACCCAATGCCTAGCATTAATGGGGCCCGATCTGATCTTGGGAGGAGCGCCCGAAAGTACTTGTGCCCATGGGAGTTGATTGACCACGGTGTGGCATTGCATCGAAGTGCATGACTTGTTAGATTTTTATGACATTCCACTATTCGTACTTGTTACTTGTTTACATGATTACTTGAAAATTACATGAATTACTTGACTTACGTGAAATGGCCAATTACATGAAATTCTTTACTTGTTCAAAGTTATTACTTGAGAATTTCTCTTGATATCTTGTTATCTCAATTACTTGAAATTCCACTCGTGTTATACACCTTTCGATGCAACTTGGAAAGATTACTTAAATTATTAAACACTTAAATATTGCCTAGTTTTTAGAGATATAAAATCCTACTGAGCTTTTTGCTCACCCTACGTTTTGGTTAAATTGTTACAGGAAATGACATTGAACAAGGGAATGGACAAGAGTGAAAGAGTGATTTTCTTTTCCCTAGGATTTATATAGATCATTAGTGTTTTACAAGAATCATGTACTTTGGGTTTGGAAGTTTATAATTTGCCTTTATGGCTTATGAATTAGCAATGTAAACCTCTATTTTGATGGAATAAAAGTATCATTTTCTCATCAATCTTTGTCTTAGAATTAAATTTATACATGCTCTGATCGACACGCTTGATTACGACTCGCTCACGCCCTCGATATTCCGCGTCGGGGTGTGACAGGGCCAATAGTAACCCTACCTAAGGATTTTCTTCGCTAGAGCCTGGCCATTGACATGACCTCCACACTCACTAGAATGGGCTGCTTCGGCCACATTCCATGCTTCATCATCATCTAGGCATCTCTTGAGCATTCCATTGAGAGCGCGCCTGTACAATTCTCCAGCAATGATGGTGTACCTCGAGGTGGCTCTTCTAATAGCCTTACGCTGCTCGGCGTTTGTCCCTTCTGGGAATGATCCATCTTTGCAATACAACTCGGTTTCGTGATACCATGGCAATTCTTCTTCTTCCAAGATCTTCTCTAATTCTGTTAAAGACACTTCCTTTAGATCTTCCTTCTCAGCCCTAGCCTCTATAGTTTTCCTAAGGTTGTGATACCATGGATCCTGAAGAGAGGGAGCATCTAATCTCTGGATGACGATAGTCTCAGTATTCCGACTAAGAGGAAAAGATAAAGAGGAAGCGAGTGATGTGAGCGCATCAGCAAGAATGTTTTGAAATCGAAGGGTATGGATATAGATTAACTTGCGGAATTACCTAGCCAAAAGAGTGACCAAATCTTGATATGGCTTGAGCTTCGGATCACGAGTGCAGTAAGTGGACAGAACATGCCGTAGGATAAGCTGCGAGTCTCCTATGATGTTCAAATAGTGCACGTCCAAGATATAGGCGTGCTTCAATCTTGCTGGGAGAGCCTCATACTCAGCGATATTATTGGTAGCAGGAAGACGGAGCTGATAAGCAAAAGGAATTGTCACCCCTTCCAGAGTGAGGAGAACGGCACCTATCCCTCGGCCTTGAGAATTGTGCACACCATCGAAGTGCAGAGACCAAAAGGGATGATGAGTAAGAACAGAGAGATGCTCATCAGGGAAATCATCCTGAATAGAATCTGTGCAGGGGATGGGAAGATGGGCAAGATGCTCAGCGATGGCATATCCTTTGATCACCTTCTGAACAACGAATGTGATATCAAACTGAGAGAGGAAGCTCTGCCAGCGAGCTAACCTATTAGAAATGACGGGCTTTTCTAAGAGATAACGGATCGGGTCCATTCTGGAGATCAACCTGATTGGGTGGGCTAGAAAATAGTGTTTTAGTTTCTGAGCTACCCACACTAAGGCGGCACAAGTCTTCTCCATAGCAGTGTATTTGGTCTCTGCCGAGTTAAATAACCTGGAGAGATAATAAGCTGCCCACTCTTTGCCTTCGTTATCTACTTGTACTAAGACCGCCCCTAGGGAGTCCTCGATGACAGAAATGTATAGGATTAGGGGTTTCCCAGGGATAGGAGGTTGCAACACCGGGGGATTGGTCAAATATTCCTTTAGGTCCTCATAGGCCTTTTGACAATCTTCATTCCATTCAAATTTGACCCCCGCCTTTAGCAATTCATAAAATGGTCGGCACCTCTGAGAATGTTGAGGTATGAATCTTCTGATGAATTGTAATCTAACAATCAGTCCTCGGAGTTCCGTGATATTCTTAGGCGGAGGCATGTCCATGACGGCCTTTGCTTTGTTAGGATCAATCTGAATCCCCCGTTTGCTGACTATAAAGCCTAGCAACTTCCCTGAAGAGACTCCAAAAACATATTTCTTTGGATTCATTTTTAGCTGATACTCCCTAGCTCTCTGAAGCACCTTAGGCAGAATGGAGGGGTGTTCTTCTTTAGTCCTCGACTTCACCAAAATATCATCCATGTAAGCTTCCATATAGACATGCAACATATCATGGAATATAGCCATCATTTCCCTTTGATAAGTGGCACCTACGTTATTCAAACCAAACGGCATAACCACATAGCAATATGTACCCTAGGGCGTGGTGAAGGAGATTTTCTCTTGATCTTCAGGAGCGAGACGGATTTGGTTGTATCCTAAATAACCATCCATGAATGACAATGCTTCATACCCGGCAGTGTTGTCCACCAATACATCTATGTGAGGTAGCGGAAAATCATCCTTGGGACATGCCTTGTTAAGATCCCTGAAATCAATGCAAATATGCACCTTTCCGTCCTTCTTGATGACAGGGACTATGTTTGCCACCCACTGAGGATATAAGACAACTCTAATAAACTTGGTCTTGTACAATTTATCGATCTCTTCTTTAATCCTCAAGGCCAAGTGGGGGTGAAATCTTCTTGATCTTTGTTTTATGGGTGTTGCCCCTGGTTTAAGCACGAGTCGGTGTTCCACTAAAGAGGGGTCAAGACCCGGCATGTCCTCGTAAGAACAGGTGAAAGAGTCGTTATACTCCCTTAGAACTTTGATTAGATCTTCTTCAACTTTTGGACGGAGATTAGCGGCAATAATAATGGGCCTGGGGTCTTCTTCGGTCCCCAGATTTATTTTCTTTGTAGGTTCATCCACTGTCGACGTTGGCTCGTCGAATCTCTTTAATCCTTGCGCATACAGATCGGCGATGTCATCTACGTTGCTATCCTCATCATCTACCGGGTCTTTTCATCTATGATTTAATAAACACCTAGTCCGTCGTCGATCCACACCCCTTCTTTCTCCTCATCTTCTTCTATCACAATCGCCGTAGTGATAAACTCCGAGCACTTCAGAAGAACATGACATCGCTGAGCTAGATCCTGCAAGAACCTATCAGGGACGGATTTGGAATGACGCGCAAGCGAGCGCGGCTCAAGTGAGGAAGGGTTGGACGACCTAGAACAAGACCCTACTTCTCTAGACCTAATAGACTCTACTTCCCTAGACTTGATGGACCATACGTCTAACCTAGGAGAAAGGAAATATAATGGGAAGGAAGCAGCAGGAGCCTCGTGCCCCTGGGAGGAGGGTGGAGAAAAGATAGTGTAATCTTCCACTGAAATCTCCATCTCAAATTTGACATTTTTTTTGGAGAAAGTTAGTGGAGATCATGTAGCAAGATGGGGAAGAAGAAGGTGGAGGAGGGAGCCTGAGAGGGTACTTGGAGGCACAGAAGATATCGGGAAAGGGATCAGAGGAGGTGAAGAAGGGAGTAGACAGATCAACTGGAGGACAACAAGTGCATGTCCTGATGATGAGATATTTCGTGGGGATTTCAAACAAGAATGGATCAATCATAATAGGAGGCGAGGGTGGTATGGATGCCAGATTTTGAAAAAATGAAAACAGGCAGGAAGGAGACCAAGTGAATATAACAGGTGAGCTCCCCCTTTCCCGTGAGCGGTGAACTAGCTTCTTCGGCTCATAAAGTACAAGCCGCACCTCCTGATTTGCTTGGACAGTTTCTTCTTCATAGAACATCCTTTTGAATGCATGGCTACAATCAATCATATCGTCAACAAGCCTTTGGGCAGCAGTGGTGGGCTTCATCTTCTTGCTTGGGCTGGCTTGGAGATGCTTTTAATTTGCCCAGCTGAAGGGGACCTTTAACAAAATGTTGGCGGTAGTCCCATGTCAAGGGCACAGAATCACCCAAGATTGAAATTGAAGACTCACAATAGCCGAGGCCCCTTCTATTCATTTTCCTTCCTTTGGGGACCGGCTTGGTCCGCCCTTACAGTTGTGCGCCGAGGCCTCTCCCCGGTTGATAGCCCAATTTCAATATGATGTCCCAGCCCTTGGAATCTTGAATCTGAGGCTTCACTTTGATATTCACTGCTGCAGAGACGGGCTTGCATGGTGCATAAGCCCATGGGAAATCCAGATCTAGCACTGAAATAACAGGCCGCGTGCTGGGCCATAGTGTTGGTAGAATCTTGTCAGAAACGGCTTTGATAGACTGGACCATGGACATGCTCTTCACCTTAAACACCCTCCCTTGAAAAGGGAATTTGAGACATTGGTGGGCGGTAGAAGGAACGGCGTTGAGGTTGTCGATCCATGGACTACCCAAAATAGCCTTGAACATAGGGTCGATGTCCAGCACATAGAATTCTATTGGCATAGTGAGAGGCCCCAGCTCAGCCTGAATAGTGACCACCCCGTGACATGCCCTTCGGGAGTTGTCATATGCTACTATTATTGTAGGGGTCTGCCTTAACAGATCTTCTGATAAATTGCAGGCTCTCAAGGTGCTGAGCGGGCAGACATTAATAGATGCCCCTATGTCTACCAGCGCCACATCTATGTTGACCTTGTTCAAAGTTATAGAAATGCATAGCGGGATTTGTCGGACTTCCGGGGGCGCCAGTTTAGTTTCAAAAAAAGTGATTACCGGCCCCTTTGAGATTGTAGCTAGAGCTGTTGGCAAGCTATCTACCACCATGTCTTCATTAACGATCACCTTCTGTAGAAAATTCCTGATTGTATCTTGATGAAGGGTGGATCTCTTTATCAACTCTAGCACGGAGATCTTGGCAGGTACTCTGTCCAGATGATGTAGTATATCATATTGTGTGCCCGACAGCGGATCTGCCTCCTCCTAATCAACAGCCTATTAGGCGGACTGGGGATTAGGTGCGGGCACACCAGTGGAAGGATAATTCCTATGAAACAAACGCCCGCTCCGCAAGGAAAGGTTGTGGGCCAGCACGGCACCAGACGGGCTCAAAACAAGCAGCCTAACTGGCCCGGTGGGATGAATGAGTGGCGTGGGGGAAGGCATAGCGGAGATGATAGGCGAGGGATTTGATGGAGGCGGTGTGAGAGTTGGTGTGAGTGTCGGGAATGGGGTAGAGGTAGATGGAAGGAGGATAATGGGTGGATGGTTGGCTAAAGGTGTGGTGGTAGACGGTGGTAGAGTGGAGAGAGACGGGATAACAGGGAATGCAGATGGTAGAATGTGGGGTTTGGTGGATGTGGAGGATGGTGGGGTTTGTTGGTTAAGGGGAAGGATGACGGAAGGAGAAGGACTACGGTGGTTGTAGTGGAGGGCCATGAGACGTTGAACTGATGTGTCATTGTCATAAGACCACCCGGCGTCGGGAGCCAGGGGTTGGACAAGATTAACTTGAGCGGGTGCCGGCGGTTGTTGCTGCGGAGCAGGAGGATGATTCGGCATGGGGTTCTGATGGATCCCCAAGTCTTGGACAGGCTATTATTGCTGCTGCGGCTGCTGCTGTGGTGGCGGTGCTTGTTGCTGCTGCACTTACTGCCTCGACGGCTGCCTTCTCTTCTCTTTAATTTCGATAATGGCCTTGTGCATTTCGGCCCAATCTATCCAGTGTCCCTCATGTAAGTCATAGACCAAGTCCCTGAACTGAAAACATCCTTCAATTGTATGCCCCGACTGCCTATGGAACATACAATACTTTGTCTGATCAACGGCCGGGTTCTAGTTGGGCCGTTCCGGAGCAAGCTAGATTGCACTAATTGACATGAGAGCCGAAAATATGTCCGTAAGAGACTCGGGCAAAGGAGGGTACTGGGCTCTCTTTGGACCCGGACGCTTGTTGCTGTTGGTGTAGCCGTTAGGTGGGGGAACATTGTGGTATTACGGAGGTTGCGGAGGTTGTTGCGGAGCGGGGAATGTGTTTTGTCGAGTGGCGAAGGTAGGGTGAGGATTTTGTGGAGTGGAGAAGGTGGGTTGAGCATTTTGTGGCGTGGAGAATTGGGAATTATAGGGGTTTTGTGGAAAGCAGAATGGCACGGATTAGAAAGGGAATGCAACGGTTTGCACCTGTTCATTTGTTTGGACTCCCTTGGTGACAGGCCCCTGAGGTTTCTTGTGATATTTGGGATTTTGGGCTTCGAAGAGAGTATGGATGGGGGAGTCCTTGAATTGTTTTTAAATAAAGCGTGCCCGACTTGAAATGTCATTCATGGCCAGGATGTTACGGAAGGTAGGGGTAGCATTTGAGATGAGCAACTTGACCTTTTCTTCCTCCAGAATGTGACCCGGCACACGGGCGGCCATCTGTCTGCACCTGTCAGCATAGGTGGCGAAATCTTCATCCGCCTTCATCTTCTCGGCCACCAAGTCTGTAAAGGAATACTCTGGGCCGACCCGGTCTTGAAACCGCTGAATAATCTTTTCTTTCACCACTTTGAAACTTTCGGCATCCTTGAGTGGTGAAGCATAGAACCACTCCAATGCCACTCCATCCAATGACCGACGGAACAAATATGTCATAAGGCGATCATCATATTGGAATTGCACCAATTCATACATAAAGTCCCTCACATGAATGAAGGGATTGCTATTCCCGTCGTATTTGCTGTATGTGGGGAGCTCAGACTGGGGAGGGAACCGGATGTTATGAAAGCTAGGAATCGTAACATCCGCCAAAGATTGTGGGCCAACCCACTTTTGAAGAAAGTCGAGTTATTTTTGCATGGCGGCTCATTTATCAAGGAGCTCTTTTTCCCGAGATGGTTCAGGCAAAGCAAGAGGAGTGGGCTTAAAGCGAGGATCCGAATGGTAGACCGAAGGAGTGGGAGGCCCATAAGAAGGATATTGGGCCAAAGGATGACCCAAACTGGCATGGGCTGAGGCCGCCCCTTGCTGAGGGTGAGAAAAGTCGGATGGGCCGATAAGAACCTAAGGCACGGAAGAGATGGGCCTATGAGACCCGGTCTGAGTA
Source organism: Amorphophallus konjac (assembly GCA_022559845.1). Lineage (NCBI taxonomy): Eukaryota > Viridiplantae > Streptophyta > Magnoliopsida > Alismatales > Araceae > Amorphophallus > Amorphophallus konjac. Next base: position 328,721,219 of record CM040120.1, on the reverse strand, counting down.
AATGAGGGAAGAATAGACTTTCCTTTATCAAGAATTTGATGGACCGACCCAGATGATTGGCCCGCTTCTATATTGGAGAACTGGAGGGTCCTGGCCTGGACCAGGGTAAGATCAATTGGAATGGGTAAGGCGTCGGGTCCAGAGACAGAGATATTGGACAGACCTTGTATAATCGTGGGAGATAGGGCATTGGACCCCTGCAAGGTCTGATAGAGGGCCTGAAGTTGGGCCGGATTCAATTGGGCCATCATCTGCAAGATCTGGCCTGTCGGATTATTGGAAGCAAGGGAGGGCTGGGGGCCCTCCATGGAGATAGCAGATGGAGGAGGGATGATTCCTTCTCCTGATTGGAATTGGGTGACCCTAGGTGGGTCCTCCAAGAGACCTTGAGGACGGGATTCCTCATGAGAACGGGTAAGATCATAAGAAGACATGGCGGATTCGAAAAGAGGATTGGAATAGGAAGTGAAAAAGGAATTGATCCTAGAGGATGATTCTAAGGACCGAAAGCAACTCCACATGCAATGGAACACCTTGACAAAAGACAAACAACACAAACAAACACCAAATGAGACACTAAAACAAAGACTCAACTCTATGAAGACAAAGAAGGGGATTAGAGGCACTCAAAGTCAACCAAGTTATAATGATGCACGAATTTTACTTGTTTCTTCCTTTAGAACCTTGATGATTTGAATTTAATATGTTCTCTCCAACAATAGGTTCCTAATAGGAAAAGGTATGGGGGACATGGTTGACTCTAGATGTAAACTCTCCCTCACTTATGCAACCTAGACACGGTGATGGGAATCGACGCCGAGCATGTATATTTTCATTTGCATTTATGTCCTTTTAGTTTGTTTTCATATCCTTGGGAAAGTATATGCCCAATTATACGGCTTTGTAAGCCAATGCGTCATTCCCACGGATTGTGTGGGTTTCTACGTAATTTGTCAGTAGGACCAGCAAGGGGGCCCTCAGCCCTTTCCCATTGGTCCATGTCATCCATGTGGGGCTGGTCAACCATCCTAGGTGGCCATCTAGAAGGGTTGAATGTCAAATACCACATGGGCAGACAAGTGGATTAAAAATTCAAAGGTAGGCTACCTACCTCACCTACCTTGTCCCCCCATTAGAATTAATTAGGAATTTTATTTTTTTATTTTATTTGGATCAAATATGAAGTCCCTTAAATGCCCCTCCAGATCCTAGATCTAAGGGTATTCATGGTCTTTTTTATTTATTATATAAGTCATGTATTTCTATTATTCTAGAATTAATGAAATGAGAAAAGGCATTGTGCAAGAGCCCCCCCCTTGAGTGAATTTCGACCTCCCCTCTCTCTCCCTCTGGTTTCTTCATCCCCAACCCCCATTCTAGAGTGGATCTACCTTCTATCTCCCCCTCTCAACCTCTGATCTTCACCGGTGCCGCCGCCGCCGCCGTTCGTGCCGCCTTCGAGCCGCCGCGAAGTCGACTTCGGTGTTCTGTCCATCCTGGATAGAAGCTTCTTCTCGGAATTCCTTCTATCAACTCCGACATCTCTTGATCTGAAATTTTTAGAGGTTGTTCCTATCTTGTATTTCCATCTGCACAAAAATGTTCACGTCCAAAATCCTTCTTTTGATATTTTTACATTTTCGGTCTTCAATCTTTCCCAGATCTGTCAGCTGTCTGTCCACTGTAACAGTCCGTCTGAGTTTCCCATCCCCGACCTTCTTTTTGATTTTTTTTGGGGCTCCAAATTTTACTAGGAGTTCTGTCCATCATCCCCTACATTCACCATTTTTCTTGAGTTTTTATTCTCCCTATATCTATTTTTCAAAATTCATGTATTATCTCAGCTACAGTGCTTTCAGCCCATTTCCAGATCCGACCCACTGTTAGTGAAAAACTCCTATCAATTCGTAACCACATCCAAACTTGTCCAAACTAGTTTTTCTGTTTTTCTAGCTCAATTTCCCACAACTTTCATGAAGCAGTTAAAGTCTGAATCCAAGGTATTCATAGAAGTAAAAGGTAGTTCTCATAGAATAGCCTTGCATATCTGAGTGTTCGGCTACTGTACAACAGGAAGTTGTAAATTCATTAAAGCCTAGATCCGTGAAGATCCAGGCCAGATCTCTAGGCCTAGGTTGAAGGATTTGTAGTTAGCTTTCCAACGGCGCTAGTCTCGTGTCGATCCGACATCGGGGCTGATCGCAGCGCAGGTTCTCGCCGGGACGCGCCTGAAAACCAGAAGCTGCAGATCCGTGGCCGGTTATTCCGACCGGTGCCGAAAGGAGCCGCCCGGCCTCCGGCCGGTGAACCAGCGTGCCGCCAGCCCGGGGAGCGCTTCCCTAAGTGTCCCCACTATAGAGGTGCCACCGGGTCCCACACGGCCCCTCCGGACAGCACGTGGGCCCCACTGTCACAAGTTCAGGTGCTGCCGAATCAACGCGAGAAGCCACCCGTCAACCCAAATTTGGTCCTCCCGGACCCCATTGTGTAACCCTTTACCTCCCTGCATGGAGTGGGCAGCGAGTTGTATTGCTGTAATATTGTGTATTATTGTTCCGGGAGTACGAGTTTCGGCCGGGTCCGTCTTCCCCACGCCGAGCGCGTGGAGGTATCGCATTCGCTCCCTTACTTGGCATTTTGCTTACTTCATATATATTTGTTTATGCCGCTGCTAGAGAGCATGTGTAGGGATATCTAGCTCGCTTTATCTATTAATTACCGCTGCTGCGAGAGAGTGCGAGACCGTCCCGTGACCCGATCCGGGCACACGAGAGAGCCGATCACCCTAGCTCTTGCCGATTTCTCAACCGTGCACGTCCGACGCTTCCCTCGTTAAGGGACGATCGCGAGCTTGTCGTGTCCGTGTCTCGTCCCGCATCAATTTGGTATCAGAGCAGGTTGAGTCTAGGGTGTCAAAAAAAAGTGTCATTTACGTCTAGTCATTAGTCATTGTAAGTCGTCTTTAGGATCATCATTGTTTTAAAACAAAAAAAAAGAAGAGCCTTTTGCATTGCATCTCAATAACCCGGTATATCAAAAGGTGTTGTCCGAACGTTAGGCTACGCCTATCGGGAAGGCCGGACACTTGCGCGAGTGATCTTCGGATCGGTTATCTCCGCCACGTACCGAGTCTTTGTTTACGTCTAGGGTCCTTAGTGTGCATGCATTCCAAACTTGCATAGTCGGTCTAGTGTCTTGTCACCATGTGTATGCATGTCCATATCCGCTACCCATGGCCGTTCCCCAAGACCATACATCTGAGTGGTCAACCTTTGTGGCCAAAGTCAATGTCCTCATGGACCGAGCCCTTGGTTTTACCCCTCTCACTATGAAAGTCGCTCTACCCAACGGGTCCACAACGGAACTCCATTTCACCGATAGGGAGTCGGATAATTGGGTTTCTCTTGACATCGTGGAGTCTCTCTCCAAGACAGGCGAGATTGTCCGCGATGGTGATTTTGCTTGTGTTGAGTTCTATAAGAGGATCGGCTCTGTTCTCTACACCGATGGCGCATGGTGTAGGATCGGCACACTTGCTGGTTCATGCATCATTTTAGGACAAACGTGGTTAGGAGAACGAAGAGCCAATCTTGACTGGGGCAAGAGGACTTACACCTTATATCCACCTTACCTACCCGGAAAGATCACCCTCACATGTCCAGCTACCCAACCCCAGCGGTCCACTCCACATTCGGAACCATTATGCTTGGAGCCGTCTCACCCCGAGCCACCCGTGTTTCTTACGGGAACGCTATACATCGCCGAGCTACTTTTTAGTTGGCTCAAGGATGGCTTGGTCCCACCTCCCTTTCTATCTATGGACCCCACACTACCATTGGTACCCTTCAACTCCTACCACACAACTTTTCAATCTGGTCACCATGTTGACATGTTGGATGATCTTGTCATGGGATTAGATTCACAATGGAAGTTGACGCACCTACTGGCCCGAGGCTTTGACCAACCCGCTAGTCTTAGCTTCACCCATCCGGCCTTAGGGTCCATTACCTCCGTGTGCACCGTGGGGTGTGTCACCACGGAGATTCTTCTACTCCTCCCGATGCCGGCCGAGTCCGACTTCATTCCCTTTTGCCCAAGGGAGGAGTCCTATTTTCTACACATGTCTGTCGTCCCACCGATCATAATGTATGACGGTGATTATGAATTCCAAACTTGGGACCATGTCATGTTGGAACCCACCTCACGGGGTCATACCTTCTTCGACCCTTTTGACCCCCTCACTAGTGAATCTCCCGAGCCCCCATCTTCACTCCACTTTCTCCACGGAGTTCACTATCACACCTTTTTCACTCGGGCCAAGCAACCTCCATATAGCCATAGGTCCGAATTTTCATATGGGGGTAATGAAAACTTTGGTTTCTCCGATCCATCCAAACCACCCGCACCTCCCGAACTTCCCGCATCTAAGCCCAATGTCCATGATTGGTGCATCGTAGGGTGTCTAGGAGTTCCCCGTGACGTCAACCTCCGGTTACGTCAAATGCATGCATGGCACACGTTCGGGTGTCCTGGTCCGCCGTCACCCATGTACGGGTCGGACTAACATTAGGTCTGTCTAGGGTCATAGATGAGTCCGTGTGTTTTCCTTGTGTGGTTTGTTTTGTGTGATTTGTTTGCATGGTTTGTGTGTCGTTTGTTTGTCTGCATGTATCTTGTGCAAGCTCGTTGTCGTTCTATTATAAGTAAGAGGCGAGTCGACTCATTCGATGAGTATGGGACCGGTTCTACATCTATACCCGGATCAGTCACCTACAGGGACTCAGCGGTGATTCCTAGTGAGTCTTCGAGCTGCTTCCTTCTCTTTGCGAGTGCCCCACCTGAAGTGTCCACCTCTAGCCCATGGCAGCTTGTGCATATCGAGTATATATGGAATGAGCAGGTGCCAATCACTTGGAGTGGAGCATACCCGCGCTACTTGGCACGGTGACGGATCCGCTGGAGTACTCGAGCATCCATACCCCTACTCGACGGGGTCGAGTTCCTCCCACCCGGGGAGAGTTGATGGGAATCGACGTCGAGCATGTATATTTTCATTTGCATTTATGTCCTTTTAGTTTGTTTTCATATGCTTGGGAAAGTATATGCGTAATTATACGGCTTTGTAAGCCAATACGACATTCCCACGGATTGTGTGGGTTTCTACGTAATTTGTCAGTAGGATCAGCCAGGGGGCCCTCAGCCCATTCACATTGGTCCATGTCATCCATGTGGGGCTGGTCAACCATCCTAGGTGGCCATCTAGAAGGGTTGAATGTCAAATGCCACATGGGTAGACAAGTGGATTAAAAATTCAAAGGTAGGCTACCTACCTCACCTACCTTGTCCCCCCATTAGAAATAATTAGGAATTTCATTTTTTTATTTTATTTGAATCAAATATGAAGTCCCTTAAATGCCCCTCCAGATCCTATATCTAAGGGTATTCATGGTCTTTTTTTATTTATTATATAAGTCATGTATTTCTATTATTCTAGAATTAATGAAATGAGAAAAGGCATTGTGCAAGAGCCCCCCCTTGAGTGAATTTCGACCTCCCCTCTCTCTCCCTCTGGTTTCTTCATCCCCAACCCCCATTCTAGAGTGGATCTACCTTCTATCTCCCCCTCTCAACCTCTGATCTTCACCGGTGCCGCCGCCGCCGCCGTTCGTGCCGCCTTCGAGCCGCCGCGAAGTCGACTTCGGTGTTCTGTCCATCCTGGACAGAAGCTTCTTCTCGGAATTCCTTCTATCAACTCCGATATCCTATTGATCTGAAATTTTCAGAGGTTGTTCCTATCTTGTATTTCCATCTGCACAAAAAATTTCACATCCAAAATCCTTCTTTTGATCTTTTTACATTTTCGGTCTTCAATCTTCCCCAGATCTGTCAGTTGTCTGTCCAATGTAACAGTCCGTCTGAGTTTCCCATCCCCGACCTTCTTTTTGATTGTTTTTGGGGCTCCAAAGTTTACTGGGAGTTCTTTCCATCATCCCCTACATCCACCATTTTTCGTGATGTTTGATTCGCCCTCTATCTATTTTTTAAAATTCGTGTTCTATCTCAGCTACATTGCTTTCAGCCCATTTCCAGATCCGACCCACTGTTAGTGAAAAACTCCTATCAATTCGTAACCACATCCAAACTTGTCCAAACCAGTTTTTCCATTTTTCTAGCTCAATTTCCCACAACATTCATGAAGCGGTCGAAGTCTGAATCCAAGGTCTTCATAGAAGTCAAAGGCAGTTCTCAGAGAATAGCCCTGCAGATCTGAGTGTCGGCTACTGTACAACAGGAAGTTGTAAATTCATTAAAGCCCAGATCCGTGCAGATCCAGGCCAGATCTCTAGGCCTAGGTTGAAGGATTTGAAGTTATCTTTCCAACGGCGCCAGTCTCGTGTCCATCCGACATCGGGACTGATCGCAGCGCCAGTTCTTCCCGGGACACGCGCTGAAAACCAGAAGCTACAGATCCGTGGCCGGTTATTCCGACCGGTGCCGAACGGAGCCGCCCGGCCTCCGGCCGACGAACCAGCGTGCCGCCAACCCGGGGAGTGCTTCCCTAAGTGTACCCACTACAGCAGTGCCACCGGGTCCCACACGGCCCCTCCGGACAGCACGTGGGCCCCACTGTCACAAGTTCGGGTGCTGCCGAATCAACGCGAGAAGCCGCCCGTCAACCCGAATTTGGTCCTCCCGGACCCTATTGTGTAGCCCTTTACCTCCCTGCGTGGAGTGGGCAGCGAGTTGTATTGCTGTAATATTATGTATTATTGTTCCGGGAGTACGAGTTTCGGCCGGGTCCGTCTTCCCCACGCCGAGCGCGTGGAGGTATCGCATTCGCTCCCTTACTTGGCATTTTGCTTACTTCATATATATTTGTTTATGCCGCTGCTAGAGAGCATGTGTAGGGATATCTAGCTCGCTTTATCTATTCATTACCACTGCTGCGAGAGAGTGCGAGACCGTCCCGTGACCCGATCCGGGCACACGAGAGAGCCGATCACCCTAGCTCTTGCCGGTTTCTCAACCGTGCACGTCCGACGCTTCCCTCGTTAAGGGACGATCGCGAGCTTGTCGTGTCCGTGTCTCGTCCCGCATCACACGGTGTGGTAAAGGTACAATTGGCCCGGCGTCCATGAGGGAATCCATGGCTCGCGAGGACTTATGGAGGTCCTCAATGTCATCACCTAGTCGACCCTAAGGAATATGGAGGCGAGAGGCTCACACACCAAGGTAGGAAATGTAACTATGATATGAATATGAATGATCCTATGTGCACCGGGGTGCATGCAAATTCTAGCCTAAAAATTGACAACCAAATATGCAAACAATGATGTAAATATGTATAACAACCAAGGATGAGATCAGATAACACCCAAGCATGAAAGTCACAGCAAAAACTACAGAAATAAACTCAACCTCGGGATGCGTACCTGTGACTGGCGAAACGATCTGATATGAGACTGCCAGAGAGATAACACAGCCTATTTTTGGGCCGCTTTTAAGCCGTAAACGGCCGAATAGTGGACCGCCAAGGTGACTAGAGATTCAAAAACAGTAGGAAATTAAATGAAAAATCTGAGGAAAATGCTAGGGCAATTGGGTTAAATCAATAGCAGCAAGTCAAACAGAAGCTCAACACGATTGGCACTTGATGTCCCACCGTGATCGCCAAAAAATTAGGGATATTGGTTTTCTAAATGGTTCCCTCAATGGTGAAGATATGATGATGAACAAGTTGATATAAATGATGTGAAATCATGAACAAATGCAACATCAACTCAAGCAATCAGCATGAAAACATAAGCACATGGGCATGTCATCTTCATTAGAAATAAGCAAAAAGAAAGAAAAACACACGCCGGGACATGGAGCAAAGGAATAAAACCAAACACACACCGTAGGTGTGGAGCAGCTAAACTAAATCCAAGAAAGAGAGATATGCGAAGATAAAGAGGACTACTGCCCAAACTAAAGGAGTCTGATTGTCACCAAGGTAATTAAAATAGCAAAGTTAAGGTAAATACCTTGGAAAGAGGAGGATGAAACGCCCGCCCACGGGAGATGAAAACCAGAAATCTACACCTTCAAACGGTCTAATATCAGGTCGCGAATGAACCAGAAATGGCCTTACGATAAGCCACCAGAGCACTGCAAACGGTCCACTATAAAGCCGCTAGAGCACACAGAACATCGACTTGGGACTTGAATCTCCACTTCTCCTGGCCGGCCAGAAGAGCTGGGCCTCGTGCTAGGAACCCTGTGGACCTACAAAAAAGTGTAGAAGCACAGAAAAACAACCCAGATTAGCCCATTGACAAGTGTAGCAACTATAATGCAAATAAACTAAAGTGAATGGAAAAGGAAGGGTGGATACCTGGGGTGATGGTTTTTAAACCCCTGTGGGGCGTGGAAAAGATGGCAGGATGTTTAAAAGTGATGCAAAGATGATTGAACGTGGAAGAAGAAGAGGGAAGATGCTTGTGAATGCTATGAAGAGGGGGAAGAAACTAAAGAAGAAAATAACACTATTAAACCCTTGCAACTTAATACTCCCTGGACTTGAAGGCTAATGGACGTAGACATCACTTCTCCTTGATGGGTACCCGCTCCAGAATGCGACAGCACCTCGACGTAGGCTCCAGAATTCTTGTGACGACTCGGACTCTAGATACCGGATATTCCCGATAGGACTACCGAGTAGACCCGATACCACTTGGAACCCGTGAAGCCTCCCAAGAGTTGTAAAGCTCCGAAGGGAAAAAGGATTGTCGTGTAGTACATTGAAGTCGTAGATATAATCAGTAAGCAATTAAATTTCATTAATCAAGTTTGCTAAAGTAGCAGAAATAAAATTACTTTTTAATTAACAGTTAAAATTAACAATTATACCAGAGTCCAGTCTAAAAGAAAGATAAGTATAGTCCAACAGAAAGAAAAACGTACACTGAGGTCGGGGGAACCCGACGCAGGTACCACTGGCAACTACGAACACGCCATACCAGGAACTGCAAAGGAAGCAGAGACGACCACACCTGAAAAGCAGGGGTGAGCCTCGTGTCACTGGCCCAGTAGGGGTCACGCAGATCCCCACTGAAAACAACGCAGTAACATGGAACAACAGCTAAAACAACAGTAGTAGTAAAGCAGGAAAAGTAGGGAAAACTACTACTAGAAAGCTGTAGAAGAAAGCAGTAAATGCAGGAGTAGAAATAGCTAAAAGAAAAGGGAAAAGCCGTACCGAGCAAAACACGGCTACCGAACTAACCTCGGCTCCCTAAGCTACTCCAAACAACAACAGAAAGGCGAACCTTGATCTCACAAAGTCAAGAGTTACCGATCTGTTGACATAGCACAAGGCCCTAGGCAAATGCCTACGAAGACAGGTGAAAAGCCTAGAAAAGACCTGGATAGACACAGAACACTAAATCCCACACGACTCGATTGCCGTGCACGCTCTCCTAAACACAACCGCATGCACAACTAGAGTGTCGTACACGCTACACAACGGTGACCTCGGGTAAAGCCAAGAGGAGACTAACTCGAGAAGGTCACGACACGAAGTGCGAGAAATGCGAGAGCAACGTGTCACGTGACGGAAGCACCTCCTCACTAGAAGAATAGCCAGATGCGTCCACTAACGTCTTATACTACGCCACAAGTATCTCCCTACGGACGCGGAGAACGACGGAGACTGAGATACTCACAGAACCAGAACAGGAACTATAGTAACGAGTGACTAGTCAGGGTCACGCCCGTCGGTGATAGTCCAAACGCCCCTAAACACGTGTGCACACACCGACTCTTGCCTAGAGCTAGGCCTCTAGCTAGTTTTACCCCCAGCAGGACGCTACTATAAAGCAGGGGCCCACGGAAACTAGCTTAAAAATCGTATCTCGGGAATTGCCCTCGCCACCACTCCCGGGTGGGCCGACACTCGAGGTCATCGGGCTACGACTAGTGGAGGCTCACTAGACACAGAGACACTAAAACATGAGTGCTGGAGGACAGACAGGCCAAGCACGCACTATCACCCGTACTACGAAGCACAAAGGCAGTACACCAACTGCCAACAGACTCAGGACAGGGCAACTAGACCTACCAACGCAACGATTCTTGAGTCTGATGACTCAAAGCCAAGATCGTCACATGACGGTAATGACGAACTACCAATCAGCCTAATCCTAAGCCACAAGAAACGACAATGGATCATCGGATCCACATAACCCTATAAAATGACTCACGAAGACCTAAGGGAGCATCAAGACCCTCAAAGCACCTGGACATGTAAACCATGGTAAGATAGTACCTCTAGGCGTCCAGAACTACTGTCTCGAGCTATCCAGAATAGTTGAGACACACACAAGGTTACTTGTCAACCACTAGGTCTCACCGGGTTGAGCAGAACCTGAATAATGACTTTGAAGCGATACAAAGGCACTCTTGGCTACCTGACTATGGTTGTTGACCTCATAGGATGTCAGAAGACATCCACGGGACGACGGACAAACCACGAGGTCAAGCCAAGATAATCAGAAGTAAAAACATCGGGAAACGACACTCAGGAATTAAGCGGAGGAACATACGCTGGCGGTCATAGAATGGGCCGCTAGGGGACTATAGCGGTCAAGGATTAGGCCGCTAAACTCAGTCAACCCTGAACCGACCTATTCGGTCAAACCACCAAAGTGGTCTAATATAGATCTGCCACACGGACAAGGCGGTCCAAGAGACAACTGCCACACTAACTGCCTTAAAACATTGACCTAAGTTAAATGACTTGTAGCGGCGTAAGAAAGGCGCGCTACAGCGAAGAAGAACATGAAGGTTGGGTTGCCAAGGTAACCCGACTCAAATTCTTGACTAGGTCTAAAACCACGGTAACACGAATACCGAGGTAGACCACAAGCCACCAAGACCATCCCCTCAAACGGGAACTCAAGGGAGGCCACTCACATGCGGGGGAACCCCACCGCACTCACACCGATACACGGTGACTCGATCGAGCGTAACACAAAGCCCGAGATACACACACCTATGGGCATGCTAATCGAGGTAACATTGCACCTCCCGACACCCGAAAAATAGGGACACGGAACCCACAGGGTGTCCGGGACACTCGCGAGGCCATAGGTCGGTCATTGGGTCTCAACCGGACCGACCAGGACTCAAAATGGGCAAAAATATAGCATTTCGGTCGACCTGGTGTGGACGCACTAAAATTCGGAGGGGGGATCCGTTCGTTTGTTGGTCGGGGTTAATTCTTCTATTTAGTGCGAGGGCGTGCCAGTCACAAAGTGACGATTTATTCGGGCTTCGTGGAAGCCCATGGTGCGCTTGATCTGACTAATCAGATAATTGTGTGGTTCGTGTTGGGACCGAAACCCGCCGCGCCATAAAGGTCACGGCGTTATTTACATCCCCCATACGGGGGAACACCCTTGATTGATTGCCGGGAATAAGGGCCCTACGGCCTAAAGAGAATACTAATAATGCAGGAGGATAGTGAAAGATGAACTATGCTAGAAACCCGTCTCGGGACGTGAATGTTCAGACTATGTCGGCCACTCATGGGCCACTTCATGTTCGGACGAAGCTCCGTGCTTGTAGCATAAAAGACGGTGACAAAACCGCGTGAATGTCTGCCACGAACAAGGCAAGTTTAATGAGAATACGGGATTGGATCCCGGTAGAAATGGGTCAAGTTGATAGACTGTTGGCCGGAGATGATTTCGAACTATGGCCATGTCAGAAATTCCGTAAACCACGTCCGATACCATAAGGCATCGTCGGTTTTCTCTTTGCACCCAGTCCGAGGGAGTGAATTATTAAGTGCATAGCCCGAGCTTACTAACGTGCGCCCTCACACGCGGATCGACCTGCGCGGTCAGGTCACGGGTGATGGAGCTCCTTTCATTCATTCTTTTATTAATGGCATTGATCTCTTGTATTTCCCTTTTGAACCTTTCTATTCCCTTTTTTTTTACTAGCCATTTATCCCTTTTTTTTGTTAAGGAGGCGCACCGGATACGGGAAGGAAGATGATGGTGCCGATTTAGGGTCTTAACATGTAGACAAGGGGGGAGGGCGCGCCGGGTATAGGGTCGCCGTTTTAAGGTTGGCAAAGGAGAGAGAGCGCGCCGTTTTAATGTTCAATGGGGGAGAAATGGGAGGGCGCGCCGTTTAGCATTTAGAGAAAGAGATGGGGAGATTTTGTGAGGAGGGTTGAAGCGGCACGGTGGAACAATGGCCACGCCGTTTTAACCCGTGCCGGGATAGCTATATGGGGTTGTTTCAGAGCTCTGTTACTGCATTTTCTTTTCCTTTCACCCGTAGGTTGATTCAAAGTTTGATTTGCTCATTCTGTTGATGGATTAAGCTGGTAATGAGGAGGTTTTAAGAGCTTTAACCATTTTAATCGTTTGTTATGATGAAAGAGTATGAACGTCTAAGTGTTTTACTCCAGCAGTTGCTCACAAAGTCCTCGTTTTGTTCTTCATTAGTTCAGCTCGTTCACCTGTTGTTGGGCGTTCTTAGCCTTGGCAAAAATCGGGCAGCACCTCCCCTAGACCGGGACTTGCCAGAGATGAAGGAAAGCCACCAATCGGATTGCTCCGGGGTAGACTCTCAAAAATCGGAGTAGCCTCACGGCGGTCTGAACCCAGATGTGAGTATGGAACGTTCGAGGGCCAGCCTACAAGAACGACCACAGCTCACGGGTGAGGAATCTTCAATAGGGACATGTATTTGCCACAAGGGCCATAAATGTTCATCCGGCGGTGGATACCTTTTTGGGTCATGCCATGGAAAGGCAGCCCTCAAGGGTCCAGGATGATTGGAGAATGAGCAAACGGAGCAGGGAATGGAACGAAGAACACAAGAGTTGCAAGAATAGCTTTTCTTCTTTTATTCACCCACACAACGGGGAAGGAAACTTGGTACAGATAAAATAGAAGAGAAGGCGTTACAAACAAAAAAGGAAAATACATTCGATGGAGAGAAAGAGAGAAGCATTAGATGGAGGAGGGAGAGGGAAGCATTGGCTTCTCCCCCTCCGACTCACCTCTCACTCTCGCCCCCTACGTCTTTCTCTTTTCTTCAGCCCAGAACCGTGGAGCTCTCGGATGCCAGTAACTCCTTCTCTCTTCTCTTCCTGCACACTGCCGAGACCCTCTTTTCTCTTCTCTCTTCTTCTGTTCCCTTCTTCTCTTGATCATCCTCTCCCTTTTGCTTCACAATGCTGCCCCTTTTATGTATCAGCCAGCCTGGGAGCGTCCCTGCCAATTCCACCTCGTCCGCAACGAAGTCAGGAGTTGACTCGCTGTGCTGGACGCTGTTCATTCGTCTCGTACACTGCTGCTCGTCCGAGGATGGGACGCTCAGAGATTTGTCGGAGCTTGCCTTGCTGTTGCTGCTTGTGTGCTGTCGAACGAAGGTAGAAGCAGAGTCATGGGCATTGAATGTCCTCTGTGCATCTCATTTATGCCGAACAGAGTATCGGCTGGCGGATGGGATGGCCGTTGAGTTAAAACGGCACGAGGGAAGGTAGTCGCGCCGATGAAACGTCACTAGTGGGTGTAAAAAGGCGCGCCGGATTAAGCATTGAAGGGCCACGCCGTTTTAACATTTGAAGGAGAAGCTTTTAAAATGTGCAAGATGGGACCTTCAATTTTAGCGCGCCGGGTAGCTTGTGCAGATGGTGGCCCCGTTTTAAATCAAGGCAAAGGGGAGCTCGTATTAGAGCATGAAGTGGGGCGCGCCGTTTTAAGGCGCGCCGTTTCAGGGCCACTTCGCGTCATTTTAAGCACCAAACGGATTCCTTTCGAAGTCGCGGCCCTTTATATGAATGTCGGCATTCCAAGAATGCTCCGGTTGCGACGTATGGCCTCCATAATATTCCGTTTGTAGCCTCTGGGACTCGGTCCCAGATTCTGCGTGACTTTCGGTGCATGCCGAGACTGTGCCGGAGTTCCCGACTCTTCTCTGATTCAGCTCTCGGCATGGCTGGTCGGAGCCTTGTAGCTGTATCTTCTGCTTAGGGGGCTTCCTTAGCGGGTAGCGGACCACCAATTGAGTTCTCGTCCTGATCTGGCGAGGCATGAGGTTTATTCGGCATTTCTATCTTCGACTCGCGCTCTAATGTGTAGACGCGAATGTCGCCATGATCATCATCATCATTTTTTGGCGTCCACACCTGGCCCCTGGGGTCGGTCGACAAGACAGGGTCGATTGATCGGCCCAGGGTGGTCGGTCGACCGGACCAACGACCACGGTCCTGCGGGCGCATGCCGGTCGATCTGCCCATCCGATCCGATCGACCGATTACGGCAGAAAACCGGCCAAACCCTAATCCTCGGGCCCGATTCCACGCCCCATTCGATCCCGATCGAAAGGGAAAACAACTACAATGATAATACTGACCTTCCACACTCCGGAAGGGGTCAAAACAACGCACAAACGGCTTGAAACGGGCAATTCTACCGAATTGACCCTAATTGAGTCACCGGGGTTCCCGGGCTCGTACCGGCCCCAAATGACAACCAATCGACACGAAATCAGCAGATCTGGAATGCTGACATTTCAGGGGTTCGAATGATACCAATTGATCCGAAAACCGTCGTCGTTTTCCAGCGAACCCTGCGAACACCCCAAAAGCATGTTTTTACCCAAACGAGACAAAACCCACTCGTATGCTCATTGTTCGGCGTGAAACTGCGAGGGAACGTAGAAAATAAGTAGGTGATCCATTTCCCTACCTCCACCGACGATTCCGTACGCCGAAGCGACTAAACCGTGTGAGAATCGACCAAAACAACGAACCGCACCGGCTTTGAATCCACCGAGGGATCGCGCCACGCTCAATCCGTCGCCCTATCACGCGTCCCGATCACTCCATCGCGTCCTCGCCTCAGCCAGCTCACCAACGGTGTGCACCCCACGTCGAGAGGAGCAGAGGGGAGAGAGAACGAGAGAGAGGAAGAGAGATGAGAAATTAGGGAGGAGAGAGGATGAGTAAGGTTAAATAGAAAGAAAATTAGGAATTTTCCTAATTTTTTGAAATTCTAATTTTTGTGCCGAAAAACCCCTAATTAAGAAAAATACATAAAAATAGTCGAAACGATCCTCGGGAAGAGTACATCGCAACTGTAGCGTCCTCGAGTCGATGACTAAGAAATAAACTCTTCACTGGGTTTCGTAACTTGTACGAGAGAAAAACTCACGTGGATCGTAAAGATCAACTCAGGAGCCACAAAAGTGATCCGAAAGCACGCCGATAAGGATCCGAAAGATCTCGGGTATTACAGCCTCCCCTCCTTTAAGAAATTTCAACCTCGAAATTTAAGGAACGAACAAGAAGAAGCAGGGAATAACAAACCCAAACATCTGAACTCGGAACAACACAAATCTTGAAAAACATAGTTCAGAGGAACACTGTCGGACCATAATCACAAGCACACGCTCTGGATCTCAAGGGAAATCGATCCAAAGGATGAGCATAATACACGACAGAACACAAATCTGACACCTCTGAAATAAGGCAACGTCGCTTACGTCTCACAGGAAAGGAGACACGACCCATGCCACGACAGCAGCTATCGGTAAATAAAATGACAGACACGACAAGCATCAGCTTAAACAAGGAAGCATAGTCCTCTCAGCTGACCGCTCGACATCATCAGCTTCAGTGCCAACGGCAACCATGAAACCTGGCACACAGGACGCCAACGACAGCACTGGATCACAAACACAATCAAGTTAGTCCTCACTCGGATATTACATATGATCGAGTCACATGCTAACTCTACCAGGAAATAAGAGTACAGTACAACTAACCGACAAGATCATGGTCCACACGATGCTAAGACTGAATCACAGGGAAACAACGACAAAATGACAACGACAGCAGTAGCAACACTTGCAGAATCTTGGCTCCGTACTGAACACAGAACCACGAAACACAACTGCAAGCTAGGTCACATCAAGGCACAATAACAGTTGAACACACGACTACAATGGACTAGCCATGTATCGAGCAGCTTACCAAGAAAAGACCCACGATGATAAGAATAACAACAATCTTAGGAAACGCATCTCAAGGACCACGACCACGCCCTGAGAGCACAACACCCAAGAAAGAATTACAAAGCAGAGGGTACTCAGCCAGCAGAAATTTTGAAAGATTCCCCAACACTCACAAATGCCAGTGCCAACACCAGAATGCCTTCAAGAATAACGGCATGGCAACAGACAACATCAAGGCACATGAAGCCAAGATGAAGTCACATCGAGAAAAACAATTCTCTCGACTGGTCAGAATCTTACAGCCAACGATCCTTGACCTGTGGGTATCAACCCACACGCTTCCGCTGCGCACTCAAACAACGCACACAAGCACAAGAAATATCCCGGTATCTGCATCTCAGCACACACTCGGTGCCATCGTAATTCATGAAAATCGTAATGTATTACGCCACGAGTACTGATCCTGCTAGCAACCGATCACAAGTCGCCTAGGTGCAAACGAAAAAGAGTACCAGCTTCAGCACAAAGCACAAAGAAAGGCTAATCTCAGCTTATCCTTATGTCCTGAAACAATTATTGAGCCTTTACAACACATCAGCTGCTAGACACGGCACGACAAACCCGGTGCACAACGGCGCTTAACACAAAATTGCATCCTAAGCCAAGCAACCGTAGAACAAAGAGGCAGATCAGGCTCAGAATAAACACTGTCCACACTTAAGCAGACACAGGACAAATGTCTCACCAAGATAGCAATTCCAAGGCTTACCTCGAAAAGACTCCACCAAATTGGATGAGAAGCATCAAGCTCGATTAACAGTAGCTCACCAGGAAGGAAATTCCTAGGTTCGCTTGAGCATCTTCTCAATCGAGGCAATAAAGCAATCACTTCAACAGAAGTGGAACACCTCAGGAGCTGCACAGACTTAAGCTGGGATGATCAAAACAACGTAGGAATGTGTACGGCCATCACACCAACGTGAAAAGTCACTAGCCACCTGAACAAACCATAGAAAAATCTAGAACAATGTACTGCAGATTCAAGCCTATCGGCGAACTCTGCCGAGTACAACATAATCGAGACAAACATCAGGATGAAAAAGAGCATCCCGTCGCATCCTGATAAGAGCAAAAACATCTCGCACAGTGCTAACACAGCACGCATAAGACAACACACGGAAAATAAAATGACAAGGAATCACGAAACCTAAGCCAATGAAAGACTGTACTGGACATTCAGGACTCTGAATACTATATACCTCAGATTCCCATATACATCACACAACAATGCTCTGATACCACCTGTGATGACCCAGACTCTGGATACCGGATATTCCCAATAGGACTACCGAGGAGACCGGATACCACTTGGAACCCGTGAAGCCTCCCAAGAGCTGTAAAGCTCAGAAGGGAAAAAGGATTGTCGTGTAGTACACTAAAGTCGTAGATATAATCAGTAAGTAATTAAATTTCATTAATCAGGTTTGCTAAAGTAGCAGAAATAAAATTACTTTTTAATTAACAGTTAAAATTAACAATTATACCAGAGTCCAGTCTAAAGGAAAGACAAGTACAGTCCAACAGAAAGAAAAACGTACACTGAGGTCGGGGGAAGCCCAACGTAGGTACCGCTGGCAACTACGAACTCACCACACTAGGAACTACAAAGGAAGTAGAGACGACCACACCTGAAAAGTAGGGGTGAGCCTCGTGTCACTGGCCCAGTAGGGGTCACGCGGATCCCCACTGAAAACAACGCAGTAACACGGAACAACAGCTAAAACAGCAGTAGTAGTAAAGTAGGAAAAGAAGGGAAAACTACTACTAGAAAGCTGTAGAAGAAAGTAGTAAAGGCAGGAGTAGAAGCAGCTAAAAGAAACAGGAAAAGTCGTACCGAGCAAAACACGGCTACCGAACTAACCTCAGCTCTCTAAGCTACTCCAAACAGCAATAGAAAGGTGAACCCTGATCTCACAAAGTCAAGAGTTACCGATCTGCTGACACAGCACAAGGCCCTAGGCGAAGGCCTACGAAGACAAGCGAAAAGCCTAGAAAAGACCTGGATAGACACATAACACTAAAGCCTACACGACTCGATTGCCGTGCATGCTCTCCTAAACACAACCGCATGCACAACTAGAGCGTCGTACACGCTACACAACGGTGACCTCGGGTAAAGCCAAGAGGAGGCTAACCTGGGAAGGTCGCGACACGAAGTGCGAGAAATGCGAGAGTCACGTGTCACGTGACGGAAGCACCTCCTCAATACAAGAATAACCAGATGCGTCCACTAACGTCTTATACTACGCCACAAGTATCTCCCTACGGACGCTGAGAACGACGGAGACTGAGATACTCACAGAACCAGAACATGAACTACAGTAACGAGTGACTAGTCAGGGTCACACCCGTCGGCCACAGTCCAAACGCCCCTGACCACGTGTGCACACACCGACTCTTGCCTAGAGCCAGGCCTCTAGCTGGTTTCCCCCCCAGTAGGACACTACTGTAAAGCAGGGGCCCATGGAAACTAGCTTAAAAATCGTATCTCAGGAACTACCGTCGCCACCACTCCCGAGTGGGCCGACACTCGAGGTCATCGATCTACAACTACTGGAGACTCACTAGACACAGAGACTCTGAAACACGAGTGCTAGAGTACAGACAGGCCAAGCACGCACTGTCACCCGTACTATGAAGCACAAAGGCAGTACACCAACTGCCAACAGACTCAGGACAGGGCAACTAGACCTACCAATGCAACGATTCTTGAGTCTCATGACTCGGAGCCAAGATCGTCGCATGACGGTAATGACGAACCGCCAATCAGCCTAATCCTAAGCCACAAGAAACGACAATGGATCATCGGATCAACTGATGGGGGCATCACTTACACCTCCACATTTTGCGACGCTCTGATGGATCGTCAGTTTGCGCCATTGTGTTCTCCACATTTTTATGAGTCAATCCATGTAATTTTCATATTTTATTTGAGTCATAAACTATGTAATTTTTCCTTTATTTGAGTCCAGTACCTAGGTATAAGGGTCATTTATCTAAGTCTTGAGTCATGTGGTTAATTAAGTAGTCTATTGGGCCCAACTAGTGGGCTTGGCCCAGGGGCGCCCTCCCTTGGACTACTTTGGTCCTTAGTTGTTTAGTCAGGGTCATTTTAGTCCTAGGAAAATATCAGTGCCTATAAATTGGCCACCCCACTCCCTCATTTGTAATCTTTGATCAATCAAAAAATTGAGTGCATTTTAGTGTAATTGTAGCATCTACATTAGAGTTCTCAGGTCATCCGTCTGCAGGCGTCACATCGCTTCTCCATCAATGTGGATTCTCCATCTCTCTCTCCCTCTCTCTATGGGGTGGATTCCCCTCTCTCTCATATATCTCTCTCCTCCCCCTCCCACCTACTTTCTCTCTCTCCTCCCTGCATTTAATAACCTCCTCACTTCCCCATACCTCTCCATAACTTCACCCTAGCTCCAAGAGGGACTCCTCCAATCCTTGCTCCTCCCTCCAACCACCAACTACCCTCTTCCCTTCCCCAAGCACCTCTCCACATCCCCAAGGCTGAAGGGGCTTCACCCAAGGCAAAAATTTTGAATTTCCCTCCCTTGCTGGATGCCCCTCACCCCTCCCCAACAGCCCTTCCTACCTTGGTCGCCCTCCCCATTTCCCCCTTGCTTCCCTTGGCCATCCCACCCTCATACACACAACCCTACACCAATAGCCTATTCCCAGCTCGCAGGCAGCAGAATACCAGCGATTTTCTGAGGCTACCACAACATCACCAAGAAGCTTCAGAGGGCATACCATATATCATTGGAAGAGTCTCCCAGTCCTCTTCCCAACGGTGGTGGTCTCGTCCCAGTCTGAGTTCGTGGCTGCCCAAGAGAGCTGACATCGCTGGACTGCGCATCTTCCTCCTGTCAGTCATCCAGAAGCAGATTGCAGAGGCTCCCACGGCCATTCCCCTGAAGTTATTGAAGCGGGGCTTGGCTGTGGTCTTCTACTACAAGTCCCCTGCCACCACAAAGAAGCGGCACTCCGTTCGACATCCAAAGTTGTGAGTTCCAAATTTTCTCCCTCCGGTGCGCTGATCAGTTTCCTCTGGAATCTGTCTGATACACCGGTACTGTTCGAGTCCTCGCCATCTGCTCTGACCTCCTCTGATATCGCCGCTGGTCTCCGATGGAAGAGGACTCAACCAAAAATCCAACGACTCCAGCCACGTGTGAATCAGAGCTCGGGAGTGTCCGTGGCGGTCTCATCTTCCTGCTGTAGAGGTGCAGAAGCTACCAGAACCAGTAAGCAGAGACCCTGTTCGTGCCTCTGCCCCGACCAATGCCATCATTTAGAAATTCTCCCAAAAATTAGACGTCCTCTCGGGTCAACTACGAAGGTTTTGCCATTGGTTTCATTACAATCATAGTACGGGGGAGTCCGCAGCGATGCCGACAGTGACAGTCTATCCCCTGTTCCTGAGAGTGAACAGATTTGGCGGATTTCTTATCTTAATCCTCTAAGCTAGTTTTTCCCCTCCCCGCCTGGCCGGCTTACTGCCCCTCCCCGTGGGAGGTAGTGTTTGGATGTAAAATTTACTTCCCCACCCCTATTCCAACCCCCTTGCAAGGGGCGTAGTGCATGTATTAGCAGGTTGGCGACCCAAGCTTCATCGACGCAACGTGCGGGAAATACCCACGCTTCCCAGCTCGCCTCGTCTCCGACAAGGATCAACATTTTCACGCCGATCAGGTGAGCTCCTGATCAGACTCCTCTGCTGGTTTCAATTTTGCTTGATCTAGTATTGCTTCTTAGTGCCATCGGCGGTGAGAGAGTGCCCGGTCCGATTAACCGTCAAATTGTGTGTGAGCATCGTGGGTGAGTTGTGAGAGCCCCCTTCATCCCACGCCCTCGGCATGCCAACCTCCTGTGAATTGGGCATCCCTAGCCCATTGGGGTCCTCCCCAAGCTAGCCATACCACTGGAAGATCAAAGTCCAACCTCGGACCCTCACCCCATCGCGGGTCCGCCTTCGGACCCGAGTGTGCGCTACGCGGGTGAACCTGCTTGAGTGAGTCCACCGTCCGGTTCATGCTTGCTTGCTATGATGAAAATCAAAGCGTGCTGCCAGGCCAAAGCTGATCGTGGAAGCTACTGGGCCGTTGATGAACGCGCTACCTTTGGGTAGCGCGACCTGAAGAAGGCGCTAGGTTCCCCTAGCGCGATCTCAGGCAGAAAGTCGACTGCAGACGTCCCAACTACCCATCGCTTGGAACTCCCAAAGACTTCAATGTGCACCATTTTCCATGAGTGTAATTAATGTTTTAAGTGTCGTTTTGTCTTCCCCTTCCCCCTATATATGTACCCCATCTTGTTTGATTAAGAAATGGAGAAAAAAATGAATGTTTGAAAGAGCTTGAGTATAGCATGGCTATCTCACCCCCAATCTTTGGAATCCCCTCCCTCCTCCCCTCTCTGGGTGCGATGCCCATGCTCTTCTTCTGATCCTCTACCTTTCACCTTCTCTGGAGGACGACCGAGGTTCTGCATGCAACGGTCCTGCGATGGGATCGGGTGTGAGGCCCCATCTGGGGCTTCGTTCTTCCTCCACCGACGAACGCTGCCCTCCATCATCGCCAACGACGCTGCTATGGTCAAGAGGAAGCTCGGTTGCACCGGTCCTGCGATGGGATCGGGTGAGAGGCCCCAGCCAAGCCCCCTCATGGTCCTATCACGCCCTGCCACACCCCTTTCTCCCTCGTTGCCCACCCCCGCCTTCACCTTCACCAAGTTATCCAAGCTAGTATTAGGTTAGTTTAATCTATGTTTAGGACCCCTCATGTGTTTGTTTAAGATCCCTCGTGTATTACCCACCCTCCTATGTGTCCTCCCCATGTGATTCACTCCCCGAAGGCATCCACGAGTGCCCCAAAGTCAAAGTTCATCGTCTTGCTGCTGCCTGAGAACGCGCTAGGACGATATAGCGCGTTCTTCAAGAACGCGCTAGAAGGCTATAGCGTGACCTTGATCAGAAGGAAGAAGACCCTCAAGCCCGTTTCACATCAAATGGTATCAGAGCTTAGGGAACCAGCCTGTTCTCACAGACTGGGATCTTGAGCTACTAGGTTCGAGGATGAACCTTCCAAAGTGGAGGGGTTTGATGGAAATCAAAGCATGCTGCCAGGCCAAAGCTGATCGTGGACGCTGTCGGGCCATTGATGAACGCGCTACCTTTGGGTAGCGCGACCTGAAGAAGGCGCTAGGTTCCCCTAGCGTGATCTCAGGCAGAAAGTCGACTGCAGACGTCCCAACTACCTAGCGCTTGGAACTCCCAAAGACTTCAATGTGCACCATTTTCCATGAGTGTAATTAATGTTTTAAGTGTCGTTTTGTCTTCCGCTTCCCCCTATATATGTACCCCATCTTGTTTGATTAAGAAATGGAGCAAAAAATGAATGTTTGAAAGAGCTTGAGTATAGCATGGCTATCTCACCCCCAATCTTTGGAATCCCCTCCCTCCTCCCCTCTCTGGGTGCGATGCCCATGCTCTTCTTCTGATCCTCTACCTTTCACCTTCTCTGGAGGACGACCGAGGTTCTGGATGCACCGGTCCTACGATGGGATCGGGTGTGAGGCCCCATCCGGGGCTTCGTTCTTCCTCCACCGACGAACGCCGCCCTCCATCATCGCCAACGACGCTGCTATGGTCAAGAGGAAGCTCGGTTGCACCGGTCCTGCGATGGGATCGGGTGAGAGGCCCCAGCCAAGCCCCCTCATGGTCCGATCACGCCCTGCCACACCCCTTTCTCCCTCGTCGCCCACCCCCGCCTCCACCTTCACCAAGTTATCCTAGCTAGTATTAGGTTAGTTTAATCTATGTTTAGGACCCCTCATGTGTTTGTTTAAGATCCCACATGTATTACCCACCCTCCTATGTGTCCTCCCCATGTGATTCACTCCCTATGGAGATAGAAGTGAGTGAAATAACCTCGGGTAAGTGCGAGCCGGAATGTTATAGGTGCCACCAATTGGGGCACATCGCCGGACAATGCCCCACGAGGAAGCATCTTCCCATGCCCCTAGTGGTTGAAACCTCTCCCACCCCGGCCACCATTACCCCTCCATCGTCCCCCAACAAGGACACTCCTCCCCAGGACAATCTTCCTAAACCCCCTCAACCCACCCATCTTCCTCTTCCTACCCAACCTCAACCTAGACCTCCACTACTTCCCTTACCAATCCCAACCCAAGCCCATGCTTGTTCACCACCTCGGGTGCACCACACACCGGCTATCACCATCACCCCACCCCCAAATGGCTGTCCCAGCCCCTTGGTAGAGGAGACCATGGCCCACACACCCACTCAAGAAGAGGTGAACCCACCTCCCACCATAGAAGAAATTCAAGAGCTTCCCATTCCAATCACCTCTCCTAGCCCGGCCCTTCAAGAACTAACCACCACCACTCATGGCACCCTCACCGTGAATGAGTCCATACTCCAATGGCTCAAGCAAGGCCCCACCATCTCTAGTTCACCCCCACACCTTTCACCCATGGGACATCAATCCAAAATTGTGCCCCTCCCCTCCTTTCACACCACGATCCATCCTACTATGAGGTAGAGGGTTGGGATGATCTCCTCAAGGGTCTAGAGTGGCAATTAGACTTGACTTGCTTGTTGACCCTAGGGGTGGATCGACCCAAGAGCCTTGACCTCATCCATCCATGTGTTGGGTCTATAACCTCAGTTTGCACTGCTGGTTGCTACACTAGCGACCTCCTTTTCCTTCTCCCCATGGTGGAAGAAACCATCTTAGTCCACTACCCTACCATTGAGATCCCAAGGACATTGGCCAACCCACCCACTCACTACACCGGCCCAATCATCCCAATAGATGAGGAAGACTCACCTTGTGAAGACCTTGAGAACATAGAGCACTTCTCCCTAGGAAGCCCAGTCCACGACTCCTTTGATCCCTTCCAATGGGAGCCTAGTTACCCATGTGACCCACCCACCTTACCCACAACCCACCTTTCCCTACCCCAACCAACCATGTTAGACCAAGTCCACCTCTTCCAAAACTCGGGCCACACAAAGGGAGCCATCGCCATAGGCAACATATGCCTAGGAAGTAAGGAAGAGCCCCTCTCCATAATGCCCACCTTCCTAGATCTCTTCGACCCTTTCACATCGAAGTTCAAAGGCCGTCCCACACCCATACACATGGAAGTCATCTTTGGGATAGGAGTGCATAAGTCTTGGCGCAACACACCACTTGGCATGATTAGAAAGTCGGGTCCATTCATTTACATCACCCACATGTCAAGTAGGAATCATGAGTGATCCCTATTTGGGGGTAACGGTCCTCCCCGATTCAGCATTGGTCTTATGTATGCTAGGAGCCTTCATGGATGTCCGGGTCCTCCGACATTCATCACACCCACGCATAAGAGGGACACCTATGGATGCCCCGGTCCTCCCAAATCATTCAAAGTCTTCATAATATCAATGCACGATAGGTCTATATGTGGTTGTCCTGGACCACCTTTGCATACCACACATTTTCCACTCACACTACATCATAGTGCATGGCAAATGCATCCAAGCAAGCTTCAAGCAATGAGCGGTGAGAAACACAAGAAGCGGACAAAAGGTCGTGAGCACCACTTGGAATTCCAAGTTGGCAACTTGGCGATGATGAGTTTGGAGTGACTCTACCTTAGGGTCACCTCCAATTTGAGGGCATGAGGACTTGGACCTTGCCAAGTTCCGAGTGGCTTTGGCAACCCGGCTTACGGGTTGGACATACCGATGGGTTTTGGGATTCACCCCATTTCTCACGTAGCGGATCTGGCACCCTATATGGGCACCACAGTGGATCCTACTGAGTGCTTTGAGCATATACCTTCCTATAAGAGGGACACCCCCAGAGAGTAACCACAAATCAGCCTGAGAGCCCGATGTGTGCACACAGAGGCAATACTAGGCAAGTAAGGTATCATTGCCAACATGAGGGTGTGTCCGTGCGACTTTGTGAAGCTGAAGTGCCATCCCCTGGCCATGGACCCGGGGTTGAGTTTGGAGATCGTGGCTCGCCCAGAGCTGCATTTGGTGTACCTCTTCCCCGGTGGACCCATACTCGACGGCGTCGAGTTTTCCCCACCCCGGGGGTATGATGGGGGCATCACTTACCCCTCCACATTTTGCGAAGCTCTGATGGATGGTCGGTTTGCACCATTGTGTTCTTCACATTTTTCTGAGTCAATCCATATAATTTTCATATTTTATTTGAGTCATAAACTATGTAATTTTTCCTTTATTTGAGTCCAGTACCTAGGTATAAGGGTCATTTACCTAAGTCTTGAGTCATGTGGTTAATTAAGTTGTCTATTGGGCCCAACTAGTGGGATTGGCCTAGGGGCGCCCTCACTTGGACTACTTTGGTCATTAGTTATTTAGTCAGGGTCATTTTAGTCCTAGAAAAATATGAGTGCCTATAAATTGGCCACCCCACTCCCTCATTTGTAATCTTTGATCAATCAAAAAATTGAGTGCATTTTAGTGTAATTGGAGTGGATTCTCCATCTCTCTCCCTCTCTCTAAGGGGTGGATTCCCCTCTCTCTCATATCTCTCTCTCTCTCTAAGGGGGTCACCCCTTTCTCTCTCCTCCCCCTCCCACCTACTTTCTCTCTCCCCTCCCCACATTTAATAGCATCCTCACTTCCCCATACCTCTCCATAACTCCACCCTAGCCACAAGAAGGACTCCTCCAATCCTTGCTCCACCCTTCAACCACCAACTATCCTCTTCCCTTCCCCAAGCACCTCTCCACATCCCCAAGGCTGAAGGGGCTTCACCCAAGCAAAAATTTTGAATTTCCCTCCCTTGTAGGATGCCCCTCACCCCTCCCCAACACCCCCTTCCTACCATGGTCGCCCTCCCCATTTCCCCCTTGCTTCCCTTGGCTATCCCACCCTCATACACACAACCCTACACCATTAGCCTATTCCCAGCTCGCAGGCAGCAGAATACCAGCGACTTTCTGAGGCTGCCCAAAATCACCAAGAAGCTTCAGAGAGTGTACTATATACCGTTGGAAGCGTCTCCCAGTCCTCTTCGTAACGGTGGTGGTCTCGTCCCTGTCTGAGTTTATGGCTGCTTAAGAGAGCCAACATCACTGGACTGCACATCTTCCTCCTGTCAGTCATCTAGAAGCAGATTGCAG
Organism: Amorphophallus konjac; assembly: GCA_022559845.1. Lineage (NCBI taxonomy): Eukaryota > Viridiplantae > Streptophyta > Magnoliopsida > Alismatales > Araceae > Amorphophallus > Amorphophallus konjac. The sequence goes on along the minus strand of CM040120.1, from coordinate 328,694,957 downwards.
AGGCTCCCACGGCCATTCCCCTGAAGTTATTAAAGCGGGGCTTGGCTGTGGTCTTCTACTACAAGTCTTCTGCCACCACGAAGAAGCGGCACTCCGTTCGGCATCTGAAGCTGTGAGTTCCAAATTTTCTCCCTCCGGTGCGCTGATCGGTTTCCCCTAGAATCAGTCTGATACACCGGCACTGTTCGAGTCCTCGCCATCTGCTCCGACCTCCTCCGACAAAGCCGCTGGTCTCTGATCAAAGAGGACTCAACAAAAAATCCAACAACTCCAGCCAAGTCTGAATCAGAGCTCGGGAGCATCCATGGCGGCCTCATCTTCCTGCTGTAGAGGTGCAGAAGCTACTAGAACTAGCAAGCAGAGACCCTATTCGCGCCTCTTCCCCGACCAATGCCGTCATTCAAAAATTCTCCAAAAAATTGGACGTCCTCCCAGGTCAACTACGAAGGTTTTGCCACTAGTTTTGTCACAATCAAAGTTCGGGGGAGTCCGCAGTGATGCTGACAGTGACAGTCTATCCCCTATTCCTTAGAGTGGACAGATTCGGCGGATTTCTTATCTTAATCCTCTAAGCTAGTTTTTCCCCTCCCCGCTTGGCCGGCTTACCGCCCCTCCCTGTGGGAGGTAGTGTTTGGATGTAAAATTGACCTCCCCACCCCTAGTCCAACCCCCTTGCAAGGGGCGTAGTGCATGTATTAGCAGGTTGGCGACCCAAGCTTCATCGACGCAGCATGCGGGAAATACCCACGCTACCCCGCTCGCCTCATCTCTGGCCGGGATCGGCGTTTTCACGCCGATCAGGTGAGCTCCTGATCAGACTCCTCTGCTGGTCTCAATTTTGCTTGATCTAGTATTGCTTCTTAGTGCCGTCGGCAGTGAGAGAGTGCCCGGTCCGATTAACCATCAAATTGTGTGTGAGCACCGTGGGTGAGTTGTGAGAGCCCCCTTCATCCCATGCCCTCGGCATGCCAACCACCCGTGAATTGGGTATCCCTGGCCCATTGGGGTCCTCCCCAAGCTAGCCATACCCCGGGAACCTCAAAGTCCAACCTCGAACCCTCACCCCATCGCCGGTTCGCCTTCGGACCCGAGTATGCGCTACGCGGGTGAACCTGCTTGAGTGAGTCCGCCGTCCGGTTCGTGCTTGGTTGCTAGGTCCAAGGGGTTGTTTAGTCTAGTTATTGCATTTCCTTAGGGTGTGGCACATCAAATTGGTATCAGAGCAAGTTCTCAACTTGTCTCTACAAGTTGGTCCTAGGGCGCGCATATGCATTTAGAGTCTCCCAATGCATCGCTCTTGTCCACTAGCATGGCCGCCTCATACCTACCATACCCATCGGCCCTCTCCATAAGACCAAACCCCCAAGAGAAACCCACCACCAACAAACATGGCCCCCACGGCCATGTCGACTACCTAATAGGAGCCATGACTTATGCCAATGAGCGGCCTGATAGCCTATCGGGTTGACTCAACCAATTATAGGAAAATGGGCTCGTCCGAAAGGCGACCGGTAGGAGTGCACCTTCCCACGCACCCACCTTTGATGGGTCTAGAAAACCGAATGACTATTTAGATTGGGAAGTCTCAATGGACCAATACTTCACTTGGTATCCCATGTCCGAGGATAAGAAAGTCCGATTTGCCAAATCACAACTTACCAAACGGTCTGAAACCTATTGGCAACAAAATGTCGGGCTAAGGATAATTAGAAGGGAAGATCCCATCACCACTTGGGGAAACATGAAGGAACAACTTAGGGCTAGATATGTGTCCCCTTCCTACTTGCATCACCAAAGCCCAAGGATCACTTCAACTCCTCCATCCCCACCCGACCAACCCAAGATTCCAGTTCCCCAATTCCCTCCACCCCAACCAATAACCCATACCACTCAAGCCCCATTGGTCCCCTCCGCCACCCTTCGCCTCACCCCTTCTCAAAAGGGAAAGAGCCCTATGGAGATAGAAGTGAGTGAAATAACCTCGGGTAAGTGCGAGCCAGAATGTTATAGGTGCCACCAATTGGGACACGTCGCCGGATAATGCCTCACGAGGAAGCATCTTCCCATGCCCCTAGTGGTTGAAACCTCTCCCACCGCGGCCACCATTACCCCTCCATCGTCCCCCAATAAGGACACTCCTCCCAAGGACAATCTTCCCAAACCCCCTCAACCCATCCATCTTCCTCTTCCTACCCCAACCTAACCCCAACCTAGACCTCCACTACTTCCCTTACCAATCCCAACCCAAGCCCATGCTTGTTCACCCCCTCGGGTGCACCACACACCGGCTATCACCATCACCCCACCTCCAAATGACTATCCCAGCCTCTTGGTAGAGGAGACCATGGCCCACACACCCACTCAAGAAGAGAAGAACCCACCTCCCACCATAGAAGAAATCCAAGAGCTTCCCATTCCATTCACCTCTCCTAGCCCGGCCCTTCAAGAACTAGCCACCACCACTCATGGCACCCTTACCGTGAATGAGTCCATACTGCAATGGCTCAAGCAAGGCCCCACCATCCCTAGTTCACCCCCACACCTTTCACCCATGGGACATCAATCCAAAATTGTGCCCCTCCTCTCCTTTCACACCACGATCCAATCCTACTATGAGATAGAGGGTTGGGATGATCTCCTCAAGGGTCTAGAGTGGCAATTAGACTTGACTTGCTTGTTGACCCTAGGGGTGGACCGACCCAAGAGCCTTGACCTCATCCATCCATGCATTGGGTCTATCACCTCGGTTTGCACTGCTGGTTGCTACATTAGCGACCTCCTTTTCCTTCTCCCCATAGTGGAAGAAACCATCTCAGTCCACTCCCCTACCATTGAGATCCCAAGGACATTGGCCAACCGACCCAGTCACTACACTGGCCCAATCATCCCAATAGATGAGGAAGACCCACCTTGTGAAGACCTTGAGAACATAGAGCACGTCTCCCTAGGAAGCCCAATCCACGACCCCTTTGATCCCTTCTAATGGGAGCCTAGTTACCCATGTGACCCACTATAGACATGCAAACTTGCACGTCCATGTGTCCCGCTAAGCCCCGCATTAATGTCAAGGTCAAAGGAAGAAGACCCGGAGAGACTGGCCATCCAGGGCCCCAGGAAGATACTACCACCCGGCAAATCCCCGCATTCGCACGGGCGCATTAAGAGACCGAGAAGTCACAGGATGTCCTCCTGAATTAATATACTGATAGGGACCCTCCCTCTGGCCCTTAATGGTAAAAAAATATCCCGAAGAATGCACGGCTTCAAGCTACTTAAGCAAGAGCAAAGGCCCTCCAGCGGCACGGGCCTGAGGCCCTTCAGCGGCACGGCCATAAACCCCCAACGGCACGGCCCTTCAGCCTTTCAGCAGCACGGCCATGGGACCCTCCAGCGGCATGGCCATCTAGCCCTTCAGTGGCACGCTTCATTCAGGGTTTCACCAAGTCTATACATCCGTCAGCTGAAGTCTATACACTCATGTCTAAAGTCTATACATGCTCATGCATGCTCATAGTGTGAAGTCTGTACAGAGTTCAGGCAAACGCGAAGTCTACACACTCATGTGGCAAGTCCGTACAGAGTTCAGGCAAACGTGAAGTCTATACATCCGAGCTCCAAGTCTGTACGTTGGCAGTTGCACAATCGAAGTCTGTACATTCACCAGTTCAACTTCCAAGTCCATACATTGGTGAAGTCTGTACATTCACCAGTTCAACTTTCAAGTCCATACATTGGTGAAGTCTGTACATCCACCAGTTCAACTTCCAAGTCTATACATTGGTGAAGTCTGTACATCCGCCGGTGGAGCTTCCAAGTCTGTACATCGGCCCCTGCAAGTCTATACATTGCAGCTGAGTTGAAGTCCGTACGGCCTTTGCTTTGCCAAAGTCCATAAATTGATGAAGTTTGTACACCGCTTTTGACGCAGGCCCCTGCAAGTCTATACATTGTAGCTGAGTTGAAGTCTGTACAGCCTTTGATTTGCCAAAGTCTAGACATTGTGAACTCTCAAGTCTGTACATCGTCCGGTTGCCTTGTCCACGAAGTCTATACACTCATTCACCAAGTCTTGGCCCTTCCAGCGGCACAGGGCTTCCTGGCCCCTTCAGTGGCAAGGCCTTTGACCCTTTAGCGGCACAGCCTTTCTGCCCTCAACGTCATGCGCCCTTTCCCCAGCGGCACAGCGCTGAAAGCCTCCCGACGGCATGCACCGACAGAAGACACAACGGCCAATAGGCAGACCCATTGGCACGAAGTCCAGCCACTTCGAAGCCAGCTAGCGCCTGTCTCCGTGTCACCTTCTGGCTGGAGGAGGTTAGCCTGACGAGGAAGATACCGAAGTCAACCTCGGATGGCAGTGCCATCATGAGGCGACCTCGTCAACCGCCCGCATATAAAAGGCCCCCCACAGAGAGATCGAAGGAGGATGGATTTCTGCTAGAGGTAAAAAAAAAACACAGAAAGAAAAGAGAGCAACTTCGTGCGAAGAGGCCCGTTCGAGGCAAGGAAGAAGAGAAGAAGAAGGTAGAGAAAATGTAGGAAGAGGAGAGGAGTGTTGCATGTAGCAGAGGGGGGAGGAATAGAGGATAGGGAATGGTTACCCTTCCTCGTTCCAGCCCTCTCTCCAACTCTTTTTTTTTCTATTCTTTGTTTTCTTCCCTCCGTTTGTTTAGGGATGCATTGTATCATGTGTGGTCTTCAGGCCATGATTCCTTTTTTCTTATCATCCTGAATCTTCCATGAATGAAATGGTGTTTGGTTCTGCTTCTTACTGCATTTGTTATCTTCTTCTCACTGGTCTCTTGTGGTTTTGCTTTCTCTTCCCTTAACCCCCCAACTCTCTGTTCTACTTGATTTCCCGTAGCACTGGTTTATGCAGTCAATAGAGTATGGCCAGCTTCGTCCCTCTTCAATGGCTCTCCGTTGCACAACAACCCTTGATATCCGCTTCTATCTCGGGTCTGTGGGAGCCCATTCTCTTTTATACATTGGAGTCACGTGATGCCCAGAGCATCCTCCTTTGCCATCCATCGGGACCAGTGGCATGCCCACACACCCTTAAGCTCTCAGTCACTCTACCACTCAGGCCCCCCCCAGCGGTACGCCTCCCTCATTTGGCTGTTCGGCGGTACAGCCTTCCTTGAGTCTGCCTGGCGGCACACTCTCCTTAGGGCCATTCAGCGGTGCACCCTTTCTCTTCTTGTCAGCAGCACACTTCCCTTCCTTGGCCGCCCAGCGGCACACCCTGGAACTGTCAGCCCGGTACTCTTTGGCTACCACCTCCCCGGTATACTCATAGCTTGCATCAGTCTACTGGTTCCTTGTTCGTTGTTTTCTCCGAGTTTTCCGAGGTTTCCCTAAAGGCGGCTGCTCAGGCACCCTCTCAGATGTTGGTTCATGCCACCCCCGTGGGCATGTTCCTTGTTATTCCTTTACCTCCCAGGTCAGGGGGAGGTGCTTCCGAATTTTTGCTAGGAATAACAATCAATCTAAAAAAGATGAAAAGAAGCGACAGACATATGGACTGAGCAACAGTGAAAACATTCTAATCAACTAAAAGAACTGTGCAAGATTCAAGGAGCTGAACTGAACGAGACTTTAAGCACTACATTGCTAAAATATGACTTGGGACTCAATCTCATGACAGGAAACTGAAAGCTTAACCATCTAAGATGCTTCATTCTGAGCTGAACAGGGAACCCTCTCTTGAGTCCTGGCCACCCCTTTAGCGGTACACTCTGCCTGGTTTCGTTTGCCACTTTTCCCAGCGGTACACTCTCCTTTACCTTCAGCAACACATCTTCTATCCTCTAGCGGTACGCTCCCCTTTGGCCCTCTAGCGGTGCACTCCCCCAATTCCTTTCCCAGTGGTACGCCCCCCCCTTGCTGTCTGAGCGGTACGCATCCTCCCAGCGTTCCATCAAGTCTATACATCGCTGCATCATTCACGCTCAAAGTCTGTACATCGTCTTCTTGTTTATGCATTGCATCATTTGAATTGAAGTCTGTACAGCCTATGCATGAAGTCTGCACACCGTTTGATTGCACACACTTATAAGTCTATACATTGGCAGCTCTACCTACGTTGCACTCATAAGTCCATATGTTGTGAACTCTCAAGTCTGTACAGACCTCGCTTTGCTCAAGTCTGTACGTCGTCTAGTTGTCTTGGCTAAGTCTATGTTGATTGTCTGCCCACGCATCACTCCTTCGGTAAGTCCATACATTATGAAAGTCTATACATTCCTCATTGGTTTGCTTCATGCACCAAGTCTACACATTCCTTTCTAAAGTTTGTACGTTGCATTGCATGAAGTCTGCACATTCCACGCTAGCGAAGTCTGTCTAAGTCTATACATTGCTTCTTCATGCATCGCACGAAGTCTGCACATTGTGTGCTGCATGCTCATCAAGTCCGTACACTGGCTAGTATGCACAAGTGTGTGAGTCTATACATTGGCTACCGAACGCTCTTCAAGTCTACACATCGCAGCATGCCTTCGTTTCAAGTCTGAACAGTACATCATGCGCTTCAAAGCATTTCCAAGTCTATACACTGCACCGTCTCATTCATCGTCTTGCAAAGTCCATACATCGCTGCTATGTGTGTGCATCATTAAGCAAGTCTATACATCATGTGCATCTCGCTGCTAAGTCTATACGTTCACTGTACCGCTTGTCAAGTCTATACATCGTCTGTTGCATAACACGCAAGTCTGTACAGACCTCGTGGCTTGTTCGCGCACCGTCTTCTCCAGCCCTTCCAGCGGTACGCTCCCAGCCCCCCGGCGGTGCGCTCCACAGTCTTCCAGCGGTACGCTCTCAGTCCCCCAGCGGCACGCTCCACCCTTTACCCTTCAGCGGTACGCCCATCTTCATTCTTCCAGCGGTACTCTCCCCAGCGGTACACCCTTCATTACACTTTGAACCGCACACACTATTCATCTCTCAGCGGTACACCCTAGTCTCCATCATCTCCCCTACGAATACACACAGGTATGCAATAAAAAGGGGAGGGGGCTATATGATAAAGGAACAATGAACAGTAATAATAATGATGAGATAAAAAGGGTGGTTCCAACCAAGATGACAACAAGGGAAAATAATAACAAAGAAAGGGTAGTATCAACAAATAAATGGTAATAACAAGCATCGACAATCATCGCGAATACGATAATGTGGCAGCAGTCTCTCCTTCCTGGATTCCGAATCCGGGGATATTAATGGTGCTCCAGTAGGCCGGAAGTCACTCCCGGGAGTTCTCTCTCTTGTCATGGTGACCGCCCGGCCTTACTTCGGGCCGATAATTCATCAGGGTCCCCTCCCTCATCGGGATCCAATTTGCCTCCCTCGGCAAACATTTGTACGGACTCGTCTCCCGGGTTATCGTCTCGTTTTCCGTGTGAACTTGTGTCTAAACATTTCGAAATGGTCCATCAGTGACCGACATGACCCGAGTATTCAGGCCCCCACCTCGGGCTCACCGCATAACCCGACGGGTGGTTTCTTTCCTGCGTTAATCAATATTTCTTTTGACCGTGGAGCCCTTATTTCTGGCAATTAATCAAGGGTATTCCTCTCTTCGAGGGGATGTAAATGACGTTGTGGCCTTTATGGCACAACGGGTCTCAGTCTCGACCCGAACCACACAATCGCCTGACTGAGTCAGATCGAGCACACCATGGGCTCTCCGAAGCCCGAACAAATCGTCACTTTGTGACTGGCACGTCCACGCACTTAATAAACCAATAAATAAATAAAATCACATCTTTTAATAAAAAGTGCGTCCACAAGTCTGGTCAGCCGCTCTGTCGGTCAACTGCTTTTTTAGCAACTCGATCTCTCTTTGATATTGCTGCATCATGAGTAACACAGCGGGGTCACTCATTGAGAGGCTGGGGGTGCCCCCTCTTTCTTCGGCTGGCGCCTCCTCGGTGGAAGTGGATGGTCCTCCCGTGGTACCTTCAGTAATGACGTTGGCGGCCAGGGCCGTCGACGATTCCCCGTAGACAGTTCCTTCAATGTGAGCTTGTGTCTTTTCGGTTGCTGCCTTCCTTCTTCTGGTGAGAGGTCTTGGCCTTGCCGCAAGTTCGGCCATTTCTTCAGGCTTGGTCGGTAAGGCCCTGCACCGACCAGCCCCTAGGCCGACTAAGGGCAAGCAGTCGTGGATTCCCAAGGTGGCCCGGGCCATTTCACCGGCACATGCGGGACTGATGCGGGACGAGACCACGGACACGACAAGCTCGTGATTGCCCCTTAACGAGGGAAGCGTCGGATGTGCGCGGTTGAGAAACCGGCAATGAGTTAGGGTGATCGGCTCTCTTTTGTGCCTGGATCGGGTCACGGGACGGTCACGTACTCTCTCGCAGCAGCGGTAATGAACATATAAAGCGAGCTAGATATCCCTACACATGCTCTCTAGCAGCGGCATAAATAAATATATATGAAGTAAGCAAAATGCCGAGAAGGGAGCGAAAATGATACCTCCACGCGCTCGGCGTGGGGAAGACGGACCCGGCCGAAACTCGTACTCCCGGGACAATTAACACACCATATTACAGCAAATGAATTACTGCCCACTCCACGCAGGGAGGTAAAGGGCTACACAAACGGGCCCGGGAGGACCGAATACGGGTTGACGGGTGGCTTCTCGCGTCTCTTCGGCAGCACCCGAACACGTGACAGTGGGGCCCACGTGCAGTCCGGAGGGACCGTGCGGGACCCGGTGTCACCACTGTGGTGGGGCCACTTGTGGAAGTGTTCCTGGGGCTGGCGGCACGCTGGTTCACCGGCCGGAGGCCGGGCGGCTCCGATAGGCACCGGTCGGAATAACCGGCCACGGACCTGCCGGTTCTATTTTCCGGCGCGCGCTCCGGCGAGAACGGACACTACGATCAGCCCCGACGTCAGAATGCGACGAAACCGGCGCCGTTGGAAAGATGCTTCGAAGGGATTCAACCCAAGGTGATTACAGAAAAATAATCAAGCCTATACTTCTAATTGGGGAATTTTGAAGGTTGCTGTTGTACAGTTCCTGAAATCTCAGGTCAGTAGAGAACTTTCCTGTGGAGTGCCTTTGACCGCGAGGTAGACGTCCGAATCTGGGGTTGTGTTCTTCAGAAAAGTTGTGGGAACTCAAGTTACGAAATCAGGAATATTTTTGGATCTGGATTTGGAGGTGGTGGTGATTTTTTATGATTTTGGAAGTGGAGGGTGGTTGGATCTGGGATCTGACTAAAAACACTGTATCAGAGGAAGAACACGAATTTCTAAAAATAGATATAAGGCTGATAAAAAATTAAGAAAATTTGTGGAGGTAGGGGGTGATGGACAGAACTCCTAGTAAAATTGGGAGGGTTTGGATAAATCAAAAAGATGGTTGGAGGGGGATAACTCAGAGGTTCTATCACTATAGACAGAAACCTGACAGATCTGGGATGACAGATTGGACGAAAATGTAAAAATACTAAACGAGAGAATTATGGCGTGAAAATTTAGGTGATCTTGGGATGCAAGGTCTGAAAACACCATAAACAATTCAGATCAATCCAAACTCGTGGCTGAGACAGAAAATTCATGGAAGCTGCTATGGTCGGATGAAGATAGAACTGCAGAGGCGGCTCGATGGCGGCACGAACGACGGCGGCGGCGGCACAGACGATCACCGGAGGTTGAGAGGAGGGGATAGGAGGTAGAAACACTCTAGATCTGGGGTTGGGGAGGGAAGAACAGTAGGGGAGGAGAGAGGGGCGCACCAAGCTCTTTGCTTACACACAAAAATTCTGATTTTTCATTGAATTTCACATGAAAATACAAGCTTATATATGGTTTACATCAAATGCAATGTGGACCCTTAGATCTAGGGAAGAGGATTGAAGGGATGGGATTGCATTCTAATAACACACAAAAATATTAAACTATGGCAAGTGGAATGGGGCGCCCCTTGACCATGTAGTAGATGGTTGAATGGGGTAGGTGGGATGGGTGTAGAATGTTGACATTCTTAACCCTTTGTCTACCCATGTGGCATATGACTAGTCCAACCTTCTAGATGTCCACCTAGGATGGTTGACCAGCCCCACAAGATGACATGGACCAATGGGAAAGGGCTGAGGGCCCCCTTGCTGGTCCTACTGACAAATGACATAGAAACCCACACAATCTACGGGAGTGACACATTGGTCGATAAAGCCGTACAATTGTGCGTATACTTTCCCGTGGATATAAAAATAAACTAAAGGATATAAATGTAATATGAAAAGGTACTGGCTCGGTGTCAATTCCCATCAACTCTCCCCAGGTGGGAGGAACTCGACCCCGTCGAGTAGGGATAGGGATGCTCGAATACTCCGGCGGATCCGTCATCGTGCCAAGTAATGCGGGTACGCTCCACTTCAAATGATCGTCACCTGCACATTCCATATATACTCGATATGCGCAAACTGCTATGGCCTGAAGGTGGACACTCCGGGTGGGGCACTCTCAAAAGGAAGGGAAGCGGCTCAAAGACTCACTAGGAATCACCGCTGAGTCCCTAAAGGTGACTGATCCGGGTATAGATGTAGAATCGACCCCATACTCATCAAGTGAGTCCACTCGCCTCTTACTCATAAGAGACCGACAACGAGCTTGCACAAGACTCATGCAGACTTACCATGCAATACACACAACAATCGACTCGAGACACACCACACAAACAAACCACACAAGAAAAAACACACCGACTCATATATGACCCTAGACTAAGATGGTGACACAAGCCCACTAAGTGGCGGCATCCTGGGCGGCGGGTGAGCCGTCCAACTCTCCCCCCATGGCATAGTACTCATCGGCTAGTGCTCTAGTGCTTGGTCGGCCTCATAATTGACAAGTTCAAGCTCAGATGGCAAGGTCTCCTCAACCCCTAGAGCTAGTGTGGCACGAGTGGGACATTGGTTGGCGAAGTGGCCAAACCCATGACAATGGAAACATTGCAGCCGGGACCGACTGCTCTCTCCGATAAGAGGGGCCTTACCCTTATCCTCCCGACGGGTAGGGGGTGTAGGCAACAATGGTGGTGTAGGTGCCGTGGGCAACAGAGGGGGGAGTGTCGGGGCCGTGGGACGGCCTATGGGTGCCGGGGGATGGGCAACGGGTGCCGGTGGTTGGGGTGGAGGTAGATCCCGTGGTGGGGGAGGTCGAGGTCTAGGAGCAAAGGGCTCTTGACGGACCGGCTCCTGTGGACGAGCCATAGGTCCCCTCGGGTATGAACCTAAGGAGCCACGGGAGTCACTATGGGGGGGAGCGGGGCTCCACCGGGGAATAGACTCGAACTCACCCTCGAATTGCTCCATCTCGAGAGCAACTTGATAAGCATCCTCTAGCTTGTCCACCTTGCGGCGGAGAAGCTCATACCGTAGGTGTGGGCGTAGACCACGCCGGAACCGAGAGACGGTAAGGGAATCCTCCTCCGTTGCATCACATCGCAAGTAGTATTCATCAAATTTGGCGATGTAATTAGAGACGGACCGGTCTCCTTGGGTGAGACTTTGCCACCTCTCTATAAGACGCTGGTGGTAGGAGGTAGGGAGGTACTTCTTCCTAAGCTTCTCCCTCATATCGGTCCATGTATCGATCGGGGGTTCTTGACGATGAAACAATAGGTTCTCCATGTTCCTCCAATAGGTTTGTGCTTGGCCTAAAAGTTTCATCCTGGCGTACTTGACTTTTCGTTGGTCCGACATCTCGAACCACTCAAAATATCGGTCCATACCAGCCTCCCAATCAAGATAGACCTTTGGGTCCAAGGACCCGTCAAAGGTGGGAGGGTCGGCCCGAACGGTCCGAATGGCCCGTTCATCCATATCTTGGTCGTGGGTACGCCGTGTAGGGTGGTAATCACGACCATGTCCCCGTTGCTCATTATCGGACCCGTAGTCATGCACCTCGGGGGCTTCATGCCTCCTAGCAACTACCCCTTGAACCCTTGGAGTCGCGGGTTGGTGATCCGGCTCCGGTTGACCTTGGGTAGGTGGGATGGGTGCCTGGGCTGGTCCTTTCTCTAGTGTGGCAACTCTCCCGACCAATCCCTGAACGGACTGGTTCGACCCGGCGGCCCTATCCTCTACGGCCTTCATCCTCTCTTCTAGGCGGGTGCCTAGGCCATTCACCTGAGTACTCAACCCTTCCATCCTATCCACTCGAGTACTTAACTCATCCATGCGCTCACTCAACCCATCCATTTTCCCCACAAGAGTTTGGAACAATGTGGCCACTTCATCGGAACTATAGACTCGGGATTCCGCCATAGGTGGTGGTGGGGGTGAGTATTGAGTACCTCGACCAGTGGGCATGCAAGACACGGAGTAGGAGACACCGACTAAGGCAAATGCACACTACAAGATGATACACCTAGACGTAACCAAAACTTGGCACGTGGCGGAGTTAATTGATCCGAAGATCACTCGCGCAAGTGTGCGGCCTTCCCGATAGGCGTAGCCTAACGTTTGGACAACACCTTTTGATATACCGAGTAAAGGGATGCAATGCAAAAAGACACTTTTTTTTTGTTTGTTTTAAAACAATGATGACCCTAAACATGACTTAGACGTAAATGACTAATCAATGACACTTTTTTTTGACACCCTAGACTCAAACTCTCTCTGATACCAAATTGATGCGGGACGAGACCACGGACACGAAAAGCTCGTGATTGCCCCTTAACGAGGGAAGCGTCGGATGTGCGCGGTTGAGAAACCGGCAATGAGCTAGGGTGATCGGCTCTCTTTTGTGCCCGGATCGGGTCACGGGACGGTCACGTACTCTCTCGCAGCAGCGGTTATGAACATATAAAGCGAGCTAGATATCCCTACACATGCTCTCTAGCAGCGGCATAAATAAATATATATGAAGTAAGCAAAATGCCGAGAAGGGAGCGAAAACGATACCTCCACGCGCTCGGCGTGGGGAAGAGGGACCCGGCCGAAACTCGTACTCCCGGGACAATTAACACACCATATTACAGCAAATGAATTACTGCCACTCCACGCAGGGAGGTAAAGGGCTACACAAACGGGCCTGGGAGGACCGAATACGGGTTGACGGGCGGCTTCTCGCGTCTCTTCGGCAGCACCCAAACACGTGACAGTGGGGCCCACGTGCTGTCCGGAGGGACCGTGCGGGACCCGGTGTCACCACTGTGGTGGGGCCACTTGTGGAAGTGTTCCCGGGGCTGGCGGCACGCTGGTTCACCGGCCGGAGGCCGGGCGGCTCCGATAGGCACCGGTCGGAATAACCGGCCACGGACCTGCCGGTTCTATTTTTCGGCGCGCACTCCGGCGAGAACGGACACTGCGATCAGCCCCGACGTCAGAATGCGACGAAACCGGCGCCGTTGGAAAGATGCTTCGAAGGGATTCAACCCAAGGTGATTACAGAAAAATAATCAAGCCTATACTTCGAATTGGGGAATTTTGAAGGTTGCTGTTGTACAGTTCCTGAAATCTCAGGTCAGCAGAGAACTTTCCTGTGGAGTGCCTTTGACCGCGAGGTAGACGTCCGAATCTGGGGTTGTGTTCTTCAGAAAAGTTGTGGGAACTCAAGTTACAAAATCAGGAATATTTTTGGATCTGGATTTGGAGGTGGTGGTGATTTTTTATGATTTTGGAAGTGGAGGGTGGTTGGATCTGGGATCTGACTAAAAACACTGTATCAGAGGAAGAACACGAATTTCTAAAAATAGATATAAGGCTGATAAAAAATTAAGAAAATTTGTGGAGGTAGGGGGTGATGGACAGAACTCCCAGTAAAATTGGGAGGGTTTGGATAAATCAAAAAGATGGTCGGAGGGGGATAACTCAGAGGTTCTATCACTATAGACAGAAACCTGACAGATCTGGGATGACAGATTGGACGAAAATGTAAAAATACTAAACGAGAGAATTATGGCGTGAAAATTTAGGTGGATCTTGGGATACAAGGTTTGAAAACACCATAAACAATTCAGATCAATCCAAACTCGTGGCTGAGACAGACAATTCGTGGAAGCTGCTATGGTCGGATGAAGATAGAACTGCAGAGGCGGCTCGATGGCTGCACGAACGACGGCGGCGGCGGCACAGACGATCACCGGAGGTTGAGAGGAGGGGATAGGAGGTAGAAACACTCTAGATCTGGGGTTGGGGAGGGAAGAACAGCAGGGGAGGAGAGAGGGGCGCACCAAGCTCCTTGCTTACACACAAAAATTTTGATTTTTCATTGAATTTCACATGAAAATACAAGCTTATATATGGTTTACATCAAATGCAATGTGGACCCTTAGATCTAGGGAAGAGGATTGAAGGGCTGGGATTGCATTCTAATAACACACAAAAATATTAAACTATGGCAAGTGGAATGGGGCGCCCCTTGACCATGTAGTAGAAGGTTGAATGGGGTAGGTGGGATGGGTGTAGAATGTGGACATTCTTAACCCTTTGTCTACCCATGTGGCATATGACTAGTCCAACCTTCTAGATGTCCACCTAGGATGGTTGACCTGCCCCACAAGATGACATGGACCAATGGGAAAGGGTTGAGGGCCCCCTTGCTGGTCGTACTGATAAATTACATAGAAACCCACACAATCTACGGGAGTGACGCATTGGCCGATAAAGCCGTACAATTGCGCATATACTTTCCCGTGGATATAAAAATAAACTAAAGGATATAAATGTAATATGAAAAGGTAATGGCTCGGTGTCGATTCTTATCAGGGACCCAGCACCTTTCCCCCGGCAAGGGATCAACAAGCAGAACGGGTCAAGGCATCGACCGCCGTCTATCAGCCGGCATCGGCCACACTGACCCCACCAGAGAATACCCGCCGTCGACACCACCGACGTCACTACAAGGCTCCCCGTGAGGAGCCTACAGCCTACATGCCTGTTACTGTCAACAGGGCCACACCACCGGCTTCTCCTCCAGATCAAGACTGGGAAGGGGTGGAGCAAGCCATGAGAAACTATCTGCGAGGCCCGGGGAGCACTCCCCTGGGTCGTCAGAGATTGCTTGGGGCAGTAGCCTCGGCATTTGAAGAAGAAGAAGCCCGATCCGTGTCTAGTGCAGAGTCGAGGAACTGCTCCGAGGAGCGCTATCAGTCCCCACCAAGGGAAGAGGCGAGGCCGCGGGGGTCGGTCTTTGACAGATTGGTCTTCCCAGGAAGGCCGTCTAGGAGAGCAACAAGAAAAGGCAGGGACATAAGGGTCTACACTTGTAATATGGCAGGAGTGTCCGGCCGGTACGGGGCCTTACCGACCAAGCCTGAAGAAATGGCCCGACTTGCGGCAAGGCCAGGACCTCTCACCAGAAGAAGGAAGGCAGCAACCAAAAAGACATGAGCTCACATTGAAGGAACTGTCTATGGGGAATCGTCGACGGCCCTGGCCGCCAACGTCATTACTGAAGGTACCACGGGAGGACCATCCACTTCCACCGAGGAGGCGCCAACCGAAGAAAGAGGGGGCACCCCCAGCCTCTCAATGAGTGCCCCCGCTGTATTACTCATGATGCAGCAATATCAAAGAGAGATCGAGTTGCTAAAAAAGTAGTTGACCGACAGAGCGGCTCAACCCTCAACGTCCGGGCAAACCGAGGCATTACCAGAGACCCCTGGGGGTAACGGTCAGGCCTCGGAAGCTTCTCCACAGGCGACGGTGTCTCCGCCGATCTCCGGCTACACCGGGGGCATACCCCTGCACCAGCCACAGCATATAACTCTGGCCCCGCCGCCGAACCTACCGTTCCAGGGATCCACCATTGCACCTCAGGCGACAGTGTTAACGACGCCACTGGCGCAACCGGATCATTTCTACCCGAACCCGGTGGACCCGGCGACGGTGAACAGACTCATGTTGGAATAGATGATAGACATGAAGCTGGCAGAGAGGGGCGATAGTGATTGCACGCCCTTTGATGTGTATCGGGTACCTTATCCGGCACACTATGCTACAAGGAGGCTCCCGGTCGGCATCACCAAACCGCCGAAATTTGAAAAGTTTAATGGGCAAGGGTCTCCCAGGGAGCACATCGCCTACTATGTGAATATTATGGGGGATTTAGCTACAGATGAAGCCTATCTCCTCAAATTCTTTGGCTCAACACTTACCGGGCTTGCTTTCGAATGGTACTCGAGCCTGCTCGTCGGGTCCATTGTAGACTGGCCCGACATGCAGAAGAAATTTAAAGAAAGGTTCTACATAGCTGAACGGGAGGTCACCATGGCAGAACTCTACGCCACAAAGCAAAGAAGTGATGAGTCGGCACCCGACTACATAAAGAGGTGGAGGAACCTCAGCATGAGATGCAGGCGTCCCCCGCATCAGGAGGACGCGGTGCAAATTTGTAAACAAAACCTGAAGAAAGAAATCTTTGAGAGAATGATCGGTGCGGAAATAAAGTCATTTGACCGCTTAAACAATGTAGTGGCGGAGATCGAGGCATTCGTTGCTCGATACTCTTCCACTCCAACGGCATCAAGTCAAAGGGCCAAACAAGCCGAGAAGAAGCCGATGCCGCCAGAAGTCCACACATTGGACTTCCAAGCTTTTGAGAAACAGACGGAGAAGGCCAAGGAGACGGCCAACCCACCTCCAGCCAGGGCTACTGAACGACGGGAATGTCCTTCCCTACGGGAGAAAATGAGGAATAAGTTGTATTCTTTTCCTCGAGATAAGTCCCGGATCTTGTTTGAATGGGCCACCAGATACAATAAAATTACATTGCCAGAACCAAAGAGGCCTGGCGACATAAAAAGAAAGGATGATCCTCATTTCTGCCCGTACCACCAGATGCTGGGGAATACTATCGAGGAGTGTTACATCTTCAAGGATGTCATTGAATCCTTGGTGAAGAAGGGAGAACTGGACATGGGGGAGCACAAGGTGGATCCTCCGCAGCCGCATGAGATGCCAAACCTCGGCACTTCTGTTAACATGATCTCTCTTTACCAGCAGCTGCCTGAGGAATGGGCAGAGGCCAGTACAGCTGCAACCTATGAAGCCTTTGTCATGGCACCAGCTCAAGACCAAGGAGGTTGGCAGGCTGCGTCGACGAGGAATAGAAGAAGAAGGCAGGCCCCCCAGCCCACGCCGGAGGTTCATATAAGGGGTGTCACACCTCGACCAGTCCCACCACCAGTGACGCCTGTATGGCATGATACAGCCCCCCGGCTAGTCATGAGGCGCTTCACCAACAACAAGAAGAAACATACCCCGATGCGGGTGCACAAAGAGACCAGTCCCGCAGTGGAAAGACTCCAGGCCATTATCGATGGGCTTGAAGAGTATGAGCAGCCCGAAATCCGGCCTGTCGAGCTGAAGGAATATGTCCCCTGGAGGGAGTTCGAGTCACTCGAACTGGCTCCAAAAGTAGAAGCCGATGCGAAGGAAGAGCCCCTCTTGTGGGGTGAGCCTCCCCAAGGCCAGTTGCCAGCCACTGAAGAAGAGAAGAAAAAGATGAAGAAGAGGCCCATAAACAAGAAGAAGAGCGGGGTTGTTCTCTCCTGCAACACCCTGTCGGCATTGTTTGACACTGCCCTCTCTCTAGGGGAGGAAGAGCAAGAGACACCCATTGGGTCATCAGAAGTGAACCAGGATGAAGCATCCACCTCCCAGCATGCCACCAGGTCAGAAAGGAAGTGGGGACGCCCTCCTCAAGCCAACCATACCATCCTGCTCAGGGGAGAATAGCCATATCACATCCCTGAACCTAGGATCCAAGGCATGGAGATTCCCCCTCCCTCGGGTCTCTACCCCGGAGGGCCGATCGGCCAGAATACCCCTTCATTTATTGAGTTTCTAACGACTCAAGGGGAAAGGCAGTCATGCCCCCAAGAGTCTCGACAGGTCAAAGAAGCAAGTAGCCTCTCGACCCCACCCCTGTCAAGTCCTCCTCTGTCAAGGGAAAAGACTAGCAACATCCCGAACCTTACCGAGTTCATGCAAGAGAAGGTAGAAACCCAACAGGCCCCGCAAGCCCAAGTAATACCTGATCCGGCAGAGGAGACGCCCCCTGAGCCGGTTCCCCAGGCCCAGACTGGGGGCAGGCGTAGTAGAGCCGAAGAGATGAAGTTGCTCGAGGTCCGAGCCGGCAACAGAATAGTCAAGCACTTGAAGAAGATCCCAGCCAGGTTTACCGTCTGGGAGATTCTGTCTCTGGATGAAGAGACACGGTGGGCCGTCATCGCAGCACTCCAGACGCCAGCTTATGTGGAGGCTTGCCTTGCAGAAATGTCGCCCAAGGTAGCGGTGGCTTTCACGGAAGAAGATATGCTCCTGCCTACCTGCAGTCACAACAGGCCACTCTACATGAAAGGGCAGCTGAATGGGCACCCCATCAATAGGGTATTGATTGACCCTGGGGCGGCAGTGAACATACTCCCTTACCGAGTGTACCAAAAGCATTACTTTGATGTGCACTTGATCGAGGTCAAGAATGTCAAGATCGCCGGCTTCAACCAGAAGTGTGAGGTCCCCATGGGGATTGCGGAGTTTAGCCTCTCTCTCGGTGATTTCGCAACTAAGGTCCAATTTCATGTGATTAATTCTGGTACCTCCTACAAAGCATTACTCGGCCGGCCTTGGCTACACCAGAACAAGGTCGTGCCGTCTACTTTGCATCAATGCATCAAGTACCCTGGCAACGGGAAGGAGGAGAGAATCTTTGCCGACCTCCACCCTTTTGAGGTGTTCGAGTGCCATCTCTCAGACGCCAACCTATATCTAGAAAAGCCGAAGCAAGCTCCCCAAGTCACCTTAGACAAGGGAAAGATGAAGGCAGAGCCGGACAGCTGGTTCCCTCCACCGCCGCCAGGATATGTGGCCCCCCGTCAAGTAGCATTTGTTTCTAGGGCAGAAGGAGTATTCAAAGCAACTCCCCTTTCCATCTACCCCGCACCGGGGTTGCCGCACCTCGAAGACTTGCTGGAGGACATCAGGGTCCCGTTCGGGATCATCAAGCCTCTCACAGAAGTTGACTACCAAGCGGCTGAACCATTGAGGACCTTTGAGGTGCCTAGTCCCGGAGGACGGTCCACTATTTTCTATGTGGCTAATGAACACCCGATCAGAGGGGACGATGATTGTAAACTCCCCGACGAACTGCATGACCCACTCGTCCCGATCACGGGACTGCCCGACATGACTGGTCATGTAGCCAGAATGATCAGGAAACAAGGGGTCCCCTTTTGCCAACTCTCCAGTCGGAAGGACATGTTCGAGAAGATGTGGAACCCACCAAACCTGGACCGGAGGTTGTTGCAAATCACCCGGCACCCGGGATTAGGTTTCTCATTAGAGGATTCCTACGAAGCCGACGTTATATCGGTCTCGGCTCCGAGCGGCAGCAGCCTCACGGGCGCCCAAGGCCCACAGGAAGTGCAAGGTCAGCAGTACCTTAAGCCTTCAGTCGGTGAAGATCAGGACAAGGAGGTATTCTTATGGAAGCCGCCTCCCTGCAAGTGTTAGACAGGAGGACGGTGAGCTAGAAGGGGAGGGGATGAATAGATCACCGTTTAAAAAATATTTGTCCGAGCCGAGGAGATCTTAGAAGATGAGATTGGCTAGGAAGACTAACAATATGTAAAATGATCCGGAACCTTAACCGAGATAAAGTAGGTCACGAGCGCAGAACATATATCACTCAGAATTACATCAGCACATATGCACAAGCACTAAGCGAGCAGTCAGACCAAGGTTTCGATCATCAACAATCACACTTACTTCATGAAGCCAGACAGAAGCATAAGGAAAATAGATGCACACAACCACACCACGGAGAACAAGAGATTTAGATGGTTCAGTCTGCAACCTGCAGACTTACGTCCATCCCTCACTCAAGGCAGAGTGAGGCTTCCCTTTCACAAGAAAGAACCGCAGACTCAGTCTGCCAACAACACGCTGATCCACAGCTTGGGGATCGAAATCCCTACAGACGCTGAACTCACAGCTTGCACCCAGGTCTCACACCACAAGACCTGACCCGGAGATAACTCTCCCTTCCTCTTAGACAAGAGGGAACCCAGCAGTGACCCACCCTCACTGCAATTCAGAGACGCTGTCTCTCTTCCTCCTCAGCCGGAGGGAAGAACCCAGGTAGCCTTCTCACTACATGAACACAAAACCCCAGAGAACTCCTCCCTTCCTCTGATCTAAATCAGAGGGAAGCCACACTGCGACCCAGAGGATTCACCTCTCTTCCTCTACACCTAGAGGGAACGAAAACAGAGTATCAGAATTTGAGAACGAACAAACGAAGACATAAAGAAATATTGAAAGACAATCGAACGGAGAAACAATGTAGCTTCTTAAAGAAGCATAGATAAAACGTAGTAGAAAACCATCCTCTCCTTCATCACTCTCTCTCTTCCAGGTACGCTCAACGAATGGATCAGGATGGCTTCTCCTCTCCTTCCTCTCGCTCTGGCCTCACCCTTTTTCTTGTGGCTTCGGCGGCTTTTCAGGAGCAGAAACCTTCCTATATATCCAGACTTACGAGAGACTGAGGGTGTGGGAGACACGCGCGAAGAAGATGCTTCCAGATGAGCCGAGCCACATGTTAGACGATTATTCCCTTAAATCACGTGCTCATATGATTGGAATAAAGTTCCAATTTGTCTTTAAGTCCCTGTAAGGTTTCAGAGAACATTCAGTCAATCTCAGAAATATTCAAGTCATACATTTGTTCACACAGATTGCACGGGACTTATCAAAGGACTGAAGAACGCGTCAACACAGTAAAGCCAAGGCGTTTACGCAATGAGTTTATAATGGAGAGCAGGACCCTTCACAATACACACCAATGCGTCAACGCATTAGTGACAGCGTCGACACATCGGCTTGGTTGTTGATCAAAAGACCTTTGGACATCAGCCCAAGGCGTCAACGCTTCCATCGTGCAGCGTCGCCTCAGCTCCTCAAGCGAGATGCTCACGCCCTTGGCAACTGGCCAATGCGTCAACACATCCAGTGTCAGCGTCGACGCAATGAACAAGACAGCAAGTGAAAGACGCACAATTGCATCTACGCAGTCAGCCAAGTGCGTCAATGCACTCAAAAGCACAGAACCCATGTAGATGAAGATAGACAGGTACGAGCTAATGGGTGAACGTGTTAGAGGAGCATTCAATCAGACAAGCATGATGAAGACATTTTAATCAGACGATGTGCATGCAAACAAGAAATTTCCCAAGGCTCCTTTCAGAACCAAGATCCAGAGATTATCCAGACAATGCAGGATCTTTAACAGTCACCAGGAAGCAACACATAATTTGATTCATAGTGTTAGTCATCATCAAAACTACAGAGATTCAACAATCTCCCCCTTTTTGATGATGGCAACACCATGAGTCAAATTCAGTGAAAAAGGAACACCAACCTAAAGCAGTATCAATAACAACAACAATAGTTCTCGATAAAATAGCAATGGTGACCTCTCAAAAACTGAACTCACAGCACTCAATATCTTTTACCCAAAACATTGAACTCACAGCACTCAATATCTTTTACCCAAAACATTCCAAAAACTTCCTTTTCACTAGCTCAACCTCCTCCTTTCAACCTCTTCACTCCCCCTCCTCCTTTCAACCTTCTCCCCCTTTGACATCATCAAAACAAAAGAGAAAGAGAGATGTTGACGCTGGATTGATGAGAAAAGATGGAGAGAGTCCCAACAGTAGAAACTCAGTGTCAAATCTTAGATGCTTAAGTGGGGCTTTAAGGTCAGTGAAGAATCTTAGAGTTCTGGTAAGAGAAAGAGATTTAGAAGAAGCTTGAAGTTTATCAACTTACGATGAATGTGAAAGAAGAGCAAGTGTCAACAAATATGACTGAGGTAGCTGTTAAGGCTCGTCAAAAGGACAAGAGTTTGAACCATGAAAACAGCCTGTAGGCGCTGAGGACAAACATTCCAAGGAGAGAAAGCACTGTTGTAGAGTGTATTTGGCCAGTTACACCTTTGACAGTAAGTATGCACCTTGGTCAGAGGCCAGCATCCTCAGTTACTCAGTGTAAGAGCCTCATACCTTCTCAGTCAGAGAACAGAGATAGTGACTATTGGTTTTTACATGAGGAGACACCTTGATCAGAGGCCAGAATCCCCAGTTACTCACCACATGGCATCATTGCTCTGCCAACCATAAATTTTGAATTGAATTTTTTTCTTTTGTTTTTGTTTATGAGAACTGATACTTCATGACTTAGAAGGTTCCCATTTCATTGATGGGATTCCTAGTTTCTCAATATACAGTTTTAAACACTGATCAGTTTAACTAGCTCTTCAAGAAGGTTGTTTGAAGATAAAGCCAGGGCAATTACTCGTGGTCTTATCACGAAATCCAATGAAAAGCGTATAACAGAACCCATTTCATATGAGTCTAGCTTGTTCATCAGTCAAGAAACAAAGTAAGAGGATATACTTGTGAAGGTTAATCTTAGCCTCTTAAGACTTACTAGAAGAAGATTCTGGCTGGACTTTAATTGCACAAACTTAAGAATGTAGGAAATGAACTTCTACTAAAAAGGGATACTCAAGATCAATTCTGACAATTAATCCAGCAACAACAACCATCTTTCAAACGTTTTTAATTAGTCAAGCTCCTCCTCTCTAGTAGCTCTATCTCCCATTCTACCCTGATAACAGTAGAGAAACAGACCTGATACCTCTCAAATCTCACACCCGCTCCCCCTCACATAGTGACCCCATCAGAAAAAGTAAGACAGAACTATCACTAAAATCATGGAAAGACATAAAACTGAATTCATTGCCACAGATCAGTCAGAGTTTGTAAATACCAAGTTCTCTTCTCAATGAAGTGAAGTTTTCACTATCTAAAGGTTTTGTAAAAATATCAGCAGTTTGATTTGCAGTCCCAACATGAATTAGTTCAAATGTTTTATTTGTAATTTCATTTCTAATAAAGTGGTGCCTGATTTCAATGTGTTTTGTTCGTGTGTGTAAAATAGGATTCTTTGCAATGTTTATGGCACTCGTGTTGTCACAAAAAATGGGAGTGCATCCTGTCTCTACTTGGTAATCCTGAAGCTGATGCTTAATCCAGATAACTTGAGTGCCACAGCTGCTTGCAGCCACGTATTCAGCCTCAGCAGTGGAAAGGGCCACTGAATGTTGTTTCTTTGAACTCCAAGAAACTAGGCATCCTCCTAAGAATTGGCAGTGGCCACTGGTGCTCTTCCTATCTAATTTGCATCCAGCAAAGTCTGCATCAGTGTATGCAACTAAATCTAATGTGCGAGAAGCATGATACCATAATCCTAATGTGTGTGTGGCAGACATATATCTAAAGATCCTTTTTACAGCAGACAAATGAAGTTCAGTAGGCCTAGACTGATATCTTGCACATAAGCCAACACTGAATTGTATGTCTGGCCTAGAAGCTGTTAAGTACAAGAGGGATCCAATCATACCTCTGTAGAGTTTTTCATCCACTTGTTTACTTGACTCATCTGCATTAAGGGTCATGCTTGTGCTAATTGGGGTGGATATTTGCTTCAGGTTAGTCATCCTAAACCTTTTTAGGATATCCAGCGTGTACTTGGTTTGGTGGAAGAAGCAGCCATCTGACATTTGATTTATCTGTAAGCCAAGAAAATAAGTCAGTTCTCCAACTAAGCTCATCTCAAATTCAGCTGACATAAGTTGTAAAAATTCATTACATAATTCAAGATTTGTTGATCCAAAGATGATGTCGTCTACGTATACCTAAACTATGATGAGATCTTGTCTTGAATTCTTAGTGAATAAAGTTTGGTCAACATTACCTCTGTTATATCCTTTATTCAGTAAGAAACTGGTTAGCCTTTCATACCAGGCCCGAGGAGCCTGCTTTAGTCCATAAAGAGCTTTGTTTAACCTGAAAACTTGATCAGGTTTAGTCGAAAACTGAAAACCAGGAGGTTGTTCAACATAAACTTCTTCTTTTAGAATTCCATTCAAGAAAGCACTCTTAACATCCATTTGTTGAAGTTTTATGTTGTTTGAACAAGCAAATGCTAATAGGATTCTGATAGCCTCCATTCTAGCTACTGGAGCAAAGGATTCATCAAAGTCCACTCCATACTCCTGACTGTAGCCTTTAGCTACAAGTCTAGCTTTATTCCTAGAGATGACACCTTCTTCATTCAGTTTGTTCTTAAAAACCCATTTTGTTCCTATTACATTGAAATTTTCAGGTCTAGGTACAAGTTCCCAGACATTGTTTCTATCAAATTGCCCTAGTTCTTCACACATGGCAGTTACCCAATTCTCATCACTTAAGGCTTCTTCAATGGTCTTAGGCTCAATTTGAGAAACTAAAGCAATTAAGTCCTGATTCTGAACATTTCTGAAATGGGATCTTGTCCTAGGGGATCATGAAGACTACAAATAATATTGGTTACAGGGTGGTCTTTTAAAATTCTGACATTTGTTGAGGACTCACCTTGTTCGGCTGTACTTACTGGGTTCAGATCAGTGGGTTCTTCAGCCGGTTGTACTTCCTCCTCTTGCATTTGATTCAGGAACTCTCCATCATGACTTGTAGACTTGTTATCATCATTTAGATTGTTAGAGATTTTTGTTTCATCAAAAATGACATGAGGGGTTTCCTCTACAATTCTATCAGTTTTATTAAAGACCCTGAAGGCCCTAGATGTTTCAGAGTATCCTAGGAATATTCCCGGAATACTTCTGGCATCAAATTTATCTAAGTCTCTCTTGTTGTTATTATGAATAAAGTATTTTGAACCAAAAATTTTGAAATATGAGACATTAGGTCTCTTACCTTTCAGAAGTTCATATGGTGTTTTCTTATGTATGGGTCTTACCAAAGCTCTATTTAGTATATAGCAGGCAGTGTTCGCCGCTTCTACCCAAAAACTCTTCGGTAGCTGACTCTCCATTAGTAATGTTCTTGCCATTTCCACTATTGTCCTATTCCTTCTCTCCACAATTCCATTCTGCTCTGGTGTCCGGGGAGAAGAAAATTTGTGAGTCAGTCCCTCCTTGTCACAAAAACTAGAAAATGAGGAGTTCTCAAACTCTCCTCCATGATCTGATTGGATAACAGTGATCTTGTGGCCTACATGTTTCTGCTTATTGAAAAAATGTTCAAATTTTTGAAAAACATCACTCTTATTCGCCAAGAAAAATAACCATGCAAATCTAGAGTAGTCATCGACAATGACAAAACCAAATCTCTTACCATTTAGGCTCTGGGTTCTGGTAGGACCAAAGAGATCCATGTGCAAGTGTTCCATAAGCTTGTTTGACAAGCTCTCAGTCCTTATTTTAAAAGAAGCTCGGGTTTGCTTGCCTAGAACACAGGCATCGCAAGGCTTAGAGAATGATTTGAACTTCAAGCTAGGCATGCCTCTAACTAAGTCAAATTTAGCTAATTTATGCAAGGTGTTAAAGCTAGCATGACCTAGTCGCCTATGCCAGTCAAACATGTTATTCTCTGAATCAGCAGAGAGACACAGATTAGACTCAGACTCAACATCAAGATCCACAATATAGACATTATTGACTCTATTTGCAATGAACTTTATTTTATCGAAGTTTGGTTCTAAAATTTTGCAAGCATGCTCATCAAAGAGGACCTTGTGACCCTTGTCACATAACTGACTAATACTCAATAAATTGTGTTGCAGACCTTCGACCAACAAAACTTTTTCAACAGAGTTGGAGGTTTTCTTACCGATGGTTCCGGTCCCAATTATTTGGCCTTTGTTTTTACCTCCAAACTTGACTGTCCCTCCTGCTTTCAATTCAAGCTTGCTGAACTTTCTTTGATCCCCTGTCATGTGCCTCGAGCAGCCACTGTCGAGATACCACTTGTTGTTCTCGACTGCTAGGCTCACCTGCACAATAACAATTTAAGTAGTGTGCTTTGGAGCCCAAGGTAAGTTGGGTCCAAAAATACCGCTCAAATGATTAAGCACAGTTTTGGGGATCCAGATCTGCTTCACCCCTTTTTTCTTTCTGTGCTGAGAATTGACAGTTTTGCTATTGATGTGCAATTCAGTTGTTTCCTTTTGTTTCTCAAAGTGTGTCCAGTTTCTGTTGATAAAAGCTTGGGTCCCAGCCAGACCATAATTTCTAAACAGTCTAGTTGAAGACATTTTATTGACAGTATTCTGTGTGTAGTTAGACCTTCCCATGTTTCTTTTCAAATAGCCCATTCTTTTATTAGAGTCATAGTTGCTGAATTGACAGGCACCTTGTTTCTGGTGCGTGGGCTTGTTGAATTTCTTAAAGACATTTTTTCCAAAATCAGGCTGTTGTTTATGGATGTTCTTTTGTTGTTCAGTACTTTTGGAACTGGATGGGATGTCCAGTTTCTCTTTTCCTTTCTCAGTGCAAAATGTGGTGGTTTTTATCCCAAATGCTTCCTTCTTATTTGGGTTGAAACCCAAACCTTCTCTGTTAAAGTTTACTTTGGTGCCTAACAAGGCGTTCAAATTGCTTTCTCCCAAAACAAACCTCTCAAGAGTTTTCTTCTTATCTTCCAACTCCTTCTGTAGAGATATGTTGTTTTCCAGCAATTCATCATTGACCTTTATAACAGCTTCATACCCTTCCTTGATTAAGTCAATTTGTCTCAGGTTTTCTTCAGTATGTTGATTGGTTTCATCAAGCTGTTTTCTAAATTTTTTAAGTTCATTCTTAAAAAGATTATTCTCATTTCTTACATTTTCCATCTGAGCTAATTCAGCTACCAGTTTGGAATTTTCTATCTTGACGAGTTCTTGTTCTTCATTAACCATATTGAGTTTGCGTTTGATGACTCTATGTTCTTTAGCTAAGGTATTGTACATATCTAGCTATTCACCATATTTCTCTTCCCAGTCATCAATAGAGTAAGTTACAAAGGGATTGGTTACCTCATTTTCCTCGTCGGCCATCAGACATACTCCTTCAGTCTCCTTTCCTGAGGAATTAGTCTCTGAGTCTTCTTCTTCATCGCTCCAAGTGCATACCATAGCTTTTGGCTTTTTCTTGTACACTTTGGAGCCTTTCTTGTGGTAGTCCGGTGTCTTCTTCTGAAGCTCAAGGCAATCTTGCTTCATGTGCCCAAAGTTCCTGCAATGATAACACATCACACCTTTAGCATTCCTATCCTTGTCATTGCCATTGTTCGGATATTTACATGATGAGTAGTTTCTTCTTTTCCTATATGAATTTCCCTGCATTTTTAGGAATTTCCTAAACTGACGTGTGAGCAGTGCTTTTTCACTTCTGTCAAGGTCTGGAATTCCATTAGACTCTCCGCTGCTGCTGCAACTGCTACTGCTGCTGCTGCTGTTGTGTCGTTCAACTTTAAGAGCGACATTCTTGCCCCTTCTGTCATTTCCTTCTCCTGTTTTCTTGAGATTTATCTCATAGGTCATAAGAGACCCTATGAGTTCAGTGACGGTCATGGTTGTTAAATCCTTTGATTCCTCTATCACAGTAGCTTTTGTGTGCCACGCTGGAGTCAAGGATCTTAAGATCTTCCTGACTATATCCCCTTTAGATATTTCCTTTCCAAATCTCTTGAGGCTGTTTGTGATCAGTGACAGCCTAGCGTACATATCAGTCACGCTCTCCTCTGACTTCATCTTGAATAATTCATACTCAGAGGTTAGGTAGTTTACCTTGGTAGCTCTGACCTGAGAGGTACCCTCGTAAATCAGCGCTAGTTCATCCCACATCTTCTTAGCTGTCTTGCACGCCGAAATTCGGGCATATTCTTCAGGGTGAACTGCGCACTGGATGATGTTGAGCGCAGACCAGTTCAGTCCGGATAATTTGACTTGTTCTTCATACCACATCTCCTCATTCGGAGGTAAATCATAAGGTCCAATTGTAATGACTCTCCACAGCTTTTGGCTCTGAGATCGGATGAAAACTTCCATCCTGTTTTTCCAAAAGAAATAATTAGAACCATCAAAATATGGGGTACGGGAGATTGACTGTCCTTCAGCTATGTAGCTGCGAGGACCACTGGTTCCAGGATTACCCTGGTCGTTGGACCACATCTCGGGTAAACTTGCTCTGATACCAACTGTTAGACGGGAGGACGGTGAGCTAGAAGGGGAGGGGATGAATAGATCACCGTTTAAAAAATATTTGTCCGAGCCGAGGAGATCTTAGAAGATGAGATTGGCTAGGAAGACTGACAATATGTAAAATGATCTGGAACCTTAACCGAGATAAAGCAGGTCACGAGCGCAGAACATATATCACTCAGAATTTCATCAGCACATATGCACAAGCACTAAGAGAGCAGTCAGACCAAGGTTTCGATCATCAACAATCACACTTACTTCATGAAGCCAGACAGAAGCATAAGGAAAATAGATGCACACAACCACACCACGGAGAACAAGAGATTTAGATGGTTCAGTCTGCAACCTGCAGACTTACGTCCATCCCTCACTCAAGGCAGAGTGTGGCTTCCCTTTCACAAGAAAGAACCGCAGACTCAGTCTGCCAACAACACGCTGATCCACAGCTTGGGGATCGAAATCCCTACAGACGCTGAACTCACAGCTTGCACCAAGGTCTCACACCACAAGACCTGACCCGGAGATAACTCTCCCTTCCTCTTAGACAAGAGGGAACCCAGCAGTGACCCACCCTCACTGCAATTCAGAGACGCTGTCTCTCTTCCTCCTCAACCGGAGGGAAGAACCCAGGTAGCCTTCTCACTACCTGAACACAAAACCCCGGAGAACTCCTCCCTTCCTATGATCTAAATTAGAGGGAAGCCACACTGCGACCCAGAGGATTCACCTCTCTTTCTCTACACCTAGAGGGAACGAAAACATAGTATCAGAATTTGAGAACAAACAAACGAAGACATAAAGAAATATTGAAAGACAATCGAACGGAGAAACAATGTAGCTTCTTAAAGAAGCATAGATAAAACGTAGCAGAAAACCATCCTCTCCTTCATCACTCTCTCTCTTCCAGGTACGCTCAACGAATGGATCAGGATGGCTTCTCCTCTCCTTCCTCTCGCTCTGGCCTCACCCTTTTTCTTGTGGCTTCGGCGGCTTTTCAGGAGCAGAAACCTTCCTATATATCCAGACTTACGAGAGACTGAGGGTGTGGGAGACACGCGCGAAGAAGATGCTTCCAGATGAGCCGAGCCACGTGTTAGATGATTATTCCCTCAAATCACGTGCTCATATGATTGGAATAAAGTTTCAATTTGTCTTTAAGTCCCTGTAAGGTTTCAGAGAACATTCAGTCAATCTCAGAAATATTCAAGTCATACATTTGTTCACACAGATTGCACGAGACTTATCAAAGGACCGAAGAACGCGTCAACGCAGTAAAGCCAAGGCGTTAACGCAATGAGTTTATAATGGAGAGCAGGACCCTTCACAATACACACCAATGCGTCAACACATTAGTGACAGCGTCGACGCATCAGCTTGGTTGTTGATCAAAAGACCTTTGGACATCAGCCCAAGGCGTCAACGCTTCCATCGTGCAGCGTCGCCTCAGCTCCTCAAGCGAGATGCTCATGCCCTTGGCAACTGGCCAATGCGTCAACGCATCCAGTGTCAGCGTCGACGCAATGAACAAGACAGCAAGTGAAAGACACATAATTGCGTCTACGCAGTCAGCCAAGTGCGTCAACGCACTCAAAAGCACAGAACCCATATAGATGAAGACAGACAGGTACGAGCTAATGGGTGAACGTGTTAGAAGAGCATTCAATCAGACAAGCATGATGAAGACATTTTAACCAGACGATGTGCATGCAAACAAGAAATTTCCCAAGGCTCCTTTCAGAACCAAGATCCAGAGATTATCCAGACAATGCAGGATCTTTAACAGTCACCAAGAAGCAACACATAATTTGATTCATAGTGTTAGTCATCATCAAAACTACAGAGATTCAATAGCAAGCACAAGGGGAAGGCCCCGTCCTCCTCTGAGGGAGCGGCCCCGAACGACTCCAGCGACGGGCCGTCATTGCTTTCGTCGGACACTGATGTAAAAGGCAAAGAGGCAAGTCGAACTTCGGGCCTCCCTCAGTGCGACTCCGCCCTTTTTGCCATGTACTATCAAATGCAGCGAGAGATCGAGATGCTGAAGGCTCGGTTGGCCGAAGTAACCGCACTTATATCTGACTTGATTGGAGGCATCTTCCGCTAGTAGAATATCGGCATGCACCTGCCCCGGGGGGCCACTTTGAGCATCCCTATGCACTGGAGAAAGCAGGCTAGAGGCGCAACTGTTTCCCCAGTCAGACGGCCGATCGACCGGAATCCCACATTACAAGAGAGAATGAGGAGGCCCTACTCCTTCCCGAGGAATAAAACCTGGGGGATCTTCGAATGGGCTTGCTACTATGGCAAGGGTACCCTCCCAAGGCCCAAGAGGCCGCAAGATGCTCGTAGAAGTGGTGACCCTTTGTTCTGTCCGTACCACCAAATACTGGGTCACTCCATAGAAGACTGCTACGTCTTCAAGGACATTGCTCAGGACTTAATTAAGAAAGATGAGCTCAGAATGGGAGATTACGTGGTAGCCCCACCACGCCCTCATGCGACAGGCAACCCCGAAAGAAATGTCTACATGGTGTCAGTCCAGCACCAGATCTTTGAAGAGGTGCTGGAGAATGGGCAACCCCGGTCATCGGCAGAGAGCCGGCCCCCGGTGTGGCAATCAATTACTTCGATCCCAGCTGGAGCCGTCTATGATGACTACCAAGAAGACCCCGGAGAGGTTCTTTGTCTCCCCGCACAGGAGAACCCCCCGGAGCCGCAACCTGCAAGCCTAGAACATGGGGACATTAGCGAAGGCTCATTGCCCGATGAGGCGGGGCAGGGTGACGTCTATGGTGTCCTTGAAGCGGAAGACGGCGAAGATCAAGATTTCGTCGACTTATTGCCAGCACCGCCAGAAATTGAAGATGGCGGTCAGGCCACAATAGATGAACTTATCAAAATTAACCTGGGCACGGACGGTGACCCCAAGCCGACCTTTCTAAGTGCCCTTCTTCCTCTACAGGAGAGGGGACGGTATATCAAGTTGCTACAAGAGTTCCGGGACTGTTTTGCTTGGAATTATAAGGAGATGCCCGGACTGAGTCCTGGCATGACTCAACATGTTCTTGCCATCGACCCCAAGGCCGAGCCAGTGAAACAGTCTCCCTGGCGCATGAGACCGGAACTGATACACCAAATTTGTAAAGAAGTTGACAAGCTCATAGATGTCGATTTCGTAGCTGAGAACCAGTATACTACCTGGTTGGCCAACATTGTGCTAGTGAAGAAGAAGAATGGACAGATCAAGATTTGCGTGGATTTTCGCGACCTGAACAAAGCCTGCCCAAAAGATGACTTCCCGGTGCCCATTACTGAAGTGATGATTGACGCAACCACTGGCCACGAGGCCCTATCCTTCATGGACGGATCGTCCGGCTATAACCAAATCTGGATAGCTGAGCACGACCGAATTCATACGCCCTTCCGGTCGCCCAAAGGAATATTCCATTACAAAAGAATGCCCTTCGGCCTCAAAAATGCCGGCGCCACCTACCAGCGGGCGATGACCAAAATATTCGAGGAGCTGCTATACAACAAAGTCGAATGCTACATTGACGACTTGGTCGTCAAGACGAAGAAAAGGGAAGATCACCTGAAGGACCTTAGAGTCGTCTTCGAGAGGCTCCGACAGTACGAGCTGAAGATGAACCCGATGAAGTGCGCCTTCGGCGTCTCCAGCGGGAAGTTCCTCGGTTTCATCGTCCGATATAGAGGGATCGAGATCGACCCTTTCAAAATAAAAGCCATCCAAGAGCTGCCTCCTCCGAAGGATCTAGGAGAGCTAAGATCCCTGCAGGGCCGGCTGGCCTACATCCGAAGATTTATTTCCAATTTGTCGGGGCGCTGTCAGCCATTCCACAGATTGATGATGAAGAATACACCTTTTAACTGGAATCAGGAATGCCAAAAGGCCTTCGATCAGCTGAAGTACTACTTAAGGACCCCGCCTGTACTGGGGGCACCAGTCAAGGGGAGGCCGCTTATTCTATACATAGCCGCCACCGAATGCTCCCTGGGGGCAATGCTCGCTCAAAATAATGATGAAGGGAAGGAGCAGGCTCTCTATTATCTCAGCCGGAGGCTAGTGGGGGCAGAAGCAAAATACACCCCAATCGAGAAGGTCTGTCTTGCCCTGGTCTTCGCTGTCAAGAAGCTGAGGCATTACATGCTCTCCCATGAAGTGAGCCAGATCTCCAAGGCCGATCCAGTCAAACACATTCTCTCCCAGCCAGTCCTGAAGGGACGTCTCGGCAAATGGGCCGTGCTGCTAATGGAATTTGATATCACCTACGTGCCACAGAAGGCCGTTAAGGGTCAAGCCGTGGCTGAATTCTTTGCAGCACATCCTGTGCCCGAAGATTCCCCATTGGCTATAGAGCTGCCCGAAGATGAAACGCTGGAGGCGGACCAAGTCCAACAGGTCGCTTGGCAGCTGCACTTCGATGGAGCTTCGAGAACAGAAACAGCCCCGTCCGGACATACAAAAGTACGGGCAGGGGCCAGCATTGTCCTCAAATCCCTCGAGGGAGAAGTATTGCATACATCTTGCTCCATCAATAAACCTTGCACAGATAATGAGGCGGAGTATGAGGCTCTGCTTATTGGTCTTCAGGTTGCGTTGCAGATAGAGATTAGAATGCTGCAAGTATTTGGCGATTCGTTACTAGTCATCAAGCAAGTCCAAAGGCAGTTTGACGTCTGAAAGCCTGAGCTGCTACCTTACCATGCTAAAGCAAAGCGGCTCATGGAACAATTCTACCTTATTGAGATAGGCCATGTTGCCCGGGGAGAAAATGCACAACCCGACGCACTGGCGAAACTGGCGAGCTCATTAGCAGTCCCGCCTGATGGATCTCTAAGCATCCGAGTGGTGAATCAGCGCCAAGTGTCTAGCATGATAGAAGAGCCAGAAGAAGAAGAATTGGAGGTCGCTGCAGCGGAAGCCGTCGGCCTACCTGACTGGAGGGATTCCCTCATGCAATGGTTTAAATACCAGCAATTGCCCAAGCAGAGAGAAGAAAAGATTAGGCTGATCAGAACAAAGGACTCTTATGAGATCTGGAATGGGATCCTATTCCGAATTATGGCGGATGCCAAACGGAAAGTACTCCTGCGATGCCTATCCGTGGAAGAAGCTTGGAGGGTCATGAAAGAAGTCCACGCCGGAACAACAGGTGCACACCATGCGGGACCAAAAATTAAATTTGAAATAAAGAAGCTTGGCTACTACTGGCCAACCATGTTTGATGACTGCTGCAAGTACGCCAAGTCTTTTCAGAAATGCCAGGAGCATGCCACAGTGCCCAGGAGGCCGCCCGTGCCGCTACATCTGACATTGCCCAGTTGGCCGTTCGCCTAGTGGGGAACAGACGTCGTGGGCCCACTACCCGCGTCATCCGCTGGGTGCAAATACATTTTGGTGGCAACTGATTACTTCTCCCATTGGGTAGAAGCCGTTGCTCTGAGAGAAGTGACTGGCGAGATCGTCGCCAGATTCATCCGGCGCAACCTCATATTCCGGTTTGGTACGCCAAACCGAATCATCTCAGACAATGAAAGTCACTTCCGCAACCAGAAAGTCTATCGGCTGGCCGAGAAGTACAAGATCGAGTAGAGAATGTCAACCCCCTACAACCCACAAGCCAATGGTTTGGCTGAAGCTTTCAACAAGACTCTTTGTACTCTCCTGTCCAAAATTGTTAGTTCTAACAAGAGGGACTGAGAAGAGAAAATGTATGAGGCCCTGTGGGCGTATCGAACTGTATACAAAACTCCGACGGGTTGTTCACCCTTCTCCTTAGTGCACGGCTCAGAGGCACTCGTCCCCATTGAGCTGGAAATACCCTCCCTTCGGGTCGCAATCCAACACGGGCTAGTCCATGAAGAGCAAACAAATGTCGAGCGAAGGCTCGAAGAGCTCTCTGACCTGGAGGGGAAGCGGCTTCACGCCCAGCAGAACATCCAGATCTATCAAGCCCGAATAGCTCGCGCTTTCGACAAGCTCGTCAAAGAGCATGAATTCAAGAAGGGTGACCTCATTATGGTCAAAAGGAGGGAAGTCATGGCTTCCAACCCCAAGGGCAAGCTGAATGAAAATTGACTTGGACCCTATGTAATCCAAAAGGTCTATGAAGGCGGGGCATATGTGATAGTCGATCATCGGGGGGAGGTCCAGTTTCCACCCCTTAATGGTAGGCATCTAAGATTGTATCACGCTCCAATTCCTCCGATTTGCTTTCAATTGCTTGAATGGTTTGCTTGCCGCCTGTTACGGACCACAAGAGAAGCGACCAAAGGGAACGCGCGCATACCAAAAAAAAGAGAAGAAAAAAAAAGAAAAGGAAAAGAAATAGAAGGAAAAGAAAGACAGAAAAAGGGAAAAGAAAAAAAAAGAAAAAAAGAGGGAAGAAAAGAAAGAAAATAAAAAAAAGAAAGAAAAGAAGAGGAGGATTCAGCCCTTCCAATAAACGAATCAACCCTGTCAGCCCTTGACATTTTGTCGGCACTGACGAAAAATACCCCACCCGGACCTTTCATCCGAGATTGGGGAATCAACCCATCTCCTTGCATTGGCACTCACCCGTACCGACGAATATTCCAATAAACGAATCAACCCTATCAGCCCTTGACATTTTCGTCGGCACTGACGAAAAATACCCCACCCGGACCTTTCGTCCGAGATTGGGGCATCAACCCATCTCCTTGCGTTGGCACTCACCCGTACCGACGAATATTCCAGTAAACGAATCAACCCGTCTCCTTGCGTTGGCACTCA
The DNA here is from genome assembly GCA_022559845.1 of Amorphophallus konjac. Lineage (NCBI taxonomy): Eukaryota > Viridiplantae > Streptophyta > Magnoliopsida > Alismatales > Araceae > Amorphophallus > Amorphophallus konjac. The sequence goes on along the minus strand of CM040120.1, from coordinate 328,660,121 downwards.
CCCGTCCCGACGAATATTCCAATAAACGAATCAACCCTGTCAGCCCTTGACATTTTTGTCGGCACTGACGAAAAATATCTCACCCGGACCTTTCATCCGAGATTGGGGCATCAACCCATCTCCTTGCGTTGGCACTCACCCGTACCGACGAATATTCCAATAAACGAATCAACCCTGTCAGCCCTTGACATTTTGTTGGCACTGACAAAAAATACCCCACCCGGACCTTTCGTCCGAGATTGGGGCATCAACCCATCTCCTTGCGTTGGCACTCACCCGTGCCGACGAATATTCCAATAAACGAATCAACCCTGTCAGCCCTTGACATTCTGTCGGCACTGACGAAGAATACCCCAACCGTACCTTTCACCCGGGATTGGGGGATCAACCCTCCTCCTTGCGTTGGCGCTCACCCGTACCAATGAACACACCCAGAGACAAATAAACCACACCTGTCATCGGCACTCTGTCGACGCAGATGAACAATCCTCTTTTGACCAAGACCTCTCGTCGAGGCCATTGAACGAACAAACTCTTCCCTCCGTCCCTTCGGGTGACGAACAACCCCTTCTGACCAATACCTCCCGTCCGGGTCGCCGGATGAACAAATTCTTCTCTCCGCCTCTCCAAGGTCGGATCAACCTACTTGGGTTAAACATACCGGTGACATCATTCGACTGAGTCACTTTATGGACATGGTGGAGTGGTCCCCTCGTCCCCCCTCTGGAAGGGGCGAGCACTCTCCTATGCTCATATGCGGATCTCATCAGGGTCTCCCTGATTAAACTGTTAACGTGAACTTGCGTTCCATCACATAGTAAAAAAGAAAGGGAGGGAAGAAACCGTCCGACACCACACGCATACCATAGACACATGAAATAATTGCATTGTATTCTTTTCAAAAAAAAAATTTACATCGGCATCAAGGCATACCCGGGTGTTACATGAAAAGAAAGGAATGGAAGGGGAGCCCCGGGCTATTCTAGCCCTTGGAAGATGTCCTCAAAAGGGAGGATCCCGACGCAAGGGAAGCTTATCATCTCACGCAGGTGGCCCTCCTGCGCGTCGAGGCTATCCAATTCCGTCATCACAGAGGCCACGGCTGCCTCGGTAACGGCCAACTCTTCAGCCTCCTGGGCCTTACCCTTCTCTGCCTTGACCAGGTCAGACTCCGCCTGGGCAAGCCAGCCCTGGAGTTTCTCTATCCGGCTCCCCAAGGCGTCGATGTCGGCATTGTACCTGTCCAAGGCTCCTTGATGTTGCTCCCGGCTGTCTCTCCCAACAGCCAGCGCCTCCAGATACTCATCCCTCTGGGCACCGATAGCTGTGAGCTCGGTCGGGGCCAGCGTCTCGAGGAATGCGCGATGGTTTACGTATTTCAACAATAAGAGAACACGTCGCGACCATTCTTCCAGTGGGCAGCCCATCATTTGCAACGCCTTGGTCAGCTGCTCCACAATAGCTTTCACGCCCTGGTATGTGAGCGTCGGGTCGGCGACGACCATCGAGCGCAATACCAATAGGGTCTGGCGGACGGGCAGATCCGAGCTCACATGGCCGACTGAAGGGACGACTGGTGGGTCAAAGCTGACTTCGCTATCCACGGCCGCCCACAGCTCTGTGTCGACCACGACCGAGCTACCCGGAAGGGCCACGGATGAAAGGAGGGGTCTCCTGACCTCCAAAGATGACCCCTGACCAGCCACCGCCACAGGTGAGGGAGAGACCATAACGGAGACATTCGGCGCCGCCATGATGAGCGGCTGCTCCAGCTCCATAGACCGGGCAGGTCCCGAACCTGACGATGCCGCCTCCTCCATCGTAACTAGAGCCCTGGCAGACAAAGTTGCTTCGGCCTCCGCCACCTCGGCTGGCAAAGCCTCTATGGCGGGCGGGTCCAGTATCGCTCCCGGGAAGTCTTCATCTCCCCCTGCCTGGAATTCCTCCGAGTGCTCATGGAGGATCGCCAATATCTTCCCTAGAAGTCGGGCTTCCTCGGGTATCACCACTGTCGGGATCGGTGGCAGTGGGATCACCAAATGCGGGACGGCTCCCATCTATAGAAGAGACGTCAAGGACCCCACGTCTGGCCCCAGAAGCATCTTCAGCCTTTTAGCCGCATGCACAAGGAAAGATGAGCTCCACCTGGGGACGGCTTTACGAGCCCGAGGTGCGCGTGCTCCGTGGGGCGTTGTTGTCACCTGGCCATGTAAAGAGAAGTTAGCCACTTGCCAAGTGGAATAAATCATTGAATCCCCGAGAAAGCCCAGCGTATTCCCCTGCTTACCTCGCCCGCCGGCACTATGCTGCTCTCCGGCGTTACCTCTCCCCAGGCAGCAACTTCAGAAATTGTCTCCTCCCGAGTCTCAACTTCGGGTACCACCGAGACTTGCACTTCGACCTCTGGTGCTATCTCTCCCTCTTCCAGGGCTCTGGTGGCTGGGGTAGAGGTCTCCACGGCTCCTTCAGAAGCACGAGCCTGTATTACCTCGAATAAATCAATAACTCCGAGCGAGAGCTCAGAAGGAAAGAAGAGGAAACTATGCACTCACAGCCACTGCCGCTTCTTCCCGAAATGAGATCTTGGCGGTCAAAATGGCAACGCCGGAGCTCGCCACGACATCCTCTCTCCGCACAGCCTCGGCCAGGGACGCCAATTCGTCCATAGCCGCAGCAGCTGTCTCTCGCCTGATAGCTCCCGCCCCCGGAACTTGGGTCTCTGCACTTTCTGACGTGGTCTATCCCTTTGAAAGCCAAAAACAATAAGATCAAGAAGATTAGCCGAGGGCCTAAAGAAAGAAAACCTGAATTAACAGGTTCGCACTTACGGGCGCCTGCTTCACCAGGCTAAGAGACACAGACAGCACCGGGGCTTTCCAGGCAGGAACTTGAAGTAGGGGTTCTCCGGGGACACCCTTAGTTGAGAGTACTTCGTCGGAGGAATAGCCGTAGTCTACCTTCTCGCCCGATAAAGATCTAGGGCTGGTGGGCACCTCCTTTGCTGGCAAGGTAGCCCCCGCCTCAACATCCGGGGTCAACAGTCACGCCTTCCTTGACCGCCGCCCCTTCTTCAGATATATCTGCCCGAACCGGGATGCCTCCGGGGCCGCCTCCGGTTCTAGGACCGCCACATCAGCTCCTGCATAAGCAAGGCAAAATCCAGATTCGGTCAGGTCCGCAAAATTTTGAGGAACGAAGAAAATTAAACGAATGACCGCTCGAGGAAGTGCTATACCTCCTTCAACTTCGGCAGCGGGAGCTGGGGCGAAGAAGGTCTCTTTGACGGATCTACCGCCTCGTGGGTCACAGGTGCGGGCCTCTTTACGACAGCTGAAACAAAAGGGCACGGGGTCACGAGGAGCGTCCCTCTTAGCATCTTAACAAACTCTGAAGAGCCTCGAAGAGCAGCAAGGACCCAACCTGCAGACCGGCTCGGCTCGGCCTGAGCAACTTTGAATTCCTCGAATGAGGAGATTACGGGTGCTGGAGGAGCGGTCAGCGTGGCTTTGGCGGCCTCGATCTTTCTGCGTTTGGCCTCCCACCGCCCAACCGCCTTAGTAGCATCCACAGCCTTCTTCACGGGCGATTTCCCCCGGGACCTCTTCGCAGGCGGGGGCAGGGGGGTCGTGGTCGGAGCCACTGGCACCTCCTCGAAGTAACCAGGTTTCCCTGCCTGCCGCAGGAGATTGCGATACGTCGCCAGTTGAGTGCTGTCGGGGTGATCTGTCAAAAAAGGGGAAAACAAAGGACCCGATCAACGTCCAATATTCAAGAAAGGTCAGCACTGAGGAACACAAGGGAAGGGAGAAAACACTAAGTACCGTGGGGGACAGTGTACATCCGTAACGTTATCGGCCAATAGCTAAGGGACGATTCCTTGTCCCGACGGGCCGCCTCTCGGACCAGCCAGCATACGTCTTCAATTTTCTGGCAGCGATCTGAGAGGGCAGCCAGATCTGCATGCTTCTTGGCAGCCAGGTGACAAAAGGGGTTGAAATGGTCCATCCCCCATCCCTCGGCATAGTAGTAGGCGATGTGGAGGTGCTTGCCCAAGATGACCATGGCTGAATCTTCAATCTTCAACCCGTGCACTCGAATGAGGACGTAGAGCCACGTGGTGTCCTTGTAATTCTCCGGGTTCCGCTCCTCCATCCTCACAAATGTACGATAGGGACACAGTGCATCCCTCTCCGGGCGCCAGCTCCTCACCGGGGTGCCTTCTTCCTGCATAGGGAATGGATAGTTGATCAGTTCCAGGTGGTCACTCCTGATGTGGCAGAGGTCTCGCAAGGTCTTCTTGAAATCATCCTTCGCCACAGGAGGTAGTTTGGCCTGCGGCGCTGGGTTGGTCTCACGAGCTGCCTTGCGCGCAACCATGTAGGCGGCGACTTCTTGTTCCTTACCACGCCTCAATCGGAGTAGGTGCTCCTGGTCAATATCCAGTACCGGCACTGGCTGCCGGCTCAAAAATCTCCTCTCGGCCCCGTCCCAGCAGTTGGTCCGGCATAGTCGGTAAAAAGCTGTCCAGGCGTTCCACCACTTCACATATTCGGGAGTCACCCGTGGAACCCGACCCGGGGCTGGAACCCTGAAGCTGGCAGTGTCTGCCCGATGAAAGAAATCCCACCAGGTTCGGGCAGCTTCGGCAGTAGGACTCCCCCGGAGACGTCGCACCGATAATTCAAAGCGAGCACTGTGTGCCGGGATATGCTAGTCATATCCAAAATTCTTGCCGAAGCGAAAAGGATAATATGGCTCCAACAGCAAACTTTCCCCTTTGCGGAAGGCCAACACACTGGGACGGATAGACAGCGCCCAGGCCCTGAGTTCCGGCTCCAATAGCGGGTGAACCACGTTCTCCTGACTAATCAGGTGCACATACTTCTCCACTTGGTCGTCTCGACACTCCCAGTTACTGTTTACTAATGGACTTGAGTGAGTGGCCAGGGTCCAAAAGTGGATGGTGCCCGCAGCATCAAGGGGCATCGTCGTCAACTTGCCTTGAATGTCGTACAATCGCATGGACATCGAGCTTGATGCCACACTCATAAACTCCAACATCCGTGGAACCAATCCCCAGCCTTGAATGGTGCGCGGGGCGAATTCTGGGAATAAAGAACAGACCCACGCATTGAAAAAATGCAGTGGGCACACATACCGCGCTTGACGCGGGAACTGTTGGCGGCTGATGTCCCCGAGCGCTTTGTATATCAGACACAGCGTGGCCGGGCACAAAGACAGCTTGATACCCCAGGCCATCTGACAGGCAGGGTAAATGGCGTCCGGGCGAATGATGGTCTCATCCCCGTGGGGCATGGCGAACGAGCACAGCCAGTACGTCAGATACACCGCGCAATGTGTCAATGGGTCGACTCCCATCGGGTTCGGCCCGCCGCGGTGCCCTCGAGAAGGGATCTTCACATCAACCTTTGACTTGGCACGTTTCTTCTGGCCGGCAGCAGTGCGAATGTGTGGAAACTCCTCATACTGCTTCAGCCCATCGTAGAAATACCGCACCCAGAGGACCATGCGGACCCTTTTCCGTTCCCCTCGGGGGGGTTGCCTCCCGCCATGCGACAACTGATACAATTCCCGGTACGCCTTCATAAGGTACCGGCATGAATAGCCCAGGGAATAGTAGCCATCCCCGTTGGTTTCATCCTTGATCATATCTGACGGACAGACTTCTTCGTAAGGCTCCCCGTCAATGGGCAAGCCACTGAGCTGACTGAGACTCCACAGGTCTAACGAAGTCTCGCCCTCTGCGGTGTAAAAAGTGTTGGTCTCTGCATTAAACACCTCGATCATCCTACAGCAAAGGCCCCTGGAAATAGGGTAACTATACCGGGAGGCGTACACACTGTGGTAGACGCCAGCCGAGATGAGGATCGGGGCATAGTTGAACAGCACATACTCTGTGAATTCCACGGCCCCTTCCCGGAAGTTGTGCGTGTCTTTGAGCTTCAACTCTCCGAACCAGCCCAGAGCCAGCTCATGCTTGAATCGGATGGCCAAGTAGTCTAGCAGAAAAGGTTCCTCTCTGTATCCCCACTTCAACGGAGCCAGGAACAGACCGAACCGGGGATGCTCACTCTGAACCCGCCCGGCAGATGTGTCCCACCGAGCAGGGATGAACTGAGGCACCCGCACTAGTTTGTCCTCCGCCGGCAGTACGACTTCGAGCCCCAAGATGGGCTTCCACTCCCGAGCTTCCCCCACTAAGTACATCAGGATGCTCCTCGAAACACTGTAAAATAGGCTGTCCCGGGACTGCAGAATCGTCCGCTCAGCCTCTTTGACAACCCGAAAGTTCCGCCTCTCCTGGTGACTGAGGTGCTTCAGGAAGCGAACGAGATGCTTGTCCTTCGGGAAGTCCTTCCGGTACTCCCCCATAGCCCGGTCAAAAGTCATGATGTCGTTAACCCGAGTAAGCTTGCGGTAATCCATTGTCTCGGTGTCTAAGCCCGACGATCTGGCCAATGCCGCTATCTCGGTGTGCTCCCTGTCCAAGTCTTCTACATTGAACCAAGTGACTGCTGGCACCGGAGGTGGGGGAACGTGCTCGGCACCGGAAGCAGCGGAATCTCCCGGGGCAGCCATTTCTCTGTAAAGGGCAAGATACCGCAAGTCAGAATAAGGCATAAGTAAAAGAAAAAGAAAGGAAATTATAAAGGGAGGCTACACTACAGTTGAATTTAAAGAATGCCAATAATTTCTGACAAAATTTCGGTAGAGTTTTCCCTAAGCCGGAGGAGTAAGGGAAAACACGGGTGCACGCCCACAAGGAGTGACGGCCCCAACAAAGTCACGGTGTGCCCAAGGGTGACACCGGAGGTCCTCCAGTTGAAGAAGTCTTCTTTCCTCTCTTCAGCGGTACGCCCAGGCCACATCCCCTGGCGGCACACCCTGTGCCTCTTCCCAGCGGCACACCCCCTGGCGGCATGCCCTCAGTGGCCCCAGCGGCACACTCCCTGTGCCTCTTCCCAGCGGCACACCCCCTGGCGGCACACCCCCACCAGTGCCCAGCGGCACACTCCCCCCAGTGCCCAGCGGCACACTCCCACTAGTGCCCAGCGGCACGCCTGTGCCCCCTAGTCCTAGCGGCATGCTCTGTGCCTCCCTCAGCGGCACACTCCGTGCCTCCCCCTGGCGGCATGCCCTCAGTGCCTCCCAGCGGCACGCTTGTGCCCTCCCGTCAGCGGCACGCCCGTGCCCTGCCTCCCTAGCGGCACGCCCTGTGCTGCTCCCAGCGGCACGCCCCGACGCTCCACCCCACACCGAAGAGAAGAAGGAGAAGAACAAGAGAAAAAAAAAGAGAAGAAGAGAGGGGGGGTGAAGAAGAAGAGAAGGGGGAAGAGGAAGAGGACGACAGAGAGCCTAGGGCTCCGTCGTCCCCCGAGGAAGAGAAAGAATGAGAAGAAGAAGAGAAAGGAAAGGAAGAGGAAAACGGAAGGGGAAGGGAAGAAGAGAGGAAAGAGAAGAGAAGAAGAGGGAGGGGAGAGGGGCACGGTGGCCTCACCCCAGGCACCGGTGACGATGGCGAACGACGGTGTCGACAGAGAAGAGAGAAGAAGAGGAAGGGGGAGCGACGGTGGCGGTGGTGACCGAAGAGACGAGGAGAGAGAGAGGGAGTGAGAAAGTTTTAAAAAAAAGAAGTAGATGGGGGGAGTTTCGAACTCGCCCTCCCCCTTTTATAGTCGTCTAAGAAAAAGGAGAAAAAGGGAGAAGAAAAAAAAGGGAAACGAACGAACGGAAGGGGGAATAAAAAATGAGAAGAAAAAGAGAAAGGAAAAGAAAAAAAGAGAGAAAGGAGGGAATAAAAAAAAGAGGGAAAAAGGAGAAAGAAAAAAAAGAGAAAAGAAAAAAATGAGAGGAAAAAGGGGGAATAAGCGAATGAAAGAGAGAATAAAAAAAAGAGAGAGAAAAAAGAAAGAGAGAAGAAAAAGGGAGAGAATAAAAAATATATATATATAATAAAATAACAATAATCATAATAACGTAATACATATACAGTAATACAATAAATATACGATAGAGATCATGATGTCCGCATCACGTGTCTTATGAACGTACGTCCAATAATGTATGTTAATTCCCCAGACACACCCGCGGGCACCGTCTGGCTCATCCTTCGCCTGCACTGCCCTCGGGTGGGAGGCATTTGTGGACGTGCAAAATTGCACGTCCATGTGTCCCGCTAAGACCCGCATTAATGTCAAAGTCAAAGGAAGAAGACCTGGAGAGACTAGCCATCCAGGGCTCCGGGAAGATACTACCGCCCGGTAAATCCCCGCATTTGCACGGGCGCATTAAGAGACCGAGAAGTCACAGAATGTCCTCCTGAATTAATACACTGATAGGGACCCTCCCTCGGGCCCTTAACGGTAAAAAAATATCCCGAAGAATGCACGGCTTCAAGCTACTTAAGCAAGAGCAAAGGCCCTCCAGCGGCACGGGCCTGAGGCCCTTCAGCGGCACGGCCATAAACCCCCAGCGGCACGACCCTTCAGCCTTTCAGCGGCACGGCCATGGGGCCCTCCAGCGGCACGGCCATCTAGCCCTTCAGCGGCACGCTTCATTCAAGGTTTCACCAAGTCTATACATCCGTCAGCTGAAGTCTATACACTCATGTCTGAAGTCAGTACAGGCTCATGCATGCTCATAGTGTGAAGTCTGTACAGAGTTCAGGCAAACGCGAAGTCTACACACTCATGTGGCAAGTACGTACAGAGTTCAGGCAAATGCGAAGTCTATACATTCGAGTTCCAAGTCTGTACGTTGGCAGTTGCACAATCGAAGTCTGTACATTCACCAGTTCAACTTCCAAGTCCATACATTGGTGAAGTCTGTACATTCACCAGTTCAACTTTCAAGTCCATACATTGGTGAAGTCTGTACATCCACCAGTTCAACTTCCAAGTCCATACATTGGTGAAGTCTGTACATCCGCCGGTGGAGCTTCCAAGTCTGTACATCGGCCCCTGCAAGTCTATACATTGCAGCTGAGTTGAAGTCTGTACGGCCTTTGCTTTGCCAAAGTCCATACATTGATGAAGTCTGTACACCACTTTTGACGCAGGCCCCTGCAAGTCTATACATTGCAGCTGAGTTGAAGTCTGTACAGCCTTTGATTTGCCAAAGTCTAGACATTGTGAACTCTCAAGTCTGTACATCGTCCGGTTGCCTTGCCCACGAAGTCTATACACTCATTCACCAAGTCTTGGCCCTTCCAGCAGCACAGGGCTTCCTGGCCCCTTCAGCAGCAAGGCCTTTGACCCTTTAGCGGCACAACCTTTCTGCCCTCAACGCCATGCGCCCTTTCCCCAGTGGCACAGCGCTGAAAGCCTCCCGACGGCATGCACCGGCAGAAGACACAACGGTCAATAGGCAGACCCATTGGCACGTAGTCCAGCCACTTCGAAGCCAGCTAGCGCCTGTCTCCGTGTCACCTTCTGGCTGAAGGAGGGGAGATCTTTGCCCGACGAGGAAGATACCGAAGTCAACCTCGGATGGCAGTGCCATCATGAGGCGACCTCGTCAACCGCCCGCATATAAAAGGCCCCCCACAGAGAGATCGAAGGAGGATGGATTTCTGCTAGAGGTAAAAAAAACACAGAAAGAGAAGAGAGCATCTTCGTGCGAAGAGGCCCGTTCGAGGCAAGGAAGAAGAGAAGAAGAAGGTAGAGAAAATGTAGGAAGAGGAGAGGAGTGTTGCCTGTAGCAGAGGGGGGAGGAATAGAGGATAGGGAATGGTTACCCTTCCTCGTTCCAGCCCTCTCTCCAACTCTTTTTTTTTTCAATTCTTTGTTTTCTTCCCTCCGTTTGTTCTGGGATGCATTGTATGATGTGTGGTCTTCGGGCCATGATTCCTTTTTTCTTATCATCCTGAATCTTCCATGAATGAAATGGTGTTTGGTTCTGCTTCTTACTGCATTTGTTATCTTCTTCTCACCGGTCTCTTGTGGTTTTGCTTTCTCTTCCCTCAACCCCCCAACTCTCTGTTCTACTTGATTTCCCGTAGCGCTGGTTTATGCAGTCAATAGAGTATGGCCAGCTTCGTCCCTCTTCAATGGCTCTCCGTTGCACAACAACCCTTGATATCCCCTTCTATCTCAGGTCTGTGGGAGCCCATTCTCTTTGATACATTGGAGTCACGTGATGCCCAGAGCATACTCCTTTGCCCTCCCTCGGGACCAGTGGCATGCCCACACACCCTTAAGCTCTCAGTCACTCTACCACTCAGGCCCCCCCCAGCGGTACGCCTCCCTCATTTGGCTGTTCGGCAGTACAGCCTTCCTTGAGTCTGCCTGGCGGCACACTCTCCTTAGGGCCATTCAGTGGTGCACCCTTTCTCTTCTTGTCAGCGGCACACTTCCCTTCCTTGGCAGCCCAGCGGCACACAGTGGAACTGTCAGCCCGGTACTCTTTGGCTACCACCTCCCCGATATACTCATAGCTTGCATATGTCTACTGGTTCCTTGTTCGTTGTTTTCTCCGAGTTTTCTGAGGTTTCCCTAAAGGCGGTTGCTCAGGCACCCTCCTCAGATGTTGGTTCATGCCACCCCCGTGGGCATGTTCCTTGTTATTCCTTTACCTCCCGGGTCAGGGGGAGGTGCTGCCGAATTTTTGCCAGGAATAACAATCAATCTAAAAAAGATGAAAAGAAGCGGCAGACATATGGACTGAGCAATAGTGAAAACATTCTAATCAACTAAAAGAACTGTGCAAGATTCAAGGAGCTGAACTGAACGAGACTTTAAGCACTGCAATTCTAAAATATGACTTGGGACTCAATCTCATGATAGGAAACTGAAAGCTTAACCATCTAAGATGCTTCATTCTGAGCTGAACAGGGAACCCTCTCTTGAGTCCTGGCCACCCCTTTAGCGGCACACTCTGCCTGGTTTCGTTTGCCACTTTTCCCAGCGGTACACTCTCCTTTACCTTCAGTAGCACATCTTCTATCCTCCAGCGGTACGCTCCCCTTTGGCCCTCTAGCGGTGCACTCCCCCAATTCCTTTCCCAGCGGTACGCCCCCCCTTGCTGTCTGAGCGGTACACATCCTCCCAGCGTTCCATCAACCCTATACATCGCTGCATCATTCACGCTCAAAGTATGTACATCGTCTTCTTGTTTATGCATTGCATCATTTGAATTGAAGTCTGTACAGCCTATGCATGAAGTCTGCACACTGTCTGATTGCACACACTTATAAGTCTATACATTGGCAGCTCTACCTACGTTGCACTCATAAGTCCATATGTTGTGAACTCTCAAGTCTGTACAGCCCTCGCTTTGCTCAAGTCTGTACGTCATCTAGTTGTCTTGGCTAAGTCTATACGTTGATTGTCTACCCACGCATCACTCCTTCGGTAAGTCCATACATTGTGAAAGTCTATACATTCCTTATTGGCTTGCTTCATGCACCAAGTCTGCACATTCCTTTCTGAAGTCTGTACGTTGCATTGCATGAAGTCTGCACATTCCACGCTAGCGAAGTCCGTCTAAGTCTATACATTACTTCTTCATGCATCGCACGAAGTCTGCACATTGTGTGCTGCATGCTCATCAAGTCCGTACACTGGCTAGTCTGCACAAGTGTGTAAGTCTATACATTGGCTGCCGAACGCTCTTCAAGTCTACACATCGCAGCATGCCTTCGTTTCAAGTCTGAACAGTGCATCATGCGCTTCAAAGCATTTCCAAGTCTATACACTGCACCGTCTTGCAAAGTCCATACATCGCCGCTATGTGTGCGCATCATTGAGCAAGTCTATACATCGTGTGCATCTCGCTGCTAAGTCTATACGTTCACTGTACCGCTTGTCAAGTCTATACATCATCCGTTGCATAACACGCAAGTCTGTACAGACCTTGGGGCTTGTTCACGCACCGTCTCCTCCAGCCCTTCCAGCGGTACGCTCCCAGCCCCCCGGCGGTGCGCTCCACAGTCTTCCAGCGGTACGCTCTCAGTCCCCCAGCGGCACGCTCCACCCTTTACCCTTCAGCGGTATGCCCATCTTCATTCTTCCAGCGGTACACCCTTCTTTACACTTTGAACCGCACACACCATTCATCTCTCAGCGGTACACCCTAGTCTCCATCATCTCCCCTACGAATACACACAGGTATGCAATAAAAAGGGGAGGGGGCTATATGATAAAGGAACAATGAACAGTAATGATAATGATGAGATAAAAGGGGTGGTTCCAACCAAGATGACAACAAGGGAAAATAATAACAAAGAAAGGGTAGTATCAACAAATAAATGGTAATAACAAGCATCGACAATCATCACGAATACGATAATGTGGCAGTAGTCTCTCCTTCCTGGATTCCGAATCCGAGGATATTAATGGTGTTCCTGTAGGCCGGAAGTCACTCCCGGGAGTTCTCTCTCTTGTCATGGTGACCGCCCGGCCTTACCTCGGACCGATAATTCATCAGGGTCCCCTCCCTCGTCGGGATCCGATTTGCCTCCCTGTATTAAAATTGCCGTCCCTCGGCAAACATTTGTACGGACTCGTCTCCCGGGTTATCGTCTGGTTTTCCATGTGAACTTGTGTCTAAACATGAAATGGTCCATCAGTGACCGACATGACCCGAGTATTCAGGCCCCCACCACGGGCTCACCGCATAACCCAACGGGTGGTTTCCTTCCCGCGTTAATCAGTATTTCTTTTGACCGTGGAGCCCTTATTTTTGACAATTAATCAAGGGTATTCCCCTCTCCGAGGGGATGTAAATGATGTTGTGGCCTTTATGGCACAACGGGTCTCAGTCCCGACCCGAACCACACAATCGCCTGACTGAGTCAGATCGAGCGCACCATGGGCTCTCCGAAGCCCGAACAAATCGTCACTTTGTGACTGGCACGCCTACACACTTAATAAACCAATAAATAAATAAAATCACATCTTTTAATAAAAAGTGCGTCCACACCCACCCACCTTACCCACAATCCCATCTTTCCCTACCCCAACCAACCATGTTGGACCAAGTTTGCCTCTTCCAAAACTCGGGCCTACAAAGGGAGCCATCGCCATAGGCAACATATGCCTAGGAAGTAAGGAAGAGCCACTCTCCATAATGCCCACCTTCCTAGATCCCTTCGACCCTTTAACATCGAAGTTCAAAGGTCATCCCACACCCATACACATGGAAGTCATCTTTGGGATAGGAGTGCATAAGTCTTGGCACAACACACCACTTGGCATGATTAGAAAGTCGGGTCCATTCATTTACATCACCCACATGTCAAGTACGAAGCATGAGTGGTCCCTATTTGGGTGTAACCATCCTCCCCGATTCAGGATTGGTCTTATGTATGCTAGGAGCCTTCATGGATGTCTGGGTCCTCCGGCATTCATCACACCCACGCATAAGAGGGACACCTATGGATGCCCCGGTCCTCCCAAATCATTCAAAGTCTTCATAACATCAATGCACGATAGGTCTATATGTGGTTGTCCTGGACCACCTTTGCATACCAGACATTTCCCACTCACACTGCATCATAGTGCATGGCATATGCATCCAAGCAAGCTTCAAGTAACGTGCGGTGAGAAACACAAGAAGCGGACAAAAGGTCACGAGCGTCACTTGGAATTCCAAGTTGGCAACTTGGCGATGGTGACTTTGGAGTGGCTCTACCCTAGGATCACCTCCAATTTGAGGGCACGAGGACTTGGACCTTGCCAAGTTCCGAGTTGCTTTGGCAACCCGACTTACGGGTTAGACATACCGATGGGTTTTGGGATTCACCCCATTTCTCACGTGGCGGATCCGGCACCCTATATGGGCACCGCGGTGGATCCTAGTGAGTGCTTTGAGCCTATACTTTCCTATACGAGGGACACCCCGGGAGAGCCACCACAAATCTGCCTGAGAGCCCGACATTGTGCACACGGAAGCAATAATAGGCAAGCAGGGTATCATTGCCAGCATGAGCGTGTGTCCGTGCGACTTTGTGAAGCTGAAGCGCCATCCCCCGGTCATGGACGTGGGGTTGAGTTTGGAGATCGTGGCTCGCTCGGAGCTGCATTTGGTGTGCCACTTCCCCGGTGGACCCATACTCGACGGGGACGAGTTTTCCCCACCCCGGGAGTATGATGGGGGCATCACTTACCCCTCCACATTTTGCGAAGCTCTGATGGATCGTTGGTTTGTGCCATTGTATTCTCCACATTTTTATGAGTCAATCCATGTAATTTTCATATTTTATTTGAGTCATAAACTATGTAATTTTTCCTTTATTTGAGTCCAGTACCTAGGTATAAGGGTCATTTAACTAAGTCTTGAGTCATGTGGTTAATTAAGTAGTCTATTGGGCCCAACTAGTGGGCTTGGCCCAGGGGCGCCCTCCCTTGGACTACTTTGGTCATTAGTTGTTTGGTCAGGGTCATTTTAGTTCTAGGAAAATATGAGTGCCTATAAATAGGCCACCCCACTCCCTCATTTGTAATCTTTGATCAATCAAAAAATTGAGTGCATTTTAGTGTAATTGGAGTGGATTCTCCATCTCTCTCTCCCTCTCTCTATGGGGTGGATTCCCCTCTCTCTCATATATCTCTCTCTAAAGGGGTCACCCCTTTCTCTCTCCTCCCCCTCCCACCTTCTTTCTCTCTCCCCTCCCCGCATTTAATAGCCTCCTCACTTCCCCATACCTCTCCATAACTTCACTCTAGCTCCAAGAAGGACTCCTCCAATCCTTGCTCCACCCTCCAACCACCAACTACCCTCTTCCCTTCCCTAAGCACCTCTCCACATCCCCAAGGCTGAAGGGGCTTCACCCAAGGCAAAAATTTTGAATTTCCCTCCTTTGCTAGATGTCCCTCACCCCTCCCCAACACCCCCTTCCTACCCTGGTCGCCCACCCTATTTCCCCCTTGCTTCCCTTGGCCATCCCACCCTCATACACACAACCCTACACCATTAGCATATTCCCAGCTCGCAGGTAGCAGAATACCAGCGACTTTTTGAGGCTGCCACAACATCACCAAGAAACTTCAGAGGGCATACCATATACCATTGGAAGCGTCTCTCAGTCCTCTTCGCAAGGTGGTGGTCTCGTCCCAGTCTGAGTTTCTGGCGGCCCAAGAGAGCCGACATCGCCGGACTATGCATCTTCCTCCTATCAGTCATCCATAAGCAGATTTTAGAGGCTCCCATGGTCATTCCCCTGAAGTTCTTGAAGCGGGGCTTGGCTTTGGTCTTCTACTACAAGTCTCCTACCACCACGAAGAAGCGGCACTCCGTTCAGCATCCTAAGCTGTGAGTTCCAAATTTTCTCCCTCCGGTGCGCTGATCAGTTTCCTCTGGAATTAGTCTGATACACCGGCACTGTTCAAGTCCTCACCATCTGCTCCGACCTTTTCCGACATCGCCGCTGGTATCCGATCGAAGAAGACTCAACCACAAATCCAACGACTCCAGCCACGTCTGAATCAGAGCTCGGGAGCGTCCGTGGCGGCCTCATCTTCCTGCTGCAGTGGTGCAGAAGCTACCAGAACTAGCAAGCAGAGGCCCTATTCGCGCCTCTGCCCTGACCAATTCCATCATTTAGAAATTCTCCCAAAAATTGGACGTCCTTCCGAGTCAACTACTAAGGTTTTGCCACTGGTTTTGTCACAATCAGAGTTTCGGGGAGTCCGCAGCGATGCCGACAGTGACAGTCTATCCCCTGTTCCTCAGAGTGGACAGATTCTGCATATTTCTTATCTTAATCCTCTAAGCTAGTTTTTCCCCTCCCTGCCTGGCCGGCTTACCGCCCCTCCCAGTGGGAGGTAGTTTTTAGATGTAAAATTGACTTCCCCACCCCTAGTCCAACCCCCTTGCAAGGGGCGTAGTGCTTGTATTAGCAAGTTGGCGACCCAAGCTTCATCGATGCAGCGTGCGGGAAATACCCACGCTTCCCCGCTCGCCTCGTCTCCGGCCGGGATCGGCGTTTTCACGCCGATCAGGTGAGCTCCTGATCACACTCCTCTGCTGGTCTCAATTTTGCTTGATCTAGTATTGCCTCTTCGTGCCGTCGGCGGTGAGAGAGTGCCCGGTCTGATTAACCGTCAAATTGTGTGTGAGCACCGTGGGTGAGTTGTGAGAGCCCCCTTCATCCCACGCCCTCGGCGTGTCAACAGCCCGTGAATTGGCCATCCCTAGCGCATTGGGGTCCTCCCCAAGCTAGCCATGCCCCTTGAACCTCAAAGTCCAACCTCGGACCCTCACCCCATCGTGGGTCCTCCTTCGGACCCGAGTGTGCGCTACGCGGGTGAACCTGCTTGAGTGAGTCTGCCGTCTGGTTCGTGCTTGCTTGCTAGGTCCAAGGGGTTATTCAGTCTAGTTATTGCATTTCGTTAGGGCGTGTCACATCATCCACATAACCGTATAAAATGACTCACAGAGACCTGAGAGAGTATTAAGACCCTCAAAGTACCTGGACACGTAAATTGAGATAAGACAGTACCTCTAGGCATCCAGAACCGCTATCTCGAGCTATCCAGAATAGTCGAGACACGCGCAAGGTTACTTGTCAACCACTGGGTCTCACCGGGTTGACCAGAACCTGAATAATGACTCTGAAATGATACAAAGGCACTCCTGGCTACCTGACTATGGTTGTAGCCCTCATAGGATGTCAGAAGACATCCACGGGACGACGGGAAAACCACGAGGTGAAGCCAAGATAATCGTAAGTCAAAACATCGGGAAACGACACTCAGGAATTAAGCAAAGGAACATACGCTGGCGGTCATAGAATGGGCCGCTAGGGGACTGTAGCGGTCAAGGATTAGGCCGCTAAACTCAGTCAACCCTGAACTGACCTATTCGGTCAAACCACCAAAGTGGTCTAATATAGATACGCCACACGGACTAGGCAGTCCAAGAGACAACCGCCCCACTAACCGCCCTAAAACATTGACCTAAGTAAAACGACTTGTAGTGGCGTAAGAAAAGCACGCTACAGCGAAGAAGCGCATGAAGGTTGGGCCGCCAAGGCCAACCGATTTAAATTCTTGACTAGGTCTAAAACCACGGTAACACGAATACCGAGGTAGATCACAAGCCACTGAGACCATCCCCTCAAACGGGAACTCAAGGGAGGCCACTCACATGCGGGGGAACCCCACCACACTCACACCGATACACGGTGACTCGATCGAGCGTAACACAAAGCCTGAGATACACACACCTATGGGCATGCTAATCGAGGTAACATGGCACCTCCCGACACCCTAGAAACATGGACATGGAACCCACAGGGTGTCCGGGACACTCACGAGGCCATAGGTCGGTCATTGGGTCTTAATCGGACCGACCAGGACTCAAAACGGGCAAAAATATAGCATTTCGGTCTAACTAGCACCTGGGGTCGGTCGACCAGACAGGGTTGGTCGACCGGCCTAGGGTGGCTGGTCAACCGGCCCATCCGGTCCGTTCGACCGGTTACGGCAGAAAATCGGCCAATCCCTAATCTTCGGGCCCGATTCCATGCCCCATTCGATCCCGATCGAAGGGTAAAACAACTATAATGATAATACCGACCTTCCACACTCCGGAAGGGGTCAAAACAACGCACAAACGGCTTGAAATGGACAATTCTACCGAATTGACCCTAATTGAGTCATCGGGGTTCTCGGGCTCGTACCCGCTCCAAATGACAACCAATCGACACGAAATCAGCGGATCTGGAACGCTGACATTCTAGGGGTTCGAATGATACCAACTGATCCGAAAACCGTCGACATTTTCTGACAAACCCTGCGAACACCCCAAAGCATGATTTACCCAAATGAGATAAAACCCAATAGTATGCTCACCGTTCGGCGTGAAACTGTGAGGGAACGTAGAAAAGAAGTAGGTGATCCATTTCCCTATCTCCACCGATGATTCCGTGCACCGAAGTGACTAAACTGAGCCGAATTCGACCAAAACAACGAACTGCGCCGGCTTTGAATCCAACGAGGGATCGCGCTGCGCCACGCTCAATCCGTCGCCCCATCACGCGTCCCGATCACTCCATCGCATCCTCGCCTCAGCCAGCTCACCAACGGTGTGCACCCCGCGTCGAGAGGAGCAGAGGGGAGAGAGAATGAGAAAGAGAAAGAGAGGTGTGAAATGAGGGAGGAGAGAGGGTGAGGAAGGTTAAATAGAAAGAAAATTAGGAATTTTCCTAATTTTTTGAAATTCCAATTTTTGTGTCGAAAAACCCCTAATTCATAAAAATACGCAAAAAGAGTCGAAACGATCCTCGGGAAGAGTACATCGCAACTGTAGCGTCCTCGAGTCGATGAATTGAGAAATGAACTCTCCACTGGGTTCCATAACTTGTATGAGAGAAAAATCTACGTGGATCATAAAACTCAACTCAGGACCCACAAAAGCGATCCGAAAGCACTCCGATAAGGATGCGAAAGATCCAGGGTATTACAATTCTCCTCCTCAACCCATGAAGTCAAGGGTTCTATTTATAGACCCTCAAACTCTCTGGACGAGTTGGAGAGATTCCAGCGAAAAAGTAAGGCAGGGCTTAGCAAACTCTTGAAGATAATACTCTTAAGAGTCCATAGAAACAAACGGAAGCTTCTAAGGATCACTATTGAGAGAAAAATCATCAAATCAAAACTCTAATTTGGCCACGGCGTAGTAGAGAAAAGATAGTTCTAGCAGGACTCTCTGTCTGCACAAACGGTCTTACGATAGACCGCCACTTGGAACAAACGGTCTAAATATAGACCGCCAACCTTGGTCGTCCACCAAAGGATAAGGTCAACGGGTGAAAAGTTCATGAACAGGACTCTGGAACTAGAAAATGGTATAATCTTAAATCGCCAAAATGCCTCTAACGGCCATACGATAAACCACCAGAGCTCAACGGATAAGAAAGGATAACGCTGAAGAAAAGTTTGTTGGCTCTAGACTCTTGCGTCAGCAAACGGCCTTAAGATAGACCGCTACACATAATCAATTGGCCATTCTATAGACCGCCAGAGATAGTGGCGTGGCTAAACAAATGAAAGGCCTACTAAGCCTCAACCCACGGAAAAATGAATAAGGAGCGAGATCCAATCAAGGAGAATGACCCATGAAATAAGCCTCAAAGCTGACCAAGATGGCCCAATAAACGGCGTATAACTCGGAGCATCATAAAGATAAATAAAGAGATGACCCAACTCATTGGTCATAAAACGGATGTCAACAGTCACAAGGCTCGACACTGCACTGCTCTACGCCTTGCACGATCGGTGGGACCCGATGAGCCGCACGTTCCCCTTCCCGTGAGGGCACATGGTCCCGACGTTGGAGGACGTCGCACGCATCACCGGACTGCGAGTACACGGGACGTCGGTCTACGGGAGGACCTTCCCCAACTACCGAGAGCTAGCCCAGAGGTTTTTGGGCCTGGAGCTGCTACGGTCGGAGCGACAGTCGACGACCCTGTAGCGGGCGAAGCTGCAGGAGAGCCTCGGCTTGCGAGGAGCAGGGATTGCAGTGCATACACCAGAGCGATCGAGAGGCACGAACCGGTGAGCCATCGGTACCGTATGCCGAGCACCACTCTGTAGATCTATTTAAAATCCACACTTAAGAATAGAAATAAAAATAATAAAATGAATAAGATGTAATAAAAATAGCACGAGGTGCTTAAAAGGGAGTTGTGATCGCCAGAGGGATTACCTCAATAAGAAGAAAAGGGGATCGCGTGTACCTGGTGGAAATTGGGATGCGGGATGGATGTAGATTTCCTCCTCCAACTTCAATCGGCCGGCCGATGAAGCGGGTCTTCTTAGTTGATTACCTTGCAAAACGAACAATAAACACAAACAAGAAGAGAGGGATCAGCCCAAAATGCAGTAGTATCTATCCAAATGGACGTGTAATAATGAAGGAAAGAAAGGCACATGCGCACCTTTTTTTTTGATTGTTTTTAAACCCCTTAACAAGACTTAAGGGAGGGGGAGTATGATGATAAAAAAAAAACAAAAAAAAACATGAACAGGTGTGAAGAGTAAATAAAACGGAGGGATGATGATATGAATGAAATGAAACAAAGGAGATGAAAAACCCTGCTGTCCCTGGTGACAGTAAAGGGAAAAAAAAAACAAATGATGATGATGGATGTAGGATGAAGCACCGGATGTAGCCCAAAGGGATGCAGAAGAGAGGCCGCAAGGACGAAGGAAGCTTCTGCTCGTGATGAAAAAAAGCTTCTGAGCGCTCAATCCGTTGAATGCTTAAGGTGCTTAACCTTCTGCACGAACGGTCAAAGCTCAATTTATAGCCTCGATTGGATGTGATCAAGCAAGGTAAGATCAGAACGGGTAATGAGGCATTCAAGGAAGGATCAAGATCGAGCAAGAGACCAAATTATGATAGGGAACTGTGAGGGAAAGATCGAAAAAGGAAGGACTCTGGAGCGAAACACGCCTTAATCGAGGACGTCTCTTGATGAATTGACGACTGCAACAAAGGCGTTTCTTGAAACACGACCTAGCAAAGGACGTTTCTTCCTGGATTTAATTTTAGAAATAAAACTTGCTCTGTTTAAACACTGGTATAACACGCCTATGATAACGGCGTTTCTTAAAAACACGCCTTGAGGAAGGGCGTTACTCAGAAAATGCCTTTTATTTTGAAAATTGATAATTCCAGAAATTAGCGGATAATACCAGGAATTGACGCCCTGTACAACGGTCGTCCTTTCTTTGAAAACGCCTTATTACAGGTCGTGACTTTATAAATTAACGCCCTTAATAAAGTCGTGAATAACAAAAATGCAGGAAAAATGCATAAAAATTCACAAAAATAGAAAAACTTTATATTATAAGAATATTGAAGTCCACTTGGGGCGTTTACATAATAACATGAGATTTGATCAACAAAACGTCAATTTTGGCGTGTCTACAGCTGCCCCGCCTTGGCGTCTGCTTTGCAAGGGAGTGAAACGAAAATGAGATGAAGTAGAATGAACTGATAAGGAGACGCCAAGGTGTGATGTGACACGCCTCAGACACTAAGTATTTGAAATCGTTCCAAAATTCTGAGTGAAACAACTCTGAGAGGTTCCAAGGAAATGTCGATTTGTTGGAAAGAAGGAGATTAAGCTAAGTAAATAAAAGGGTGTGCGCGCGGGCACGACAGGGAAAGACCATTGGAGAGCGATTACCAGCTAACGTGGATGTGCTGCAACCAAGGTAAATTTTGCAGAAAAGTAAAGAGAATTGGGATAGAAATCCAACAAAAGGGTCACTTCCGAGGAATCCGCCTGAAGGGCCTCAACTAGAACGAAGTACTTGATTTGGAGTAGAATATCTCATGTTATCTCAATTGAGAACGAGCGAACTTCATTATTGCCATAATATGAAGATTTCAGCATGAAACTCAAAGTCCTACATGATGCATGCTGGGCTAAAAGAAAAAGATTAAAACAAACTAAAACTAGAAAATAATCAAGGATAATATTGTTAAGCTATTTAGGTCTGGTCAAGAATCCATATCTCTGAGCCAACACTAAGCCGAAGCCCGTTTGTCCGCGCATCAACTCAGAAAGTGGAACCATCGTCCCGAACCTTTAATGACTCAACGGCCTATCCGTGTGATAAAGACTCTCCTGAAATCGTCATCGTTTTTGATGAAGGGGAACTCAAATTTCAGGTTTATCAGAATCACAAGGTCCTTGATATGCTATAATAGCGTAGATATCATATAGTAATCAATGCTTACAAGAAAAGGATACAGGGTGACAAGATGTTACTCCCACCAGCGATCCAAACGCCTTGAATCCTGCAAATTCTTACACTTTGAAACTTGTTATTCTTCATTTAGAACATGATCGTAAGTGCTTAATTATAAACAATTTCCATCAAATAACAGCACTTAAGTTCATCAAAAGCATGGATAGGGCAAAAAACGCAGGCCAAAAGAACACGCCTAAGAATAGGGCGCTACCAGAATGAAAGACGCCTGACCACAAGTCGTGTAATATGGAAAACACGCCCTACTCAAAGACGCAACCAATAGCAGGAACTTGAAATAAACACGCCGTCATAAAGGGCGTGACATAAAACACGACCACACCACAGGTCGTCAAAATTAAAAAACACGCCCTCACATAAGGCGTTAATTCAGCGCGAAACACCGTTTCTAAATTAGGAGCAGAGTCCTTAACCCAACCAAACTTCTATCCTTAAGGCTCTTCAAGACTCTTCAAATCGTTATAAAAACGGCAGCCTTCCTTTAGTAGATCACCTTCCTTGCATCGAACTGCTCCTTTCTTCCCTGCGGTTTTTCTGTTCTGCTTTGTTCTTCTGCAACCGCATGCTGCCGTATACATCCCTCAAGCAAACTCAAGCGATGGACAGGATGGTGAACAGGATGATGAAGAAGCCCAAGATCTCCACACCCAGACTTTCTGAAATACAAGGACACTTGAGCAATAGAATTGCTTTGAATCAAGTAAGTCTTTCCTACTGTTGCTTTGCGATGCTCTTCTGCCAAGTTCTCAATTTCTTATTACATGCATATGTTCTGCTCTTCACAGGACTATCCAAACCTCCCAGGGGCTAGAAGATATGTAAAAGTCAAGTGGTTACCCTTAATCCTCTCCAAATTCTCTTCAGATATGAGGGTATATGTAGCTAGATGGCATCTCTTGGGGTTGGTCACCCATGCCAAACACTATGATCAAATTCACATAGATTGGGCTGCCATAGGAGCATTGATTGAAACCTGGCATCCTTCCACCCATACTTTCTTATTCTCCACATTTGAGGCTACCGTCTTGCTAGAGGAAATAGAGACGATCCTAGGCTTGAAAAGGATGAAGCACGGAGAAGAAGAGAAGATGGCAATTATGCCAAGGCCCATCTCCTCTCAAGAGTTGCTAACCTCACTAATACCCAGCCCAAACATAGTGAACCAAATCAAGGTTACTAAAGGAGTTAACCTCTTGAAGCTCGCCTCGTGGGTGTACAAGAGAGCGGATCAAGCTAAAGAGGAAGAGGAGATAGAAAGGGTGACTAAAGCCTTCGTGGTGTGCTTGGCAGGAGCACTCCTATTCCCATCCACGGAGGACTTTCTAGAGGAGTCCCAATTGAGCGCAGTTGTGAGCTTATGGGAAGAAGAAAGAGTTGGACCGGCGATCCTAGCATATCTCTATAGCGGGCTCACATCGGCGGCTATGGGGAGGCCCATTTACGGGTGCATGCTAGCACTCTCAAGTTGGGTTGATCTACACTTCAAGTTCGACCCATGCCACGAAGCCCAACAATCCTCAAGAATTTTCTCAAAGAGCCCACTCTCATATATAACCGGCTCATTAGATATAAGCAATAGAGTGACCAACCGAATTCCTCAAATCAAGAAGAGAGGGGATTGGAGGGAGCACCTAAAGGTAATGCCAAAGAATCTTTTTACTTGCGCCCCGGGTGTATTTAAAATGCAGGAACTTCGTGCACGCTTTTCCATCGGGACGGACCTTCGTCTTATTGGTGCTTCGGACTTCGTTTTATATAATGCACACCGGTGCCTTCCTCAAATGGGTCTTCCAAGGCAACATTTTGAAGACATCTCTCATCTCCCTCCCATCAAATCAAGAGACTTAGGCAGTAATGAAGATGGTGAGAATGCCATTACAATTCAAGCTCTCTGGAGGCTAAACAAACTCCACCAACCTGTAGAAGACTTGGATGAAGACAAAGAACAATGGAAGAATTATGTAACTTCACTGGGAAAAATAAGGGCCAAAGGGGCTCATTAGATATTGTAATTCCTCTTTTCAAAATAAGTGAAGATTGATTTCTCATTGAGTCCACTGTTACTGATTATTAACGAAATCTTCCAAAGCCTGTGTTCTGTTGTGAAAAACGCCTCAACAAACGCCGTGAATTCAAAAAAGCACGCCTTACCTCAAGGCGTCTAAAGCGACCTGCGTGAACAAATGACGCCTGCATAGTGGGCGTTACTTAAATAACGCCTTCCCAAAAGGCGTGACTATATTCAAACCCAAAAGAAATGATCGTTCCTTCATTAAAAGTAACGCCTCTTCCTTAGTCATGTTTCAACAATAAAACGCCTTTACCAGAGGCGTGACCAAAAAACAGCAATGATGACGTCCGTTACATCAATCAACGCCCATTCAATGCGTCTGACGACGGTTATCGTTCCCCATGCAAAACAAATTAACGCCTTAATGTGTGTCGTCAATTTCAATAAAACGCCCTGGGTATGGGCGTTAGTTATATTTAAAACGCCTCCCTGCAAGGCGTGTCTCACTTTCGAAGCCCAAAAGCCAGCGGCCCCTTTCTTCTTCCTCCCTCCGCTCATTTCTTCCCTCACCCTGCAAAACCCTAACCGAAGCCCTCTCCAAAGCTTCTCTCTCAATCTCCTCTCTCTCAAATCTTAGCCATGGCCAAACGCCAAAGAGTTAGTGCCCCAGACGTGGTTGACCTCGACGCCTCCCACGCCCAAGAAGAAGAAATCTCCGTAGAGGAGCTCGCCATTGTGGCTTATGAAGAAGAACCGGCCACGGCCGGCGGCGACGAGGCCGAAGCAATGGAAGGGGAAAGAGGAGATGATGGTGGGAACGGAGAAGAAGAAGATGAAGAAGAGGGAGAAGAAGAAGAAGAGGAAGGCGGAGACGGACCGCCGCCGACGGCGGCGCTCGCTCCCCGGGGCCAACTCCGGCGGCCCAGACGGCCACTGCCCCGGCCTCAACCGCAGAAGCACAGGAAGGTAAGCTCCTCTCCCCCAATTCCACTTTTTATTTTCATTTTATTTGATTTCCTTTGATCGCCATAGCCCTCGGGCACGAACCTGCAACTCAGAAAAGACACGCCTCCCACGGGGGCGTTAATCACAAGTGACGCGCCCTATCCTGGGGCGTGAATTCCTTTTATTAATTAATTTTCATGAAACACGCCCCGAAGCATGTCGTTTCTTAAAAAAAGATTTTTCATTACTGCCATGCTTATTAATTAATTTCCAACCATGTTTTTCATGAATAATTTCGCATGCTGTTATTTATTAGATTTTCTGTTAAATTGAGAAACTCACGCCCTCCAGAAGGGCGTTAAATCTTCAGAAGACGCCCAAACCAGAGGGCGTCTCTCTTATCATTAACGATTTAAAAATTAAGCTCATTTAGGGAAACGCCCTTACGGAGGGCGTGAATTCAACAATAGACGCCCAATACTGAGGCGTGATTTAAAAACGTTTTAGAGTTAAGCCAACGAAACGCCCAACATGGAGGCGTGATTAATATAAAAAACGCCCTTATTTAGGACGTTACAAGAAGGCACATTTATGAAAACGCCTCCCACAGGGGCGTGAATTCATCAAGAAACGACCTGAAGGTGGCCGTGAATTCAAAAAACACCAAAATTCAATAGCATGCCAAACCAAATGTAATTCCACATTAATATCCAATCAATTAAGCAAAATAATTCCTTTTTACTGCATGCAGGGGCTGATGAGGACCCGCATCTCATGGGTCATGGTCTGGGCAGCATACCAGGGTCTCCCCGACTTTCAGAGGGCTAGGATAGAGGCCATGGGGTTTGCGGCTTTTCTATCCATCGAGCCTTTTAGACCTGACCTAGCACTGATCCAGGTTCTGAGGGAGAGATGGGATAGAGCTAGCCGGACTTTCCTGATGCCCTGGGGGCATATGGTTCCTAGTTTAGAGGATGTAGCCAGGATTACAGGTTTACGGGTAGATGGTGAGGCCGTGAGTGGGTTCACCTATTCTGACTATTCAGAGATGGCCCGGAGGCTACTAGGGCTTGAGATGGTCTACGAGGGACCTAGCGAGTGTAGGACCATTTTCCGCACGGACCTGACTACGGTGATGGGTCTAGGAGATGCCAGACATAGGTCGGGGGAGACCTTAGGTGAGTTTACTCAGCGGCTGACCGACGGGGTGAGAGCGGCATGCTGCCAGGACCCGACTGACCATGAGAGAGCGGACCGAGACCTGAGGAGGTTCCTGCTGCTGCTGCTCGGGAGATTATTGCTGGGGACGAAAGCCGATGTCATCAACTGCCGCTTCTTAGGCATCCTTGAGGATCTGGAGACGGTTGGCACGTATGCTTGGGGAGCGGCCCTGCTGGCGCATTTGATGGCCGATCTGTCCACGGGGACAGGCCGTGAGACGACCGTCAGTGGCTTCTCACCTCTTCTTCAGGTATGCAATTTTTGTTTTCTTTTATTCTATATTATGATGCATGTGAATATAGTACTAATGCAATGCATGGATGCAGGTGTGGAGCCACCTATACATGCCGATGGGGCGTGTTGACCCACGGCCAGGAGCTGAGGGACCCTTCCCTCTGGCGCGACGCTGGGTGCCTGTTATCTTTGGTGCCCCACTTGACTACGAGTTGTGGGTTTTACGGAGAGAGTTCCGCGACTTCCCTCCCTCGCTGGTATGTATGAATGAATGATATACATTTCTTTTTTGTTGTTTATTTGAATATGATGAAATGATAATGTGTTCATGAATGTAGGTGCAATGGAGACCATATGAGGGGATGACTGATGAGGGCCAGCCCTGGGTCGTATCGGGGCGACCTCGCTTCGGGCGTGAGCTGTGGCTTCACTGCTTGAGCGAGATCGAGCCGTTACGGCTTCGACTGGTGATGAGGACCCTGGGCCTGCCCCAGGAGTGGATCGAGGTCGGAGAGCCTCGAGGAATTGGCAAGAAGACCCGCGGTCGCACTAAGACGACCGACTGGCGGGTACGGTTTGAGGAGCAGTACGCTGACTGGCAGCGAGGCGGGACCCGAGTTGTTTCCCACGCGACAGACAGCTCCGAGTACCTCCGGCGCTATTGGGAGGTTCACGCCGGCCGACCCCAGATGAAGGTCTTAGGGGTATGCAATTATTTCTAAATTGAATGCAAATGCTTATGTGACTATCATGTGACTAACATGCAATGGATGCAGGACGCGAGGGACATCGCAGCTATAGATGCCCAGGCCCACCTACACAGCCTGGAGGACCAGCTGGCTGCCACACGGGCCGACCTGGAGACCCTGGTGAGTGTTTAAATTATTCCTATATGCAGGTGAAATTTTTTGTTGAATTAATGATTAGCCACTGACGGTCCTTAATGGATGCAGCGTGCCCAGCAGGGAGCAGTGAGGAGAGATCCGGGGGAGGCCTCCAGCTCGAGGGGGCCTAGTGCAGAGGTGACTGCACTGACGGAGCAGCTGGCCAGAGCGGTTGCACGAGCTGAGGCAGCGGAGCGTGACCTTGCTTCACGAGTAAATTCTGAACTCGAAACCTCATTCAAATAATGGTCAGATATAAATTGTGCACTGATAAAAATTCATTTTTACAGACTGAAGAGCTTCGAGCCACTCTTATCTGCGTGGATGAGGGCTTCCGAGCGACGAGCTCACAGGTGCGTGACCTACCTTTAGTCACATGTTGTTATTTCATTTCATGAATTATTGAACTGTGGAACTGATGATTTGTTTACCTGTTTGTAGGTTGCTCAGCTGAAGGCGATACGTACCGAGTTGTCGATCCGTGATCAGCGGATCGTAGAGCTTCAGCGGGCCTTGCAGCAGCGCAGTGAGCTTCCTCAGGACGTGGCCGAGCTGCGGGTTGCCCTGGAGCTGGAGAGGAGGGAGCGTGCTCGTGAGCGCGAGGAGCACCAGGCGGAGCGTGCCCAGTTCCAGGAGCAGTTGTTGGCACGAGAGCGTGAGCTGGCGGACTCGAGGACCCAGTTGATCCTTTCCCAGGAGCGGCTTCGAGTGTCCGAGGAGCGGCTGCAGCGAGGCCGTGAGCGAGCACGGGCTGCGGGGTACTCCTTCACCAGCTCCACCTTTGTGGCGGGTTCTTCCCTCCGAGAGAGGAGCGAGGCAGGGGGACACGTTCGGGTTCCGGCTTCTTCGCGGGGGCCTATGCCTCCTCCACCAGCGCCAGCTCGGGGCGGTGAGTGTAGACACGCCAAAATTGACATTATTTTGAGTATATTGCATATCGCTCTACGATGCCCCATTTGACCCTCGAATCAGCTTATTTGAGTGGTTTTCTCACTTTTCTTGAATTTTTCCTATTTTTCCTCATTTATCTCCTTTTTCCTATTTTTTTTAGATTTTTTGGGTATTTATCTCTATTTTCTGAATTAACGCCTTTGATAGGGGCGTGTTTTTGAAACACGACCTTGACTGGGGCGTGTCTTTTCCATTTTATCTATTTATCCCCCTTTTATCTATTTTATGAATTTTCTAAATACACGACCTGGGTAAGGGCGTGTTTTTATTAAAACACGACTTGTACTAGGGCGTTTCTTAAGAAAGGACGACCACACTGGAGGGCGTCAATTCTTTTGGTTTGACCGACTTCCCCATTTGAGCTCTTGAAATTAACGCCCTTCCCAGGGGCGTGTTTTTGAAACGCGGCTTTGATTGAGGCGTGTTTTTCATGTTTCAAATATGGGGAGTTTTCATTTCTAAAAATTTGGTCTTGAGAAACGCCCTTGTGCAGGGCGTGTTTTTGAGAAACGCCCTAGGGTAGGTCGTCAATTCTTAAATTAACGCCCTGACCTAAGGCGTGTTTCTTCTTCCGGCTTCGCAGCCCTTTCCCCAGAGAGTCCTTGCTTCGTTAGACACCTGCTTTGAATGGGGCTCTTGCCCATTCTTATCCTTCCCTCTTTGGACTCTTACCCATGTTTATCTCCTCCAAATCCTATTTAATAGAGCTATTAGCTCTATTGTTAAGGTTGGATTCTTCCTTTTCTTCTTCCTCCCGACGTTATTCTTCTGCTGTTGTGTTTTCTATTGTTTTTCTTCCTCTTTCTTTCTTTCACGCAGGCTGTTGCTATGGCTGAAGGAGGGGCTTTCTACATCTAACGTTTCATCTCTTGAAGGAGGCTCTCCCCCTATTGAGCATCAAAGCCGAGAGAAACAGGCTCTTTTACTTCTTTTCAATTTCTTCTTGTGTTTTATTGCATTAGTTTCTATCGCATGCATTCATCTTAGCCTTTGGGCTGTTATATTCTTCCCTTCTCAACCACGTTGAGACTCTCCTCTAGTGCAACTCTTGCACACTTCATTATTTTTCACATCATTCATTCATATTTCCCATACCCTCTTTGCATAGGGGTTTAAGGGCAACCACCCTTAAGGTGTGTTCATAATCAATTTATCATGCTCATATTTCTATTAAGAATTGATGCTACACTCACCATGTTATAATTCAATTTCTTTTATTGGTGTTCGTCTTTGTTTTGCAAGGGTAATCAAGAAAGAAGAACTCTCTTCGTCGGCCGGCCGATTTGAAGAGAAAGGAGCACTCACAATCCCCGCATTCAAGGTATTTTTCGCGATCCCTCCATGATTTTTATTGTTATATTTTGAGGCCTCGTGTCTCTGGCGATCACAAACTCCTCTTGTGCACCTCGTGCATATATTTTCCTCCATATTGATGCTTATTGCATGTCTTTTATTTAAATTTTTCTTAAGTGGATTTTTAATTAAGATCTACAAATTGGCGATCACGGTGGGACACTTTCTTGTTTTTATTTTGATTACCCCTTTCCCTTTGGCACCCACGTGTGCCCTTTCCCATTGGTACCCTCGGTACCCTTTCCTTTGTGCCCCTCGGGCACCCTCCATTGTGCTTTGCACTCTCCCCTAAGTGATTTGTCAATTGAATAGATTTGTTTTAAAATTTCCACTTATTTAAAATTTTGATGAGCATGATTCTTTTAATCTGTTGATTGCCTTGCTGCTGTGAGTGCGTTTCTGAAGGAAGCCGATTCACGCCCCTGTCAGAGGCGTGTTTTCGTTTGACGCCCTCCTCCAAGGGCGTCTCTTTCATGAGTAACGCCTTCTGACAGGGCGTTTTTATTCATATCTCCTACACTGAGAATTCACGCCCTAGAGCAGGGCGTTTCTTTGTTGCGTAGCGCCCCACATCAAGGTGCGTTTTATAATTTGACGCCCTACCCCAAGGGCGTCCTTTCCTTTGTAACGCCTCACCCCAGGGCGTTTCTTTGACTTGGTTGGCATCTATTGTATTTTAACGACCTCGCCAGAGGCGTTTATTTTAGTTTTAGCGCCTTGATCCAGGGCGCGTTTTACCTTGCCTGTGGGTCCCCCACAGTGTTTCACGCCCTGCCCCAGGGCGTCTTTTCCATTGGTAGCGCCCTGCCCCAGGGCGTCTTTTGATTTATAGCGCCCTGCCCCAGGGCGTTTTTTGATTGGTAGCGCCCTGCCCCAGGGCGTCTTATTCCTGTGTTTTCACCGAACTCCTTTGTTTATCACTGTATCATATTTCTGCTTATATCTTGCATTCATTCATTCATTTTGCATTGGTTTGAGAGGCCTTATCTCTTTATACTAGGAGCCACACACCCCCTTGGTGAAGGAACGACCCTCCATTGAGCATTCCGTCTCTTTGGATTGGAAATTCCTAAACCAAGCCTCCATAAGTCCCCGCACCCGTGGATTCCCTCACGGACGCCGGGCAGGTTGTACCTTTTTGGAGTCCCGATATAGTTGGCCTAATACGTGGTGAGTGAGAGTTCCTAGTTGGCATTGAAGTGAATCATATTGAAACTAGGACTCTCCTTGTGTGAATTTTTCCAAACTTTATTAAAATTCATTAATTCACCAAGGTTTAAACAATCAAAATCACGGTAACCATTCCAACTTGTGTGCTCCTTTGCATATTATTGTGAAATTTTGATTACATAATGGTTTACCATGATAAGAAAAACATGTTCAATTCAATTCATGAGGATGCACAACCTAGCACTTCTCATCCTCAATTTCAACATGTTAATCATCACAATTCTCACCACTCTTTCAAGGGACCACGTCCTTATTCTCATGGTCATGCCCGACCCATGGGCAATGTCCATCCTCATGGTCCCCCTACTCAGGTTCGAGCCACTATTCCTACGGGACCACCTCGTCCTAATGATGGGAAAGTTTCTCAAATCTTGCATGCATTAGATCATCTTACCCCTCAACAGATCCAAGCCCTTAAGGCTGCCGTTGAGGGTACATCTCATGCATCTCTCCCTCATTCCAATTCTATTCGGGTGGCCCATCACCCATCTCCCTCCAATTCTACACGGGTGGCCCATCACCCACCCCCTCTTTCCAATCATATTCAGGTAGCCCATTACCCATCTCCCCCTATTCATTCTACTCGGGTGGTCCGACACCCGCCTCCTTCTATTCCTCCTCCAACACGGCCCCGAGGCCCTTTTATTCCTTGCAATCCGGCCCATCCGGGTTCTTCTTCGGGTTATCCCGTCAATTCCCCTCCACGGCCTTCTTATGCGGCTCCTCCTTCAATGCCCTGCCAACCCTCTATTGTTCATGTTACTCCCCTCCAGCAGGATATCCTTGATAAGATTGCTTCCATGGAGGAACAATTAAAGAGGGTTACAAGTTCACGGCCAGTTCCTCCTACTCCGATTAATCCTCTCCATGCGGCTTTGGATGATATTACAAGAATGGAGAGAGAATGGAAGGATAGGATGGACGACTACAGTGTTGATATTCCAAATGAGCAAGAGCCGGCAATTGAAGAATCTGAAGCAATGTACGATGATGAAGCTATGCAGGCACCCCTTTCGAGTTTCCCTAACTTTCCACTTCCCCCACTATCATTTGATGAACCCCCTGCTCAGGAGGAAACCACTCCCAATTCAACCCCTGTTTCTGAGACTAGTTGGTGTTACGACGATGGATCGATATTCCAATCGCCCGCGCCGGCGCCTATTGAGTCTCTTCCCATTCCCACTCCCACTCCTAACACCGCTCGCCCCGTCCGGCATTTCCTACGCACCAAACCTTCACCCATTAACCCTCCGCCAATTACACCTCCCCCCATTATGCCATTAGCCTCCACCTCGGCCTCCACTTCCCCAATTTCCCCACCATTATCCTCCAGTATGCCTTTAACCCCAAAACCCACATTGCCTACGCCACCACTTAACCCTTCACCTATGGTTAGTCCTGAGCAGGATCCACCACTTTTTGCACCCGAGCCAATCCTAACTGCTTCCGAGCAAAGGGAGAAGCTCAGCGTGTTTGAACCTCCGCCTCCACTTACGCCAACGCCTTCCATTACACCATCACCATTCATGGAGCCTTCCGCCCCCGCTTCACCTCCTTTTACTACTCGGAATGGGGGGCCTTCTACAAGCACAGGCGCCAAGGATAAGCAAAAGGCGGGCAAGAAGACTTTGGCCACGACTGTGCCATTCAAGATTCAAGAATTTATTTGCCGGATGCCAATCCGGGTTATTGTGCCGCGCATGATCGAAGAGGCCGAGTCACCGCCATTGCTCAACAGATGCCAAGTGTTAACGACGTATGAAGGCCAGGCAGGGCACCCCTTGTTCAAATCTTCAAATCCCGAATTGATTATTCCGTACAAGGGGCGAATGCCCATTTTATTCAACATTCCGTATATGTCAATGGGCATGGCAATGCTTCATTTTCTAACTCTCCAACTCCCTCACATTGTTGATTGCTTTCCAAGGGGGTTGTCATTTATCGAAGCTCCTTTTATTGGGCCAATTGGTCGTACTTTTTCACTGCCATGGAGGGGCAGTGATCTTGGTGCTAAGGGGACTTCCCATGTTTGCTCCACTTTCTATTCATCTATTTCTATCACTTTTTCTTCATGGGCCACTCCAAGGGATAAGAAAAGGATCTCGCCCTCTCACCCTTCATATTCTTCATCTTCTTTGAATTTCATGCATTTTTCATTCATTCATTCATTCCATCCATTGCATACATTGCATCCATCCTTTTACATGCATTTGCATCTCCTGATTCCCGGGTTTCCAAACCCGTATCTCCACCGCCTTCCGGCACCGCCGGATATTCCGCACTTCCCATCTTATTCATATTCATCTTTTTGTCCACTCCCCTTGGGGCATCGCGTCCCTTTTCCTGCTATCTCCCTGGAACCTCCAGAAATGTTATCCCTCCTCTTTGGGCATCTCGCCCTTTCTGATTCTATTCCTCCGGAACCTCCGGACTTTTCCCTCGGGCACGACGCCCCTTTCCACCTTCTCCCTCGATATTTTATCCCTCCGGAACCTCCGGATCTTTCACCCCTCTCTTTATCCATTGGGCATCGCGCCCCTTTCCACCTCATTTCTCCGGAACCTCCGGACCTTCTTGGGCATCGCGTCCCTCCTTCCATCATTCCTCCGGAACCTCCGGATTCTCCGTTTTATTCTCTCTATCATTTTCCAGGGCATCGCGTCCCTTCCTTCTGATTCCTCCGGAGCCTCCGGATCATTCATTTTTCTTCCAATTCATCTTTTTGCTCCTCCGGGACTCCATATCTTTTACTCTCTTCTTTCTTTTCTTCTTCCTTTTCCATCATCTTTTTCCCTATTTTTTCCCAGGGCATTGCGTCCCTTCTTTCGTTATCCCTCCGGAGCCCCCGGATTCTTCCTATCATAATTCTCCTCCTCTGCCTCCGGACCCTCCGGATCCGCCTCTTTCCATCTATCAATTTCTTCTTCTAATTCCTCATGATCCTGGGTCCGACCCAACTTCTTCCACTTCCACTGCCTTGGGCATCTGCCCATTCTCCCATTGCTTCCGAGGCTTTAGTCCTCACCCCTCTTCTTGATTTTCCGCTTCTTCTATAGACTGTTCCATGTGATCAGGGTCTCCGCGCCTTAGTGAGGGAGTTCTAGCCCTCGCCTCTCTTCCTTTTTCTCCTTATTCGTCTGAGTCTGGTCTTGGCACCACTCCTTCTTGTTAAGCCACTTTCAAACCCTTTGCTTCCAATCCTTTTATCTGTCTAAGAGGACTATCCCACAACGATCATCCGTCTGGGCAGCTGCTTCAACAAAGGTTGCAAGGTAACATATTGGCGTAAGTATGCATTTTCATGATATCATTTCATCATTACTTCATGCGTGATTTTCAAAATAAAGTGCTTCTTAACAAGATTAAGAGTGGTGTTTTAAACCTTTATCATAGGCTTTTGTTTAAAATATTCCAAAAAGAGTCTTTAGGCTTGCTTTTGCATCACTCTTGGTTAATAAGAACCCGCACTGGGAATTCAACCTTCTCTCCCCGCTTGTTAAAAGTAACCCTTAGCTGGGCATTCCACACTTCACGGCGTCCTTAGCCGGCTCCTTTGGTTAAAATACCGTTGCTACCTTGGCCATGCCATGAGTATTTCTGAAAGTCTTTTCTCTTCTTCACTCGGCCGCATGCAGGGGCAAGAGGTTGATGGATGAGATGACCAACCTTGGTAATCCCCAATACGAGAGGAGTCTCAAATAGGGGTAGTCTTGACCCGAAATTAATTTGAAATTTCATATGAATTTCATTATACATCTCGCCAAAAGGGCAATTATGAAAATCAAGTCAAATCAATAAAATGCAAAATTGTGAATTATGGCATGTCAAGAGGGCAAAGTCCCCGCAGGGAAAACCCTGGTCGTATGCATGTCAAGGGTCTGAAAATCAAAGGCACAAAGCCCCGGCGCAACAGACTACCTCTTTGAGGGTTAACACCTTGGAAGGAATTCAAGTCTTGATATCTCCCATCCTGCATAAAGCTTATCTCCAATTATTCTTCTCTTCTCCCTCCAAGACCGAATGTTTCTCGGGTATGGCCTTGGTAGGGGCATCGTTAATCAAGGGCAGTCAGTTATAGGGCGCCACCCTTTCAATGCACGCCCGGCTTTGGGCAGTTTTAAGCAAAAAGGGAGGAAACGAGGACCCCTAGCCAGTGGTTCAAAAACACCCTTTGATGCTGTTTTAGCAATGTCTAACCAAAATCTCCACAAAAATTTGAATATTTTCAAAATCTCCACAAAAATTTGAATATTTCCAAAATTTCACAAAAATTTGAATATTTCCAAAATCCAAAAATTTTGCATTGTATTTTCTGATGGTGTTTTGCAGGAATAACTTTCCAAGGACCAGGAGCACGGGATGAGTCCTCTCTCCACTCATTGCTATCAATCTATTGATTCTTTCCCAATATTCTCATGACATGCCACCCTGGGCATCTTTTTTTGATTATCATCTCCTCATATCTTTTTGGTTATATCTCCTGATTATCATCCTGATTATTCATCTCGAGATCTTTCAATCAACTCCTGCTGATTTCTCTTAATTAATTCTGCCACTGGGCATTATATCACTCTGATCATCCAAATCTTGATTAGCCAAGATTGTCATCCTCATGACGAAACAATAAACAATGATGATTTGCAATGCCATGATTTCATTCATGCTATACATGCTGTAATTGATGCTTTGATGATTGCTATGCTTAAATGCCTCATTCATTGCTTGTTATCTTTTATATCTTGGCTAATGAATTTTGAGCGCAGGATAAGAAGCTCTTGGTCCCACCGACTGGGCATCATTCAAGTCCCACGGTGCTTGCAGCTCATTTCTCAGTTCCCCATGCTTATTGCTATCACCATCTCCTGTATGCATTTTACTATATGTTACATATGTTACTAGATTATATCAAGGACCTTGTGGCTTTGGTAAATCTGGGATTTGAGTTCCCCTTCATCAAAAACAATGATGATTCCAGAGGAGTTTAGTCACACGGATAGGCCGTTGAGCCATCCAAGACTGGGGACGATGGTTCCCTTTTTACGAGTTGGTGCGTGGATAAACGAGCTTCGGCTTAGTATCAACTCGCAGAATTGGTTTCTTGACCCAGTCTGGGCAGTTTAACAATATTATCCTTGATTATATTATATCTCATTTGATTTATTTTTCCCTTTAGCCCAGCATGCATTCATGTAGGACTTTGAATCAATTGTTGAAATCATTTTATAAGCTGATATTGAGAGTTGAATTGATCTTAACCTTTCCCCGATATGCGATTTTCATTTCCGAATTAGATCCTCAGTTCGTTTTGTCGCTGTTTTGGGTCATTTTCTCGAAAGCTCCTTGTTTGGATCTTTATCATCTTATTTTTTAATCTCCTTTCCTTTGATCCACCTTGGCTGCAGCACGTCCACTGGCTGGTAACCGCTCCCCGATGGTGAAATCTACAGGTTTGTGACCTGGGGTACTTCCACCGCGCTGGAAGTTGATCATTTTATTTTATCTTCTTCGTGCACCGCGTGCACATCTCCCCTTTTATCCAAACATTGTTGATTTCAGTGAATTTCCCGAGATTGCTTCATCTCGTGCTTTTGATTTCATTCTCATCAAGTGATGTTGATTGCGTGTCTCATCACACCTTGGCATCTACTTTTCAGTTTGCTACGCTCCCTTGCAAAGCAGACGCCAAGGCGGGGCAGCTGTAGACACGCCAAAATTGACATTATTTTGAGTATATTGCATATCGCTCTGCGATGCCCCATTTGACCCTCGAATCAGCTTATTTGAGTGGTTTTCTCACTTTTCTTGAATTTTTCCTATTTTTCCTCATTTATCTCCTTTTTCCTATTTTTTTTAGATTTTTTGGGTATTTATCTCTATTTTCTGAATTAACGCCTTTGATAGGGGCGTGTTTTTGAAACACGACCTTGACTGGGGCGTGTCTTTTCCATTTTATCTATTTATCCCCCTTTTATCTATTTTATGAATTTTCTAAATACACGACCTGGGTAAGGGCGTGTTTTTATTAAAACACGACTTGTACTAGGGCGTTTCTTAAGAAAGGACGACCACAATGGAGGGCGTCAATTCTTTTGGTTTGACCGACTTCCCCATTTGAGCTCTTGAAATTAACGCCCTTCCCAGGGGCGTGTTTTTGAAACGCGGCTTTGATTGAGGCGTGTTTTTCATGTTTCAAATATGGGGAGTTTTCATTTCTAAAAATTTGGTCTTGAGAAACGCCCTTGTGCAGGGCGTGTTTTTGAGAAACGCCCTAGGGTAGGTCGTCAATTCTTAAATTAACGCCCTGACCTAAGGCGTGTTTCTTCTTCCGGCTTCGCAGCCCTTTCCCCAGAGAGTCCTTGCTTCGTTAGACACCTGCTTTGAATGGGGCTCTTGCCCATTCTTATCCTTCCCTCTTTGGACTCTTACCCATGTTTATCTCCTCCAAATCCTATTTAATAGAGCTATTAGCTCTATTGTTAAGGTTGGATTCTTCCTTTTCTTCTTCCTCCCGACGTTATTCTTCTGCTGTTGTGTTTTCTATTGTTTTTCTTCCTCTTTCTTTCTTTCACGCAGGCTGTTGCTATGGCTGAAGGAGGGGCTTTCTACATCTAACGTTTCATCTCTTGAAGGAGGCTCTCCCCCTATTGAGCATCAAAGCCGAGAGAAACAGGCTCTTTTACTTCTTTTCAATTTCTTCTTGTGTTTTATTGCATTAGTTTCTATCGCATGCATTCATCTTAGCCTTTGGGCTGTTATATTCTTCCCTTCTCAACCACGTTGAGACTCTCCTCTAGTGCAACTCTTGCACACTTCATTATTTTTCACATCATTCATTCATATTTCCCATACCCTCTTTGCATAGGGGTTTAAGGGCAACCACCCTTAAGGTGTGTTCATAATCAATTTATCATGCTCATATTTCTATTAAGAATTGATGCTACACTCACCATGTTATAATTCAATTTCTTTTATTGGTGTTCGTCTTTGTTTTGCAAGGGTAATCAAGAAAGAAGAACTCTCTTCGTCGGCCGGCCGATTTGAAGAGAAAGGAGCACTCACAATCCCCGCATTCAAGGTATTTTTCGCGATCCCTCCATGATTTTTATTGTTATATTTTGAGGCCTCGTGTCTCTGGCGATCACAAACTCCTCTTGTGCACCTCGTGCATATATTTTCCTCCATATTGATGCTTATTGCATGTCTTTTATTTAAATTTTTCTTAAGTGGATTTTTAATTAAGATCTACAAATTGGCGATCACGGTGGGACACTTTCTTGTTTTTATTTTGATTACCCCTTTCCCTTTGGCACCCACGTGTGCCCTTTCCCATTGGTACCCTCGGTACCCTTTCCTTTGTGCCCCTCGGGCACCCTCCATTGTGCTTTGCACTCTCCCCTAAGTGATTTGTCAATTGAATAGATTTGTTTTAAAATTTCCACTTATTTAAAATTTTGATGAGCATGATTCTTTTAATCTGTTGATTGCCTTGCTGCTGTGAGTGCGTTTCTGAAGGAAGCCGATTCACGCCCCTGTCAGAGGCGTGTTTTCGTTTGACGCCCTCCTCCAAGGGCGTCTCTTTCATGAGTAACGCCTTCTGACAGGGCGTTTTTATTCATATCTCCTACACTGAGAATTCACGCCCTAGAGCAGGGCGTTTCTTTGTTGCGTAGCGCCCCACATCAAGGTGCGTTTTATAATTTGACGCCCTACCCCAAGGGCGTCCTTTCCTTTGTAACGCCTCACCCCAGGGCGTTTCTTTGACTTGGTTGGCATCTATTGTATTTTAACGACCTCGCCAGAGGCGTTTATTTTAGTTTTAGCGCCTTGATCCAGGGCGCGTTTTACCTTGCCTGTGGGTCCCCCACAGTGTTTCACGCCCTGCCCCAGGGCGTCTTTTCCATTGGTAGCGCCCTGCCCCAGGGCGTCTTTTGATTTATAGCGCCCTGCCCCAGGGCGTTTTTTGATTGGTAGCGCCCTGCCCCAGGGCGTCTTATTCCTGTGTTTTCACCGAACTCCTTTGTTTATCACTGTATCATATTTCTGCTTATATCTTGCATTCATTCATTCATTTTGCATTGGTTTGAGAGGCCTTATCTCTTTATACTAGGAGCCACACACCCCCTTGGTGAAGGAACGACCCTCCATTGAGCATTCCGTCTCTTTGGATTGGAAATTCCTAAACCAAGCCTCCATAAGTCCCCGCACCCGTGGATTCCCTCACGGACGCCGGGCAGGTTGTACCTTTTTGGAGTCCCGATATAGTTGGCCTAATACGTGGTGAGTGAGAGTTCCTAGTTGGCATTGAAGTGAATCATATTGAAACTAGGACTCTCCTTGTGTGAATTTTTCCAAACTTTATTAAAATTCATTAATTCACCAAGGTTTAAACAATCAAAATCACGGTAACCATTCCAACTTGTGTGCTCCTTTGCATATTATTGTGAAATTTTGATTACATAATGGTTTACCATGATAAGAAAAACATGTTCAATTCAATTCATGAGGATGCACAACCTAGCACTTCTCATCCTCAATTTCAACATGTTAATCATCACAATTCTCACCACTCTTTCAAGGGACCACGTCCTTATTCTCATGGTCATGCCCGACCCATGGGCAATGTCCATCCTCATGGTCCCCCTACTCAGGTTCGAGCCACTATTCCTACGGGACCACCTCGTCCTAATGATGGGAAAGTTTCTCAAATCTTGCATGCATTAGATCATCTTACCCCTCAACAGATCCAAGCCCTTAAGGCTGCCGTTGAGGGTACATCTCATGCATCTCTCCCTCATTCCAATTCTATTCGGGTGGCCCATCACCCATCTCCCTCCAATTCTACACGGGTGGCCCATCACCCACCCCCTCTTTCCAATCATATTCAGGTAGCCCATTACCCATCTCCCCCTATTCATTCTACTCGGGTGGTCCGACACCCGCCTCCTTCTATTCCTCCTCCAACACGGCCCCGAGGCCCTTTTATTCCTTGCAATCCGGCCCATCCGGGTTCTTCTTCGGGTTATCCCGTCAATTCCCCTCCACGGCCTTCTTATGCGGCTCCTCCTTCAATGCCCTGCCAACCCTCTATTGTTCATGTTACTCCCCTCCAGCAGGATATCCTTGATAAGATTGCTTCCATGGAGGAACAATTAAAGAGGGTTACAAGTTCACGGCCAGTTCCTCCTACTCCGATTAATCCTCTCCATGCGGCTTTGGATGATATTACAAGAATGGAGAGAGAATGGAAGGATAGGATGGACGACTACAGTGTTGATATTCCAAATGAGCAAGAGCCGGCAATTGAAGAATCTGAAGCAATGTACGATAATGAAGCTATGCAGGCACCCCTTTCGAGTTTCCCTAACTTTCCACTTCCCCCACTATCATTTGATGAACCCCCTGCTCAGGAGGAAACCACTCCCAATTCAACCCCTGTTTCTGAGACTAGTTGGTGTTACGACGATGGATCGATATTCCAATCGCCCGCGCCGGCGCCTATTGAGTCTCTTCCCATTCCCACTCCCACTCCTAACACCGCTCGCCCCGTCCGGCATTTCCTACGCACCAAACCTTCACCCATTAACCCTCCGCCAATTACACCTCCCCCCATTATGCCATTAGCCTCCACCTCGGCCTCCACTTCCCCAATTTCCCCACCATTATCCTCCAGTATGCCTTTAACCCCAAAACCCACATTGCCTACGCCACCACTTAACCCTTCACCTATGGTTAGTCCTGAGCAGGATCCACCACTTTTTGCACCCGAGCCAATCCTAACTGCTTCCGAGCAAAGGGAGAAGCTCAGCGTGTTTGAACCTCCGCCTCCACTTACGCCAACGCCTTCCATTACACCATCACCATTCATGGAGCCTTCCGCCCCCGCTTCACCTCCTTTTACTACTCGGAATGGGGGGCCTTCTACAAGCACAGGCGCCAAGGATAAGCAAAAGGCGGGCAAGAAGACTTTGGCCACGACTGTGCCATTCAAGATTCAAGAATTTATTTGCCGGATGCCAATCCGGGTTATTGTGCCGCGCATGATCGAAGAGGCCGAGTCACCGCCATTGCTCAACAGATGCCAAGTGTTAACGACGTATGAAGGCCAGGCAGGGCACCCCTTGTTCAAATCTTCAAATCCCGAATTGATTATTCCGTACAAGGGGCGAATGCCCATTTTATTCAACATTCCGTATATGTCAATGGGCATGGCAATGCTTCATTTTCTAACTCTCCAACTCCCTCACATTGTTGATTGCTTTCCAAGGGGGTTGTCATTTATCGAAGCTCCTTTTATTGGGCCAATTGGTCGTACTTTTTCACTGCCATGGAGGGGCAGTGATCTTGGTGCTAAGGGGACTTCCCATGTTTGCTCCACTTTCTATTCATCTATTTCTATCACTTTTTCTTCATGGGCCACTCCAAGGGATAAGAAAAGGATCTCGCCCTCTCACCCTTCATATTCTTCATCTTCTTTGAATTTCATGCATTTTTCATTCATTCATTCATTCCATCCATTGCATACATTGCATCCATCCTTTTACATGCATTTGCATCTCCTGATTCCCGGGTTTCCAAACCCGTATCTCCACCGCCTTCCGGCACCGCCGGATATTCCGCACTTCCCATCTTATTCATATTCATCTTTTTGTCCACTCCCCTTGGGGCATCGCGTCCCTTTTCCTGCTATCTCCCTGGAACCTCCAGAAATGTTATCCCTCCTCTTTGGGCATCTCGCCCTTTCTGATTCTATTCCTCCGGAACCTCCGGACTTTTCCCTCGGGCACGACGCCCCTTTCCACCTTCTCCCTCGATATTTTATCCCTCCGGAACCTCCGGATCTTTCACCCCTCTCTTTATCCATTGGTGATGTGAAACGAATTAACGTCGGGCATAAAACTGACTCTTCTTTCATATTTCTCCAAATTCTTTTATCAGCCCGGTTCTGGAATCTGTGACCAGCAGCTGTTGAAGTGGCTGTAGCTCGCACTCTGGAATTTTGCCGGAGGCGCGGTTGGTGCCGTTGGCTTCGTAACAGGGTAGGGATGCAGCACAATTTTTCTGAATTTTGGTTCCGCCCGAACCTGGTCGCCACGGACGACTGAGCGGGGACCCCGTTCTGGTTCTGTGCAGGGGCAGCTTCTGAACAGCGGCTTGACATGGACACCACGAGCAATCCCGAACTCCGTTTGGTGCGCAGCAGGTGGCGTTGGAATCGTGGGGACGACTACTTTCCAGCGGCACTGGTCTCGCCTCAGTCGGATGTCGGTGTGGACGTGCAGGTCCCGTTGAGTGGGGACGGGTCGGAGGAGGGGATCGGTGGACAGAATGACCCAACAGTGGTAGGAAATTGATAACTTCACACCTTGAGCTCCGATCGACGAACCGCCTTCTGTTCCTGAGAGCTGACAGAGAGGGGAGGAACTTTGCTGAACAGCTCGGAGTCGGATTCCGTCAGGGTTGGGCGTGGTGGTGGTCTTCCTCAGCTTCTGGTCGGGTTCAGGAGCCTCCTGCGCAGTCGTGGGAGATTGGCCACTGCCGATGCTCACGAACTCGGAAGAGGACGATTCCACCTCGCCTGGTCAGAAGACTCGCCAACGTACGTTTTTGATGAAGAACCCGGAAGCCGATTCTGCCTGGAACTGCTCCCAATATCGACTGCAACTCGGGCTTGATTTCTGCCTGCGAATGGAGCTGATTGAGGAGGGGGGATTAAGGGGGATGGAAGGGATTTGTGGGTTTGGGTTAAGGGAGGGGGGGGGGGATGGACGTGGCTGGGGTTGCAGGGGGGTGCTTTTGGGAGGTGGGGAGGTAATGGGGTGGTGAGAGAGAGAGGAGGGAACACCCAAATTCGAAATTGGGCCTTGGGGAGATGAAAGGGTGCCTGGGAAGACGAAAGGTTGTGTGGGGAAGGGGAGAGAATGCCTAGGGAGTGGGAGTTCTACCTAGGGGAGGGGAGGGGACTTAAATGAGGGGTATAGGGAAGGGGGAGGGGTCTTAATTAGAGGTGAAAGAGAGGAGAGAGAGTGGATTCCGAATTTGGGGTGGGGATGAGAGAGAATTGGAGAGAGATAGAGAGAGAGAGAGAGAGAGAGAATTAGACGAAGGGCATCACTCACCCGTGGTTGAGGAAGGGAAGAAGTGGGCATCGCACCCGTGGAGAGGGAAGGAAGAAAAGGCACTAGCGGCCATGGGAATTGCAGGGGGGTGAAGGGAAGAAGATAAGGGAGGGGGAAAGGTCCCCCTACGTGGGACTCACATGGGTTCCAAAAATAGATCTTCATTCACTGTTTTTCCACCGTGGGATACAAGACTCTTATATAGGCATACAAGGAAGATTAAGAGACACTTACCACTTAGTATCATGACTTCCTAGGAATACTAAAAGACACCCTATCGGAAACATCAAAATACATAATAAGACTCCTTAACACTTAATACTTTCTTATCATGATTCCCTAGGAATACTTAAAGACACCGAAAGACTAAAATACATAATAAGACTCTTTTATTGTGAATAAAATTTCATAGAGATGACCCATTAGGCCCATGTATACGGCCCAATAAAATGAGACGATTAGCATGGAATGGCCCATTTGATTGCATTTGTTGATGAAGCTGCTTGTCGATCACTCGGAGATGCTTGTTCCGTCAAACTTCCTGACTCGGAGAAGGTTCAGCTCAGATTTTGTGTAAACTGTCGATCTCATCAAACCCACAAAGCTCGTGAATTTTGAATCTTGAACTGAGATTTCCATCAATTGGGCATCGCGCCCCTTTCCACCTCATTTCTCCGGAACCTCCGGACCTTCTTGGGCATCGCGTCCCTCCTTCCATCATTCCTCCGGAACCTCCGGATTCTCCGTTTTATTCTCTCTATCATTTTCCAGGGCATCGCGTCCCTTTCCTTCTGATTCCTCCGGAGCCTCCGGATCATTCATTTTTCTTCCAATTCATCTTTTTGCTCCTCCGGGACTCCATATCTTTTACTCTCTTCTTTCTTTTCTTCTTCCTTTTCCATCATCTTTTTCCCTATTTTTTCCCAGGGCATTGCGTCCCTTCTTTCGTTATCCCTCCGGAGCCCCCGGATTCTTCCTATCATAATTCTCCTCCTCTGCCTCCGGACCCTCCGGATCCGCCTCTTTCCATCTATCAATTTCTTCTTCTAATTCCTCATGATCCTGGGTCCGACCCAACTTCTTCCACTTCCACTGCCTTGGGCATCTGCCCATTCTCCCATTGCTTCCGAGGCTTTAGTCCTCACCCCTCTTCTTGATTTTCCGCTTCTTCTATAGACTGTTCCATGTGATCAGGGTCTCCGCGCCTTAGTGAGGGAGTTCTAGCCCTCGCCTCTCTTCCTTTTTCTCCTTATTCGTCTGAGTCTGGTCTTGGCACCACTCCTTCTTGTTAAGCCACTTTCAAACCCTTTGCTTCCAATCCTTTTATCTGTCTAAGAGGACTATCCCACAACGATCATCCGTCTGGGCAGCTGCTTCAACAAAGGTTGCAAGGTAACATATTGGCGTAAGTATGCATTTTCATGATATCATTTCATCATTACTTCATGCGTGATTTTCAAAATAAAGTGCTTCTTAACAAGATTAAGAGTGGTGTTTTAAACCTTTATCATAGGCTTTTGTTTAAAATATTCCAAAAAGAGTCTTTAGGCTTGCTTTTGCATCACTCTTGGTTAATAAGAACCCGCACTGGGAATTCAACCTTCTCTCCCCGCTTGTTAAAAGTAACCCTTAGCTGGGCATTCCACACTTCACGGCGTCCTTAGCCGGCTCCTTTGGTTAAAATACCGTTGCTACCTTGGCCATGCCATGAGTATTTCTGAAAGTCTTTTCTCTTCTTCACTCGGCCGCATGCAGGGGCAAGAGGTTGATGGATGAGATGACCAACCTTGGTAATCCCCAATACGAGAGGAGTCTCAAATAGGGGTAGTCTTGACC
This sequence comes from Amorphophallus konjac, assembly GCA_022559845.1. Taxonomy (NCBI): domain Eukaryota; kingdom Viridiplantae; phylum Streptophyta; class Magnoliopsida; order Alismatales; family Araceae; genus Amorphophallus; species Amorphophallus konjac. Next base: position 328,615,588 of record CM040120.1, on the reverse strand, counting down.
CGAAATTAATTTGAAATTTCATATGAATTTCATTATACATCTCGCCAAAAGGGCAATTATGAAAATCAAGTCAAATCAATAAAATGCAAAATTGTGAATTATGGCATGTCAAGAGGGCAAAGTCCCCGCAGGGAAAACCCTGGTCGTATGCATGTCAAGGGTCTGAAAATCAAAGGCACAAAGCCCCGGCGCAACAGACTACCTCTTTGAGGGTTAACACCTTGGAAGGAATTCAAGTCTTGATATCTCCCATCCTGCATAAAGCTTATCTCCAATTATTCTTCTCTTCTCCCTCCAAGACCGAATGTTTCTCGGGTATGGCCTTGGTAGGGGCATCGTTAATCAAGGGCAGTCAGTTATAGGGCGCCACCCTTTCAATGCACGCCCGGCTTTGGGCAGTTTTAAGCAAAAAGGGAGGAAACGAGGACCCCTAGCCAGTGGTTCAAAAACACCCTTTGATGCTGTTTTAGCAATGTCTAACCAAAATCTCCACAAAAATTTGAATATTTTCAAAATCTCCACAAAAATTTGAATATTTCCAAAATTTCACAAAAATTTGAATATTTCCAAAATCCAAAAATTTTGCATTGTATTTTCTGATGGTGTTTTGCAGGAATAACTTTCCAAGGACCAGGAGCACGGGATGAGTCCTCTCTCCACTCATTGCTATCAATCTATTGATTCTTTCCCAATATTCTCATGACATGCCACCCTGGGCATCTTTTTTTGATTATCATCTCCTCATATCTTTTTGGTTATATCTCCTGATTATCATCCTGATTATTCATCTCGAGATCTTTCAATCAACTCCTGCTGATTTCTCTTAATTAATTCTGCCACTGGGCATTATATCACTCTGATCATCCAAATCTTGATTAGCCAAGATTGTCATCCTCATGACGAAACAATAAACAATGATGATTTGCAATGCCATGATTTCATTCATGCTATACATGCTGTAATTGATGCTTTGATGATTGCTATGCTTAAATGCCTCATTCATTGCTTGTTATCTTTTATATCTTGGCTAATGAATTTTGAGCGCAGGATAAGAAGCTCTTGGTCCCACCGACTGGGCATCATTCAAGTCCCACGGTGCTTGCAGCTCATTTCTCAGTTCCCCATGCTTATTGCTATCACCATCTCCTGTATGCATTTTACTATATGTTACATATGTTACTAGATTATATCAAGGACCTTGTGGCTTTGGTAAATCTGGGATTTGAGTTCCCCTTCATCAAAAACAATGATGATTCCAGAGGAGTTTTAGTCACACGGATAGGCCGTTGAGCCATCCAAGACTGGGGACGATGGTTCCCTTTTTACGAGTTGGTGCGTGGATAAACGAGCTTCGGCTTAGTATCAACTCGCAGAATTGGTTTCTTGACCCAGTCTGGGCAGTTTAACAATATTATCCTTGATTATATTATATCTCCATTTGATTTATTTTTCCCTTTAGCCCAGCATGCATTCATGTAGGACTTTGAATCAATTGTTGAAATCATTTTAATAAGCTGATATTGAGAGTTGAATTGATCTTAACCTTTCCCCGATATGCGATTTTCATTTCCGAATTAGATCCTCAGTTCGTTTTGTCGCTGTTTTGGGTCATTTTCTCGAAAGCTCCTTGTTTGGATTTTTATCATCTTATTTTTTTAATCTCCTTTCCTTTGATCCACCTTGGCTGCAGCACGTCCACTGGCTGGTAACCGCTCCCCGATGGTGAAATCTACAGGTTTGTGACCTGGGGTACTTCCACCGCGCTGGAAGTTGATCATTTTATTTTATCTTCTTCGTGCACCGCGTGCACATCTCCCCTTTTATCCAAACATTGTTGATTTCAGTGAATTTCCCGAGATTGCTTCATCTCGTGCTTTTGATTTCATTCTCATCAAGTGATGTTGATTGCGTGTCTCATCACACCTTGGCATCTACTTTTCAGTTTGCTACGCTCCCTTGCAAAGCAGACGCCAAGGCGGGGCAGCTGTAGACACGCCAAAATTGACATTATTTTGAGTATATTGCATATCGCTCTGCGATGCCCCATTTGACCCTCGAATCAGCTTATTTGAGTGGTTTTCTCACTTTTCTTGAATTTTTCCTATTTTTCCTCATTTATCTCCTTTTTCCTATTTTTTTTAGATTTTTTGGGTATTTATCTCTATTTTCTGAATTAACGCCTTTGATAGGGGCGTGTTTTTGAAACACGACCTTGACTGGGGCGTGTCTTTTCCATTTTATCTATTTATCCCCCTTTTATCTATTTTATGAATTTTCTAAATACACGACCTGGGTAAGGGCGTGTTTTTATTAAAACACGACTTGTACTAGGGCGTTTCTTAAGAAAGGACGACCACAATGGAGGGCGTCAATTCTTTTGGTTTGACCGACTTCCCCATTTGAGCTCTTGAAATTAACGCCCTTCCCAGGGGCGTGTTTTTGAAACGCGGCTTTGATTGAGACGTGTTTTTCATGTTTCAAATATGGGGAGTTTTCATTTCTAAAAATTTGGTCTTGAGAAACGCCCTTGTGCAGGGCGTGTTTTTGAGAAACGCCCTAGGGTAGGTCGTCAATTCTTAAATTAACGCCCTGACCTAAGGCGTGTTTCTTCTTCCGGCTTCGCAGCCCTTTCCCCAGAGAGTCCTTGCTTCGTTAGACACCTGCTTTGAATGGGGCTCTTGCCCATTCTTATCCTTCCCTCTTTGGACTCTTACCCATGTTTATCTCCTCCAAATCCTATTTAATAGAGCTATTAGCTCTATTGTTAAGGTTGGATTCTTCCTTTTCTTCTTCCTCCCGACGTTATTCTTCTGCTGTTGTGTTTTCTATTGTTTTTCTTCCTCTTTCTTTCTTTCACGCAGGCTGTTGCTATGGCTGAAGGAGGGGCTTTCTACATCTAACGTTTCATCTCTTGAAGGAGGCTCTCCCCCTATTGAGCATCAAAGCCGAGAGAAACAGGCTCTTTTACTTCTTTTCAATTTCTTCTTGTGTTTTATTGCATTAGTTTCTATCGCATGCATTCATCTTAGCCTTTGGGCTGTTATATTCTTCCCTTCTCAACCACGTTGAGACTCTCCTCTAGTGCAACTCTTGCACACTTCATTATTTTTCACATCATTCATTCATATTTCCCATACCCTCTTTGCATAGGGGTTTAAGGGTAACCACCCTTAAGGTGTGTTCATAATCAATTTATCATGCTCATATTTCTATTAAGAATTGATGCTACACTCACCATGTTATAATTCAATTTCTTTTATTGGTGTTCGTCTTTGTTTTGCAAGGGTAATCAAGAAAGAAGAACTCTCTTCGTCGGCCGGCCGATTTGAAGAGAAAGGAGCACTCACAATCCCCGCATTCAAGGTATTTTTCGCGATCCCTCCATGATTTTTATTGTTATATTTTGAGGCCTCGTGTCTCTGGCGATCACAAACTCCTCTTGTGCACCTCGTGCATATATTTTCCTCCATATTGATGCTTATTGCATGTCTTTTATTTAAATTTTTCTTAAGTGGATTTTTAATTAAGATCTACAGTGAGGAGGAGGTTGAGAGCAGGCGAGTAGAGGAGGGTGGAGGCGAGAGCTGAGAGTTTTGTACTTGTACTCCTCCACCTTCACACCTGTACATGATATACATGATGATATATATAGAATTTGAGCTTTTGTTACCTGAGTACTTGTATGGTTGTGGACTTGTGTTTGTGCACTTTTTTCTTCTCTCGTTCCTCGTGTTTGCTTTACTTTTGCCCTGTATCTGCGGCTGTGGTTTTCACTTGAACAAACAGGTTAATTCATCTGTTCGACTTGGCCCCTTGCCCGTTGAGCAAGGGGTGTAAATATTTTGACCTTAATAATGGGTCAAGGGGCCAAGCCTTTAATTAAAATAAGGCAAAAATGAAATGACCAAAACTGGGAGATGCCTCATGCAATCACACATATGCAAACAATAATTAAAAGCTGTCCAGGCAAGAGTGCAATTCATGCAACATGAAGAATTTATTTTTTGTTCTTTTCATTATCTGTATATATATTTTTTTTTTTGGATTTTCTGAAAAACACGCCTTAGATTAGGTCGTTACTCTCGTAAAAGACGCCCTCGGAGACGGCGTTACTGTGAAAAGATTTTTGAATTTTGTTGAAAACACGACCTTCCAAGAGGCGTTATTTTTAAAGAAACGCCTAAGATCTAGGCGTGAATCAGCATAAAAGCGCCTTGAACAAAGGCGTTAATTTTTATTCCTCCCAAATTGGGCTGATAAAGAAATCAAGGTGGTGGGTCCTACTTGGTCATCTTCTAAGTTCCATTAACCTTTCTTGAATAATTAAAAGGGGAATTGGCGTGCATATAGTTGGACTTATACACGCGATTTCGTACAGTGCATTCTCTTCAGTTTGGTTTCGACCATTCCGCTGGTTCATGACTTTTTCCAAAATAAAAGAGAAAGCATGAGGAAGCCCACAAGAGATTTAAAGATGCTCGAGGCAAAGCCACCTCCCCTACCCTATGCCTGTTGGGGTTCGGTCTTTGGCGTAGGGACGCTTTGTTGCCTTTTTGCCTCTTTTCACATTGCATGCATACGCCCAAGGTTTTCCTTGCGGGGACTTTGCCCTCTTGACATGCTTTTCTTTTCACCATTGACTTTCACTTTGGAACTTGGCTTGCATTGAAATAGAACTGATGAACAACCTAATTGTACTTGGGCTTTTGTGGCATTTGTTCCCTTTTGGGCCTTGACTTCCTCCTACTAGGGCGGCGGATAGGCTTGGCAGGTCTACCTCGAGACCTCCCTTCCTCCCTTGTGGGCCGAAGAAGAAGAAGAATGGATATCGTCTTTCACCTTTGATCCGGTTTCAACTTTCCATCAGATTTTGCACTGCTTGATCTCAAGAGTAAAGTGTGTAGTGTGTGCGGAGTCAATTCCCATTTTAAATTAGCAAGACTGATGAAATGGATTCTGAATTTTAACCCTTCGGACCGGGGACCTTTACATGTCATGTCAGCCCAATAAAAGGAGAACCATGAAGAAAACTCTTTTGTTTTGGATTTTGGAAATATTCAGATTTTTTTTTTTTGGATTACCTGGGAGATTTCTATTTTCTTTGGATTTTTGTGAAGTTTTCAATTTTTGTTTGGATTTTTGTTTAGGGGTAATATTTCTTGAGATACAAACCATTCCAGGGGTGAGTTAATTCCTCTCCTTCAGCATTAACTAGTTTATAAGCATTGCCAGGATAAACATCTTTTATGACAAACGGCCCTTCCTAATTTGGTTGGAGCTTTGAACGAGGGCCACCCGGCTTTACAAAAATTCTTTTGATTACCATTTCACCAACCTTAAATTTTCTCTCAATTACCTTCTTTTGATAAAAACGCGAGAGCCTGTTTTGATAAACGCGCGCATGCTCAGCGGCGACCAGACGCTTCTCGTCAAGGAGTTCCAACTGGGCAAGGAGTGAATCACGACGCTCATCGATAGAGAGCTCCTTGTCCAATTGTACTCGCAGAGAGGGGATAAGAATCTCATAAGGGACTACGGCCTCCATTCCATAAGTAAGGGCGAAAGGAGTTTGCCCAGTGGGGGTTCGAATGGAAGTGCGGTAGGCCCAAAGAGCTTCAACCAGCTTGTCTGGCCAGTCCGAAAATTTATTAGCCTCACACGTCTTCTTAACAATTTTGATCAAGGTTTTATTAGTGGCCTCTGCTTGGCCATTGCCCTGCGGATAATAGGGAGAAGAATGATGCAATGCAATGTTATACCTGTTGCAGAGATCCTTGAGATCTTGGGAGATAAATTGAGGTCCATTGTCGGTGACGATGGTGCTCGGAATGCCGAACCTCGTGATGATGTTCTTCATGATAAATTTGCAGACGGTTGATGCTTTAATTTCCACGTAAGCTTCTGCTTCCGCCCACTTGGTGAAGTACTCCGTTGCCGTGAGAATGAATGATTTTTGCTTGGTCAGGAGGTTCGAATCACCAAGAGGTCCAATGATATCAAAAGCCCACATGGAAAAAGGCCATGGGGAGGATGTAGGGTGGAGTGAAGAAGCAGGAGAATGAATCTTGTCGGCATGCAGTTGGCACTTAACACACCTTCGAACATAGATAGAACAATCTTCTTCAAGAGTGGGCCAATAGAACCCTAGTCTAAGAATCTTCTTAGCTAGCATCTGGCTATTCACATGACCCCCACACACACCAGAATGCGCCTCTTCCACGACCCTCCAAGATTCATCATCATCGAGGCATCTTAATAAAACACCGGTGAGCCCTCTTCTGTAGAGCACACCTCCAACCAAAGTATAACGTTGAGCCACTCTCCTGATTGCTTTCTTTTCTTCGGCTGTGGCTTCCTCGGGGTAAGACTGATCATTACAGTATCTGGCAATCTCATAAAACCAAGGCTTTTCTTCATCCGCCAACTCTTCTTGCCAATCCAATAACATGACCTCTTTGCCTTCAAGAGCTTCTTTCCGTCTAACCTTCTCGAGCACCTGATCCCTAATATCAAGAAAAGCACGATCCCTAATAGCTGGAGTATCACGCTGATGAATCAGGGGAACATGAAAATCACGCTGAGGAGGGAAGACTAAGGCGGAAGCTAAAGAAGCAAGTGCGTCGGCCAAGATGTTCTGGCTACGCGGGACATGAACGAAAATCAATTTAGTGAAGAGTTTGGCATAAGCTGAAGCGAGTTCCTGGTAGGGTTTGAGCTTAGGATTGATGGTGCGACACTTGACCAGCACCTGGCGCAAAATAAGCTGACTGTCACCGACAATTCGCAAATGAGTGACACCATATTGATGAGCGGTTTTGAGACCGGCCAAAAGAGCTTCATACTCGGCTATGTTATTGGTGACGGGAAAAGTAAGCCGAGCAGCAAATGGAATGGTGACCCCTTCGAGTGTTAAAAGAACCATGCCGATCCCTCTTCCTTGAGAGTTAAGGGCTCCATCAAAATGTAATGTCCACATAGGATCGTGGGGTTGATTAATGGACATTAATTCTTCATCTGGGAACTCCGAATTGACAGGATCAAAGTGGGGAAGAGGGTGGTGAGCAAGGTGCTCGGCAATGGCGTAACCTTTGATAGCTTTTTGCTGAATGTAAGTGATGTCAAATTGAGAAAGGAAGCTTTGCCAGCGAGCTAATCGATCAGTGAGGACAGATTTTTCAAGGAGGAATTTGATCGGATTCATGCGCGCAATGAGGTGAACCTCGTGAGCTAGGAAATAATGTTTTAACTTTTGAACTACCCAAACCAAAGCTGCACAAGTCTTTTCCATAGCTGAGTATCTCTGCTCACAGGGGTTAAGGAGTTTAGATAAGTAGTATGCTGCCCTCTCTTTACCTTCCTCATCCACTTGAGCTAAGACAGCACCTACGGAGTCATCCAGGACTGAAACATAAAGAATAAGTGGTTTGCCTGGAATTGGCGGCCTCAGGACAGGAGGATTGACCAAATAATCCTTCAATCCGTCAAAGGCTGCCTGACACTTGTCATCCCAATTAAACTTGACTCCCGGCTTAGTAAGCTCGTAGAACGGCCTACACCTTTGTGAGTGCTGGGAGACGAAGCGGCGAATGAATTGCAACCTCCCTATTAATCCTCGAACTTCTTTCAAATTCTTGGGAGGAGGCATATCTCTAATGGCCTTTGCCTTGTTGGGATCAACTTCAATACCCCTCTTGCTAACAATGAAACCGAGCAATTTCCCTGAAGAAACACCAAATACGCACTTTTTGGGGTTCATTTTTAACTGAAATTCTCGGGATCTCTGCAAAACCTTAGCCAGAACCCCAGGATGCTCAATCCTTGTCCTTGATTTCACAACCAGGTCATCCACATACACCTCAATATAAATATGAATCATGTCATGAAAAATTGCCATCATAGCCCTTTGGTAAGTGGCTCCAGCATTCTTAAGTCCAAAGGGCATGACCACATAACAATATGTGCCCCATGGTGTAGTGAATGAGGTTTTCTCTTGATCTTCTTCAGCTAGACGAATCTGATTGTAGCCTGAAAAGCCGTCCATGAACGAAAGAGTCTCAAATCCTGCCGTGTTATCAATCAGCACATCAATATGAGGGAGGGGGAAGTCATCCTTAGGACACGCCCGGTTGAGGTCCCGAAAATCTATGCAAATTCGAACTTTTCCATCTTTCTTCATAACCGGGACAATGTTAGCCACCCAATTGGGATAAAGGACGACTCTAACAAATCTAGCCTTATGGAGTTTATCGACCTCTTCTTTCATTTTCAAAGCCATGCTAGGGTGGAAACGCCTCAACCGTTGTTTTACCGGGACAGACCCTGGCTTAAGTGTAAGGCGATGTTCAACGAGCGCAGGGTCTAATCCAGGCATATCTTCGTAGCTCCAAGCGAACGTGTCCTTGTATTCTTGAAGAACCAAAATAAGCGCCTCCTCCTCGGAGGGCGGCAAATTTTTACTGATGAGGACAATCCTAGGGTCTTCCTCGGTACCCAGATTGATTTCTTTGGTTGGCTCTTCTACTGAGGCTGATGGTTCGTCGAATCGTCTTATGCCACTAGCAAAAGCATCAGCCTCGTCCTCATATTCTTCATAACTTTCATCCCCCTCTTCGATAGGGTCTTCATCATTCATTATTTCATAAACGCCCAAGCCCTCATAGGAAGCAATGGAATCCTCATATTCTAGCTCCGGCAGGATAATTGGATCCTCCACAAACTCAGGGATTGCTAAACAAGCATGGCATCTGGCAGCCAATTCTAACAAAAATCTTCGAGGAATCTGCCTACCCTTGGCCTTCTTATGTGGAACTAACCCCTGACTTTTAAAAGAAGAAGAGGAAGAAGAGGAGGAAGAGCAACTAGCTTGATTAGGGGAAGGAGATGAAAAAGCGGATACAGGAGGTGATACAGAGGAGGGCCCCTCACCAGAGGGGGAGAAAAGACTTATCAAGGAATTTTGAGAGAGCAGCCCCTGGGTTGGGACGCACTCGGAAGAAAAATAGGAAATCTCTTCAATAGAGATGGAGGACCGGAATGTTGGAGATTTGGCGTTTTTTTTTCGTTTTTAGTTTTTCCTTTGTTTTTATTTTCTTTTTCAAGTAAAAAGCAATGCGAAGGGAGAATAGCGGTGGGAGTGGAGATTGCAATTTTGGAGAAAGATTTAATCAAAGACGGCCCATGCGGGGGCGAGATGGAGATTTCAGAAAATCGCTCGAGGAGCGAAGGAGCAATCGAAAGGGAAATCTGAATTGAATCAGGAGACAAGTTAATGGTAATCGGTGGTGGTCGCGGCACGTGACCAAACCAACGGGAATAGAAAGAAGCCAACACTGATGGATGCACAGAAGTGAGGGAGAAAAGGCCGGCCCACAGCCTATCCACGGAGAAATCTTCTTCAAAGGGGACATCTGGTTCTCCCGTATCTGTGTAGTCACTTAACAGCTGCCTTTTATCTGTGATTGCGGCAGGCATTTCAATCAGTTCTTGAATCAATGGTGGCCATTCTGGATCTGTCGGCATGAACAAGCGGCTTAAAGAGAAAGTGATATCATTCATGTCAAACCATCTGTACCAGTCACATGCCGGATCACCCATCTTCCTTCTTTTATCGGGCCTTAAAGTCTCCAAGGCTTTGTAAGTGGCCAGTGGGGCAATGTGCCGCGCAAACTGTCTGGCGTGCACATCCTGACAATCAAATAATGAAGTAATGACAGTAGTCTGCTCGTTGTTTTGAATGCCACCGGTGACAAAATGTGCCTTTAAAGTCCAGGTGAGCGGTTGGCGATCTGGCTTGAAGGTGGACGTCATAACAGCCCACGGCTCCCCTTCATTCTTGCCCGGTGCTTTGTAGCCTAAGCCGCCTCGTGCAATCATCTTTTGAGGCTTAATGGGCCTAACTCTGCCCTGGAGTTTGGCGCCCAGGCCCTTACCATCTTGATATCCCATTCTTATAAGAATGTTCCAGCCGGGGGTATTCATCATATTTTTCTTTTTCTTCTTCCCCTTAGAAGGCAGAGGTGTCATGGCAACTGTGGTAACTGTCTCGGACAGCATCGGCCGCGGACGGGGAATGTCCAGCACAGATAATAACGGCTTGTTGGCAGGCCATATGGAAGGAACTGATGAAGCTACATGAATGTCTTCCTCTGGCAAGATCGGCACACTGGTCACCTTGATAACACGCCCCTTGTGCGGAAACTTGAGGCACTGATGGTTTGTAGAAGGCACCGCATCAAGCTGCTGAATGTAAGGGCGACCCAGGATGCCATTAAAGGTTGGGTCCATATCCAGAATATGAAAATCTGCCGTAATAGTGGCTGACCCAAGCTGACTTTGAGAGTAATCATGCCCAGAGGAGGTTTCTTTGTATTATCATATGCCGTGACAGTAATGGTAGATGGCCGAATCTGGCTCTCAGGGATACCACATGACTTTAGAGTGCTCGGAGGCAACACATTAATAGATGCACCGGTGTCTACCAAACATTGCTTAACGGCCACTTTGTTGATATCAACCGTGATACATAGGGCATATTTTCTTGCTGGTAGAGGTGCTAACTCATATTCGTGGAATGTGATTGCCGGCTGACTGCTGGTAGGGGTTAAGACTGTAATTATCTGTTCAACCGGAAGGTCCTCATTGACCATGACCTTCTGCAGATATTCCTTCAAGGCCAGCTGATGAGTGGTGGACCTCTTGATTAACTCCAGAATGGAGATTCTGGCTGGAGTGCGATCCAAGTGCTTTAACAAATCATACTGAGTTCCCGGCACTGAATCTTGTTCCTGCTCTTGCTCTTGTGGCCCCTGCACGGGCTCTAGCTCTCTCTGGGGGAAAACACGGTGGAATATCCGTCCACTACGGAGGGGTGCTACGCCTTGACGCGCCTCTGTCGGGGCAATCTTAGGAGGAGGGTTGGAAGAAGAAGAAGGAATGTCGGTAGCAGAAACCGCACTTGGGGATAAAGGGGAATTCAATGAAAGGGGTGTCTCCATAGGAGACGTGGTAGTGGTGTTCAATAAAGGTGCCCCCGAGGGAGGCATGGGAGGAGCATTTGAAGAAGGGGCCCTCACCGGAGAGGTGAGGGATATCCGAATACGAGGAGTATTGGTAGGTGGTGGAATAAGGAGAGATCGTGGCACAAAAGGTGGTTGGGGAGATGGTGAAGGAACTCTTGCCGGTGTAGGGGTGATAGAGGAGGTAGCGGGCGCTGGCGGTGAGCGAAGTAGGAGTGGCCTGGATGGCGCGGGTGTGGGATTGATGGGGGAAGGTGGAATGATAGATTGTTGGGGTGGTATGTGGTTAAGAAGGGGACGAGTCGGCAAGACTGTAGAATTGGTGGAGGTAGACGGGTTGACGGGGCGTAAAAGGGAACGTCCCGATAGGAGATTAGAAGAAGAAGGGGGAATGCGCAAAAGGCGCGGGGTTTGATTTCGGGTTGTATCATGGTGAAATGCCCCGACAGAGGCGTTTTCTTCGTGCCATCCCTGCCCTCTCTCCACCTCGTAGAGAGACGTGACAGGGTTCACGTGCTGATTAGGAGCGTGGTCCGGTAGTGGATTACGGACAATCCCCATATCCTGCTGGGGTACTGGAGCTTGTTGGGGTTGAGCCTGCTGCGGAGCTGGATGCTGCTGTTGCTGATTTTGCTGTTGCCGAGGCGGCCTTCTCTCTTTCATGGTGGCGATGACTTGCCTCATTTCATCCCAATTAATGCCTCCCTGGTCATTCAAATCATAAATATGATCTCTGAAGTGGAAACAACGGTCAAGGTTGTGACCAGGAGCGCGGTGAAATGCACAGTAGCGGGATGTGTCAACATTGTCGGGCCACACTGTTCTTTCTTTTGGTAGAACGAGCAGGTTGGCGGCCATTAAAGCATTAAAAATGTCAGGGAGACTCTCTGGGAGTGGCGGATAATGGGCCCTCTTGGGGCCAAGTGGTGGTCTCCGCTGTTGTTGGCCGTAGTGGGAAGGTGGAGGGACTTGATGGTATTGTGGTGGTGCTGGAGGGTCGGTGCGAGGCGCTTGGCTCGGTGATGGAGCAAAAGAAGGTTGGGGTGTGAAATGGCGCTGTGGAGCGGAGGTAAAATGGGGGTTCTGCTGTGGAGGCGGCAGAGGTCGTGGGTTTGAATGGTGATGGGGGTGGCCAACTACGCCAACCTGCTCGTTTGTGACAGTGCCCTCAGTTGTGGGCCCACTGTTGACAGTTGTATTCTTTTTAAACAGCCGAGGCTTCGGCTCAAACATGCCCATGATGGGCGAATCCTTCATTTGTGTCTGTATATAACGAGCTCTTTCATAGAGCTCCTCCATGGTTGTCAGCCGATTCATGGCCAAAATGTGCCGGAATTGAGGGGTTGCATTAGAAATGACCATCTTCACTTGCTCCTGTTCCGACAATGTGTCCTTTAATTTTTCGGCCATGGACCGCCACCTATCAGCAAATACAATGAAGTCCTCCTCGGGCTTCATCTTCTCAGCAACTAAATCTGTAACAGAGAGGGAGGGTCCCACCCGGTCTCTGTACTTTTGCAGGAACTTTCTTTGAATAATATCAAAATCGCCAGCATCAGCTGGCTCCAGAGAATAAAACCATTCGAGGGCGGGTCCCTCAAGAGATCTCCTGAATAAATAGGCCAGGGAGGCCTTGTTGTCTTGCCAGAAAGAAGTTTCATAACGGAAATCCTTTAAATGAATGAACGGGTTACCGGTTCCATTATATCGCCGAAAGTGCAGCATTTCAGAAGGGGGTAAGTGGAACACCGGCAACGTAGGGAGAGAGATTTCCGGAGCATTCTTAGTTGCCGTAACCTTCTTGAGCTGCTCCTCTATGCTGGCTAGCTTTCGAAGCAACAGAGTGTTGGTATCGGGTTCGACCGGGACCTGATTCTGAATGGAAGCACGCGGTATAGGCGTTCGCAAAATCTGAGGAGGTTGAAAGGATTGATGCCTAACCGCTGAATAGCTCGCCTGTGGGGCCGGCATGGCCGCAGTAGGCGTTTGTGGACGAGAGGAGGGGGAATGCAAGACCGCCTGGTCATTAATAATCTGATGGCCACCCACGGCCGGAGGGGGATTAGAAGAAGAAGAAAGAACTGACTTCCCCTTTAAAGCGGCCTGAACAGCTTGCCGCTGGGAGTCATCCAACTGGGAAAGAGCTTGGATTAAATCAGTGACGTTGATGGATGGGGAAGGGTTCCCTGAAGTATTAGAAGGTGGAACTTGAGACGGAGGGTCCGCCTCATGATTAGTGGTATCGACCACATGAACCTGAGAGTAATAGGGATGAGGAGGAAGATAGTTCTCCTCATAATAAACCGAATCCTGGAGAGGGTCCTCATATTGACCAAATATGTTCTCATTCTCATCATCGTAAGAATACCCGTTTCCCGACATGTTGATGGTTTTACCTGAACGGAGTTTCATTCTTAAGAGAGAGAATGTTTTTAATGAAGGAATTATCACAAAATAATCAATCCAAACCAAGCAATCAAATCATCCAACTATGTTTATGCAAACAAGGTTGGCAAGAAACGCAAGATTTTAAGGTTTGATGTTTGAATTAGGGTGAATTATTTGTGAAAGTTCACTCTTTTGCCAAATGAGACCTAGTTTGATCCGAGTGTAATCTCCGGGTCAACTAAGTTCTTCCTCTCTTAACAACGCATGGGTTCTCTAAACTCCAGGTACTTCGAGGGTACAACCAGCCCAGCGTCCGTGAGGGAATCCACGGGTGCGGGGACTTATGGAGGTCTTGGAAAAGGGATTTCCAGTCCAAAGAGACGGAATGCTCAATGGAGGGTCGTCCCGATTCCAAGAAAGGTGTGTGGATCCTAGGATAGAGAGAGGAGGTCTCTCAACCAAGCCAGCAAATCAAGATAATAATATCAACACAAATGCCAAACAATGAATAATAGCCAATCTGTGAAAATGAACAGTAAAGACACGCCCTGGGAAGGGGCGTGTTCACAACAGCAAGAAATACACGCCCTGAGATAGGTCGTGACAAACTTAAAACACGGCAGCGTGGCTGCCGTTAACTCTGTGAGGGGCTCACAGACAGTAGGAAAAACACGCCTTAGGGTGAGGCGTTCTCAGGAAAGGACGCCTACACTGGAGGGCGTCAAAACTCAGATAATAATTAAACACGCCCTGATGACAGGCGTTGACAGTAGATGGAACGCCTCTGGGAGCGGCGTTAAGTCCACAGACAATAAAACAATCATGCAGCAGGCAGCAGTTATAGTAAAAGACGCCCTGGGAATGGGCGTTACTCAGAGAAACACGCCCCTGAGAGGGGCGTTAAATATCAGACGATGCAATAAGCAACCAAAAAGCCCGCAGGTGTAATAAACACACGCCCTGGAAGGGGGCGTGATTCAACAAAACACGTCCCTGTGAGGGGCGTGAAATCAAAAGACGCCTTCGTGAAAGGCGTCAATAAGCAGAAATCGACTGACCCGGGAGTGTGCAGAGTGCACAATGGAGGGTGCCCGAGGGGCACAAGGGAGAGGGCACCGAGGGTACCAAGGGGAAAGGGCACGCGAGGGTGCCTAAGGGGAAAGGACACACGAGGGTGTCAAGGGGAAAGGGCACTCGAGGGTGCCAATGGAGATGGTAATCAAGAAAGAAAACAGTGGAAGTCCCACCGTGATCGCCAATTTGTAGATCTATTTAAAATCCACACTTAAGAATAGAAATAAAAATAATAAAATGAATAAGATGTAATAAAAATAGCACGAGGTGCTTAAAAGGGAGTTGTGATCGCCAGAGGGATTACCTCAATAAGAAGAAAAGGGGATCGCGTGTACCTGGTGGAAATTGGGATGCGGGATGGATGTAGATTTCCTCCTCCAACTTCAATCGGCCGGCCGATGAAGCGGGTCTTCTTAGTTGATTACCTTGCAAAACGAACAATAAACACAAACAAGAAGAGAGGGATCAGCCCAAAATGCAGTAGTATCTATCCAAATGGACGTGTAATAATGAAGGAAAGAAAGGCACATGCGCACCTTTTTTTTTGATTGTTTTTAAACCCCTTAACAAGACTTAAGGGAGGGGGAGTATGATGATAAAAAAAAAACAAAAAAAAACATGAACAGGTGTGAAGAGTAAATAAAACGGAGGGATGATGATATGAATGAAATGAAACAAAGGAGATGAAAAACCCTGCTGTCCCTGGTGACAGTAAAGGGAAAAAAAAAACAAATGATGATGATGGACGTAGGATGAAGCACCGGATGTAGCCCAAAGGGATGCAGAAGAGAGGCCGCAAGGACGAAGGAAGCTTCTGCTCGTGATGAAAAAAGCTTCTGGGCGCTCAATCCGTTGAATGCTTAAGGTGCTTAACCTTCTGCACGAACGGTCAAAGCTCCAATTTATAGCTTCGATTGGATGTGATCAAGCAAGGCAAGATCAGAACGGGTAATGAGGCATTCAAGGAAGGATCAAGATCGAGCAAGAGACCAAATTATGATAGGGAACTGTGAGGGAAAGATCGAAAAAGGAAGGACTCTGGAGCGAAACACGCCTTAATCGAGGACGTCTCTTGATGAATTGACGACCGCAACAAAGGCGTTTCTTGAAACACGACCTAGCAAAGGACGTTTCTTCCTGGATTTAATTTTAGAAATAAAACTTGCTCTGTTTAAACACTGGTATAACACGCCTATAATAACGGCGTTTCTTAAAAACACGCCTTGAGGAAGGGCGTTACTCCGAAAATGCCTTTTATTTTGAAAATTGATAATTCCAGAAATTAGCGGATAATACCAGGAATTGACGCCCTGTACAACGGTCGTCCTTTCTTTGAAAACGCCTTATTACAGGTCGTGACTTTATAAATTAACGCCCTTAATAAAGTCGTGAATAACAAAAATGCAGGAAAAATGCATAAAAATTCACAAAAATAGAAAAACTTTATATTATAAGAATATTGAAGTCCACTTGGGGCGTTTACATAATAACATGAGATTTGATCAACAAAATGTCAATTTTGGCGTGTCTACACACTCAAGCTACATCGGCTTCCATATGGCTCGGAGACAGTCTGGAGTCTCCGCTCTGAGTCCTCATATTTATAGTATTTATGGGGATTTTATTTGTGTGTAATGTGTGTTTATTTGGTTTTATTTTGATGTAATTCGGATTGTAATAGGGGTTTATTTGTAATTTGGGACCACCTGGGTCCCGCTGGCCCCCCATCCCTTCTCCCATGGATCCACCTCATCTCTTAGGCCCATGTGGGGTCGGTCAACCCTCCAAGGTGGGCTTCTAGAAGGGTTGGACCAAGGGGGGACAAAGGGTAACAAAATTCAAAATTTGGAACACATAAGTCAAGGGGGTGCCCCATGTATAATATAGTTTATTAGGATTGAAATCTTATTTTATTTGTTCCAAACCACATGGGAGAAATAAATTGTAAACTCCCTCTTTTACCCCCCACCAATCCTAGATCTAGGGATAGAACTAGTCTTTTTGTATCTTCTATAAGAGACTTGTATTTTCATTTTGAGTGGAATTAATGCATACATTTTGTGAGAAATTCCTTGGAGCCCCCAACCTTGTGCGACTTCCCCCTCCTCTCTCCCCCTTCTGCAGCTGAGATGGCTGTATTCTTAGGTGAGACGCCTCCGGTATCCGTTCTTGAAGCTCGCCGCTATTGCCGTCGCACCGCCACCGTCGTCGCCGGAGTTCTGTCCACCCAGGACAGACCCTTCTTCCATGAATTCTTGCTCCCATCCTCAAAATATTTTGAAGTCCAAATCTTCAGAGTGAGTTCCAGAGGTCACCCCCATGTCCCATAAATTTTGGTTTGGCTTCTAGTTTTCATTTTCCATTTTTCTATTTTCGTTCATCCCCTCCTTCCAGATATGATAGCTTTCAGTCCAGATTCACAATAGCTCTTAGTTTCCCCTCTTCGGACCTCTTCTTCATTATTTATTGAGCCCCCAATTTTTCTGGAGATTCTGTCCACCATTCCCACCATCCACGAATTTTTTTGGAATTTTTAAAGGCCTTCACCTATTTTCTAAAAATCGCTTTCAGATCTCCACTCGATTCTGTCTGCCTCTGTCCAGATCCGACTACCCTGCAGTATAAACTACCTTTCCCCATCTAAACCTCAACAAAATCTTACATAAAAAGTATCTCCGTTTTCCTCTCTCTCCCCTATAAAACTTTTATGAAGAACTCATCTTCTGATTCGGAAGTCTACCCTGCGGTCAACGGCCGTTCTTAGGAAACTCCCCTGCTGCCCTGAGATTTCGGGCCCTGTCCAACAGCAACTTGAAAAATCGACTAAGGCCAGATCCATGAAGTTCCAATTTTTCTCTCTGGCCCTAGATCGAAGTACTTCGAAATAGCTTTTCAACGATACCTCTCGTGCAACGATCCGACATCGGGAGTCATCGCAAAAAGCATCCTCGCTGGGTCGCGCGCTGCAAAATAGAAGCAACAGATCCGTGGGCAGCAACTCCAAGACTTGGAGAACGGAGCCGATCGGCCTCCGACCGGTGTTCCAGCCCGGCCACCGTCCAGGGAAGCGCACCACTAGAGGTCACCATCATAGTGGGATGCACTCCGTCAGGTCCAGAGGATGGGGAAGCGCATGGGCCCCACGAACCCGCAGTTCGCGCAGACGGACGACATCAAGATGCTGCCCGTCAACCCAATTCCCGCTACTCCCGAGCCCCACATGTGACCTATTACCTCCCTGCGTGGAGTGGGTCAAATCTTTGTACCGTAGTATATTTGTTTAATCGGAAGTATAGGATTGGCCGGGGTTATCTTCCCCACGCCGGGAGCGTGGAGGTAACGATCTCGACTTGTTGGCATTTACTTGCTTAGCTAGTATATGGTCGTGTGCCGCTGCTGAGTGTGATAGGAACCTAACCCGTGAGTCCATATCACCGCTGTGAGCGAGAGAGTGACCCGTCCCGTGACTCGATCCGAGCACGGAAGTGAGTCGACCACCCTTGACTCTGCCAGTTTCTCAACCGCGCGGATCCGCGTTTCCCCTCGCTTGGGACGACGAGTGAGCTTGCGTTTCTGTTAGCGACGTATAGCCCATAGGAACTCTTAGTGTCGGGTCAAAGCATCTCCATTGTTATATGTTGCTGGTCGTGTCCGCATTCAGAGTCCGAGGTCCGCATCACTTAGGATCGGTTCCCGTTTCCGTCCCGCATCAGTTTGGTATCAGAGCGCCAGTTGAGTCTAGGGTAGTCTTTGTGTCTAAGTCCACAAAAATACAAAAAAAGAGTCATTTAAGTCGAGTCTAAGTTTAAGTCGGTCCAAGGTTGCATCGCGTACCTTTATTCGGTATATTAAAAGGTGTTGTCCGAATGTTAGGCTACGCCTGTCGGGAAGACCGCACACTTGTGCGAGAGGATCTTCAGATCCCGTAACTCCGCCAACGTATCAAATCTTGGTTTAAGTCTAGGGTCCTTAGTGTGCATTAGTCTGCACTCCAACATTGCATTAGTGTTTAAGGTCGTGTCCAGTTGGTTTGTCGTGTCACTTTTTGTCAGCATGTCCATCGTTTAGTCCCCAGTTTCCAATGGACTCCCGGTCGCCCAGGCGATATGACCGTTGGCCCACCCATGGGCTTGGAAACCACCCTCTCCACTTCCGTAGGCCCGAAGCCTCGGATTTTTATGGCTCCAATGACCCAGGCGACTACCTCAAGTCGGAGGCCGCCATGGACACATACTTTGATTGTTATACCATGTCCGAAGCCGGGCAATTCTATTTTGCCAAGGAGAGGCTTCTACACGAGGCCGCCGAAAAGTGGGACCACATTGAGCGCTTGAGAGAGGTTAGGAGGCAATGGCCCATCAAATCATGGTGGGACATGAAGAGAGAGCTTAGGAGGATCTGCCTTCCCCATCCGGTCCCTTCCAACCCGTCCCACCCATTTACTTCCAACCACGTGGGTCATACCTCCAGCCGACCCCACCAACTCACTTCCAACCAAGTGTGTCATATCCGGAGGAAAGAAGCCCCTCAAGTACCCAAGCCTAGGCCGGTTTATTATGGGCGAGCCCATCACATTACTCCTACTCCAAACCCCACCGTTGCTGAACTCTTCCAAATCATTTCGGATAGAGTGGATAGAAGGTGTGCTTATATCGAGTCCCTGGTTCCCCCTTGCCTACCTCCTAGCCGGAATGGAACCAAGCATGAGCCTAAGGAGGTAGCAGCCGGTAGTCCCAACCCGGTGCCATCTACGGTTCCATCCCAAGGTCCTCTCCCCATCATGGTGGATCCTCTTACCCCACCCACGAGAGCCCCATTGCCTACACCCCCTGTCCATCAGGAGGATAAGGGTAAGGACCCACTTATCAGGGAGCGTAGTGGGTCACGATAGCAGTGTTATCGCTGCCAGGGGTTCGGCCACTTCGCCGGACAGTGTCCCACTCGGACATCTCTAGCCCTAGGGGACAAAAGGGTTGGAGAAGCTTCACCTACCGATCTTCATTCGGAGTCATCTCAGCCAGAGCTACCCATGTTTCTAACGGGAAAGCTAGTCATAGCCGAGCCACTCTTTAACTGGCTTAGGATAGGTTTGGTCCCTGCCCCATCTTACTACCCATCCATGGACCCTGCACTACAAGTAGTGCCCATCAACTCCTTCCACACAACGTTTCGGTCTAGTCACCACATAGATACCTTGAAAGACCTTCTCCAGGGATTAGACTGCCAATGGAAGTTGACGCATATGTTGGCCCCAGGCTTCGACCGACCCACATGTCGTAGCTTCACCCATTCCGCATTAGGGTCTATTACCTCCATGTACACTGTGGGCCATATCACCACGGAGGTTCTTTTGTTCCTTCCCCTACCGCCCGAGCCTCACTTTAGTCCATTTATCCCAAGGGAGGAATCCTATATCCTATACACCGTCTCATCTCCCTTCATGGATGAAGGAGATCCACAACACCTTCTAGACTTCCACACATGGGACCTTGAGATGAGGGAATCCATATCGAGGGGTCACACATTATTTGATCCCTTCGATCCCTTTCTTAGTGGGCCCCTTCGTTCACAATCTCCATTCCACCTCTTTAGGGGAGTCCACCATTATACCCCTTCCCCACAGGCAGGGCCATCGACACCCACCGAGTCCGTTCACGGGCGAGAGACACCCAACCCTCCTGGCCCACACAAACCTCCCAAATCCAAAGGACCATCTTATGATTGTACCGACATTCGGTCACACCTAGGGTATGCATGGCACACATTCAGATGTCCTGGACCACCTTGTATATGATTGGGTCGGACTAACTGTAGGGTTGTTTAGGGTCGTGTGTGCATCCGTGTGTTTTTCTTTTTGCTAAGCATGATAGGAGTCTGCATGACGACGTTCGTCGTCACATTGAGGCCAGCAATGCACGGTATAAGGAGCTAGCCGATGCCCATAGACACCACCGTGACTTCCAAGAGGGTGAATATGTCATGATCAGGATAAGACCTGAACGGTTTCCCTCTGGAACCGTAAAGAAATTGCAAGCTCACGGAGCCGGTCCATTTAGAGTGTTGAAATGAGTTGGATCGAATGCGTATGTTGTGGACCTGCCCGAGGAATATGGTATAAGCTCAAGTTTCAATGTGTCGGATCTAGTTTCATATAGGGACCCCGCGGTGATCTCTAGTGAGCCTTTTGAGTCATCTCCTCCCATTGAGAATGATCCCACACCTGAGTGTCCACCACCAGTCCCATTTCTACGGCAGCGAGAGCATATAGATCATATACTGGATGAGCAGGTGACTATTACAAGGAGTGGATCCTACCCGCGCTACCTAGTGCGATGGAGAGGGCGATCCGCCACCGAGGATACTTGGATCACCCATGGAGAGTTGCAGAGGCTAAGTCCGGATCTACTGGAGCGCTACCAGAGCGATGCAGACCCTTACTCGACAGGGTCGAGTTTCTCCCACCCGGGGAGAATTGGTGCGAACACCAGAGCGATCGAGAGGCACGAACCGGCGAGCCATCGGTACCGTATGTGGAGCACCACTCAAGCTACATCGGCTTCCATCTGGCTCGGACACAGTCTGGAGTCTCCGCTCTGAGTCCTCATATTTATAGTATTTATGGGGATTTTATTTGTGTGCAATATGTGTTTATTTGGTTTTATTTGGATGTAATTCGGATTGTAATAGGGGTTTATTTGTAATTTGGGACCACCTGGGTCCTATTGGCCCCCCATCCCTTCTCTCATTGATCCATCTCATCTCTTGGGCCCATGTGGGATCAGTCAACCCTCCAAGGTGGGCTTCTAGAAGGGTTGGACCAAGGGGGGACAAAGGGTAACAAAATTCAAAATTTGGAACACATAAGTCAAGGGGGTGCCCCATGTATAATATAGTTTATTAGGATTGAAATCTTATTTTATTTGTTCCAAACCACATGGGAGAAATAAATTGTAAACTCCCTCTTTTACCCCCCACCAATCCTAGATATAGGGATAGAACTAGTCTTTTTGTATTTTCTATAAGAGACTTGTATTTTCATTTTGAGTGGAATTAATGCATACATTTTGTGAGAAATTCCTTGGAGCCCCCAGGCTTGTGCGACTTCCCCCTCCTCTCTCCCCCTTCTGCAGGTGAGATGGCTATATTCTGAGGTGAGACGTCTTCGGTATCCATTCTTGAAGCTCGCCGCTGCTGCCGCCGCCGCACCGTCACCGTCGTCGCTGGAGTTCTGTCCACCCAGGATATACGCTTCTTCCACGAATTCTTGCTCCCAACCTCAAAATCTTTTGGCGTCCAAATCTTGAGAGTGATTTCCAGAGGTCACCCCCACGTCCCAGAAAATTTGGTTTGGCTTCTAGTTTTCATTTTCCATTTTTCTATTTTTGTTCATCCCCTCCTACCAGATCTGTTAGCTTTCAGTACAGATTCACAATAGCTCTGAGTTTCCCCTCTTCGGACCTCTTCTTGATTTTTTATTGAGCCCCCAATTTTACTGGACATTCTGTCTACCATCCCCACCATCCCCGAATTTTCATGGAATTTCTAAAGGCCTTCACCTATTTTCTAAAAATCGCTTTCAGATCTCCACTTGGTTCTATCTGCCTCTGTCTAGATCTGACTACCCTGCAATATAAAATACTTTTCCCCATCAAAACCTCAACAAAACCTTACATAAAAAGTATCCCCGTTTTCCTCTCTCTCCCCTCTAAAACTTTCATGAAAAACTCATCTTCTGATTCGGAAGTCTACCCTATGGTCAATTACAGTTCTCAGGAAACTCCCCTGCTGCCTTGAGATTTCGGGCCTTGTCCAACAGCAACTTGAAAAATCGACTAAGGCCAGATCCATGAAGTTCCAATTTTTCTCTCTGGCCCTAGATCGAAGTACTTCGAAAGATCTTTCAGACGATATCTCTCGTGCATCAATCCGACATCGGGAGTGACCGCAGCAAGCATCCTCGCCGGGTCGCGCGCTGTAAAACAGAAGCAACAGATCCGTGGGCATCAACTCTAAGACTTGGAGATCGGAGCCGATCGGCCTCCGACTGGTGTTCCAGCCTGGCCGCTGTCTAGGGAAGCATGCCACCAGAGGTCACCATCACAGTGGGACCCACTCCGTCAGGTCCAGAGGATGGGGCAGCGCATGGGCCCCACGAACCCGTAGATCTCACCATCCGGACGGCACTAAAACGTGGGTTTCGGCGCCGACGTACGACATCAAGATGCTGCCCGTCAACCCAATTCCCGCTACTCCCGGGCCCCACATGTGACCTATTACCTCGCTGTGTGGAGTGGGTCAAATCTTTGTACTGTAGTATATTTGTTTAACCGGGAGTATAAGATTGGCCGGGGTTGTCTTCCCCACGCCGGGAGCGTGGAGGTAACGATCTCGACTTCATGGCATGTACTTGCTTAGCTAGTATATGGTCGTGTGCCGCTGCTGAGTGTGATAGGAACCTAGCCCGTGAGTCCATGTCACCGCTGTGAGCGAGAGAGTGACCCGTCTCGTGACTCGATCTGAGCACGGAAGTGAGTCGACCACCCTTGACTCTCCCGGTTTCTTAACTGCGCGGATCCGTGTTTCCCCTTGCTTGGGACGACGAGTGAGCTTGCATTTCTGTTAGCGACGTATAGCCCATAGGAACTCTTAATGTCGGGCCAAAACGTCTGCATTGTTGTATGTTGCTGGTCGTGTCCGCATTCAGAGTCCGAGGTCCGCATCACTTAGGATCAGTTCCCGTGTCCGTCCCGCATCAGATTGCGACAGGGGAGCTCCCGGAGCAGCACCTCGAGAGGCTGATGGAGCGGGCACAACAGCGGGTAGCAGTCGCACCGGGATGAGAGGTAGACGTTGTACTATGGCGATTCCTGATGTTGCTCTTTAGGAAGCTCATATTCGCCACCCGGGCGGATGTGGTGAGCTGCCGGCTACTACCTCTACTAGACGATGTTGACCGAGTCAGGGAGTACGCATGGGGAGCGGCAGTCCTCACCTTTCTCTTCGACACCCTGAGTTCCACCAGCCTGCGCACGATGCTTGGCGGCTTCTCTCCACTGCTACAGGTATGAATCGATTCCTAAATTGATTATGCAATTGCTATATAATTATATGATGTATGCTGACACTTATTGTAATGCAATGCAGGTGTGGGCCAACGTGTACCTCCCCGGGCTGGGGAGAGGATAGGAGACGTACCCCGACCGGCTGCCCATCGCGAGATGGTGGACAACACCAAGGGAGGTGGGCTCCCCGCATCGCCAGGTTTGGGTGATTCAGGACGACCTCGACTCACTTCCCTATGCTTCGGTAAGGTCTAAACTTGAACTTTGTGAAAATGCAACTATATGCTTGTGATGCTGATGCAATTGCCTATTTGATAGGTTCGGTGGATGCCCAACAAGGGAGAGGGGCACGAGGGCCAACTATGGGTGCTGGCGGCCCTAGCGTACGCGGGTCGAGACATCTGGCTCCACTGCATGAATGTGGTGGAGCCACTCCACTACTGGCTGGTGATGAGGACCCTCGGCGTCTACCAGGCGGAGGTCGAGCTCCCGGCTCATTAGAAGCCGTAGGAGCGCGTCGGATGCCATGCCCGGGGACTAGCGATAGAGACTGACTGGACCGTTAGAGTGGCGGAGCAGATCCAAGACTGGACGGGGCTTGGGCGAGCGGTACGTACCTGAGCAGAGAGCGAGGAAGCCTACCTGACGGCCTACGCCAGACACTACGGAGACTAGGTCTTCTGTGGCACTCGACGACCGGTACGCCTCTAACCTTATGCTTACTAATATGCTTATGGTTATAATGCATTTACCCTTTGACATTCTGCATGCAGCTCGACCCCCAGGGACGTATCGCTGAGCTCCAGTGGCTACTCCGTTCTACAGTCCAGCAGCGAGACGAGCTCTGACTTTCCCTGGACCTCCGGGTAAGTTCTACTCAGCCTCTGACTTAAAATGCTTATGTTATACTTATGAAACTGACCATGATTTTATTTGCAGCAGGCTGAGGGAGCCCAGTGTCAGGGAGCTGATGCTCCATCCTCATCCTCCCAGCCATCCGCGGATCGGGTCGAGCGGGATGCAGAGTTTGCCCGAGCGGTGGCACGAGCCGAGGAGGCCGAGGCCGCATTTGCCGAGAGGGTAAGTAAATAGCCATACTTTCCCTTTGACTTGGTTATGAATGCAACTAGATGATTATGATGTGTGTATGTGCAGATGACTAAGCTGGCAGCGGCGCTGAGTGAGGTCACTCAGCTGAGAGGGGAGATGGAGCGTAGTCGTTCGGTAGACGTGACGAAGCTGGCACTCCTTCGAGCAGAGCTAGAGTGACTCCGGGCTGGGGCTGCGGAGATGGAGCGCATTCAGGCAGAGTGAGACCGGTCCCGACTCCAGGTGGCTAAGCTGGAGGGCGTTGTGGAGGCATACGAGCATATGTACTGGAGGCCGGAGCGCAGCGGAGCTTCGAGCGGCACACATGGTACTCAAGGCATGCACAGCTCCGACAGAGGGTACTTCACGAGTTCCTCTGGTCGCCGGAGGAATGACGAGGAGGAGCGGCACCGACGGCACTGAGAGGAGGCGAGCTCTGTGATGGCCCCGCTGTCGAAGAGGCACGAGGGCTCGGGTGACAGTGGGGGTCCGGGTGAGGGACCGGTGATGGGAATCGACGCCGAGCATGTACATTTTCTTTTGCATTTATGTCCTTTTAGTTTGTGTTCATATCCTAGGGAAAGTATGTACGCAAATGTATGGCTTTGTAAGCCAATGCGTCATTCCCTTGGATTGTGTGGGTTTTTATGCAATTGTGTAGTAGGTCCAGCTAGGGGGCCCTCAGCCCTTTCCCATTGGTCCATGTCACCTATGTGGGGCTGGTCAACCATCCTAGGTGGCCATCTAGAAGGGTTGAATGCCAATTGACCACATGGGAGGCAAGGGGTTAAAATTTTCAAAGGTAGGCTACCTACCCATTCAACCCCTTTACCCTAGTCAAGGGGGCTCCCCATTCCACTTGTATTATTTTATTTTTGTGTGTGTTGATCACACTTAATCTAGGCCATCCACTCCCCATCCCTAGATCTAATGGTGGAGAATGGATTAGATTCATAGCATATAAAAGGGTGTATTTTCCAATTGAAAATTAGTGAAAAAGAAGAAAATTCATTGTGTTCCTTGGAGCTCCTTGCGCCCCCAGCTCTCTCCCTCTGGTTTTCCTCTTCCCCAACCCCCATTTCTAGAGTGGATCACCTCTATCTCCTCCCCCTCAATCTCTGAGTTCATCGGTGCCGCCGCCGCCGCCGTTCGTGCCGCCATCGAGCCGCCGCGAAGCCGTCTTCAGTAATCTGTCCATCCAGGACAGAGGCAACTTCCACTAATTTTTGTTCCCACCTCCCTCCTCCTCTGGAGTTGAAATTTTCAGGAGTGGTTCACCTCTAGAACCCTTATCGTCATAAAAAATTTCTAGTCAAAATTTTTTCTTTTGCTATTTTTCCATTTTCGTTCAAACTGTCATTTTAGTTCTGCCAGATCTCTTTCTACAGTGATAGTTTCCCTGAGTTTTCCATTTCCCGACCACCTTTTGATTTTTCTTGGAGCCCCCAATTTTACTGCGAGTTCTGTCCACCCTCCTCTACCTCTCCAAATTTTCGTAGAATTTAGAAAGTTCGTTTCATATTTTTAGAAATTCCTGTCCCAACTCATCTATAGTTCTATCTACATCAGTCCAGATCCGACCACAGTCCAATGTAAACTCTCTAGAAAATCCAGGCCATCATATGTTACAGATCTACAAATAGTCCTGGTTTCCTCTTTTGATTTCCTACAACTTTGCTGAAGAACCCAACTTCAGATTCGGACGTCTACCTCGCGGTCAAAGGCAATCCACAGGAAAGTTCCTTGTTGATCTGAGGGTTCGGGTACTGTACAACAGCAGCTTCAAAAATAGTTAAGGCCTAGATCCGTGAAGATCCAGCGTCTCTCTTTAGTCCTACCTTGAAGGATTTCGAAGCAGCTTTCCAACGGCGCTAGTTTCGTTGCATTCCGACATCGGTGCTGGTCGCAGCGAGCGATTTCGTCGGGTCGCGCGCTGAAAAATAGAAACAACAGATCCGTGGCCGGCTTTTCCGACCAGTGCCGATCGGAGTCGCCCGGCCTCCGGCCGGTGAACCAGCGCACCTCCATCCTTGGGAGCACCCCTCCAGGTGTCCCCACCATAGGGGTGCCGCCCCGGTCCCACACGGTCCCTCTGGACAGCACGTGGGCCCCACAGTCACGAGTGTAGACACGCCAAAATTGATATTGTATTGACTAAATTTCATGTCACCATATTAACGCCCCAAAGTGAACTTCAATATTTTCATAATATGAAGCCTTTTCTATTTTTGTGTGTGTTTTTACGGTTTTCTTTGCATTTTTGTAATTAACGACGTTATCTAAGGCGTGTTTTAATTAACGACCTAGCCTTAGGCGCGTTTTAAAGAAAGGACGACTGTTGTTAAGGGCGTCCATTTCTGGTATTTTACGAATCCCACCCAAATTGAAATCAAAAGAATTAACGTCCTTCCTTAGGGCGTGTTTTTGATTAACGCATTTCTCTCAGGCGTTATTTTACAATTTTCAAATGAGGAAGGTTTTTATTACTAAAATTCAATCCAGGAATTGACGCCTTTGTCCCAGTCGTGTTTTGAATTAACGCCTTGAATCGGGTCGTCAATTTTAATTAACGCCCTTTTGGGTGTCGTCTCTCACCCTTCCGTATCCGGTTTAAACACAGCTTTCCTGGAGAGTTCCATGCCTTGATTAATCACCTTGCTCGATTGGGGAACTAGAGTCCTTGCTATTAATGATCATTGCTTGTTCTTATCCCATTAGAATACGGTTTTGCACCCTATAATTAGCCCTCTGGGTTGAGCTCGCAAAAGGTTGGATGCAGGAAGGAGGAGTTAGAGAGAAAAAAAAAAGAGAAGCAGAGCAAGCAGAGCAGAGAGTTAGAATTAGCAGAACTATTGGTTCGTTAGCGTTACTTGTGTAGAGAGGAGAAAACCATAGTTTCTCTCCTTCCTTGTGAAGTCTTCTGCTCTTCCAGCGGTCATCCTCTTCCACCTGCTGCCAACATCCGTGTGGTTCCCTTTACTGTTGTCAGGAACAGCAGGGAGTTCATCTTATTGTCATCTCATTACATATTTTTACTTGCATTAGCTTTGCATCTTCTCCCTTCCCTAATTCTATTAGGGGTTTTAAAATAACTAAAAGGTGCACACTTTATGCTTCACTTTCATCATCCTATTGTTCTTTTGGATTGATACTATACTCACGTTTGGCTAATCCCTTCTTCTTTTTATTTGTTCTTCGCTTATGGGTAATCAAGAGGAAAACCCCCTTCATCGGCCGGCCGGTAGAAGGAGGAGGAAGGAATCTGCATCCATCCCGCATCTTCATCTTCACCAGGTATTCGCGATCATCTTCTTTCTTCTTGAGGTAACCCCTCTGGCGATCACACTCCTTATTAGCACCACGTGCTCTCTCACACTCCCTTTTTATCATTGTCTCCATTCTTCTTCTTATTATTATTTTTGTCTTAAAAGTGGATTTTCCATAATCTACAAATTGGCGATCACGGTGGGACATCCACTATTTTTCTGTTGATTACCCCTTTCCTATTGGCACCCACGTGTGCCCTTTCCCTTTGGTACCCACAGTACCCCTCCCTTGTGCCCTACGAACACCCTCCACTGTGCACACTACACACTTCGGGATCAGCCAGTCCAGTGATTTTCCTAAATTAACGCCTTTTATAAAGGCACTTTTTGAGTTAACGCCTTGATCCAGGGCGTCTTTTTTCTGTTTAACGCCTTCTGCCAAGGCGTCCTTCATCGCGTCTCTTGGTTTTTTACTCTGTCTGTGAATTCACGCCTTTCTTTCCGAGCGTCCTTTTATTGATTAGCGCCTTACATCAAGGCGTGTTCTTATTTTTGATCGTGTGCACCACTCACATTTGACGCCCTCTGTCAGAGGCGTCCTTTTCACATATAGCGCCTCACACTAAGGCGCGGTTTTGCACTGTCTGTGAGCGCCTCACAGTGATTCACGACAGCCGCGCTGTCGTCTCTTCTATTAGTAGCGACTGCTTCAGAGTCGTCTCTTTCCTCTGCGTTCACAGAGACTTGCTTCCTGTGTTTATTCATGGTGTATTGATTCTTACGCTCATCATTTGATTATATTGGTGTGATCTGCTTATATTATTCTGCATTTTGTGGCATTGGATTGAGAGACCTCCTCTCTCTACACTAGGATTCCACACACCTCTCTTGGAATCGGGATAACCCTCCATTGAGCATTCTGTCTCTTTGGACCGAGAATCCCTTTTCCAAGACCTCCGTAAGTCCCTGCACCCGTGGATTCCCCCACGGACGCCGGGCTGGTTGTACCCTTGAAGTACCCGGAGTTTAGAGAGCCTATCGTTGGTGAGAAGAGAGAGGGAACCTAGTTGACCCGGAGGCTACATATGGATCTAAACTAGGCTTCACTTTTGCAAAGAGGAGTGAATTATTCTGCAATTAATCCACTCTAATCTCAAACATAACACTAAAATCTTGCGTTGATCTCAACTTGACTGCATAAACTTGGTTGGGTTAAGTTGCTTACACTGGATTCGATTGAGTGATTGTTGTGTGATAATTCCTTCATAAAGCTTTCTCTCTTCTTAAGCATGCAACTCCGTTCAGGTAAAATCATCAACATGGCGAGCTACGGGTACTCTTATGATGATGTGGATGAGAATATTTTTGGTCAATCTTATGAGGTCCCTCTCCAAGATTCCATCTATCATGAGGGAAATTACCCTCCTCCTCATTCTCATTATCCTCAAGTTCATGTGGTCGACACCACGACTCAAGAGGTTGAACCCTCATCTCAAGCTTTACCCTCCAATCAGAACACATCGGGGAACACCTCCCCATCCTTCAATGTCAAAGATTTGATTCACGCTCTATCTCAGTTGGACGATTCCCAGCGGCAGGCAGTTCAGGCCGCTTTGAAAGGGAAATCTGTTCCCTCTTCATCTTCCAATCCCCCTCCGGCCGCGAGTGGCCATCACATTGTTAATGACCAGGCGGTCTTGCACAAACCCCCCTCTTGTCCACCGACGCCCGGTGCGGCCATGCCAGCCCAACAGGCAAGCTATTCTGCGGCTAGGCCTCCATTCCTTCAACCTCTCCAAATTCTAAGGACGCCTATGCCAAATTCCTTCATTCAAAACCCGACCCCAGTTGAGTTAGATACTAGTGCTTTACTCCTTCAGAAATTGGCTAGCATGGAAGAACAACTCAACAAGGTTACTGCTGCCAAGAATGCTCTAGAGATCTCTTTGCCTACATTGCCAGTTTTTCACTTACCACCTTCTGAGATGCCGAATTTTTGGCGATACAATGGAACTGGCAATCCATTTATTCATCTGAAGGATTTTATGTATGAAACATCCTTTTGGCAGGGCAACAAAGCCCCATTGGCTTATTTGTTTAGAAGATCTTTAGAGGGGCCAGCCCTCGAGTGGTTCTATTCCCTGGATCCGGCAGATGCTAGCAATTTTGATGTGGTTCAAAGAAAATTCTTGCAGAAGTATAGGGACTGGGTTGGACCCTCCCTATCTGTTACAGACTTGGTTGCAGAGAAAATGAAGCCCGAGGAGGACTTCATCATATTTGCTGATAGATGGCGATCAATGGCCGAGAAATTGAAAGATACTTTGTCAGAACCAGAGCAGGTTAAGATGATTATT
The DNA here is from genome assembly GCA_022559845.1 of Amorphophallus konjac. Classification (NCBI taxonomy): domain Eukaryota; kingdom Viridiplantae; phylum Streptophyta; class Magnoliopsida; order Alismatales; family Araceae; genus Amorphophallus; species Amorphophallus konjac. The sequence continues at coordinate 328,585,337 of CM040120.1, read as the reverse complement.
TCAAATGCAACCCCTCAGTTCTGGCATATATTAGCCATGAACAGATTGACCACCATGGAGTAGCTCTATGAAAGAGCTCGATATATTCAAACTCAGATGAAGGATTCGCCCATCATGGACATGTTCGAACCGAAACCACGGTTGGTCAAGAAAAATACAAATGTCAACAATAGCGGGCTCACGACTGAGGGCACCGTCATCAATGAGCAAGTTGCCGTGGTCGGCAATCCCACACGTTTTCGCCAATCTAACCCACGACCTCCGCCACCTCCACAACAAAACACCCTCTTCCACTCATCCCCACAACACCAATTTGCTCCTCAACCTTCCCTTGCTCCTCCACAAAACCAAACGCCACATGCAGACCCCTCAGCTCCACAACAGTACCACCAAGTACCGCCGCCCACCAACTATGGCCCGCAACAACAACAGCAAAGGAGACCATTTGGCCCCAAAAGGGCCCATTATCCGCCATTGCCAGAAAGTCTCCCAGATATATTTAACGCCCTGATGGCTGCTAATTTACTCATGTTACCAAAAGAAAGGACAGTGTGGCCATTAATGTTGACACGTCCCGCTATTGTGTTTTCCACCGCTCCCCTGGTCACAATATTGACCATTGCTTTCACTTCAAGGACTACATCTATGATTTAAATGATCAGGGCGGTATTAATTGGGGCGAGATGAGACAGTTCATCGCTGCTATGAAAGTAAGAAGGCCTCCTCGGCAACAACAGGCTCAGCAGCCGCAGCAACCAGCTCCACCAGTACAACAGCAAGCTCCAGCACCTCAGCACGATATGGGGATTGTCCACAACCCATTGTCGGAGCACCAAGCAAATCAGCATGTGAACCCGGTCACGTCTCTCCATGAAGTAGAGAGAGGGCAGGGATGGCACGAAGAAAACGCCTCTGTCGGGGCATTCAATCATAATTCAAATCCACCTCCGCACCTTTTGCGCACGCTTCCTTCTTCTTCTACCTCTCAATTAAGTCGCCCCCATTTGCGCCCCGTCAACCCATCTGTACCCACTAATTCTTCATCCTTGCCAACCCGGTCTCTCCTTACCCGTCCACCACGACCGCAACCTCCGACGCAGCAAACTCCATCATCCGCCAACAATCCTTCGCCATCACCATCTAGGCCACTCCTCATTCGCCCGTCACCAGCATCGGTTACATCCACCACCATCACTCCTCCGCCGGCAAGGGCACCTCCACCATCAGCTCAACCACCATTTATACCCTGAACCCTCCTTGTTCAATCCGTTAGCACTTCTCACACTCGGGCACCCCTTCCTACTCCTACGCCTCCTACGGGGGCTGCCTTATCGAATTCCTTGCCGACTTCTTCTTCGAACACTTCTCCACCACTTGTCAACATTAATGTTCCTTCTTCATCTTCCAATCCTCCCTCCATCCATGCCCCGACAGAGGCACGTCAAACCATGGCACCGGTCCGCAGTGGACGGATGTTCCAGCGTATCTTTCCCCAGAGAGAGCAGGAGCCCACGCAGGGGCCCAATGAACAAGAGCAAGAGCAAGAGTCTGTTCCAGGCACTCAATATGATTTACTGAAGCATCTTGACCGAATTCCAGCAAGAATCTCTATTTTAGAATTGATTAAGAGGTCAACCACTCATCAATTGGCTTTAAAGGAATATCTGCAGAAAGTTATGGTCAACGAGGACATTCCGGTCGAGCAGATAACCACGGTGTTAACACCCGCTAGCAGCCAGCCGGCAATTACTTTTCATGAACATGAATTGGCACCTCAACCAGCAAGGAAATATGCCCTGTGTATCACAGTTGACATAAATAAAGTGGCAGTAAAACAATGTTTGGTGGACACCGGGGCATCCATCAATGTATTACCGCCCACCAGTTTGAAGATGTGCGGCATTCCAGAAAATCAGATCCGGCCATCTACCATAATAGTCACAGCATACGACAATACTAAGAAGCCTCCTCTAGGCATGATAACATTAAAGGTTAGTCTGGGTCCAGCAACAATCACAGTCGATTTTCACATCTTGGACATGGATCCAACATTCAATGGCATCTTGGGTCACCCCTATATTCAACAGCTAGATGCAGTGCCCTCTACAAATCATCAATGCCTCAAGTTTCCACACAACGGCCGTATTATCAAAGTGACTAGCATGCCGATTCTGCCTGATGAAGATATACACCTAGCAACGTCAGTTCCTTCTAGTTGGCCTTCCAACAAGCCGTTGCTATCAGTATTAGATATCCCTCACCCACGGCCGATGCCACCCGAGACAATTACAACAGTTGCCATGACACCCCTAACTTCCAAGGGGAAGAAGAAGAAGAACACGATGAATACCCCGTTTTGGAATATTCTAATGAGAATGGGGTACCAGGTTGGCAAAGGCCTGGGTGTCAATTGTCAGGGCAGAACTAAGCCTGTCAAGCCACAAAGATTGATTGCACGAGGCGGCCTAGGCTATAAAGAACCAAGCAAGAATGAAGAAGAACCATGGGCAGCAGTTATGACCTCCACTTTGAAGACAGATCGCCAACCGCTCACTTGGACATTGCAGACACATTTTATTAAAGGTGGCGTCCAAGATAATGAGCAGACTACAATAGTCACTTCCATGTTAGACTGTCAAGATGTTCATGCTAGACAGTTTGCTCGACATATTGCTCCACTGGTTACATACAAAGCCTTGGAATCTCTAAGGCCTTATAAGAGGAGGAAAATGGATGATCCAGAATGCGACTGGTATTGATGGTTTGATATGAATGACATCACTATTGCCTTAAGCCGTCTCTTCATGCCGACTGATCCAGAATGGCCGCCACTAATACACGAATTGATTGAGAAGCCGGCTGTGATTACAAATAAGAGGCAGTTGCTGAGTGACTACACTGACACTGGAGAGCCAGATGTTCCATATGAAGAAGGTTGTACAATAGACAGGCTGTGGGCCAGCCTCTTCTCTCTCACTTCTATGCATCCGTCTATTCTTTCCTCTCTACATTCTCAATTGTTCTCTCGCGTGCCGAGACCGCCGCCAATTATGATCAGCTTTTCTCCATATTCATTACAAGTTTCTCTCCCGATTCCTCCCTTGCTCCTCGAGCAATTTTCCAAACTCTCCATCACACTCCCGCATGGGTCGTCTTTGATTCAATCTTTCTCCAATCTTTCAATCTCCACTCCTCCTGCTATTCTCCCTTCACATTGCTTTCTTCTAGAAAAGGAAAATAAAAATGAAGATAAAGATAAAAATGAAAAAAAAATGCCAAAATTCCAACTTTTTCATCCTCCATCTCTATTGAGGAGACCTCTTATCTCCTCTCTGAGTGTGCCCCGACCCAGGGGCCACTTTTCCAAGATTCATTAATAAACCTTTTCCACCCCTCCTGCGAGGGGTCCTCATCTGTATCACCTCCTGTATCCACTTTTTCACCTCCTTCCTTCAATCAAGCTAGTTGCTCTTCCTCCTCCAATAATAAAATTCATGGGGTAGTTCCGCATAAGAAATACAGGGGTAAGCAGATTCCCCGCAGATTTTGGTGGAGTTAGCCAGAAGGTGCCAGGCTTGCTCAACTCTCCCCGAATTTCTAGAGAATCCGATTATCCTGCCAGTGCTAGAATACGAGGATACTGATGTTTCTTATGAGGGTTTGGGTGTCTATGAAATTATGAATGATGAAGACCCTATTGAAGAGGGGGATGAAAGTTATGAAGAATATGAGGACGAGGCTGATGCCTTTGCCAGTGGCATGAGAAGATTTGATGAACCATCAGCCTCAGTAGAGGAACCTACCAAAGAAATAAATTTGGGTACGGAGGAAGACCCTAGGATTGTCCTCATCAGCAAGAATTTACCGCCCTACGAAGAGGAGGCGCTTATTTTGGTACTTCAAGAATACAAGGACACGTTTGCGTGGAGTTATGAAGATATGCCCGGATTAGACCCTGCGCTCGTTGAACATCGGCTTACACTTAAGCCAGGGTCTGTCCCGATCAAACAACGGTTGAGACGTTTCCACCCTAACATGGCTTTAAAGATGAAAGAAGAGGTCGACAAGCTTCATAAGGCTAGATTTGTTAGAGTTGTCCTCTATCCGAACTGGGTGGCTAACATCGTACCGGTCATGAAGAAAGATGGAAAGGTTCGCATTTGTATAGACTTTCAGGACCTCAACCGTGCGTGTCCTAAAGATGACTTCCCCCTCCCTCATATTGATGTTTTGATTGATAATACGGCAGGATTTGAGACTCTCTCCTTTATGGATGGCTTTTCGGGTTATAATCAGATTCGCCTGCCTGAAGAAGATCAAGAGAAAACGTCATTCACTACACCATGGTGTACATATTACTATGTGGTCATGCCTTTTAGACTCAAGAATGTTGGAGCCACCTATCAGAGGGCTATGATGGCAATTTTTCATGATATGATTCATATTTATATTGAGGTGTATGTGGATGACCTAGTAGTAAAATCAAGAATAAGGATTGAGCATCTTGGGGTTTTAGCTAAAGTCTTGCAAAGATCACGAGAATATCAGTTGAAAATGAACCCCAAGAAGTGTGTATTTGGTGTTTCATCAGAGAAGTTGCTTGGTTTATTGTCGGTAAAAGAGGAATTGAAGTTGATCCCAATAAGGCAAAGGCCATCAGGGATATGCCCCCTCCCAAGAATTTGAAGGAAGTTCGAGGATTAATCGGGAGGTTGCAATTTATTCGCCGCTTCGTCTCCCAGCACTCACAAAGATGCAGGCCTTTTTACGAGCTTACTAAGCCGGGGGTCAAGTTTAATTGGGATGACAAATGCCGGGCAGCTTTTGACGGATTGAAGGATTATCTGGCCAATCCTCCTGTCCTGAGGCCGCCAATTCCGGGCAAACCACTTATTCTCTGTGTTTCTGTCCTGGATGACTCTATAGGTGCTGTCCTAGCTCAAGTGGATGAAGAAGGGAAGGAGAGGGTAGCATACTACTTGTCTAAACTTCTCAATCCTTGTGAGCAGAGGTACTCAGCCATGGAGAAGACTTGCGCTGCTTTAGTCTGGGTAGTTCAAAAGTTAAAACATTATTTCTTAGCTCACGAGGTTCACCTCATTGCTCGCATGAATCCGATTAAATTTCTTCTTGAAAAATCTATCCTTACCGACCGATTGGCACGCTGGCAAAGTTTTCTCTCTCAATTTGACATCACTTACATTCAACAGAAAATAATCAAAGGTTATGCCATCGTCGAACATCTTGCTCACCACCCTCTCCCTCGATTTGATCATGTTAATTCAGAGCTTCCAGATGAAGAACTAATGTCCATTAATCAACCCCACGATCCTATGTGGACATTACATTTTGATGGGGCTCTAAATTCCCAAGGAAGAGGGATCGGCATGGTTCTTTTAACACCAGAAGGGGTCACCATCCCATTTGCTGCTCAGCTCACTTTCCCTGTCACGAACAATATAGCTGAGTATGAGGCCCTTTTGGCCGGTCTTCAAACCGCTCATAAATATGGTGTTACCTAATTACGAATTGTGGGTGACAGTCAACTCATTCTACGCCAGGTGCTTGTCAAGTGCCGCACTATCAATCCTAAACTCAAGCCTTACCAGGAACTTGCTTCAGCATATGCCAAACTCTTCACCAAGTTGGTCTTCGTCCATGTCCCTCGAAGCCAGAACATCTTAGCTGACGCTCTTGCCTCTTTGGCCTCTGCTTTAGTCTTTCCTCCCCAACAAGATTTTCACGTTCCTCTCATCCATCAGCGTGACACTCCAGCTATTAAAGATCGTGCATTCCTCGACATTAGGGACAAGGTGCTCGAGAAGGTCAGGCGGAGTGAAGCTCTTAAAAGCAAAGAGGTCATGTTGTTAGATTGGGAAGAAGAGTTGGTTGATGAAGAGAAACCTTGGTATTATGAGATTTCCAGATATTGCAATGATCAATCCTATCCCGAGGAAGCCACTACAGAAGAGAAGAAAACCATTAGAAGAGTGGCTCAGCATTATGTTTTGGTTGGAGGTGTGCTCTATAGAAGAGGGCTCACGGGTGTTTTATTAAGATGCCTCGACGATGATGAATCTTGCAAGGTCGTGGAAGAGGCGCATTCAGGAGTGTGTGGTGGTCATGTGAATAGCCAGATGCTAACTAAGAAGATCCTTAGACTAGACTTCTATTGGCCAACTCTAGAAGAGGATTGCTCCATCTATGTTCGAAGGTGTGTTAAATGCCAACTGCACGCCGACAAGATTCATTCTCCTGCTTCTTCACTCCATCCTATGTCCTCCCCATGGCCGTTCTCCATGTGGGCCTTTGACATCATTGGACCTCTTGGTGACTCAAACCTCCTCACAAAGCAAAAATCATTCATCCTCACGGCAATGGAGTACTTCACCAAGTGGGCGGAAGCGGAAGCTTACGTGGAGATTAAAGCGTCAACCGTCTGCAGGTTTATAATGAAGAACATCATCGCAAGATTCGGCATCCCGAGTGCCATCATCACCGACAATGGCCCCCAATTCATCTCTCAAGAGCTCAAGGATCTCTGCAGCAAGTATAACATTGCATTGCATCATTCTTCTCCCTATTATCTGCAAGGCAATGGCCAAGCAGAAGCAACTAATAAAACCTTGATCAAAATTGTTAAAAAGACATGTGAGGCTAATAAATTTTCGGATTGGCCAAACAAGCTAGTTGAAGCTCTCTGGGCCTATCGCACTTCCATTCGTACCCCTACAGGGCAAACCCCTTTCGCCCTCACTTATGGAATGGAGGCGGTAGTTCCTTATGAGTTCTCATTCCATCTCTGCGAGTACAATTGGGCAAGGAATTCTCTATTGACGAGCGTCGCGATTCACTCCTTGCCCAGTTGAAACTCCTAGATGAGAAGCGTCTGGTCGCCGCTGAGCATGCGCGCGTTTATCAAAATAGGCTTTCACGTTTTTATCAAAAGAAAGTAATTGAGAGGAAACCAAAATCGGTGAGATGGTAATTAAGAGGGTTTTTGTAAAACCTGGTGGGCCTCGTTCAAAACTCCAACCAAACTGGGAAGGACCATTTGTTATAAAAGATGCTTATCCTGGCAATGCTTACAAATTGATTAATGCTGAAGGAGAAGAGCTAGCTCACCCTTGGAATGGTCTGTACATTAAGAAATACTACCCCTAATCTAAAAAAAAATAGAATTTTCCAAAATAAAAAAAAATAGAAATTTTTCAAAAAAAACTCAAACAAAATAGAAATTTCCCAAAATTCAAAAAAACCATGGCGTACCAGGACGCAAAGTCTGAAAGGGCAAAGTTCAGTATTCATTCATCAGTCTTGTTAACTTAAAATGGGGTCGACACCCGCACACACTATACGCTTTAACCTTGAGCTCAAGCGGTGCAAAATCCGATGGAAAGTCAAAACCTGACTAAAGGTGAAGATAAAACCCGTTCTTTTCCTCGTCGGCCCATAAGGGAGGAAGGAAGGTCTCGAGGTAGACCCGCCAAGCCTATCCGTCGCCTTAGTAGGTGGAAGTCAGGGCCCAAAAGGGAACAAAAATGCCGCGAAAGCCCAAGTACAATTAGGTTTTTCATCAATACAAATCAGTTTCAAAGTGAAAGTGAAAATCGTGAAAAGAAAAGCATGTCAAGAGGGCAAAGTCCCCGCAAGGAAAACCTTGGGCGTATGCATGCAGTATGAAAGAGGCAAAAGGCAACTAAAATTTCTCTATGCCAAAGACCGAATCCCAATAGGCACAGGGTAGAGGAGGTAGTTTTACCTCGAGCTTTTCAGAATCCCTTATGGGCTTCCTTATATCTGCTTCCATCTCTTTCTTTATGGTAAGTCATAAGCCAGCATGATGGTCAAGACGGACCTAGGAGATTGCACCGTGCGAAATCTTGCGTATAAGTTTAATCACTAGCACGTCGACCCCCTTTTGATTAATCAAGAAAGGTCAATGAATCCTCAATGATGGCCGTGTAGGACCCAGTGCCTTGGTAGCTTTGGCAACCTAAAATTTGAAAGACAAAAAAATTAACGCCTCTTAGTAAGGCGCCTTTTATTCAATTAACGCCTGAGTGAAAGTCATCTTTTTCAATTAACGCCTTTAGATAGGTCGTCTTTCAACAAAATTCAAACTCTTTTCCGGAATTAACGACCGTCACCGGGGGCGTCTTTTACATGAATGACGACTTTATCTAAGTCGTCTTTTTTTGGGAAAAAAAAAGAATTGGTGATTTATCCTTTCATGATGTATGCTTGCATTTCTGCATGGACATCTCTGATTATTGTTTGCATATGCGTGCTTGCGTGTTGCATTTCCCTTCATTGGTTATTTCATTTGCCTTATTGATTAAGGGCTTGGCCCCTTGACCCGCTATCAAGGTCAAAAGCAAAGACATCCCTTGCTTATTGAGCAAGGGGCCAAGTCGAACAGATGAATTAACATGTTTGTTCAAGTGTGAACCACAGCTGCAGGTACAGGACAAAGCGAAGAAAAAGCAAAGAACAGCAAAAGTACACAACTACACAAGTGCTCAGGTAACAAAAATTTCAATCTCATATATATATGTGCATCATAAATATCTGAGTACAGGTGTAAGGGTGGAGGAGTACAAGTAAGTCTCTCTCAGCTCTCGCCTCCACCCTCCTCTCTCCTACTCTCTACCTCGTCCTCGCCATCCCGAGGTGGCGCTGGTGGAGGCAGCATGGGCCCCCGTGAAGAAGCTGGAACTCGAACCTGGCTCCCTGCCTCGCTCCTCTCTTGAAGAGAGGAACCCGCTACAAAGGTAGAGCTGGTGAAGGCGTACCCCGCAGCTCGCGTTCGCTCCCGCCCCCGCTGTAGACGCTCCTCAGACGCTCGTAGACGCTCCTAGGTAACGGCTAGCTGAGTCCTCAAGTCTGCCAGCTCACGCTCGCGTGCTGCCACCAGCTCCTGGTACTGGGCACGGTCTGTCCGCTGCTGCTCGTGGTGCCGGTCACGGTCCGCTAGGTGCTCCGCTCGCTCTTGGGCACGCTCCCTCCGCTCCAGCTCAACAGCAACCCGCAGCTCTGCCATGTCCTGAGGCAACTCTTCCCGTCGCCTCAAGGACCGCTCTAGCTCCGTGACGCGCTGCTCACGGATCGCCAACTCCGTCCCGGCCAGGGCAGCCTGAGTACGTGCCGCCTGTAACTGTGTGGCCTGTGAACAGAGGAGTGCAGGTTTCGAGGCGTTTGGATCACTCATGGGATCATCATCATCCCATTCTTGTATTTCTTTCCTGTAAGCATTGTTACTATATGGTATCTACGCTATTATAGCATATCAAGGACCTTGTGGTTCTGATGAACCTGGAATTTGAGTTCCCCTTCATCAAAAACGGTGATAATTCCAGGAAAGTCTTGATCACATGGATAGGCCGTTGAGTCGTTAAAGGCTTGGGACGATGGTTCCACTTTCTGAGTTGATGCGCGGACAAACGGGCTTCGGCTTAGTGTTAGCTCAGAAATTTGGATTCTTGATCAAATCTAGATGGCTTAACAATATTATCCTTTGATTATTTTCTATATTTTTAGTTTGTTTTATCTTTTTCTTTTAGCCCAGCATGCATCATGTAGGACTTTGAGCTTCGTGCTGAAAATCTTCATATTATGGCAATAATGAAGATCACTCGCTCTCGATTGAGTTGACATGAGATATTCCACTCCAAATTGAGTACTTTATTCTCTCTGAAGCCGCTCAGGCTAGTTCTTCGAAAAATGTCCCTTTGCTGGATCTTCATCTCAATTCTCTTTATTTTTCTACAAATCCACCTTGGTTGTAGCACGTACACATTGGCTGGTAACCGCTCTCCAATGGTGCCTCCCTGTCGTGCCCACACGCACATTTTATTTTCTTAGTATAGTCTCCTTCATCCAGCAAATCGATGTTTTCTTGGAATCACCTGGAGTTGTCTCACTCAGAATCTCAGAAAAATTTCTAATGCTTAGTGTCTGAGGCATGTCACATCACACCTTGGCATCTACTTATCAGTTCATTCCACTTCATTGCACTTTCGCTTCATTTCGGCTTACTCCCTTGCAAAGCAGACGCCAAGGCGGGGCAGCTGTAGACACGCCAAAATTGATACTGTATTGACTAAATTTCATGTCACCATATTAACGCCCTAAAGTGAACTTCAATATTTTCATAATATGAAGCCTTTTCTATTTTTGTGTGTGTTTTTACGGTTTTCTTTGCATTTTTGTAATTAACGACGTTATCTAAGGCGTGTTTTAATTAACGACCTAGCCTTAGGTGTGTTTTAAAGAAAGGACGACTATTGTTAAGGGCGTCCATTTCTGGTATTTTACGAATCCCACCCAAATTGAAATCAAAAGAATTAACGTCCTTCCTTGGGGCGTGTTTTTGATTAACGCCTTTCTCTCAGGCGTTATTTTACAATTTTCAAATGAGGAAGGTTTTTATTACTAAAATTGAATCCAGGAATTGACGCCTTTGTCCCAGTCGTGTTTTGAATTAACGCCTTGAATCGGGTCGTCAATTTTAATTAACACCCTTTTGGGGGTCGTCTCTCACCCTTCCGTATCCAGTTTAAACACAGCTTTCCTGGAGAGTTCCCTGCCTTGATTAATCACCTTGCTCGATTGGGGAACTAGAGTCCTTGCTATTAATGATCATTGCTTGTTCTTATCCCATTAGAATACGGTTTTGCACCCTATAATTAGCCCTCTGGGTTGAGCTCGCAAAAGGTTGGATGCAGGAAGGAGGAGTTAGAGAGAAAAAAAAAGAGAAGCAGAGCAGAGAGTTAGAATTAGCAGAACTATTGGTTCGTTAGCGTTACTTGTGTAGAGAGGAGAAAACCATAGTTTCTCTCCTTCCTTGTGAAGTCTTCTGCTCTTCCAGCGGTCATCCTCTTCCTCCTACTGCCAACATCCGTGGGGTTCCCTTTACTGTTGTCAGGAACAGCAGGGAGTTCATCTTATTGTCATCTCATTACATATTTTTACTTGCATTAGCTTTGCATCTTCTCCCTTCCCTAATTCTATTAGGGGTTTTAAAATAACTAAAAGGTGCACACTTTATGCTTCACTTTCATCATCCTATTGTTCTTTTGGATTGATACTATACTCACGTTTGGCTAATCCCTTCTTCTTTTTGTTTGTTCTTTATTTAAGGGTAATCAAGAGGAAAACCCCCTTCATTGGCCGGCCGGTAGAAGGAGGAGGAAAGAATCTGCATCCATTCCGCATCTTCATCTTCACCAGGTATTCGCGATCATCTTCTTTCTTCTTGAGGTAACCCCTCTGGCGATCACACTCCTTATTAGCACCACGTGCTCCCTCACACTCCCTTTTTATCATTATCTCCATTCTTCTTCTTCTTATTATTTTTGTCTTAAAAGTGGATTTTCCATAATCTACAATGAGTTCGGGAGCTGCCAAAGCTACGCGAGAAGCCGCCCGTCAACCCGAAATCGGTCCTCCCGGACCCCATTGTGTCGCCCTTTACCTCCCTGCATGGAGTGGGCCATAATTCATTGCTGTAATATTCATGTATTAACTGTCCCGGGAGTACGAGTTCGGCCAGGTCCGTCGTCCCCATGCCGAGAGCGTGGAGGTATCTTTTTCACTCCCTTATTCGGCATTTGCTTTCTTTCGTAAATACATCTTTTTGCCGCTGGAGTACGAGTTAGGCCGGGTCCGTCGTCCCCACGCCGAGAGCGTGGAGGTTTCATTTTCGCTCCCTTATTCGGCATTTGCTTTCTTTCGTATATACATCTTTATGCCGCTGCTAGAGAGCATGTGTAGGGGTATCTAACTTGCTATATATAGTTTATTACCGCTGCTGCGAGAGAGAGCGTGACCGTCCCGTGACCCGATCCGGGCACAAAAGATAGCTGACCACCCTAGCTCATTGCCGGTTTCTCAACCGCGCATGTCCGACGCTTCCCTCGCTAAGGGACAATCACGAGCTCGTCTAGAGTCTGAGGGTCACATATCATTTTGGAGTCGAGTCTGTGGTCCGTCCTGCATCAATTTGGTATCAGAACGAGTTTGAGTCTAGGGTGTCAAAAAAAAGTGTCATTTACGTCTAGTCATTAGTCATTGTCTAAGTCGTGTTTAGGGTCATCATTGTTTTAAAACAAAAAAAAGTGTGTCTTTTGCATTGCATCCCAATAACCCGGTATATCAAAAGGTGTTGTCCGAACGTTAGGCTACGCCTATCGGGAAGGCCGCACACTTGCGTGAGTGATCTTCGGATCGATTAACTCCGCCATGTACCGAGTTTTGGTTCATTCTAGGTGCATTAGTTAGCATAACATTTTACTTTAAAAAAATGGTCTTGCATCTCCATTCCTAGGGGACCCAACCCCATCTTTGCAACCATGGCCGCATCCTGAGCCTATAGTCCCGATGAAGTGGGCGCAATGTTCCAAGCCATGATGGGACAAGTGCAAAGGTTTAGTACAAGCCTAGATCGGTTTAGTACTAGCCTATATCGGTTTACTATCGGGGTAGATTGGTTGTTCCCGGAGCCACCCCAAGGACCCCTTCACCATGATAAGGACATTCCTTCCTCATCCATGAGAGCTCCAATGTCATCACTCTCTATTTCCGAACTTGATTCGGAACCATCTCACTTGGAACTACCAAAGCCTGAGCCACCCGTATTTCTAACAGGTACTCTTTATATAGTCGAGCCACTTCTTAGATGGCTCAAGGAAGGCTTGGTCCCACCTCTCTTTCCATCCATGGACCCCACCCTACCTTTAGTGTCGGTCAACTCCTTCCATACCACATTTCGATCTAGTCACTATGTTGACACGTTGGACGATCTTGTCATGAGATTAGATTCACAATGGAAGTTGGCGCACCTACTGGCCCGAGGCTTTGACCAACCCGCTAGTATTAGCTTCACCCATCCGGCCTTAGGGTCTATTACCTCCGAGTGCACCGTGGGTTGTGTTACCACAGAGGTTCTTCTACTTCTCCCGCTACCGGACGAGCCCGACTTCCTTACATTTATTCCGAGGGAGGAACCATATCTTCTATACACGGTCCCATCTACCACGATGGATGGAGGTGGCCATCACCTTCATGAATTTCAAACATGGGACTATGTAACGGAGGAACCGAGGGGTCACACATTCTTTGACCCATTCGACCCCTACTCTAGTGGGCCCCGTGACCCATCACTTCCTTCATACCTTATCGAGGAAGTCCACTTTCACACCCCTTACCCATAGGTCGGGCCATCTATACCCACCAAACCCATCCTCGATACACCCACACCCGGCTCTTCCACATCCGGGTCCTCTAGCCCTCTCAAGTTCCCCAAATCCAAAGGGACGTCCATACATGACTGGGTCATACTTGGACGTTTGGATGTTCCCCATGCCACCCATCTCCGGTTACATAACATGCATGCATGGCACACATTCGGGTGTCCTGGTCCGCCGTCACCCATGTACGGGTCGGACTAACACTAGTTTTGTCTCGAGTCGTGCATGAGTCAGTGTGTTTTCTTTGTGTGGTTTTTTTGTGTGGTGTGTTTTGAGTCGATTGTTTGTGTGGTTTGCATACGTGTGTTACTGCATGGTGATTCTACATGTGTCTTGTGCAAGCTCGTTGTCGTTCTCTTATGAGTGTGAAGCGATTAGACTCACTCGAGGAGTTTGGGATCGGTTCTACATTTATACCCGGATCAGTCACCTACAGGGACCCAGCGGTGATTCCTAGTGAGTCTTCGAGCCGCTCCTCCCCTTTCGAGAGTGCCCCACCCGGAGTGTCCACCTCTAGCCCATAGCAGCTTGTGCATATCGAGTATATATGGAATGAGCAGGTGACGATCACTTGGAGTGGAGCATACCCGCGCTACTTGGCACGGTGACGGATCTGTCGGAGTACTCGAGCAGCCGCACCCCTTACTCGACGGGGTCGAGTTCCTCCCACCCGGGGAGAGTTGATGGGAATCGACGCTGAGCATGTACATTTTCTTTTGCATTTATGTCCTTTTAGTTTGTCTTCATATCCTTAAGAAAGTATGTACGCAAATGTACGGCTTTGTAAGCCAATGCGTCATTCCCTTGGATTGTGTGGGTTTTTGTGCAATTGTGTAGTAGGTCCAGCTAGGGGGCCCTCAGCCCTTTCCCATTGATCCATGTCACCTATGTGGGGCTGGTCAACCATCCTAGGTGGCCATCTAGAAGGGTTGAATGCCAATTGACCACATGGGAGACAAGGGGTTAAAATTTTCAAAGGTAGGCTACCTACCCATTCAACCCCTTTACCCTAGTCAAGGGGGCGCCCCATTCCACTTGTATTATTTTATTTTTGTGTGTGTTGATCACACTTAATCTAGGCCATCCACTCCCCATCCCTAGATCTAATGGTGGAGAATGGATTAGATTCATAGCATATAAAAGGGTGTATTTTCCAATTGAAAATTAGTGAAAAAGAAGAAAATTCATTGTGTTCCTTGGAGCTCCTTGCGCCCCCAGCTCTCTCCCTATGGTTTTCCTCTTCCCCAACCCCCATTTCTAGAGTGGATCACCTCTATCTCCTCCCCCTCAATCTCTGAGTTCATCGGTGCCGCCGCCGCCGCTGTTCGTGCTGCCATCGAGCCGCCGCGAAGCCGTCTTCGATAATCTGTCCATCCAGGACAAAGGCAACTTCCAAGAATTTCTGCTCCCACCTCCCTCCTCCTCTGGAGTTGAAATATTCAGGAGTGGTTCACCTCTAGAACCCTTATCGTCACAAAAACTTTCAAGTCAAAATTCCTTCTTTTGCTATTTTTCCATTTTCGTTCAAACTATCATTCTAGTTCTGCCAGATCTCTGTCTACAGTGATAGTTTCCCTGAGTTTTTCATTTCCCGACCACCTTTTGATTTTTATTGGAGCCGCCAATTTTACTGCGAGTTCTGTTCAACCTCCTCTACCTCTCCAAATTTTCGTGGAATTTAGAAAGTTCGTTTCATTATTTTAGAAATTCCTGTCCCAACTCATCTACAGTTCTGTCTGCATCAGTCCAGATCCGACCACAGTCCAGTGTAAACTCTCTAGAAAATCTAGGTCACCATATGTTCCAGATCTAAAAATAGTCCTGGTTTCCTCTTTTGATTTCCTACAACTTTTCTGAAGAACCCAACTTCAGATTCGGACGTCTACCTCACGGTCAAAGGCAATCCACAGGAAAGTTTCTTGTTGATCTGAGGGTTCGGGTACTGTACAACAGCAGCTTCAAAAATAGTTAAGGCCCAGATCCGTGAAGATATAGCATCTCTCTCTAGTCCTATCTTGAAGGATTTTGAAGCAGCTTTCCAACGGCGCCAGTTTCGTCACATTCCGACATCGGTGCTGGTCGCAGCGAGCGATTTTGTCAGGTCGCACACTGAAAAATAGAAACAACAGATCTGTGGCCGGCTTTTCCGACCGGTGCCGATCGGAGTCGCCAGGCCTCCGGCCGGCGAACCAGCGTGCCTCCATCCTTGGGAGCACCCCTCCAGGTGTCTCCAACGCAGTGGTGCCGCCCCTGTCCCACACGGTCCCTCCGAACAGCACGTGGGCCCCACAGTCACGAGTTCGGGTGCTGCCGAAGCTACGCGAGATGCCGCCCGTCAACCCGAAATCGGTCCTCCCGGACCCCATTGTGTCGCCCTTTACCTCCCTGCGTGGAGTGGGCCATAATTCATTGCTGTAATATTCGTGTATTAACTGTCCCGGGAGTACGAGTTCGGCCGGGTCCGTCTTCCCCACGCCGAGAGCGTGGAGGTATCATTTTCGCTCCCTTATTCGACATTTGCTTTCTTTCGTATATACATCTTTATGCCGCTGCTAGAGAGCATGTGTAGGGATATCTAACTTGCTATATATAGTTTATTACCGCTACTGCGAGAGAGAGCGTGACCGTCCCGTGACCCGATCTGGGCACAAAAGAGAGCCGACCACCCTAGCTCATTGCCGGTTTCTCAACCGCGCACATCCGACGCTTCCCTCGCTAAGGGACAATCACGAGCTCATCTAGAGTCCGAGGGTCGCATATCATTTTGGAGTCGAGTCCGTGGTCCATCCCGCATCAACCGGCCTGATGTACTTAGATGTGACTTATGTACATATGGATGTTATCAATGCTTATGATATGATAGGTTTTGGTTTTGCAAATGAATGTGTGAATGCTTGATGCTAACTGACTAACAACGAATCCTAGACTAACACGGGAGAGTGAGAGAGAGAGACGAAAAGCCTTGAATGGAATTGGTGCAAGAGAGATAAAAATTAAGGCAACAGGTAGATAGACGGTCATCCGGACAACTGCTCAAGGTTTCAGACGGCCCCACGGTGGACCGCGGACGCTTGTTCAGCCAAGGCCCCAAAGAAGATGGTAAACGGCCTCCGTTGGACCGTAGAGAATAGAAGCACAGTTTTGCATTGTCCGTCGGATTTGAAAAATGGCCTCCCCAGGACCGTTTAGTCTGCCAGAGAGGCAAAGTGTGGAGAAGGCGCGCAAACAGTCCACGGTAGACCGCTTTCATTTACCCGTAGTCGCTTGATAGACCGCATACATGGAAACTCTGGTAGCTCCGATCGGGACTCTCTTGGAGAGTCCCAACCCGAGGGTAAAGAGTCCTAACCCATGCCAAAGCCTATCCTAACCCGAGTTGGAGCTATCCTACCTCAATCCTAGTGGTATTAGGCCACAAATCAGGCTTTATAAGTAGGAGGGTACTTCAAACTCGTTCTTCACACAACACCTCTCTCTTAAGCCATGAAAACCTTGCTAAACCTCTCCAAAATACCATAAAGAGGGCCCTTGAAGGAAGCTCTATGGGTGGGGGCACTTATGATGGGCCAAAGTCGGCTAGGAAGGAGTATGGGATGCTGCAAAGGTTGACTACCATCCCAAGGCACTTGAGCTCCATCCCTTTGAGAGAGGTAAGTCAATGCAATTTCATTATTTCATTCAATTCCGTCAAAGATGCTCATATTCTTCCTCTCTTATTTTCTTTGCTTTTCTCTTTTTCCTCTTCTGTTCTATTACCCCAGCTTCTCCTTGGCCCAAGGTGCTATTCCACCCTGAAGTGGATGTCTCCCATGATTCATGAGCTCCCCATATCAGTGATATCCATCCTTAGGGCCTAGCACTTGCACCCTCTCCTAGTCTTAGCCAAAAACTACCCCAAGCTTTCATTAGATTGGCACAGCATCACAGCCTTAGTAGAAATATGGCATCCCCAGACTCATACCTTCATCTTCTCATCCTTTAAGGCCACCATCCTATTAGAGGAAGTAGAGACTTACCTATCCCATCCCAGGTCTAAAGTTGGTGAGGAAGACTTAGTTGGTCATATTGTTGCTCCTTTAGATTCTACCCTTATTCTAGGGGAGTTTCTACCCAGTACTAAGGATGTCCGCACCATAGTTGGCCCACATCACATCCATTTGCTATCCTTGAGCCAGTGGGTCATAGCTCATTGTAAGAACAAGTGTGGGTGGGATGAGGCCATAGCCAAAGCCATTTCTATCTGCCTGTGCGGTGCCATACTCTTCCCTTCTGCCGATCACGTCATAGACATACCAAATCTCAGCACCATTAGTGGACTATGGCGGGGTCTTTCCATCTCTAAGGCCATCCTTTCTTACTTGTACGAGGGTCTTAGCTTAGCTACCCTAGGGGGCCCACTCTTTGGCTCTATGATCATCCTTGAGTGCTGGATGGGGGTCAGGCTGAAGTTCATATCTAGGGAGGATATCACTTCTGTTAGCCGCATCTTTGGGAGCCATCCACTCTTCTTCATCGGCGGTGCCTTCGAGTTCTCTCAGCAGGTGGAGTGCAAGACTACAGATAAGAAAACCAGGGATGAATGGCGCCTCTATATCAACACTCTGCCCCTGGACCGGTTCGAGATGCGCCCATATTTCCTCCACGGCACCACCCTCAGGCTTCCTAGGAGGCTTGGACTTGACTTGAGACTCGTGGGAGACACCACCTTGGCGATGTACAGCCCTCATAGGTGCTTTCTACAGGTTGGACTCACCCGTACTACAGTTCCAACGCTACCCCATTTTCCTGCACTACAGGCAAGGAGACTCGGGACAGAGGAGGACGAGCAGGCAGTCAGGAGCGCCCTGATTATGTGGGAGGTCAGTAGGGTACGTACCATACCAGCAGAGGTGACAGAGCTTCAGGAGGAATACCAGGCCTATGTGAGTGAGTTGTGTGAGATTCGACCTCGCGGGGATGCCCGGCTGAGGATTGAGTGATTTTTATTTTATGATGTATAGAGACCTATGGATTGATGTTGATTTGCTTGATCTTGAATAAAGGAATGGAATGTATTGGCCTTCTCTTTTGTGCATTCGTGTGGATTGAGGTGGTTCTCTGGGAAGAAAGTGGTCCACAAGAGACCGCTTAATGAGTTAGGTGATCCTCATTTGACCGTCAATTTAAGCAAGACGGTCTTAGCTAGACCGCTCAATGGATGGGTGTGAGGACCTGAGCGATCTATCGAGTGACTGTTTAAGCACATGGGACGGTTGGTGAAGGACCGCTTTAAGAAATAGCGGTCATACTCAGACCGTAATGCCCTGGGTGAAAAGAAGAGCAAGTGGGCTCGTGAGATATGATTCTGGGAAATAAAGGCAGCCTTATGGACAC
Organism: Amorphophallus konjac; assembly: GCA_022559845.1. NCBI lineage: Eukaryota > Viridiplantae > Streptophyta > Magnoliopsida > Alismatales > Araceae > Amorphophallus > Amorphophallus konjac. The sequence goes on along the minus strand of CM040120.1, from coordinate 328,566,714 downwards.
CGTCTAGAAGAGTGAAACGGTCAAATTGTGACCGCTTGAGCTGACTGAAACGGTCGCCAAGGGACCGTTTACCTGTAGATGCCAGAATCACCCGTAGACATATCCCTGCACACGCGTTTAAACAAAAGACAGGTTAAATCTATTTTAGGCTTAACCCCTTGCCTGCAGCAGGTTAGGGAATGACCCATCCTTGATTTTGAGTCAAGAGGTGAAGCCTTATTAAATAGGTGAAAATAACACATGAGAAAATGACGCATGCCATGAAATGCAGGGGGACTATGTGATAATTTTGAAAATATTTTTTTGTAGTTTTTAAATATATTTGATTTTTTTAAAAATAATTTTTTTTTTATTTTTGAGATATCTGATTTTTTTGGTTTTTTTTTGAAATATCTAACTTTTTTTGGATTTTGAAATATCTGATTTTTTTGACTTTGAAATATCTGATTTTTTTGAAATTTTGAAATATCTGATTTTTTTGGATTTTGAAACTAGCTTAGACCCGGCGACGGGAGACCCGCGCATCTCATTAGGGGTTTCCCAAATACAACGTGCACTATGGGTAACCGTCCATGGCTAGGGTCCAATTTCACTTAACGGTGCCTCTGCTAAGGCCATACCCAGGGTATGATCCAATCCTTGGAAATCAAAAAGAGAATTTGAAAGGAAAGTTGGGGATAGGTATAGAGGTTTTTAGGGCTTGAGTTCTTCTCATGACAACCCCCTTTCAAGAGATTCGGTCTGTTGCGCCGGGGCTTTGTGTTCGTCATCGAACCTTCTTCCGCTCTAGGCACGCGTACGATCGGGCTCATGACGTCCCGTGGGAAAACTATACTGCCACTCTTGCCATGCCTAGTTTTATTCGGAGCAGTTATACTTTTGAGCTTCGAGCTTTTGGATGAGCTTTTAGCTTTTGCCTTGATTTTTTCCCCTTTTCTTTCTCTCGTTTTATGATTGCTTCATGCAGAATCAGGTCATAAAAGACTGCTCCTATTTGAGACTTCTTTTGTATCGGGATATCTAGATCGGTCCTCGCCCCCCTTTATTCACCACTTGCCCCTACATTCGGCCGAAGAGAGAAAAAGAACAAGGACCTTCACTTTTCCAAATATGGCCAAAGGAGAAATGGTGTCGCGTAAAAAAGGGAAAGCCCAACCTCGGAGGTCGTGTAGTGTGTGAGTGTTGTGCTAGGAATCTCCCTTCAAGATCAAGGAGAGGAACACCTCGCCACCGGGCCGTCGCTAGCTCGACTCTAAGAATAAAAACGTTTGAGGTACAACCCATTCCACGCATGAAATAATTCTTCGCCCTCCGCATTGATTAGATGGTATGCATTCCCAGGATAAACCTCCTTGACTATGAACGGACCCTCCCAATTGGGTTACAGCTTAGACCTAGGACCTCCTAATCGAATAAATTTACGCTTCAAAACTATATTTACCACTTGAAATTTTCTTTCAATGGCCTTCTTTTGAAAATGACGCGAGGCACCCTTTTGGTAAACGGAGACATGATTGGCCGCATTATGTCTCTTCTCGTCCAAGAGTTCCAGCTGGACTAGCAACGCCTCTCGACGTTCATCAAGATTAAGTTCTTTGTCAAGCTGCACTCTTAGAGAAGGAATCAAAATCTCATACGGGAGTACCGCCTCCATCCCATAAGTGAGAGAAAAAGGAGTTTACCCCGTGGGAGTACGGACAGAGGTGCGATAAGCCCATAGAGCTTCTATTAGTTTATCGACCCAGTCAGCAAATTTATGCGACTCGCATGTTTTCTTGATGATTTTAAGAAGAGTTTTATTGGTGGCCTCGGCTTGGCCATTGCCTTGGGGGTAGTATGGTGATGAATGATGCAATGAAATATTGAACTTCTTACAGAGGTCCCGGAGTTCTTGTGACGCGAACTGAGGCCCGTTGTCAGTGACGATGTCGCTCGGCACTCCAAACTGTGAGATGATGTTCTTCAGGATAAAGAGGCAAACTGTGGTAGCTTTGATCTTCGCGTATGCTTCGGCTTCAGCCCACTTGGTGAAATACTCCGTAGCGGTGAGGATGAAAGATTTCTGTTTGGTTTGGGAGTTTGGATCACCTAGTGGACCTACAATATCAAAAGCCCACATGGAGAATGGCCAAGGAGCAGAAATAGGATGGAGAGATGAAGCAGGAGCGTGAATCTTGTCGGCGTGGAGTTGGCATTGAAGACACCTACGGTCATATGTGGAACAATCTTCTTCTAGGGTTGGCCAGTAATAGCCCTACCTAAGAATCTTTTTCGCCAAGGCCTGACCATTAACATGCCCTCCACATTCACTTGAGTGAGCTGCTTCAACAACTTTCCAAGCCTCATCATCATCTAGACACCTCATAAGAACTCCATTAAGAGCACGCCTATACAATTCTTCTGCAATGATTGTGTATCTGGAGGTGACTCTTCTAATGGCCTTGCGCTGCTCGGTGTTAGCTGATTCTGGGAATGACCCATCCCTGTAATATTGCTCGATCTCGTGATACCAAGGCAATTCCTCTTCTTCTAGGATCTCCTCGAGCTCAGTTAAAGACACCGCCTTCAAATCTTCCTTCTCAGCCTTCTTCTTTACAGATTTTCTAAGGTTATCAAACCATGGATCCTGAAGGGAAGGAGCATCTAACTGCTGGACCACAATGGTCTTAGTGGTGCGACTGAGGGAAAAGGAAAGGGAAGAAGCAAGCGACACGAGTGCATCGGCAAGAATAGTCTATGATCGAGAGGTGTGAATATAAATCAACTTGTGGAATTGCTTAGCCAAGAGCGTGACCAGATCTTGATAAGGCTTGAGCTTAGGGTCACGGGTGCGATAGGTAGAAAGAACCTGACGCAACACTAACTGAGAATCTCCTATAATGTTCAAGTATCGCACGCCCAGGACATAGGCGTGCTTCAATCTGGCAAGGAGAGCCTCATACTCAGCTATGTTGTTGGTAGCAGGAAAAGCGAGCTGGTATGCAATGGGAATAGTCACTCCTTCCGGAGTGAGGAGAACAGCACCGATCCCTCGACCTTGAGAATTAAGTGCACCATCAAAATGCAGTGACCAGAAAGGATGATGAGTGAGCACAACAAGGTGTTCATCAGGGAACTCATCCTGGATAGAATCTGTACAAGGGACAGGTAAATGAGCAAGATGTTCAGCAATAGCATATCCCTTGATTGCCTTCTGAACAATGAAGGTAATATCAAATTGGAGAGGAAACTCTACCAGCGAGCCAACCTACTAGAAAGGGTAGGTTTTTCTAGGAGATAGCGAATTGGGTACATTCTAGAGATCAACTTAACCTCATGGGCAAGGAAATAGTGTTTCAATTTTTGAGCTACCCAAACTAAGGCTGTGCAGGTCTTCTCCATAGCAGTATACTTAGCTTGTATAGGATTGAACAACCTAGAGAGGTAATAGGCTGCGCTTTCCTTCCCTTTGTCGTCCACTTGTGCCAGGATAGCTCCTAGGGAGTCCTCAATAACAGAAATGTATAAAATCTGGGGTTTTTCAGGAACAAGGGGTTGCAAAACTGGGGGATTAGATAAATAAACCTTAAGATCCTCATAGGCCTTTTGACATTGTTCGTTCCATTCAAACTTGGTTCCCGCCTTCAGCAGTTCGTAGAATGGGCATCACCTTTGCGAATGTTGAGATATAAACCTCCGAATGAACTGCAAGCACGCAATCAACCCTTTAAGTTCAATAATATTCTTAGGCGGTGACATATCCAAAACGGCCTTTGTCTTGTTCGGATCAATTTGAATTCCCCGTTTGCTAACTATGAACCCTAGTAATTTCCCTAATCATACTCCAAACACACATTTCTTTGGATTCATTTTCAATTTGTATTCTCTAGCCCTTTGTAACACCTTGTCCAGGATAGCGGGGTGTTCTTCCTTTGACCTTGATTTCACCAGGATATCATCCACATAAGCTTCCATATAAACGTGCATCATATCATGGAAGATTGCCATGATCGCCCGTTGATATGTGGCACCCGCATTCTTCAATCCAAATGGCATGACTACATAGCAGTAGGTGCCCCAGGGCATGGTGAATGAGGTCTTTTCTTGATCCTCCAGAGCTAGATGGATTTGGTTATACCCTGAATATCCATCCATAAATGAGAGGACTTCGTACCCGGCCGTGTTGTCCATCAACACGTCGATATGAGGAAGTAGAAAATCATCTTTAGGACATGCCTTATTCAAGTCCCTAAAATCAATGCAAATTTGAACTTTTCCATCCTTTTTCATCACAGGGACTATATTTGCCACCCATTGAGGATACAAAACAACTCTAATGAACTTGGCATTATGCAATTTATCCACTTCTTCTTTTATCCTTAAGGCCATATGGGGGTGGAATCTCCTTGATTTTTTCTTAACGGGCGTTGCCCCTGGCTTGAGTATAAGTCTGTGTTCCACAAGGGTGGGGTCAAGGTCCGACATGTCCTCGTAGGACCAAGCAAATGAATCATTGTACTACCTCAAAACCTTGACCAATTCCTCTTCAACCTGACGAGGGAGATTAGTTGAAATGATGATAGGCCTGGGGTCCTCTTTTGTTCCAAGATTAACCTCTTTCGTGGGTTCATCCACTACCAACGACGGCTCGTCGAATCTCTTCAAACCTTGTGCGTATAAGTCAGCAGTGTCACCCACGTCGCTATCCTCATAATCGATCGAGTCTTTCTCATCTATGATCTCATAAACACCTAAACCATCATCGCTCCATGGCACGTCTAGCTCCTCATCATCCTCCAGGACGATGGATTTTTCTACAAACTCAGGACATTTAAGGAGGGTGTGACAACGTTGAGCAAGATCTTGTAGGAACGTATCAGAAATGGCTTTAGAATAGCGCGTCGCCGGGGGCATAGCAAACGTGGATGGGTTGGAGACACTAGAACAAGATCCTGCTTCACTAGACCCGACCAACTCTACTTTCCTAGACCCAACAAGCCCTACATCTAACCTAGGGGATAGAAAATCTAGTGGAAGGGAAACGGGGGCCTCATGCCCCTGGGAAGAGGACTGACAAAACATAGCATAATCCTCCACTAAAATCTCCATTTTAAAATTAGTGTTTTTTTTTGGAGACTGGTGGAGACCATGCAACAAGGTGGACCAGAGGGGGGAGGAGGAGGAGGAAGTTGAAGGGGGAAGAGAGACGGAAAAATAACATCAAAGAATGGATAGGAGGAGGAAAACCACCTGGTTGAGAGATCAACTGGTGGGCAGCGCCCACATGAACATGGCACAATCAACACCTCCGTTGGCATTTCTGTAAAAAACGGATTGATCATGATTGGAGGTGAGCGGGGTATAGACTCCAGCTCTTGAAAAAGGGAAGCAAGGCGGGAAGGTGACCAAGAAAAGACAATATGGGAGCTCCCATCTTCCCGTGGACTTTGGTAAGCTGGCTCTGCTGGCGTGTACTTCACAAGTTACATCTCAGATTTTCTCAAATCTTCTTCTTCATGGAACATCTCGATAAAGGCTTCAGAACAATCCATGGCATCATCAACCGGCCCCTTTTGTAGCAACGGCGGCTCGATCACTGTGCAAGCAGTATTTTCTTTCTCTTTCTAGCAAGGTGGCGTCTTCAGAGTGTCGGGCTGTAATGGCCCCTATACAAAATGTTGGCGATAGTCCCAGGTCAACGGCCCTGAGTCTCCCAACACTGATAATGATGACTCTCGGTAGCCGAGGCCTCTTCTACTCATTTTTCTGCCCCTCGGGATAGGTTTAGTCTGCCCCTGTAATTGAGTGCCGAGACCCAGGCCTGGTTGAAAACCCAGTTTCAGTATCATACTCCAACCTTTGGAGTCTATTATTTTGGGCTCCACCTTAACATTAATTGGTGCAATAGTGGTCTTGCGTGACGCATATGCCCATGGAAAATTCAAGTCCATTACAGACAAGACCGGCTTATTGCTCGGCCATAGAGTTGGCAGAATCTTGTCAGAAATAGCTTCAACGGATTGCACCGTGGAGATGCTCTTTACTTTGACCACCCACCCCTGAAATGGAAATTTGAGGCATTGGTGAGCAGTCGATGGCACAACATGCAGGTTGTCGATCCATGGATGGCCTAGAATAGCTTGTAACATTGGATCAATATCTAACACATAAAACTCCACGGCCATCAACAATGGCCTGAGGTCGGCCTGAACAGTTACCACCCCATGTCATGCTCTCCTGGAGTTGTCATAAGCGGCTATAGTCGTTGGAGTTGGCCTTAGCATATCTTCATAAATATTGCAGGCACGCAGAGTGCTCAAGGGACAAACATTTATCGAAGCCCCTGTGTCCACGAGAGCTGCATCGACCACCACTTTATTTAAGGTGATTGAAATGCAGAGTGGCATCTGGCGTGACTCCGGGGGTGCCAATTCTGACTCTGAGAAGGAGATGGCCGGCCCCTTTGTAATTGTAGCCAAAGCCGATGGTAAACTGTCTACCGCCACATCCTCGTTGACCATGACTTTTTGGAGAAAAGCTTTTAAAGCTTCTTGGTGCAGCGTGGATCACCTAATCAACTCCAAAACTGAAATCTTGGCCGGCATCCGGTCCAAGTGTTGCAATAAATCATACCTTGTGCCAGGTAAGGGGTCTACTTCTTCTGGTTCGACTGTTGCTGACGGGAACTGAGGGTTGGATGTAGGTGCACCAGTAGAGGGATAACTTCTCTGAAATAAACGCTCGCTCCGGAGGGCAAGGTTCTGTGCTGGCACGGCGTTTGATGGACTCCTGTCTGGCCTAGTAGGGTGAGTGGAAGGGACAAAGGCAGTAGAGATGACGATGGAGGCAGGTCTGACAGGCCCTGGTGGGAAGATGACAGGCGAAGGTTTAGGTGAGGGGGTGACAATGAAGGGTATAATGGGTGATGGTGCGAGGATTGGTGAAGTGGTAGGCGATGTGGTGGGAGTAATGAAAGGTCTGGAGGGAATGGTGGGTGCAGTGGGGGTTAAAGTGGTGGGCCGAATGATGGAGGGGATAGAAGGTGAAGGGGGGTTGTTGTATGTGTGGTGGAGGGCCAAAAGACAAGTGGAGTCTCATCATCATAGGACCACCCAGCGTTGGGAGTTGGGCGGTGGACAATATTTACTTGTGTCGGTGCCGGCGGCTGTTGTTGTGGACCAAGCGGGTGGTTTGGCATTGGGTCCTGATGAATCCGTAACTGAGGTGCAGGCTGCTGCTGCTGGGGTTGAGGTTGCTGCTGTGGCGGCGCCGGCTGCTGCGGCCTCGGCACCTGTCTTCTTCTTTCTTTAATATCTTCAATCAACTTGTGCATTAGTGCCCAGTCAATTCTCTGTCCTTCATGCAGATCATAAACAAGATCGCGGAACTGATAGCACCTCTCAATAGTGTGCCCGAGCTGTCGATGATATATTCAATATCTGGATTGGTCGGCAGCCGGATTCCAATTTGGGCGTTCCGGAGGAAGCTAAAGATCACCAGTGTACATGAGGGGAGAAAAAATATCCGGGAGAGTTTCAGGAAGTGGAGGGTAATGGGCTCTCTTGGGACCCGGGCGAGCAGGTGCATAGCCATTCGGTGGAGGAACATTGTGGTACTGTGGCTGTTGAGGCGGTTGTGGTGGCTGAGGTTGCTGAGGAGCGGGGAATGATGGTTGGGTAGCTGGTGGAGCGGTGAACTGGGGGTTGCAGGGAGGTTGCTGGAAGCATGGTGGAGCGGATTGGTTGACAACCTGCACCTGCTCATTCGTTAGGACTCCTTCGGTGACTGGGCCCTGGGATTTTCTGGTAGGTTTAGGTTTCCGGGCCTCAAATAAGGAATGAATCGGGGAGTCCTTGAATTAGGTCTGGATGAACCAGGCAATATTGTACAACTGGTGCATATTAGAAATGTCATTCATAGCTAAGATGTTCCGGAAGGTGGGGGTGGCATTGGAAATCAATAGCTTGACTTTCTCCTCTTCCGGAATCTGCCCGGGCACATGGGAGGCCATCTGCATCCATCTATCAGCATAGGTGGCGAAGTCTTCATTAGCTTTCATCTTCTCGGCCACTAGATCAGTAAAAGAATACTCCGGGCCCACCCGGTCTTGGAATCTCTGAATAAATTTTTCTTTCACAACTTTAAAACTCTCTGCCTCTTCCAATGGCAGAGTGTAGAACCATTCCAATGCAACCCCGTCCAACGAGCGGCGAAAAAGATACACCATGAGGCGGTCGTCATATTCAAATTGTGTCGACTCATATAAGCACTCCCTTATATGAATGAAGGGGTTGCCATTCCCATCGTACTTCCGGTATGTGGGGAGCTCCGACTGGGGAGGGAAACGGATGTCCAGGAAATTGGGAATGGGGATATCAGCAAGGGATTGTGGGCCGACCCGCTTGTGAAGGAGGTCAATCTGCTACTGCATGGCAGCCCACTTGTCAAGAAGTTCCCATTCCCAGGAGGGAGGAGGCAAGACTGGAAGGGTGGACCCGGTGTAAGGGGCCGAAGGATAGACGGACGGAGGGGGAAGCCCGTAAGAGGGGTAATGGGCCAAGGATGGGCCCATATCTACGTGAGCCAATTGAGCAACCCCCGCTTGAGAAGGTAAGAGATCAGCCGGGTGATGGGAATCGACGCCAAGAGCACTAACATTTTTTTTACATTTGTGTCCTTTAGTTTATTTTTATATCCTTGGGAAAGTATGTTCACAATTGTAAGGCTTTATAAGCCAATGTGTCATTCCCTAGGATTCTTTGGGTTTTTGTGCAAAAGTCTAGTAGGACCAGCAAGGGGCCCCCATCTTCTTTCCTATTGGTCCACCTAAGTCTTAGGGCCCATGTGGGGTCAGTCAAAGGTCCAAGGCGGGCTTCTAGATGGCTTGACCATTCAAGGGGATAATTGGATTAAAAAGTCTAATATTCCAACCCTTAAAGTCCAAGATGCTTCCCCCTTATAATATAGTTTATCCCATGTTATATTTTTTATTTTTTTTGGTCATTTGACCACATGGGGAAGAAAATTTCCTCTCTCCCATGAAATTCCTAGCCCCCCACCCCTTGCCATTCTCTATATAAGCCTATGTATAGTGTCATTAGAGATTTTAATGAAGAATTAAGCATTTTTGCCAAGAGCAAGCCTAAGGGCACCCCTTGTCTCTCCCCCTCTCCCCCTTTGCAGATGGATTTCTGCTGAATCTTGGGTGTGAAGCCCTCTCCTACATTCTCCTTAGCCCCTCTGAGTTCTTCTCTGCCGCCACCGCCGCCGTTCGAGTCGCCATCGCGCCGCCACCGCCACTCGTCGGAGTTCTATCTCCATCAGGATATAACCTCACCTACAAACTTTTATTTTTTTTTTATGGTTTTATGTTAGAGCCCTAATTTTTAGGGTTTGTTTTGTCCATCTCCCTTAACCGCCAGTTCCAATTTCGTGTCATTTGGAAGTCATTACGTATTTTTCCCATATTTTTGTTTGTCCTCTCAGTAATTTGTCCTTTTGTAGATCTATGGCACAGAGTCACCTTGTCACATTTTCCCCACCCCCTTAACAATTTTCATAAAATCCCAAAAAATTACTCAGTGTTCCACACATATATCCCCTTCCACCATAATTTTCGTGGAGTCTATAAAATTCATTTGACCCTCGGTCAAAGGTCAGTTTTGGGCAGATCCCTTGCTGCCCTGTGTGTCTGTCAGTCCGAGTCAGAAACAAAAATAGTGTTATAGTCATATTCATTTTCAATCCGTTTGGTGGATGGAGCTTTAAAAATGATATGTTGTATATCTATGAGTGCTCTTTCCAACAGTACTAGCCACGCCTCGATCGGCCTCCGGATCTGAGCGTCGTAATTCGTGTCGCCGAGGCCTACAGATCTGTTCCTTGTGCAGGTCCGAAATTACAGTCCAAAAGATATTCAAAAATAAATATCAAAAATCAACTTCAAGAGCCGCCCCTTCAAGGAGTCGTTCAGGGACGCCCTGCCATCGTCCCAGCCAAGCGGCGCCTCCGGAAGATCTCAGGAAGGTGACGTTCCTTTGGAAACCGTTGCTTGCTGTTTAGTGAGTCAACAACCGAGTTGGCGCAACACCGAGTTGGAATAGTGTCGAGTCGGACCAGCAGGCCGAGTTCGTGCCGTGCGCACCTATAGATTGATGTCCGTCAACCCAGGGTCGGTCCTCCCGGGCCCCACTTGTATCCCTTTACCTCCCTGCGTGGAGTGGGCAATAAAATTCACTGTTGTAATTAAATGTTTACCATTGTACCGGGAGTTACCGTAACTGGCCGGGGTCATCTTCCCCACGCCCGGAGCGTGGAGGTATTGTGTTCGCTCTCTTACTTGGCTTTGCTTTACTCGTATTTATTCGTATATGCCGCTGCATGTGATAGGTTATTAGCCCGTTATATCATTTTTATCACCGCTGCGAGAGAGTGAGTGCGACCCGTCCCGTGACTCAATCCGAGTTAACGCGAAAAAGCCGATACCCGAGACTCACTACCTGTTTCTCAACCACGCACGGTCCCACGTCTTCCCTCGCTTAGGGGCGATCGCGAGCTAGAGTCCCAGGTCGCGTGTCCGTCCCGCATCAATTTGGTATTAGAGCGCCAGTTGAGTCTAGGGTGTTTAAAACAAAAAAAAGTGTCATTTACGTCTAGTCATCATCTAAGTCGGTCTAAGGTTGCATCCGCATACCATTGTTCGGTATATAAAAAGGTGTTGTCCGAACGTTAGGCTACGCCTATCGGGAAGGCCGCACACTTGCGCGAGTGATCTTCGGATCAATTAACTCCGCCACGTGCCGAGTCTTGGTTTAGGTCTAAGGTCCTTAGTGTGCATTAGTTAGTGCATTCAAACCTTGCATAGTCGGTCTAGTGCCTTGTCACCAACTGTTGGCATGTCCATTCACTAGCATCCCCGTGTCCCATGGATGACCAAGGGGCCGTATCTTCTGCATGGTGACGATACTATCTAAAATGGAAGGACCACCCGGACCACCCCAAAAGGCTCGTAGCCCGGGACTTCTATGGCTCCGAAAACCCGAGTGACTACCTAGAGTGGGAAGCCGTTATGGATGACTACTTTGAGTGTTACCTTATGTCTGGTCCCATGCAAGTCGACTTTGCCAAAAGGTGACTTTTTTATGAAGCCGTCAAAACATGGAGGCACATCAAATACTTCCGAGAGTATACCCATTGAGTCATGGTGGGAGATGAAGAGAGCGCTTAGGATGGTCTACCTTCCCCGTCCACCTACCTCCAACCAATGGGGGTCATACCACTAGCCAACCCCACCAACTCACCCACAATCAAGTGGGCCACACTTCCAACCAACCCCGCCCCTTCACCTCCATCCAAGTCCACCAAAGCAACCCCAATCAAGTGGCCCTCCCTATCACTTCCAACCAACCACCCCCTGGCACCTCCGTCCAATCCCACCCAATCGCCTCCAACTAAGTGGAAGCCCCACTTATAGTCGAGTCTAGGTCCGCATCCGGGCCGAGTGATGAGGAGTGAATCCACCCCGAGGCCCCTACTCCAACCTGCACCTTAGATAAAATCAAGAAAATGCTTTCGGATTGGTTGGAAAGGATAGAAAGGACACATGCTCCTTCACCACCCGTGAGTGCTCCATTGCCACTTTCTACTTCTGAACTTTATTCGGAACCATCTTATTTAGAGCCACCCAAGCCCGAGCCACCCGTGTTTCTAACGGGTACGCTATACATAGCCGAGCCGCTTCTTAGTTGGCTCAAGGATGGCTTGGTCCCACCACCTTACCCATCTATGGACCCCACCTTACCTCTAGTGTCCGTCAACTCCTACCACACGACATTCCGGTCTAGTCACCATGTTGATACATTGGGTGACCTTATTCTTAGTTTAGGTTGGCAATGGAAGTTGACGCACTTATTGGCCCGAGGCTTCGACCAACCCACTAGTCGTAGCTTCACCCATCCGGCCTTAGGGACCATTACCTCCGTGTGCACCGTGGGTTGTGTCACCACGGAGATTATCTTATTCCTCCCTATATCGGCCGAGCCCGACTTCATACCCTTTTGCCCAAGGGAGGAATCTTATTTCCTACATATGATCACCGTCCCATCTACCACAATGTATGAAGGTGACCATACACACCTTCACGGCTTCCATACATGGGACCGTGACTTGTGGGAACCCACCACAAGGGGTCATACCTTCTTTGATCCCTTTGACCCATTCCCTAGTGGGCCCCTTGACCCTCCATATATACTTCATTTCTTCGAGGGAGTCCACTACCACACCCCTACCCCACGGGCCGGGTCATCTACACCCACCAAGCCCAATCTCGATACACCCACACCCGGCTCGTCCACACCCGGCTCTCCTAGCCCTCTCAAGTCTCCCAAATCCAAAGGGCCGTTCAAGCATGACTGGGTCATACTGGGGCGTCTAGGTGTTTCTCATACCACCAACCTTCGGGTACATAAGATGCATGCATGGCACATATTCGGATGTCCTGGTCCGCCGTCACCCATGTACGGGTCGGACTAACATTAGGTTTGTTTAGGGTCCTTGTGAGTCTTTGTTTCGTTTGTTTGTCGAGTGCATTGTGTGTCTGTGCATACGTTGAGTCGAGTCGGTTTTGTACGCTCGCGTTGTAAGTCCCTTTCGAGTATGAGACTTGTCGGACTATTGGGATCGGTTCTACTCCACATATCGGATCTAGTCACATAAGGGACCAGCGGTGATTCCTAGTGAGTCTTTGAGCCGCCTCCCTCATTTGAGAGTGACCCCACCCCGGAGTGTCCACCTCTAGCCTCATTCCCATGGCAGTGTGCGCATATCAAATCTATATAGGATGAGCAGGTGTCGATTACGTGGAGTGGAGCGTACTCCGCGCTTCCAGGTTCGGTTACGGATCCGTCGGAGCTACTCGAGCAGCCGTACCCCTTACTCGACGGGGTCGAGTTCTTCCCACCCAGGGAGAGTTGATGAGAATCGACGCCAAGAGCACTAACATTTTATTTGCATTTGTGTCCTTTAGTTTATTTTTATATTCTTGGGAAAGTATGTTCACAATTGTAAGGCTTTATAAGCCAAGGTGTCATTCCCTAGGATTCTTTGGGTTTTTGTGCAAAAATTCAGTAGGACCAGCAAGGGGCCCCCATATCCTTTTCTATTGGTCCACCTAAATCTTAGGGCCCATGTGGGGCCAGTCAAAGGTCCAAGGTGGGCTTCTAGATGGCTTGACCATTCAAGGGGATAATTAGATTAAAAAGACCAATATTCTAACCCTTAAAGTCCAAGATGCTTCCCCCTTATAATATAGTTTATCCCATGTTGTATTTTTTCTTTTTTTTGGTCATTTGACCACATGGGGAAGAAAATCCCCTCTCTCCCATGAAATTCCTAGCCCCTCACCCATTGTCATTCTCTATATAAGCCTATGTATAGTGTCATTAGAGATTTTAATGAAGAATTAAACATTTTTACCAAGAGCAAGCCCAAGGGCACCCCTTGTCTCTCCCCATCTCCCCCTTTGCAGATGGATTTCTGCTGAATCTTGAGTGTGAAGCCCTCTCCTACATTCTTTTTAGCCCCTCTGAGTTCTTCTCTGCCGCCGCCGTTCGAGCCGCCATCGCGCCGCCACCACCACTCGTCGAAGTTCTATCTCCATCAGGATAGAACCTCACCTACAAACTTTTATCTTTTTTTATGGTTGTCTGTTCGAGCCCTAATTTTGAGGGTTTGTTTTTTTCATCTCCCTTAACCCCCAGTTCAAATTTCGTGTCATTTGGAAGTCATTAGGTATTTTTCCCATATTTTTGTTTGTCCTCTCAGTAATCTGCCCTTTTGTAGATCTACGGGACAGAGTCACCTTGTTGAATTTTCCCTACCCCCTTAAAAATTTTCAACAAATCCCAAAAAATTTCTCAGTGTTCCACACATATATCCCCTTCCACCATAATTTTCATGGAATCTATAAAATTCATTTGACCGTCGGTCAAAGGTCAGTTTCAGGCAGATCCCTTGCTGCCCTGTGTGTCTGTCAATCCGAGTCAGAAACAAAAATAGTGTTACAGTCATATTCATTTTCAATCCGTTCGGTGGATGGAGCTGTAAAAATGATATGTTGTATATCTATGAGTGCTCTTTCCAACTGTATCAGTCATGTCTCGATCGGCCTCCGGATATGAGCCTCGTAATTCGTGTCGCCGAGGCCTACAGATATGTTCCCTGTGCAGGTCTGAAATTATAGTCCAAAAGATATTCAGAAATAAACATCAAAAATCAACTTCAGGAGCCGCCCCTTCAAGGAGTCGTTCAGGGACGCCCTGCCATCATCCCAGCCAAGCGGCGCCTCCTGAAGATCTCAGGAAGGTGACGTTCCATTGGATACCGTTGCTTGCTGTCTATTGAGTCAGTAACCGAGTTGGCGCAGCACCGAGTTGGAATAGTGTCGAGTTGGACCATCAGGCCGAGTTCGTGCCGTATGCACCTGCAGATTGCTGCTCGTCAACCCAGGGTCGGTCCTCCCTGGCCCCACTTGTAGCCCTTTACCTCCCTGCGTGGAGTGGGCAATAAAATTCACTGTTGTTGTTAAATTTTTACCATTGTATCGGGAGTTACCGTAACTGGCCCGGGTCATCTTCCCCACACCCGGAGCGTGGAGGTATTGTGTTCGCTCTCTTACTCGGCTTTGCTTTACTCGTATTTATTCGTATATGCCGCTGCATGTGATAGGTTATTAGCCCGTTATATCATTTTTATCACCGCTGTGAGAGAGTGAGTGCGACCCGTCCCGTGACTCAATCCGAGTTAACGCGAAAAAGCCGATACCCGAGACTCACTGTCGGTTTCTCAACCGCGCACGGTCCCATGTCTTCCCTCGCTTAGGGGCGATCGCGAGCTAGAGTCCGAGGTCGCGTGTCCGTCCCGCATCACCGGGCCTACAAGAGCCCGCGGCACTGGAGAGGTGGTCCCATAAGGGTCCGTATAGGAGGACGAGGGGAGTGGGGTCTTCCCCTTATCAAGAATCTGATGGGCCGAGCTAGAAGCTTGGCCTATTTCCAAATTGGGGAATCGGAGGGTCCGAGGCTGGGCAGGGGTGAGATCGATGGGAGCAATAGACGTGGCCCCGAGCCCACTGGCTAAAGATGGAGAAGCGGCAGCAGCAGAGATGCCTTGGGAAAAAGCAAAAGATGGGGAGTCCGGCCCCTGGAAAGCCTGGCGAAGAATATGAAGCTGGGTCGGGTCCAGTTGGGCCATCATCTGGAGAACTTGATTGGCTGAATTATGAGTACATGTTGCGCGAGTTTTTGGTATGCCGATTAACCGGGGTGAGGGAAGGGATATAGCGAGGAAGGAAGACATGGGAGTTTAATGTATCTTGGGTATCCTCCTTACAGTTGCATGCCTCTCACAGCGGTATCGGGCACTCTCCTTTTATGGAAAGTCGAAAAGGGTCGAATGGCACGGAAATGTCAGGGTACGGATTAACCGGATAGGGTGCGGGCGTGCTAGTCGATTTCTCAACAGTCACCTATGGAATCAAGGGTTGACCGGGGAAGCGCCACCAGGGCGCGGCATGTAGCCTCGGGCGATCGGGTGACACGTGGAGAAAAGGTATTCCACGGGTGCGAATGCGTAGGCGGTTGTGGGAATCGTGTACTAGATGTCTTTCCCCACCGGCTGCAAGCAACCGGTGTTTATTTACATCGGATTAAATCTGAATACCTTCGTTCTGAGTTGAAGAAAAGTCTGTATATATGTCTGAAGCCGTGGGTAGAGGGCCGGAGCATTCAGTAGCTGTGGGTGCACTTTTGAATGAGGGGTGTTGACTGTGGCTGGGGTATTAGGCACAGATGCCGAGTGGTGTAGATAGAAAACTAAGGGCCTGAACGTGCATGCGAGAGCATTCGTCCAATCGACACTGTTATACTGAGATGTATACTTCCTTACAGGAAAGCCGTAATGGCCAAGGTACAACTGGCGCATGCCACGGGACAACTCTGACGTGCTAGTCGGTCCCCGGGTCGATGCGTGATGAATGAACAAGTATGCATTTTACAGAGGGCTCCTCCCGTGGCGTGGGCCAGGGCCGTGATGCCGGACGGGGGCCTATGACTAGACGACTCGAGGGATGCATCGATCCGGTGTATGGGCGAGGGCCGGTCACGGCTCAAGTAGAGCCGTCGAACACGGCCTCGTGACTGCGGGAGAGCGTGACGTCATGGTATGTGTGTGGTGGCAACCGACGGGCACGTGAGGGGTAACCACGGCATGAGGGACGTTCGCCCTTGTCATAACGTCTCGCACGTGGTGGGTGTTGACTTATATGTTACGGCTAAATACAGCGTGAGGGGAGTGCAAACGACATACCCCCAGCGTACTAAGCTGACAAACAACTCACCCACACACAATTCTCCTTATCTCGTTGTCCGGAGCTGCTCGAAGAAGGCCGGATGTCCCGGGGCTTCTTGTACGTTGTCTGAGTCTGGATGTCCGTATCTAGCTGTGTATCTACCCCTTGAGCTCCTAAGGGATATTTATAGGGGAAGTTGAAGGGTCACAGGGGGTTTACGCGGACCAGCTAAGTAGGCTGAGCTGGTCCACGTAAACCCAAGTGAATAGTGGTGCTTGGGTTATACGTGCTGAGAGAGGGGGAAGGGGTTTACGCGGACTAGCCCAGGGGGTTGAGCTGGTCCGCGTAAACCCCCCTTGGATGCGGTTTACGCGGACCAGCATAGGGGGTTTAGGCGGACCAGCCTGGGTGCCAAGGCTGGTCCGCCTAAACCCCACCCCAGGGGTGGTTTAGGCGCGCCGATTCTTGTTTTTATTTTTTATAAAAAATTGATTTTTTTTAATTGAATGGGGGTTTACGCGGACTAGCCAGGGGGGTGAGCTGGTCCGCGTAAACCCCCCCCCCCCCTCATGGGGGGTTTAGGCGGAGTCGCTCCAAGGAGAGAGGGGGGGCGGTCCCACCCTATAAAATTTGATTTTTTGGGCCCATTTTCTTCCTAATTTGACTAAGAAAGAAAAGGATGAATAGCTGGGGAGGATACGTGGAAGGTTGCGAGACTTGTACGCGTTGACCGGAGGGCGAACCCATCGTGCTGTCATTCCATGCTTCCGCGCGTTGACTCCTCGAACTGGTACGGCACATGAACCACGTCGTAGGACCGTAGATCGGACAAACCTGGGCTGAGTGGGGTCACGGGAGCACTTGGCTGGAGGGAGGGCGCAGCCCCCAGGGAGTTCACCCTCCCTGGGGCGCGCGGCCACGCCCCGGGGCGAGCTGGCCCCGGGCCAGCTGTAACCTCGGGGGACGGCCCCCGGGGGTCTTCTTGTGTTGTTTGGGGTTGTCCTTTGATGGACGCTGAGCTCCGGGAGGCTGGGATGGGCCCATGGGGGCCGTTGTTCTTCGGGTTGTCATAGTCGCCCGGAAGGTGTTCGGGTAAATGCCCAACACACCCCGGATTGCCAAACGACTTGGGTAGCTGACTGAGGGGCCACACGGCAGACCTTGGATTGAGGATAGGAGCTCGTGGGAGTTAAGAGGGGGCATTTTGTAGACGTGGGTAATGTCTTGGGCTGTGTGCCGTGTTGCACGGTGGGTTGACAGGGTAGCCTCGGGTTGGCCCGAGTGCTAAAGTTGAGTGGCTCGTTGCCACGTATCTAAGGGTCGGAGGTGGCCCCAACTTACTGGGGGATCGTTGTAGGACCACATTAGTGTGCTGGAACCATGGGGTGGCCCGTGGTTTTGTGTAGAAGGGCTGGAACATATGCACCCACACGGTGTTCGGTAATATATCGAAGACGCGTGTGTGAGCCGTATACACGTGCTGCGGGCCTCCAAAGCCTGTAGTTGACTTGCTCGGGTCTCCCTTTGACCTTGGAGGGTTGAATAAAGTATCTTAGAGTGGGCCCGCGGCTCTTTCACTGGGTGCCACTGTTGTGCATCCCTTGGTTTTGATGATGACAATAGGATATGTTTGATTAATCAAGTTCTATCTTGTTTCATAACAAATACAAGTGGTTTGATTGTTCCTTCAAAGTATTGGACTCATTCAATTTACCTCTGATAAGTTAAGTAATTTCAGGTCCACTGAAATCCAAGTGGAATCAACAAATCAGAAGAAGTGTCAAAGGCCGCTTGTCGACCAGGGAAGTGGTTATGGTCGACCAACGAACTCAACCAGAAAAGCATCAGATCATCTGTCTTCTGGAAGCATCTTGGCTGTCGACCAAAGCCCCGCCTCTGGTCGACCACAGAAAAGACAGAAGCAACAGACAGAACTGCTGGCCATCTGGAAACTGCCCCTTGTCGACCAGCGACCAGGCTGTGGTCGACCAACGGGCGACGTGAGTTTCAGCCAGAAGAACCGGCCGTCTGGGGACTGCCCATTGTCGACCAGCGACAGGGTCATGGTCGACCACGGGTTTATATATCGTCCAAAACCGAACTCTAACCGAATTCTGTTTTGGTTCCTTAAAACCTACAAATGGTTGTTGCAGGTTGTTGGGCTGCTCAGGAGATAAGATTCCGCACGGGAATCAAGGAAACAATCTTGCTTAGAAGTGGTCAAACTCGTTCTAACGATTGGATTTAAACCGATCCCTGTTTTCTAGCAGATTGGCGCTCGATCTGAAAATTGAGCGGGAAGAGTTTTACTCTTGATAAAAGGGCTGTATGAAAAACAAAAAGAACACACATCACGAACAAGGAAGCGGTGAGAGAGCACGGAATAGAAGCCAAGGAAGATACACACAGAAGAGGAAGAAGGAGCTCTCCACCAATCAAAAATCTGCAGAAAGGTTAAAGGCAATCTCATTGCTGCAGAAGGAAGACTTAGCTCAAGACTGTGTGATCTCCAGCAGCAGAACAATCGAAGGCAACTGACTGGAAGATCAACAGGGAGTCTAGGCTTCTTCATAAGCGTGATCAAGTCCCAGGCTGAACACCTATTCTTCTACACACGCCAATATTCAGTCCTGTCTTTCATCACCTGTTCTTATCATCTTTTCATTTCTGATTACAATTATTGTCAAGCTGTGAGGCAGCAGAATCAAGCTGTGTGTCAGCAGGTACAAGCTGTGTGTCAGCTGTGTTTTGGTTGAGATCAGAGATTCTCATAGTGAAGCCTTGCTTGAGTTAAGCAAGGGGTGGATGTAAGTCTCAGGAAGAGACTGAACCACCTTAAAAATCCTTTCTTGTGGTGTGCTTGTGTGTGTTTGATTTCCTATACGTATGCTTGCATCTTTACTATCCGCATTAGTTCTATGATTCATTAATTACCAGTAGCTCATCTGGTCGATAGTCAGTAAATTATCAAAAGGGGGAAAGATCTATTCACCCCCCCCCTCTAGATCTATTCAGTCCGTATCCAACACGTGGTATCAGAGCCAGGTTCTCCAAAAATGTGGTCTAACAACCAGGAGAGACCGGGCGGACTGAACTCTAAAAGCCTCATAGCTGAGGGGCACTCTGTAACTAGACCTCCATATTTTGATGGAACTGATTATTCTTATTGGAAAAATCGTATGCAGGTGTTCTTACGTGCGCAAGACCACGAGATGTGGAGGGTAGTGAGCCACGGACCTTTTGAGCTACCGGAAGATGAAGAAACCTGGACCAGAGAACAGGTCAGGAAATCAACTGTCAACTGGGGAGCCATGAACGTGATGCAGTGCTCACTACACCCCATAGAATTCTCAAGAGTTTCCCAATGCGCAACAGCCAAAGAAATGTGGGATCGTCTAAAGGTAATCTACGAAGGTACTTCCGAGGTAAGAGAGACAAAAGTAAATATGCTAGTCTCAGAATATGAGATGTTTAGGATGAAAAATGATGAAAGTATTTCTGAGATGTATGCCAGATTAGTACAATTGACTAATGGCTTGAAGAGCTTAGGGAAGACATACAAAGAGCAGGAATTAGTGAGGAAGATTTTAAGGTCTCTCACATCGATGTGGCATACCAAGGCCACAGTCATTGAGGACTCAAAGGATCTCACAACAATGACAGTGGATGAGTTAGTAGGATCCCTGATGGCCTATGAGGTCAATCTGAAGAGAAAGGAAGATGAGGGCAAGAAAAAGAAGCAACTTGCCCTAAAGACTAAGACAAGCACCTCTGAGGTGTCTGACAATGATGACTCATCTGGCTCAGGTGAAGAATCTGGTGAGCCAGCCATGCTTACAAGAAAATTTAAAAAATTCCTGCGGAAGGAAGGTAAAGGATTCAGAAATCCAAAGGGCATGGTAAGGAAGTCATCCCAGTTTAAATCTGATAAACATAAGGCTCCTTCTAACAAACTCATTTGCTACAATTACAGGCAGCCTGGACATATGAAGGCTGAATGTCCAGAAGCTCCTAAGAAATCAAGCTTCAAGTGGAAAGGCAAGAAACCCAAGGCGATGATTAGCACTTGGAGTGAGGAGGAAGAGAGCAGTGAAGAGGAAACAACTTCCGAGGAAGAAGAAGGAAAGCTCTGTCTGATGGCCAAGGGAGACAACAGTGATCTTGAGGTAAGTTCCCCATTTCAAGACTTCTCTAGTTCGGATTGGGAAGAAGTATATTCAGAATTGCTTGATACTTATGAAAGAATAAGAAAGGAAAATAAACATTTGAAGAAGAAGATCAGTCAACTGAATAAAGACAGCAATTCAATGGAAAACAAAACTGAACTAGAAATGGAAATCAAGTCACTGAAAAACAAGCTGAATCAAATGGACTTAGATGAAGAAAACCACAAGAGAATGTCCGAAGAGAATGAAATGCTAAAAAAATGACATTGATGAGTTAAAACTAAAGACTCAAGAATATGAACAGGAAACTAAGTTAAGTCAAGAAAGAAACAATTCACTCAAGGAAGAAAACAACCAACTCCTAAGAGAAATAGAAAGAATTAAGAGTGACCTGAAAAACAAACAGGAGACCTTGGAAAAAATGACTCAAGGTCAAGAAAACTTAAATGCTGTCTTGGGAATAAAAGTAAACTTTCAAAAAGAAGGGTTAGGATACAATCCTACGGCTAAAAAGGAATTCCAAATAAAAACCGTAACTGGGATTGCTGACTCAAAAGGAAAAAGGCCCCTGATTAATCTATACCAAGATAAATAAGAGGATGTAGCTGAATGCTCCTCCAAAAGGAACAATGTCACCAAGGAAGAGAGAAATTTTAAAGAGAAAACAGTCAATCAATATAAGATTCAAAATAATAAACAAGAAACCCAAATTCACAGAAATCACCAAACAAACCAAGGACTAAACCAAGTTAAAAGACATAAATCTGGAAAACAAGATGTCTGGAGACAGGCTGGTCGACAACAGACCCTTCATCTGTCGACCAGAGGATCTGCCAGAACAGGCGCTGGTTACTGGAGAAGCAGTGGTCGACCACAGGTACACCAGATGTCGACCAGAGGTGCTGCCAGAACAGACGCTGAGTTCTGGAGACGCGATGGTCGACCACAGACATACCAAAAGTCGACCATGGCCAGACAAGCAAACAGAAATCACAGGTTTTCTCGGGTAAAACAAAATGAAAACTTGAATACACAAAGGTGGACTCAGATTAAAGAAGCTTTAGAACAAAAGCAACCCAACCTGAACAAGTTCAGAAATAAAAATTTACACTGCTCTAACAGAATCTGGGTTCCCAAAGGATTACTGCAGCAATTTCATAATTTCACAAGCTATCTTGGACCCGGGTACCATTGGGGTCCAAAAGTTTCTGTGTAACTTGTGATGCAGGTGTGTTTGGCAGCTATACACAACAAGTGGTACTTAGATAGTGGCTGCTCAAGACATATGACAGGGGACAAGGCAAAATTCTCCGAGCTAAACTCAAAAGATGGAGGACATGTGACATTTGGAGGAAATAACAAAGGCAAGATCATTGGGAAAGGTAAGGTAGGTAAGACATCTACAAATTGCATTGAAGATGTACTGCTAGTGGATGGCCTGGAATATAATCTTCTAAGCATCAGTCAGCTATGCGACAAAGGCCATCAAGTAGTCTTTGATTCTAAGATCTGTAAAATTCTTGAACCAAATTCGGCTAAAGTTAAGTTTATGGGCAAGAGAGTAAATAATGTCTACATGATAGACTTGGATGATCCAACCCACTCCAACTTGTGCCTCACCGCCAAGAAGGAGGACCTGACTTGGTTGTGGCACCGAAGGCTAGGGCATGTTAGCTACAGGATGCTGCACAAATTGGTTAAGAATAAAATGGTTTCTGGTTTACCTGAAATTTCGTTTGCTCAAAATGTCAAAGTATGTGAATCATGTACCCAAGGTAAGCAAACAAGAAAATCATTCAAAGGTAGAACTGAAAGTCAATCTTCTAGACCACTAGAACTTGTGCACATGGACCTTTTTGGCCCAACAAGAACTGCTAGTCTTAGTGGTAAGAGGTACGGTTATGTACTAGTTGATGATTTCTCTAGATTCACATGGGTAATGTTTTTATCACATAAAAACGATGCCTTTCATGAATTTCAGGATTTTTACAGAAGAATGAAGCAGGATGGAACAAAGGAATAAATCACAGGTTCTCCTCACCAAGGACGCCAGAGCAAAATGGAGTGGTGGAAAGAAGGAATCGCACACTTGTTGAAATGGCCAGAACCTTGTTAGTTGAAGCCAATCTTCCAAGAAGATTTTGGGCTGAGGCGGTCAATACAGCATGTTATATTGTAAACAGGGCAATGGTAAGACCATCTAGTGCGAAAACTCCATATGAGGTGTTCAAAGGTAAGGAGCCATCTCTAGCTCATTTTAGGATCTTCGGTGTAAGGTGTTTTATTCATAACAATGACAAGAGATCATTGGACAAATTTGAACCAAAGAGTGACCCAGGAATCTTCTTGGGATACTCTGACCGATCAAGAGCCTATAGAGTCTACAACACCAAAGATCAGCTAGTTGAAGAATCCCCACATATCACATTTGATGAAAATAATGACTTTGACAAAACTGGACAGGTAGGCAAAGATGAAGATGGGGAATTTCTGGAAGGCAAAGAGGAACCAATGGAGACTGAAGCAGAACCAAAGCAAGGTGATTCCAATGATCAACCCGAAGGAGAGATCATCCCAGGTAACAATTCTAAAAATCTGAGATTTCTCAGAGATCATCCTCTAGATAACATCATTGGAGGAATTAATGAACCGAGGAAAACTAGATCTCAGCTTAAAACAGTTGATGAATTAGATCAGCTAGCCCTTGTATCTCAAGTTGAGCCTAAAAATGTAGAGGAAGCTTTAAGAGATGAATCTTGGATAAATGCCATGCATGAAGAATTAAATCAATTTGAAAGAAATCAGGTTTGGAAACTTGTTCCCAGACCCTCATCTCATCCTGTTATTGGAACCAAATGGGTTTATAAAAATAAGCTTAATGAAGAAGGAGTTGTTATGAGGAACAAGGCTCGGTTGGTGGCTAAGGGGTATAACCAAGAATTTGGAGTTGATTTTGAAGAATCATATGCTCCAGTTGCAAGGTTAGAAGCCATTAGAATATTGTTAGCATTTGCGGCGTCCCATGGAATTAAATTGCAGCAAATGGATGTAAAAAGTGCCTTTCTAAATGGCTTTGTAAAGGAAGAAGTCTTTGTGGAACAACCCCCTGGTTTTGAAAATGATGATCTTCCTAATCATGTCTTTAAACTGCATAAGGCTTTGTATGGTTTAAAGCAGGCTCCTAGGGCATGGTACGACAGACTGAGTTCATTCCTCACCAAAAAGGGCTACACAAGAGGTAAAATTGATCAAACATTATTCTCCAAGACCCAAGGTAAGAATATACTAATTGTGCAAATCTATGTGGATGATATTGTGTTTGGATCCACTGAAGCTTCATTATGTACTGAATTTGCAAATCTAATGACCAATGAGTTTGAAATGAGTTTAATGGGTGATTTACAGTTCTTTCTTGGATTGCAGATTCTACAATGTAGAGAAGGCTACTTCATAAATCAATCCAAGTACATAAAGGAGATGCTGAAAAAGTTTGGCATGGAGAGCTGCAAACCAATAGAGTCACCCATGGGGACAAATGCAACATTGGAGGCTGATGTAAAAGGTAACATGGTAGATGCCAAGAAATACAGAGGTATGATCGGATCCCTACTATATTTAACTGCCTCTAGGCCAGACATTCAGTTCAGTGTATGCATGTGTGCTAGATATCAATCTAGCCCTAGAGATTCACATCTAGGGGCTGTCAAGCGTATCCTTCGCTACCTTGCCGGTACCCAAGAATTGGGTTTATGGTATCCTACTTATTGCAAACTAGATTTAATTTCATATTCAGATGCTGATTATGCTGGTTGCAAAATTGATAGGAAGAGTACTAGTGGTTATTGTCAAATATTAGGTGGATGTTTAATATCATGGGCTTCTAAAAAACAGCATTCTGTGGCACTCTCCACTGCTGAGGCTGAGTATGTCGCAGTAGGGAGCTGTGGTACACAGGTTTTGTGGATAAAACATCAACTCCAAGACTACAATGTAGATCTTGGATGTGCACCTATTTTCTGTGACAACACTAGTGCTATTAATTTGTCTAAAAACCCCATTCAACACTCTAGGACAAAACACATTGAGATCCGTCATCACTTTCTAAGAGATGAGGTCTCCAAAGGAAATTTCATGCTTCATTTTGTAGAAACTGAAAAACAACTGGCAGACATTTTCACAAAACCCCTTAACAATGACAGATTTTCAACTCTAAGAAGGGAGTTAGGAATTTGTAGAATTTCTCCTGAAAATTCTTGAAATAATCATATTCATGTGTTCATTGCATAGATTCTGTCATTTCTGTCTAAGTTATGTCAACTAGGTCTCTAGTACTGGTCAAGTTTTTGAGTTTGGAAAGTCTTGTGTCGGGTGCTACTTCAGCATGCTCTGAGGAACTCTGGTTTATCTACGGATTACTTCCCATGGTCGACCACAGACAAGGCCCTGGTCGACCAAGGCATCAGGACAGGAAATAGTTAGCTCTGGGAATTCGCAGCTGTCGACCACAGGCGATCCAATGGTCGACAACAGGTTTGTCAGAACGCAGTCTTCTCAACAGGCAGGTTCTGTGTCAGCACAAAGGTCGACCACAGGCCACTCCATGGTCGACAAAAGACCTGAAAAAGGGAAATTGGATCTAATCAAGCTGCTGGCTTTGGTGGGAAATCTTCTGAACTTTTTGGACTCTGAGCTCAGTTTTGCTTTACTCACTCATCCTTGTTCACACTTCCTATTCCTTGTGTCTCTATATCTCTTTGTGGCCAACTTATTGTTTTCTATCTTCAGCAAGGACTCACAAATTGAGGGGGAGTAAAAAGTGTAAACTCATTCCTTAATAAATCATTGAACAACCTAACCATATCTTACAAGAAAATCACCAAAGTCATCAATGAGAGTAAAGGTTAAGTGTAGTAATGAGAATTTGACCTGTACTACTGCAATAAATTCAAACCATAACTATGACTCTGACTCAAGACTATTGAGAACTTATGTTTTTAGTAATGAGACTGTTTCTCTACCTGTGTCTGTGTTGGACAGTGAAAATAATCGCTGCTATAGCATGAATGTATATGGAATACGCCATAATTCTGCCTTCTTGGTAGAGCAATGGACTGAGTTCTGAGAAACTACTGTTCTCTATCACAAAGCAAAATTGGCTGAAAAATTAAGTGGGAGACATGTATGTCATGAAGACTCAATCTACCTCTGCCACTCTCAAAATTATTAATTGGGCATCCTGAGTAACTGGGGATATTGGCGTCTGATAAACGTATATCCTCACGGATAAAAAGTGTGTCCCAGTTAAAAATGGAATGGTTAGGCATGCTAAGTAGCCGGGGTTTCTGGCGTGTAAAAAGCGTGTCTCCTCGTGTGGAAAAGCATGTGATAAACCTGACCACAGCTCTTAAATATTTCAAAACGAAAAGGCAACAAAAATGGTTGACCTAATGCACTATATGCAAATAGAGGCATAAAACACTGTTCAGCTTGTTCAGCTAGTAAAATTATCTCATGAACAATATTATAAGTTTAAGGAGCCGTGAGTAAGAAAGTGGATATGGGGAGTCAATTTATTGGGGCAATACTTTCAAATTCTTTGAACCACAAGACCCACTCGAATTTGTCACAAGGTGGTCTTTGAGAAAGGGAGGAAAGGTTACTTAAATGACTTATTAAAGAAAGGGGGTACACTTCGATAATTTCCCAAAATATGAGTTATGCTGATTAAATCCTGACCGCTCGTTTGTTTCATCGCGTTGGTTCACTTTTTGCTGTTGACAAAGGGGGAGAGAGAAGCTTATGTGTCATTGTGTGTCTAGTTGTGTGTCTAGATGTGAGTCTAGATTGTCAAATTTACTGTGTCTACGTGTCCTCAGTGTCTTTATCCTTTTTTTTTGAGTCTCTCATGTAATTAGTGCTATTGTTTTTGAAAGACACATCAAACGAATTGTCTGAATGAAATCTGTGCTATGATAGCCTTGCATGCAATATCAAATGAATTTTATAATCTGTTGTTTGTCACAATGACTCATGGTTGTCATCATCAAAAAGGGAGAGAATGTTGTGCATCCCTTGGTTTTGATGATGACAATAGGATATGTTTGATTAATCAAGTTCTATCTTGTTTCATAACAAATACAAGTGGTTTGATTGTTCCTTCAAAGTATTGGACTCATTCAATTTACCTCTGATAAGTTAAGTAATTTCAGGTCCACTGAAATCCAAGTGGAATCAACAAATCAGAAGAAGTGTCAAAGGCCGCTTGTCGACCAGGGAAGTGGTTATGGTCGACCAACGAACTCAACCAGAAAAGCATCAGATCATCTGTCTTCTGGAAGCATCTTGGCTGTCGACCAAAGCCCCGCCTCTGGTCGACCACAGAAAAGACAGAAGCAACAGACAGAACTGCTGGCCATCTGGAAACTGCCCCTTGTCGACCAGCGACCAGGCTGTGGTCGACCAACGGGCGACGTGAGTTTCAGCCAGAAGAACCGGCCGTCTGGGGACTGCCCATTGTCGACCAGCGACAGGGTCATGGTCGACCACGGGTTTATATATCGTCCAAAACCGAACTCTAACCGAATTCTGTTTTGGTTCCTTAAAACCTGCAAATGGTTGTTGCAGGTTGTTGGGCTGCTCAGGAGATAAGATTCCGCACGGGAATCAAGGAAACAATCTTGCTTAGAAGTGGTCAAACTCGTTCTAACGATTGGATTTAAACCGATCCCTGTTTTCTAGCAGATTGGCGCTCGATCTGAAAATTGAGCGGGAAGAGTTTTACTCTTGATAAAAGGGCTGTATGAAAAATAAAAAGAACACACATCACGAACAAGGAAGCGGTGAGAGAGCACGGAATAGAAGCCAAGGAAGATACACACAGAAGAGGAAGAAGGAGCTCTCCACCAATCAAAAATCTGCAGAAAGGTTAAAGGCAATCTCATTGCTGCAGAAGGAAGACTTAGCTCAAGACTGTGTGATCTCCAGCAGCAGAACAATCGAAGGCAACTGACTGGAAGATCAACAGGGAGTCTAGGCTTCTTCATAAGCGTGATCAAGTCCCAGGCTGAACACCTATTCTTCTACACACGCCAATATTCAGTCCTGTCTTTCATCACCTGTTCTTATCATCTTTTCATTTCTGATTACAATTATTGTCAAGCTGTGAGGCAGCAGAATCAAGCTGTGTGTCAGCAGGTACAAGCTGTGTGTCAGCTGTGTTTTGGTTGAGATCAGAGATTCTCATAGTGAAGCCTTGCTTGAGTTAAGCAAGGGGTGGATGTAAGTCTCAGGAAGAGACTGAACCACCTTAAAAATCCTTTCTTGTGGTGTGCTTGTGTGTGTTTGATTTCCTATACGTATGCTTGCATCTTTACTATCCGCATTAGTTCTATGATTCATTAATTACCAGTAGCTCATCTGGTCGATAGTCAGTAAATTATCAAAAGGGGGAAAGATCTATTCACCCCCCCCTCTAGATCTATTCAGTCCGTATCCAACAGCCACGTGGCGTGGCTTAACGTCGGGGCGCCCCCGGGTGGTCCCGGGCGGCCATGTAGGATACGGGCAATTGCATGTGTCGTATGTGAGTGGCCGGGGTTGACCCCGGACAATTGCATGTGTCGCCGCATGTCACGGCAAGTTGGTTAGGACCCTTTTAGGGACCCGCAGGGTTGTAGAAAGGGCTAGATAGCCCGTGCCTTGAAGGTGTTCGGGGAAATGCCCGAACCCTTACTCCTCGTTATTTTAGCTGAGGAATAGTCCGGGTACAGCAAATGCCCCCCACGGGTCATGCGTCGGAGGCGGAGACGAGGGTGTACGGCCCGTGAAGCCCTCCTTCTAAGTTGTTGTAGTTGTATTTTGACACTTCATATGTCTTTATTTTGTTGTGTTATGTGTGTTGATTTTCTGGTATACTGATTATCTTTTGGGGGTGCCCTATCTTGCAGCTATGGCACGCTTCGGCAGAGATGGGCGAGTCTCGAGGCGGATGACTCGGGAGGAGGATCACTCGGTGCAGCAGACTGATTGATAGATGCCCCCTCTGGGTGTGCCAGTGATCATTACAGTTCGTATAGAGCAGCTGGACTGGGGCCATACGGCAGTGGCTGAGGGTCCGATTGGTGAGAGAGCAGCTGGAGCAGGGGCCGTGGAGGTGGCCAGGAATCTAGAGGCGGGTGGTTTGTATAGTTATGACCGGAGCGGAGGCTATCCATTGGAGTTCCCCCTGGATCGTTATCTGTTTGAGTTCATCCGAAGCTATGTCCCTCCCGGCATGGAGGAGGGTGACTCGCAGATTCCAGGGGCCTGCCGCCGGCTTGAGAGGGCCATCTTGATTGGCAGGGATAGCCTGTAGGGTACAGCCTTCTGCAACTTTCCTAGTTTCTCGGAGGACTACTGAAGGCAGCGTCAGTTTCCCAGTGTTGATTGCCTGGGGTTCTTCAGCATGGTGGAGTAGTCTGGAGTCAGGGTTTGGCCGATTGGCCCCGCTAGCTGGGATTTGCACGGTCACCATCGCGCAGAGACGGAGGGGACCGCTGGGTTGGTATTGGAGCCTACTGGTTTACAGTATGCTGGAGAGGGCTATGATGATCACAGCATGCTGGATGGAGTCATGCGACAGACCGTCACTAGCTGGTACGGTCGCTGGACAGTGATCTCGTCACACTACTACCGCCAGGGTGCCACTGAGTGGCTGATGGGGATTGTCCACCACTATCGGGTGTTACTAGATCGAGCTGGGATCAGGTACACGGTGACTGCCGCTCTGTACGCGTACCCGTGCAACACCGGACTGTTGCAGAGATTGGTAGAGCGTTTCAACTGTCGTTGGAACACTGTGGCAACAGCAGAGGGAGAGACCACACTGGACCTGTGGTCTTTGTTCCGAATTTCTGGGTTACCGATCATCGGCGAAGGATACGAGGAGGTAGTGCTGGATGACCTCCATCGCAGTCATACCGACGGACTGGGAAGATACCGAGTGCCTTACAGTTATCGGTATCTCATGAAAACCTGGAGAGATTTAGCTCTAGCAGGGAGAGAGAGAGCCACACAGACTCCTTGGGTACCACTGAATGTATGGGTCCATCATTTCTTCAACGGGCCATTTTGCCTCTATCAGGAGTTCGCCAGGGACCAGACTCCGTGGGAGGAGTACACTGAGGTGGAGCTACGCTTCCGGACCTACTCCAGATATGTGTATGCACCACAGGAGGGGTGGAATCCCCATGGTCTGCCAAATGTGACACACCTTGCAGCGTATCTGGCATATTGGCTGGCGATTTTTGTAGTTCCCCACGGAGAGGACGGGCTTTTGAGAGCTGAGTTGTTGTGGCCGCTTGCTTGTTGGTCGAGGGGAGACAATTAGCTCTAGCTCCCGCTGCACTGGCCAACATCTACCAAGGACTTGGAGTTCTGGCGGCACACTGAGCGCCGAGGGAGAGGAGTATACTCCTACCGACCCACTATCTTATCGTGTGGGCCGGGTTGCTGTTCCCAGGGTTGGTGACGCGAGGTACCGTGGTGAACCCGACGGCACCGCTCCTATTTGGTTTCACTGGCCAGTCGGATGAGGATGTAGAGGAGCAGCTTGAGGGGGTCAGGAGGGCCCTTTGTTACCTACCCACCCGAGGTGAGGAGGGACTGCCCTTCGACAACGAAGCGAGGGACTCTGGCCTCTTTTTGGGGGCTTCAGGTGGAGGGGCAACCAGCGCCCACCCCGGTCAAGGGGCAGCCGATGCGAGGCCACAGACTGAGTGGATATTGAGCACCCGAGCAGCCGTGCAGACGTTGCATCAGTCAGCGACGAGTTCCTTGGAGCCGTACTACCCGCATCGCTTTGCCAGGAATTTCGGGTACGACCAGGGGATTCCGTCGAACAGGGAGTTCCCTCTGACGGGCAGACAATATAAGGGCAGGGATACCCACCTACTTGCAACGGCCTGGTGGGATTTTTACTGCCGTAAGGAGTCGGAGCGATTCCTGATGTTGGGGCAGGGACGTCAGGGATGATTTGATGTGCACTACGCCTAGTGGTTGTTCGAGCACAGTCACCTCTACCGACAGAAGGCCTTCGCCATCAGGAAGGCAGAGGAGAGTCATTGCTAAGGGAGGATTTGCCCCCTATTGCACTGGATGAGGGGTACCTGAGGACCCGTGTTGCTCGGATCCGCCGAGAGATTGAGCGAGTTGTAGCGCGGTGGCCCCGGAGTGGCCGGGGTTCATCTTCTGGGAGCTGAAGCAGTGGAGGGGCCCTGAAGCCCCTAGAACGGGTATCGGCGACAGTGACTAAGTGAAGGTGTCTCGACCGATGGCACCTAGGGCCTGGTGGGCTCAGTTCTTGGCCGATTGTGGTATCCGGGGCAGAGGGTCGTTGGACCGGGAGCTCCCGCTCGGGAGCTTTGCCGATCAGCGATTGATGACTGGAGATGGCACATCACCCATGCAATCAGGTCAGCTGGACCTGTGGAGTTCGTGTCCCAGGTTAAGTGCGCACGCACTCCACGGGATATTTGGGAGGCCGTCGCGATGGCGGCCAGAGCCCTGGCGTTGGGGTTGGAGCAGCTGGTGCCTTTACCATTGACCCCCTTTGGGGCTCCAGGTTAGGCTTTCCTCCTTTAGCCTGCTCTCTCCCTTTCATTCTGTAATTCTTAGGCACAGAACTGAGGTGTTGTATAATGCTATGTTTGTCGATAGGTTCTGCAATAGAGTGGGACCAGCCCCCCACGGGAACATCCTCAGGGAGTGGGGACAAAGGTCTGCAGCCTAGTCGGAAACGCCCTCGAGTGGGGGTTGCAGTTGCTGAGGCTGGTGAGTCCCCCGGGGGATTCAAAACCGATGGGCAGGTTGAGGCAGGGACGGCCTTGAGTAAGTGTCGCTTCGCCTTCTTTGCCCCTGCTTGGTTTAGCCATGGTAGTTGGCTAATATTTTTCTGTTGGACTTGTGTTTTGTAGCCCCGCCGGAGACGAGAGTGGAGGCAGCTTTCTCGCCCCCTCAAGAGGTGGATCCTCCACCCGAGGAAGGGGACAAGTTCGAGATAGATATGGAGGGGCTCCTTCGTCTGATGGACAAGCCTACACCCCATGTTGAGACCTTCCCCGACTTTGAGTTATGGGAGGCTACTGGCGGAGCCCCTTCGAGTAAGGGCTTCTGATTCTAAGTGTGAGCTGTGATTCACTTGCTTTCGGTTACTGACATAACCGTCTGGATTGTGTAGAGGTGGCAGAGATGTCAGGGGCCAAGGCCCCTGCTAAGATACTGAGCGGAGCGATTGAGTAGGCGGAAGAGCCAGCACCCACGGTGGCCAGTAGTTGTTTGGGTAAGTGTCCAATTGTTGTTGAGGGGATCTTCCCGTTGCGGTTGGACTCTGTTAGCAAGCAAGAGTTATTGACTTGATTTATGCTGCTGGTTTGGCAGGTAAGGACGCGGCGGCTACCCTGGAGATGATCAGGGAATTAGCGGATGCCGGCCTGTCAGTGACCCTGCCATCTTTTGGAGATGAGTCTGGACCGGTGACTTCCGTGCTCCCAGCCACCATTGAGGACATGTTGAGTAGACCACCACCGCTACTGACGAAGGCACCTCTCCCACCTTTGCCGACCATGGTGTCGGCCTATACGGTGGGGCTGGTGGAGTCCTCCAGTGTGGGACCATCAGGTATGTAACTGAGCACTTGATCGCTTTACGGTGGGTTATTTGACTTTCCCACTCGTGCTGAGCTTTGACTGGGATGGATTGCAGGTACCTCTTCCCCTCTGGAGGAAGGAGAGCTCCCTCGGGACATGGATCGGCTATCAGGAGATGAGCCTCCCGTCGCAGCTACTGCTGGGGGCGACGAGGAGTTTGTTGACATTGAGGGGGTTTCTGAAGGGGACGCCCCGAATGGTGAACTCCTTCCCTAGCACCTTCAACTAGGGAGCTATCTTTATGTGAGGCTGGACTTGATAGTGGCCTAATCTGGCTTCCCGATGTACAGGTGCCCCTGATTTGCCCACGGCTGGGGGTTCATCAAAGAGCTTCTCTGGTTCTTCAGGGGGTGGCAGTGCCACAATGGAGACTGATGAGAGCTCGAGCTCGAGCTCTTCTTCCTCGAGGCCTCTTCTGTCGGGGACGCCGAGATAGAGGCGGCATTGGAAGGTATATGCAGCCTCTCCTTGCCTCCGCATTGGCTTTGATACAGAGTTTATGGCAGAGTGCTGACATTTTTGTGTTATGTCCAGGATTGGAGTCTGAGGAGGAGCATGTGTCGGCTCACATCGAGGAGGGTCGGGGGAGCCCTCTATCACCTTAATGACCATCGGGGAGGATCGGGTTACATGGGAGTCCCTACCCTCTCCGACTCCAGCAGGGGATATTGCTGGGGTGAAGGAGAGGTTACCCTCACCGACCCCGAGTGGGGAAGTTGTAGGTGCGGCAGGAGCCATACCAGGTGAGAGTCAGGACCTTTCTCAGGTTTTTCACCTTGTCTTGTCATAGGGAAGCCCTGAACATTGTTGACCTATTTTGTGTTCGATGGGGTCACACAGGTCCTTCCGGTGTGCTGGCTGAGATGGGTCACTCCTCTCTCGAGCTGGGGATCGAGTGGCCTACATCTTTTTCACCACCTGAGCCGCTGCTGGATGCCAGCGCAAGTGCGGCCTTGCTCCAGCGAGCCCAGGGCTATGTAGGGGGTGATCCCCTGCCTTCTCTAGAGGAGCTTCGGCAGTGGCTGAGGGAGTGTACACGCAGCTACCATGGCCTTGGATTCCCTCGTGGGCCCTGGATGTCTGGTTTGGCTGGCATCTGGGTGGAGTACCTACGGTTTCTAGAGGCTTAGGAGCAGCGGGCACAGGGACTGGCGGCCATCCAGGAGGTGCAGGAACAGTATGTTCAGCTTGCGTCAGCTACGACCGAGTAGAGGAGGCTTGCCGACGTAGCCGTGTCTCTTGCTCAGGACCTTGCTAGGCAGCTGAGCGAGGTGACCAGCAGAGCTGAGGCCCTGCAGAAGGCCTTAGAGGAGGAGCGGCAAGCCGTAGAGCTTGCTAGAGTTGAGTGGCGGACTGCCGAAGCCGGAGCAGAGGCCAGCATTCAGCTTGCATCGACCTTGGAGGTGGAGCTGGCGGCTGCGGAGTCCAGCTTGGCGGAGCTGGCGGCTGCGGAGTCCAGCTTGGCGGAGCTAGAGGGGAGCGAGGCCAGGCCGTGATTGTATCACTTCTCTTCCCCCTTTTTGTTATCCGGACTGTATATTTTTATTACCCCAAGGGCATGTCTTGGGCTCCCTTTTACAGAGTGTTAATGACAAACTCTGAATTTTGGTGTTGTTGTTTGCTGAGTTATTCTTCTCCTCAGTCTATGGAATAGGGTTGGGTACAAGGGATGGCTACCACTTACTGTCGGTCATGCTTGACTGTTTTAACACGTACCGGCGTAGGGGGCATTAGACTGGGTTTTACCCGAACTGGAGCTGGGATAAACGACTGAGTGAGGAGAGTGGTGTGACTGGATTTTGGGTACTGGGGACTGAGGGCTGGTTGCTGGGAAGTAGGGAAAAGGCCCTAGCATAGGGTTGGCGTAGGCCCATCAAGACGTGGCGGCCTACTTGGTTAAGGTCGGGAACTAATTCTAGGATGTATCGGTTGTAGATTGACGCATAGGTGTTGGTTGTTTGTATGTCGTTAGCCGGTAGTGTAGCTCTTTTGTGATGGGGACATCACCTCCTGTGCCCACACTCACGGCTTGTCTCCTCGCCCCGAATGCGTCCGACATGGTCTAGTCACTTATCTTGAGTCATATGTTGTATTTCCTCATTTTTATTTGA
Source organism: Amorphophallus konjac (assembly GCA_022559845.1). Taxonomy (NCBI): domain Eukaryota; kingdom Viridiplantae; phylum Streptophyta; class Magnoliopsida; order Alismatales; family Araceae; genus Amorphophallus; species Amorphophallus konjac. Next base: position 328,532,429 of record CM040120.1, on the reverse strand, counting down.
GTCATATCATTGTAAGTTTCCTTTTATTTGAGTCATGTACCTAGGTTAATGAGTCATCTACCTAAGTTGAGTGTCATAGGGTTGATTAGATTAGTTAATGGGCCCAATTCATTAGGCTAGGCCCAGGGGCGCCCCCTACTCCCATGGTTATTTGTCATTGTAGAAGGAGTCATGGACTTTTTGTAAAATGTGGGTTGCCTATATATGGGACCCCATTCCTTCCATTTGAAGTTAATGAATGAATGAATGAATATTTGAATTTTCTAGTGTCCAATTTAAATCTTCTTCTTTTGGTGAGAAGCCAATTGAGTGGGTGAGAAGCCCCTACCCCCCTCTCTCTACCTCTCTCTCTAGGAAGCCATTTTCTCTCTCCTCCACTTTCTCCCTCTAAAACATGGGCCCCTTTGTCTCTCCTCCCCTCCCAACCACCTTTCTATCTCTTCCCCCCCTCCAATAACTCATCCCCAACTCCCCACCACCCCACCTTAACTCCACCCCAGCCCCAAGGGAGATTCCACCACTCCCCACTCCACCCTCCAACCACCAACCACCCACTCCCCTTCCTCAAGCACCCTCTCATCTCCCAAGAGAGAATTCTCCACTCCCCAAGCCCCTCCTTTACCTACCCCACACACCTCTACCCATCCCCAAGACCAGAAATTCATCCCACCCTTAAACCCATTTTCAAATACCCTTTCCCACTCTCCCTTCCAACCAAATTCGCAGCTCTCCCTCCCTCCACCTGCTAGACCTCCTTCCTGCCCCCATTCTACCACTCCCACACCTTGGAACACCCCCTCCCAGACCCCCTCACAGCCAGGGGTTGCCCCCACACCCATCCACCCCATTTCCCATCCCTTCTACCCCATTCCCCGACCACCTTTCACCACCTGCAATTCTCAGGTCGCAGGCAGCAGAGTACCAGTAGATTGTAGAACAGGCCCCGACTTCATCCCAGCGTCCCTGGAAGCCCAAGTGGTACCGTCAGAAGAGTCTTCATGTCCTCTTTGCAACGGTGGTCGTCTCATCCCATTCTGAGTTCGTGGCTGCCCAGAGGAGTCTTCACCGCAGGACTGCGCATCTGCTACCAGACATTCAACCTGAAGCGAGTTCCAGAGGCTCCCACGGCCAACCCATTGAAGATCTGGAGGCGGCGCATGGCTGAGATCATCTACAAAGAGTCTACTTCTAGTATCAAAAAGCAAAACCCCGTTCGGCATCTGTAGCTATGATTTCTTATTTTTCTCCTCCGGGTGCGCTGCTCTGTCCACTCTGGGACTCAACAGACACCTGATCACTGTTTGGGATCTCTCAATCTCCTCTGACATCGTCTGGCTTCTCCGTGGGTCTCGTTTCGAAGAGGACTTGACAAAGATTCCAACGATACCAGCCACGCTTGATTCAGAGATCAGGAGCGCTCGTGGCGGCCCTGTCTTTCTTCTATTGTGGTACCATAGCAGTCAAAAGCAGAACTCAGGGTCCCTATTTGCGGCCCTTCCCCGACCAGCACCGTCAACCAGAAAATACCACAAAAATCGGATGTCATCCTGATCCAACCCCGAAGATTTTCCCAATGGTCTCATCGATAAAAAAATTCGGGAGTGGCCGTAGCAGCATCAATATCAACTGTCTATCCCCTATTCCAGAGAGCGGGCAGAACCGGCGTCTTCCATCCGTTCGATTTCTATTTCAGCTTTTCCCCTCCCCGCCTGGCCGGCTTAAAGCCCCTCCCTGTGGGAGGTAGTGTTTGAATGTAATTTTGGCTTCCCTTCTCCAAGTTCAATCCCCTTGCATGGGGCGTAGTGGTGTAAAACGTTGAACATGTTCAAGCTACACCGGCGCGGCGTGTGGGGAACCCACGCTTCCCCTCTCGCCCACATCTCCGAGCGGGACCTGTTTCTTCAAGCCGGTCGAGTAAGTGCTCTATTCCTTGCTCATATTTGGTGCCTTGTTCTGTCAATATTAGTTCATAGCTCCGCTGGCCCGTGAGAGTGAGTGCCCGATCCGCAAACTACTTTGCTTCAAGAGATCACCGTGGGAGAGTGTGTGCAACCCGTGCCCTTGGCACAACGTCGGCTCCATTGAATTGGGCCTCCATACCCTTGGAAGAACCCTTGGCCTTGCTGGCCCTCTACCAGCAAGGGTCCATCCCTCACAACTTCCACTTGGTATCACCGAGTTACCCCGGGACTTGGGTGAGTGTCGAGTGAGTGGCCGCCGATATCGGTCCGTTTCGATTGTGAATTGTGCTTGCTTGTTAAAGTCCAAGAGCGTGTCACATCAAATTGGTATTAGAGCCAAGTTATAGACTTGTCTCTACTAAGTCTCATCCTAGGGCCATTGCATTTATCCCCCCGTTCATCATGGCCATTTCCTACTTAGCCTACTCGCCACCCATGGACTTCATTCTAGATAGGGATATTATCTTTGATGGATCATGTTCTAGTGATTACCTTAGGTGGGAGGCTACCATAGAAAGGTACTTTGAAGAGACTTGGGTATATGGACCCGCGAGAGTCCTCAAGGCCAAGGGACGACTTCGGGGTCAAGCCAAGGAAAAGTGGCGGAGAATAGAGTGCTTAAGGAGGGTTGAAAGACAAGAACCTATTCACTCATGGGAAGAGATGAAGGTAGAACTTAGAAAGATCTACATTCCAAAATATTCCCACCCCTCCTACTCAAACACCCCCAGCCCGAGGAGCACTACCACTCCCCCATCCCCACCCGGCCAACTTGAGACCACCCTTAGGCCTCCACCCCCACCACTCCCAACAAATTCTCTCTAAACCATCATCACTACACTTCCCCACCAAATCCTCTCCCTTAAGACCCAGATGATCCAAGCATCCACCTCCCCACCTAACCCCATGAGGGTCCCCACACCCCAACCAAATCCCCCTTCCACAACCCTCACTATCCAAGCCCCCTTGGTCCCCACCACTACCCCTCCATCTTCCCCTATACGGGACACTCCCCCCAAAACCGACCAACCCAAGCCACCCCAACCAACCCATCTCCCACTCCCTCCCCCAAAACTCCCATGTCCTAGGCCTCCACTACTTCCCCTCCCTATCCCAAACCAAGTTTCCCTTTACCCTCCACCCCGGATGCACCATACACCAACCATCACCACCCCACCCCAAAAAGACCCTCTCACCTCCTTGGAGGAGGAACCCATACCCGACCCCATAGTCGTGAACACTCCGGACCCTATCCCCACCACGGAGATCACCCATATCCAAGTGGAAAAAGAAACCTCACATGGTGGCCTTCACCTTACACCACCCTCTCTAGTTGGGGCCGAGCTTATCTTAGGAGAACCCCTTATTAGTTGGCTAAAGGAGAGCACAATAAGAGAGATCACGGCCCACGATTTCCCTCCCATGGAGCAAAACCTTCCCATAGTGCCCTTCTTCTCCTATCGCACCACCATCCAATCATCTTACCAAGTGGAAACCTTAGAGGATCTTCTTAAAGACTTAGCTTGGCAAATTGAGCTTACGATCATGTTGACCACAATAGACAACCAACAACGGAGTCTTGACCTCCTACACCTATGTGTCGGGTCCATCACCTTGGTATACACCATTGGTTGCTACACTAGTGACCTCCTTCTATTCCTCCCCACACCCGATGAGCCCAACCTTCTCCTCAATTTGGAGCTTCTTATATCGGGTAGAAAGCCAAACCCTCCCCTCATGGCCGACCCACCCACCAAGAACTTCGGCTCAATTATTTCATTAGAGGAGGATGAGCCACCACCATTTGAGGATCTTGAGGACATAAGGCCTCTCCCCCTTGGTAACCCTTTTCATGATCCCTTTGATCCCTTCCAATGGGAACCGTGGAACCCATGTGACACAACCACCTTACCCATCGCCCCTTTCCTACCTTCACCCACCATGTTGGGCCAAGCTCACCTCCTCCATAACCCATGTAACACCAAAGGAGCCATGACCATAGGCAACACCCACCTACAGATCGAGGAAATGCCCCACCCCATATCCACCTTCCTAGATCCCTTCGACCCTTTCACATGGAAGTTCAAAGGTCGTCCCACATCTATGCCCATGGAAGTCACCTTTGGGATAAGCATGCATGTGTCTAGGCTTACCACACCACTTGGCATGAACACTATGTTGGGTCCATTCATTCTCATCACCCACATGTCAAGTAGGAAACAAGAGTGGTCTATATTCGGGTGTAATGGTCCTCCTTCATTCATCATGGGTCGTAGGCATAATAGGAGTATTCATGGATGTCTGGGTCCCTCGGCATTTGTCACCCCCATACATGATCGGATCACCTATGGATGCCCCGGTCCTCCCCATTCCATCAAAGTCTTCTTAGCGCCAAAGCATGATTGGTCTACTTTTGGTTGCCTAGGTCCACCCATCACCCCTAGAATGTCAGCATTCACAAAATTGCATGAAAACCTTAGCAAGCACATCAGCAAGGAAAATGAGATTTATAAAAGACAGGCTGACTCCCAACGGCGTCACCAAGAATTCCACGTGGGTGACTTTGTGATGGTGAGGATGGAGAGACTCTCCCCGGGAGCCATCTCCAAATTGAGGCCTCGTGGGGCTGGTCCCTTCTAGGTTCTGAGGTGCATTAGCACTAATGTCTATGAGTTAGATCTTCCCAAGGAGTACGGAGTGAGCCCCACATTCAATGTGGCCGACTTAGTGGATAAGGGTCCCACGGTGGTACCTAATGAGGATATTGAGCTAACTCTCATCATTGAGAGAGCACCCACCCGTGAGAAGAGTCCACTAGCCAAGAGAGCCCAGCGTGAGCGAATTGAGCGAATATTGGATGAACAAGTCACTGCCACCAGGAGCAAGGTGTATGAGCGCAATCTCATCAGGAGGATGGATCGGTCTCGTTCGGAAGACTTGTGAGCGATACCACTTCTACACCCTCCGAGGAGGGAAGGACTCTTACTCGATGGGGTAGATTCATCCGCACCCCGGGAGTATGATGGGGACATCACCTCCCGTGCCCACACTCACGGCTCGTCTCCTCGCCCCGGAAGCGTCCGACATGGTCTAGTCATTTATCTTAAGTCATATGTTGTATTTCCTCATTTTTTATTAGAGTCATACCATTGTAATTTCCTTTTATTTGAGTCATGTATCTAGGTTAATGAGTCATCTACCTAAGTTGAGTGTCATAGGGTTGATTAGATTAGTTAATGGGCCCAATTCATTGGGCTAGGCCCAGGGGCGTCCCCTACCCCCTTGGTTATTTGTCATTGTAGCAAGAGTCAGGGACTTTTTGTAAAATGTGGGTTGCCTATATATAGGACCCCATTCCTTCCATTTGAACTTAATGAATGAATGAATGAATATTTGAATTTTCTAGTGTCAAATTTAAATCTTCTTCTTTTGGTGAGAAGCCAATTGAGTGGGTGAGAAGCCCCTATCCCCCCCTCTCTCTCTAGGAAGCCATTTTCTCTCTCCTCTACTTTCTCTCTCTAAAACATGCACCCCTTTATCTCTCCTCCCCTCCCAACCACCTTTCTCTCTCTTCCCCCCCTCCAATAACTCATCCCCAACTCCCCACCACCCCACCTTAACTCCACCCCAGTCCCAAGGGAGATTCCACCACTCTCCACTCCACCCTCTAACCACCAACCACCCACTCCCCTTCCCCAAGCACCCTCTCATCTCCCAAGAGAGCATTCTCCACTCCCCAAGCCCCCCTTTACCTTCCCCACACACCTCTTCCCATCCCCAAAACCAGAAATTAATCCCACCCTTAAACCCATTTTCAAATACCCTTTCCCTCTCTCCCTTCTAACCAAATTCGCAGCTCTCCCTCCCTCCACTTGCTAGACCTCCTTCTAGCCCCCATTCTGCCACTTCCACACCTTGGAACACCCCCTCCCAGACCTCCTCACAGCCAGGGGTTTCCCCCACACCCATCCACCCCATTTCCCATCCCTTCTACCCCATTCCCCCACCACCTCTCACCACCTGCAATTCTCAGGTCGCAGGCAGCAGAGTACCAACAGCTTGTAGAACAGGCCCTGACTTCATCCCGGCGTCCCTGGAAGCCCAAGTGGTACCGTCAGAAGTGTCTCCATGTCCTCTTTGCAACAGAGGTGGTCTCATCCCATTCTGAGTTCGTGGCTGCCCAGAGGAGTCTTCACCGCAGAACTGCACATCTGCTACCAGATAGTCAACCTGAAGCGAGTTGCAGAGGCTCCCACGGCCAACCCCTTGAAGATCTGGAGGCGGCGCATGGCTGAGATCATCTAGAACGAGTCTACTTCTAGTATCAAGAAGCGAAACCCCGTTCGGCATCCGTAGCTGTGATTTCTTATTTTTCTCCCCCGGGTGCGCTGCTCTGTCCACTCTGGGACTGAACAGACACCAGATCACTATTTGGGCTCTCTCAATATCCTCCGACATCATCTGGCTTCCCCGTGGGTCTCGTTTAGAAGAGGACTCGACAAAGATTCCAATGATACCAGCTACGCTTGATTCAGATATCAGGAGCGCTCGTGGCGGCCTTGTCTTTCTTCTGTTGTGGTACCATAGCAGTCAAAAGCAGAACTCAGGGTCCCTATTTACGGCCCTTCCTTGACCAGCACTGTCAACCAGGAAATTCCACAAAAATCGGATGTCATCCTGATCCAACCCCGAAGATTTTCCCAATGGTCTCATCGATAAAAAAATTCGGGAGTGGCCGCAGCAGCATCAATGTCAACTGTGTGTCCCCTATTCCAGAGAGCGGGCAGAACCGACGTCTTCCATCCGTTCGGTTTCTATTTCAACTTTTCCCCTCCCCGCCTGGCCGGCTTAAAGCCCCTCCCTACGGGAGGTAGTGTTTGAATGTAATTTTGCCTTCCCTTCCCCAAGCTCAATCCCCTTGCATGGGGCATAGTAGTGTAAAACTTTGAACATGTTCAAGCTACACCGACGCGGCGTGTGGGGAACCCACGCTTCCTCGCTCGCCCACGTCTCCGAGCGGGACCAGTTTCTTCAAGCCGGTCGAGTAAGTGCTCTATTCCTTGCTCATATTTGGTGCCTTGTTCTGTCAATATTAGTTCATAGCTCCGCTGGCCCATGAGAGTGAGTGCCAGATCCGCAAGCTACTTTGCTTCAAGAGATCACCGTGGGAGAGAGTGTGCAACTCGTGCCCTTGGCACAACGTCGGCTCCATTGAATTGGGCCTCCATACCCTTGGGAGAACCCTTGGCCTTGCTGGCCCTCTGCCAGCAAGGGTCCAGCCCTCACAACTTCCACTCGGTATCACCGAGTTACCCCAGGACTTAGGTGAGTGCTGAGTGAGTGGCCTCCAATATCGGTCCGTTTCGATTACAAATTATGCTTGCTTGTTAAAGTCCAAGGGCGTGTCACATCATTATGGGCTTGAGGAATCGGGACTGAGCTAGCTGAATGGCCTCAGGAGGTATCACAGCCGAGGGCCGTGATCGGGGCTGGGACTGGTTGGCCCACCCGCGAAGGGATCGTGGCTGAAACTGGAGCTGGAAGCTGGCGACTGGCCTGTAAAGGTTGTTGGATTAAGTGGATGGTCAAACTAGAGGGGGAGGGGGTGAATAGGTTGACCCTTTTTAATCTTTGCGAAATATCACACTCAACTTTTGAGTAGCAGAGTACAAATTCAAAATTCAGTAAGTTGAAGGTGTAGAGATCGAACCTAATCAATCATCTAGCGTCACACAGATTTTGCAAGAGATAGCAACCCACAAGTGAACACATATTTTTATGGTGGTTCGGTCTCCCTATGGAGACCTACGTCCACCCCTCACTAAATCAGTGAGGATCCCTGCTGAGCCTTATAGCTTAGTTAAACCGAGGCACAATCCCCTCGACAACGTTGACCAGTACAACTTGGCTAACAAGAGAAACATATCCTCTTAACCAGTTACCCGCTGACAAATAGCTTGAGGGTGTACAAGCCCAAACCCCTTGATCCAAGCACACCCCGCTGGATCAATTCCCCTCCCTCTACTCAAACTAGTACGAGGGAGAATTACAGTAATAGAATTCAAGCTGAAATGAAAAACAAGAAATGAAATCACTGGAAGATGGAAGAAGGAGCTTCAGATCTGGGACGGTGATGATTCTCGAGTCTCAAACTTAAAGATCTGAGAGAAGAGGTGATGACGATCAACTGGCTTTCACTTCTTGGATTGTAGATGAGCTTGCGATGATCAACACCTAATAAACTTCCTCTAATCTTCAGAGAATGCAGTAGCACGCCAGGGGGAGGAAGATAATCTAGGAGCTTCTTCTCAAAAGCTTCTTCTCTGCTCTTGTTCGACTGCTGCTCCTCCAACTTGCATCTCCCATGCTCTCCCAGATTCACGTGAATATTCCTCTTGTGGGCCCCAACCAGATTTTTTGTTAGCCCAATGATTGTTCTCCTCAGAGGCTTCTGGAATCGCGAGGGAAAAAGAGAGCGCATGCTCTTTTAGATGATGTGGCATCTAACGTCAATTACGGCTGGGGTCCACCCAATAATCACTTGATGAGATTCAGATGGCATCAACTCATTGTGACTAAGGGGTTGATGCAGCCTTGAAATGCCCACATAGCCTTTCGTACATAGACCGGATGCGTTGACGCATAGGGTGCCTGCGTCAACCCACTGGGCTGACCCCGAACACTTTTTTATCTCAAACATGAGCTGATGCATCGATGCTGCGATGTTGTGGAGTTGACGCACTGAGTTATGCCAGTGTTTAATGCTTCTGCCTCTTGAACTGATGCGTAGACGCAATCAGCATCCTGCGTAGACCTTGTTTCTTCCTTGCATTCAAGAATAAAGCAGATACATGTGTTAATGAATCAATGGTTAATTCATCAGTTTTGTTGAACCCAACACAAACATCTCATGGTTGTCATCATCAAAACTAGGGGCACAACAATCTCCCACTTTTTGATGATGGCAACTATGAGGTGTATGACATTGCATCTAAATAATAACGTATTGTTCAAATCAACCAAGGAATTCACTTCAGAGACCAGAACACCAGTTCATGCCATTCATTTCATTTAGGTCCAAGGTCTAACATCAAAAAGAAGAACATAAGAACTTTTCTAACAAAAAGTTGGACATTCTCACAGACAATTTCTTTCGAACATTTCACGAAATATGTAAAAGAAAGAAAACTTCACTCAATCACATTTGATGCAGATGCAATGCAATTCCAGGCTCCAACTTGAGTTCATGTCTCTCCCCCTTTGACATCATCCGGAAGGGGAGCAGGTGAGGAAGAGTGAGACTGAAGGATGTTTGCAGACACAGTGTCCAGTTGTTGCTGAAGCCGAGTCATAGAAGATGCTAAACTATCTAGTCTGTCCGAAAATTGATGATCTCTTTGCAGGATAAACTTATGATAATCCTGTACTTTGGAAGGGATACTATCAAACCAGCTGTGTAAAATATCAAACAGATAGTCCACTTGAGCTTTCTGCTGAGATCCCCATTCAGGTGCAGAAGAGGAGGCTTCTGTTGGTGGAGGACAGTACACATCACGCTGATCTTCAAGTGTGGGTGGGAAGTTTTCTTTTAGAATTTTCAAAACATCCATAACCTCATCACCCACTAGAGTGGATCGTTCAAACAGTTTAGCAAGGTCCTTACCAAAAGATGTAATCTTTTCAAACAAGGTCCGAACCTTTTCACTGAACACATTGTTCTTGTCAATCAGGGTAGAATATTTCAAATTCAGCTTGGACTAGTTTTCCTTGACATCATAGTTATATGTCTGTACAGCCTATAGCCTGTTCAAAAATTGTTGATGCAAGCTTTTCAAATTGTGCATTACTGACCCAGCTTTCTGACAAACCTGAATGAGGGATTCCATAAAGTTATGAAGTTTTTTGTCTGACTTGAATTTGTCATGCTTGAACTGTTCCCATATGGTGTCTAATTTCTGCTCAAGATGGGAAATCTTCATTTCCATGGTTGAGCTCAAGTGCATTATGGAAGAATCAATGTTCTTGAACTTCATTTCCAGAAATTGGATCAAAGTGGGATTGATACCGAAAGTCTGATCATGCATGCCAGTATCATAATGAAAATTATTTGGCATTTCTTCCTCAGGAAAGTAGGTAGATTCATGTTCCCTTCGAGGAGAGGGTTCCTGAAAAGGACCATGTATGATCATAATGTCTCTAGTGACAGCTGGGAGGGTTAGAGCAGTATCTGTGACAATATCATCTTGGACAAGATTGGCCTCTTGTTGGTCCACTCTGGCAGGACTAGCCTCTTGTCTGTCTACTCTAGTTGGACTGGCAGCTGGGCTTTCATGTGCTGTTTCTCTCTGTTCTACAGCAGGTGCCCCAGAGGCAGATGCGTGCTTCTGACTTGGCAGTACTCTGATTGGCTGTCCATTCACAACTGTGAATCCCATGAACTTCTAAATGTATGATAAGGAGTATCTATTCCCTTTGGGAATGTTTAGTTTCTTTTCATTTCCAAAGTTCACTCCAACCTTTCTAAAAATTACAGTCAATGGGGCAGCATATGGAAGTGTCCTAGACTATTTCAGACATGTACCCATGGTCTGAATGATAACATCAGTCAATGAAATCTTGATTTGTTTCAACATATAGTATAGCAAGAATCGTTGCATCTCAGTAACTCGTTCCCTACCACTGCTCTGTGGTGTAATGATGGATGTGCAGATATGATGTAGCAGTCTATTAAAGGGAGGGAACCTATTGGCTTTCGGACTAGATAGATATGTCTGCTTGACATCTGTAGGATCACTAGGCTGTTCAGTTAGAAGAGCATAAGCTTCATGTTCATCAAAATGAAAACTATGTAGTTGAACCCCATCCACTAGGTTTTTCCATGATCAGGCAAACAGTTTATTTGTTAACTCAAAGCGGACATTTCTGACTGTTGAAGAAACTTTAGGGATTTGAGGCTCATATTTCAAATTTTGGTAAAATTCCCAAACGAGGGTGGGGTAATATATTCTATGATTTGTGATAAAAGACCACCAACCCTGAAAATCCAAAGTGGGAAATAACTGTGGAAAAACTCAAACATCTCAACATCAGTATCAACAATATATCGAGCAATAAGAACTTTCAGAGGTTCTCCAGTATTGGTGAGAAGAGATGAGTCAAGAGACCTTGCATGTGCATCCGAACTTCCTACAGATTGTTTCCCTTTTTCTGCGGCTGAGGATGAGGACTTTTTGGGAGCATCGTGAGAATCCTTCTGCTTCGCTGCCCTTGATTCTGAGAGTTTTCTTTTCTTTGCCGGCGAGCTCTTCTCTTTCCCTTTACATTTCCGTGGAGCTGACTGAGACGGCGTCTCCTCTTGAGCAGGTTGAAATTTGGTTCGAGGCACAATCGTGCCCTCAGCTGTGATGGGAGCTCTTCTCTTTAGACCCTTCTTCTTCTTCTTGTCCTTTTTCCCTTTTTCCGGAGGTGCCATGGTAGCAAGGTGAATCACACGGCAACAGGGAAGAGAAGTGCTGTGGGAAGAAAAAAATGAGAGAAGCGGAGAGGTAGGAGCCAACAGGGTTTTGGAAAGAGGTGAGGAGGCTGAAGCGTTTACGCTGAGGGGTTTTAAAGAGGTGATCCCTCGGTTTCAAAAAGACAGAGCCGGTTCAATGGGATGAACCGGACTAGGTTGATAGAGCGACCACGCGACGCACTAAAGGACTGAGTCGACGCCACCAAAAAGAAATATGAAGAAAATATTGAGTTAAGAACCACAGTATTGAGGCATTCTAAAGACACTGAAATATGAAAGATGAGATTGCATTCAGCGATTTTTAATAGATAAAATTCAAGTTCTCTTATGAGAGATATGATAAGAGACCCTAATTCATTTAATGATGTAGAGAAAAATAGTCTTAAGAGTTTGAGTTAAGCCCTTGAACAAGAAGAGTATGTGTATGGAATAAAGATAGAACTGTTTGCACACCAGGAACTTTCTCAAATCTATCCCCTAGATTGTTCAATTTCAAGAGAACCTTATAGAAGTGAATTTAACGAGTATTGAAGATGAACTCTATAGGATTTTATGTGAGCTTAAGATCAACCACACACATATATATATATATATATATTTATTGTCATCTTTTCTTTTTATTATATATATATATATTTAATTTTCATTAGCAGTCAAGTGTAGCTAGCATCTTGACATGGGTACACATGTTTATCAGACACCAGAGTCCCCGGTTACTCAGCATAGCTAACTATTCTGCTCCAATGAAACAGAGTTGGCAACTCACATCATGACATGCCTCTCAGCACTTCATTGGTGCATGAAGGTAGTTTCTCAGTGAAAATTTACCATTACTTTGCAACGAATTATTTTTCTTTGGGAACAGAGATAGCAGCTCACATCATGACATGCTCCTTAGCACTTCCTTGGTGCATAGAGACAGTTTCTCAGTGAAAACTAGTCATTGCTCTGTAATTTATTACATATATATATATATATAGGGTTTATTCCTTCAGCTCTTATTAAACCTATTCCGAGTTTAAGGTCAATACAGATATTAAATTCATTTTTCACAAAGTGGTCTCTTTACTTTTGATCATCATGGTTCTAGAGTAGATGAGTTCACAGTTTTATTAAATAGTTCTAAAGCTATTCCATATGCAAAGCACTTTTACGTTCAAGAATTTTTAACATTCAAGGATCATAAGATTTATAAGTCTCCAGCCATTAATATTACATAGAGTCAGTCAGTGAAGACCAAAACCTCTCATAAAGGAATTATCATTTTAACTCCCCCTGAATCTATGACATCAACTCAAATTCCAGAGCTCATGAACCTTCCCTCATACTGAAGATTGATAGGTTCTTCAACTACTATCTAAAGAAATGAATAGATGAAATATGTGAGGAAGAAACGAATTGATGAGAAGTTGAGAAGACTCCAGGCTTGAATTGCCATTTCAGAACAACTTCACACAGCAGCAGACTTTGACGCACAACAGACATTGCGTCAGCTTCTTCTCACCAAATATGTCCTCAATAGGCAGAATTTCCAGATTGCATTGAGTCATCTCCAGTACTGAGTTAACCCTTCTTAAGTGAGCAAGTTGACTCCAGAATGGTTTACACGTGGTTTCTATCAGTGCGTCAACTCAACCACATCACAGCGTTAACTCACTCAACCAATCAGCTGAACTACCAGCACTGTTTCCAGATTATTTCTATCAGTGCGTTGACCCAGCCTCATTACTGCGTTAACTCGGACTTCTTCACCAATAAGCCTATTCAATCAACTACGTGAGCCACACTTCAGGTTCACAAAACACTAATCTCAAGGTGCTAACTTGCTCTCCTCAGCAAGTAAAATCTAGTACAAACTCCCCCTCAGATCATGCATGACAAAAAGTTTTAATGAAAATGCAGTGATTGACATGATGGGCTTTTTATTTATCATGTGTTTTTCAAGACAGAGAATATGACAAAAAATGGAACTCCCCCTAGATTTGTGACTTATTTAGAAACCAAGAGCTTTCAACTTAAGCAAGGCATGTAATCAATTTATTGCTAGGTAAAGTTAACCAATCAAATTCCAAAGAATAAACTGAGCTATCAAGTTAGGCATCAAGATGAGGATTACATAGTCCAAGCTCTCTCTTAAGACAATTAAATCTTTCATTACTCAGAGGCTTGGTAAAAATGTCAGCAATTTGATGTTGTGAGTCTACAAAAACTAATTTAAAGCTTCCTTTATTAACTTCATCTCGCAAGAAGTGATGCCTAATTTCTATATGTTTGGTCCTAGAGTGCTGAATTGGATTCTTTGCCAGGTTAATGGCACTTGTGTTATCACACAAGATTGGGACACACCCAAGATCAGTTTGATAATCTTGGAGTTGGTATTTGATCCACAACACTTGAGTGCCGCAACTCCCTACAGCGACATATTCTACCTCTTCAGTGGATAGTGCAACTGAGTGTTGTTTCTTTGATGCCCAAGAAACCAAACACCCTACCAAAAAATGGCAATAGCCACTTATGCTTTTCCTGTCAAGTTTGCATCCAGCATAGTCTGCATCAGAATAAGATACTAAATCAAGAGTGCAAGATGCAGGATACCAAATCCCTAAATCTCGAGTTCCGGCAAGGTATCGAAAGATACGCTTAACAGAGCTCAAGTGGGATTCTCTAGGATTAGATTGAAAACGAGCACACATGCATACACAAAATTGGATATCTGGCCTAGATGCAGTAAGATAGAGGAGTGATCCGATCATACCTCGATAAGTCTTTGCATCCACTGATTTACCTTTCAGATATGCATCCAGAATTGTGTTGGTGCTCATGGGAGTGTTGATTACTTTAAGATTCTCCATTTGATATTTCTTCAATAGTTCAGAGATATACTTTGCTTGGTTGATAAAGCATCCTTCCTTGCTTTGGGTGATTTGAAGACCTAGAAAAAATTGTAGCTCACCCATTAGACTCATTTCAAATTCTGTAGTCATCAATTGTGCAAATTCCTCACACATGCTTGGTTTAGTGAATCTAAAGACTATATCATCAACGTAAATTTGAACCAGAACAATGTCATTATTTCTTACCTTGGTGAATAAAGTTTGGTCCACTTTACCTCTTGAATATCCTTTTTCAGTGAGGTATGAGCTGAGTCTGTCATACCATGCTCGAGGTGCCTGTTTAAGCCCATAGAGAGCTTTGTCTAATCTGTAAACATGGTTAGGACAGTCTATGCACTCAAAACCAGGGGGTTGTTCAACATACACCTCTTCTTTTATTAGACCATTAATAAACACACTTTTTACATCCATTTATTGTAGTTTTATTCCATGGCAGCAAGCATATGCAATTAATAATCTAATGGCCTCTAATCTAGCTAATGGAGCAAAGAATTCTTCAAAATCAATGCCGAATTCTTGGTTATATCCTTGTGCTACCAGTCTTGCTTTATTTCTTATCACAATTCCATTTTCATTTTGTTTATTTCTGAAAACCAACTTAGTTCCAATTACTGAATGTTCATTGGGTCTTGGTACAAGGTGCCACACTTTGTTTCTCTTAAATTGATTTAGTTCTTCATGCATTGCATTTATCCAACATTCACCTTTTAGGGCTTCAATTACATTTTTAGGTTCAATTTGAGACACAAGAGCCAAATTATCCATTTCCTCAATTATCCTAAAGTGAGATCTAGTTCTAGTAGGGTCATGCAGATTACTAATAACGCTTCATAAAGGATGATCTCTTAACATTCTAACATTGGTTAGAGAATTACCTTCATTAGCATTTGCATTACCTTGAGTGCTTGATTCTGCTAGACTCTCACTTGGCCTTGACTCTTTCTCCTGAAGACTTTCTTCTTCCTTTACTTCAAGAAACTCCCCATCATCCTTGTCCCTGTAAGATTGTTAATTTTCAGATCTAAAATTCATTTCATCAAAGACAATATGTGGAGATTCTTCTACATTTTGAGTTTTGACATTTAGGACTCTATAGGCCCTAGAGTGATTAGAATATCTCAGAAAAATGGTTGGTTCACTCTTAGGTTCAAACTTATCCAAGTCCCGTTTGCCATTATTTTGAACAAAGCATTTTGACCCAAAAACTTTGAAGTGAGCAACAGATGGCTTCTTACCTTTCATTAACTCATATGGAGTCTTTTTGGACAGTGGTCTTACCATTGCACGATTTACAATGTAGCACGCAGTGTTTACCGCCTCGGCCCAGAATTTCCTTGGAAGTTGTCCTTCGATCAGCATTGTTCTAGCCATCTCCACAAGAGTTCTGTTTCTTCTTTCCACCACTCCATTCTGTTCAAGAGTTCTTGGTGATGAGAATTTATGTGATATTCCTTTTGCCCTGCAAAAACCATCAAATTTTGAGTTTTCGAACTCTCCTCCATGATCTGACATGATAGATGAAATAGTATACTTACCAACCTGCTGAACTTTCTTGAAAAATGTCTGAAATTCTTCAAACACATCATTTTTATGAGATAAAAAGAACACCCAAGTAAACCTAGAAAAGTCATATACCAAAACAAAGCCATATCTATTGCCACTTAAACTTGCTGTTCTGGTGGGTCCAAACAGATCCATGTGAACAAGTTCCAGAGGTCTAGAAGATTGGCTTTATATTCTAGATTTAAATGACTTCCTAGTGTGCTTACCTTGAGTGCATGCATCACAAACTTTGTCATTTTATTTAAATGAGATATCAGGCAAACCGTTTACCATGCTGAATTTTGCTAACTTCTGCATGACACTATAGATAGCATGTTCTAGTCTACGATGCCATAGCCAAGCCAGCTCACTTTTGTTCACAGCAAGATAGAGATTATTATGAGCAGGATCATCTAAGTCTACCACGTACATGTTGTTTATTCTTTTTCCAATGAACTTAACATTTTCAAAATGCATTTCAAGAATGGTGCATACAAGAGAATCAAACACAACCTTGTGTCCCCTGTCACACAGTTGGCTTATACTAAGAAAATTATATTCTAGTCCTTCAACAAGTAGCACATCATCAATGGAGTTCAAGGGAGTTTTGCCAACTTTACCTTTTCCAATAATTTTGCCTTTATTGTTGCCCCCAAACGTGACATGCCCTCCTTCTTTCTCAACCAAGAAACAAAATTTTGCCTTATCGCCCGTCATATGCCTTGAGCAGCTGCTGTCAAGATCCCATCTGTTGTGTACAGCTGCAAGGCACTCCTGCAATACACATCAAACGAGGGATTTTGGAACCCAAATATACTTGGGTCCCATTGGACCATATGATCCTGTCAAGTAGGACAACATACTTTTGGGAATCCATATCTGTTATTTTGGAGGTTTTTGAGATGTGGAGTTCATAGGTTTGAGAATTTTTTGATTAGGTTGAGGTACCCTTCGGAATGAATTCTTTGAACCATTTCTGTTGTTAAAGAAGTGTGAGTTTTTATTCTTGTTTCCACTCCAATGACTATTATGAATCCAAGAAGCACTGGGGAACCTAGGACGAGAAGCTCTAGTTGAATATTGAATTCCGGATGGAATGAAGCTTTGCTGCGTAGACCCTCTTGCACGACTGCATTGACTCATCCTCTTATTTCTGAAAGGATACCCATTCTAGAGGGGTATGTGCGTTGACGCAATATAGACATTACGTTGACGCGGCCAGTGGTTTATTTTAGCCTTATTTCTGTAGAAGCCCTTAGACGTAGGTTGAGTAGACGCAGGATAGCCAATGCATTGACGCGGCTGTCTTGTGCCAATCCAATGACTCCTTGAATTTTCATAAGCTTGATGCTGGGTTGATGTACTAGGTCCATGGGTTGATTTGAAGTTTTACTTCTAGACTTAGGCATATTTGTGTGGTGATTGGTATTCAAGGTAGCATTCATTTTCTCTTTGCCCTTTACTTTTCTGGTTTCATCTGTCTGTTTTACTTTTTCTTGATTTTTCTCATGGGGCTTCACTGCAGCCATTAGGTTTTGCTCAGATGTGCCCTATTCTAGAACAAAGGTTACTAGTCTTATCCCTAGATTCTTCTTTTTAGTTGGATTATATCCAAGTCCTTCTTTTCCAAAATTACTTTTTATTCCCATAACAGCTTCTAGGTTGTTTTTGCCTTGTGTCAATTTCTCAAGGGAGGCTTGTTTATTTGAGTTTTCATCTTCCAGACTCTTCAAGCTTTCTTGGAGTTCTAGATTTACTCCTTGAATGGCTTCATATTTTTCTTCAGCAATTTTTACATCACTCTCCAATTTTTGCATTCTGAGTTTCAGGTCATCATGCACTTTCAGTAAAAATTCATTTTCTCTTTTCATCTCTATCAATTGATCTTTACCCAGATCACTTTCAGTAAGAGACTCTCTTAGATGAGTAATTTCAGGCTTCTAAGCACATGCTTTTCTCATTCAAAGAATTATCTTGACTAGTCAAATTTTTCTTCTTCTTCAGTGATTTATTTTCTTTCTTCACATAATCATACTTATCTAGCAATTCATTAAATGCTTCTTCCTAATCACTGCAAGAAAAGTTTTCAAAAGAGGAGGTTACCCCATCCTGATCATCTCCCTTAGCCATAAAGCATAGCTTAACATCACTTTCTTCTTCAGAGGTGCTCTCTTCTTCATCTTCATCTTTCTCCTCGTCACTCCAAGTACTCATCATAGCCTTTGGCTTCTTGTTCTTCCATTTTGGTTGGACTTTCTTCACATTCTCTAGACATTCAGCTTTGATATGACCTTGTTTCGTGCATTTGTAACAAACAACCTTATCAGAATTCTTAGAATTCTCTGATTTGAATTTTGACTTCTTTCTTACCTGTGGTCTTCTGTTCCTTATAACCTTACCTTCCTTCCTTAGAAACTTCCTGAATTTCCTGGTGAGCATTGCTATCTCACCTGACTCATCATCTGAGGTAGATGACTGACTGTCATCTGAACTCTCCTTGCTGTTAGGACCAGCCTTCAATGCAAGTGGCTTCTTCTTTTTCACATCCTCATCAGTTCTTATGAAATTCAGCTCGTAAGCCATCAGTGATCCAATAAGCTCATCAGGGGTAGTGGTAGGAAGGTTTCTAGATTCCTCAACAACCGTGGCCTTGGTGTGCCAAATTGGAGTTAGGGATCTAAGAATTTTCCTGACCAGTTCATAATCACTGTAAACCTTTCCCAGACCATTCACTAATATAGTTAGCCTAGCATACATTTCATATATATTTTCCTCTGGCTTCATTCTAAAAGCTTCATACTCAGAAATTAACATATTAGCTTTTGTCTCTCTTACCTCTGACGTACCTTCATAGATGACTTCAAGTCTGTCCCACATTTCCTTGGCATTGGCACATGAGGACACTCGTGAAAACTCCTTAGGATGCAATGAGCATTGCATGATATTCATGGCTTGCCAATTGATGTTGGACTTCCGAATCTGCTCTTTTACCCACAGTTCTTCATCTCCTTCTAACTGATAGGGTCCTTTGCTCAACACTCTCCAAATCTCATGGTCCTGAGATCTCAGAAATACATGCATCTGATTTTTCCAGTAAGCATAGTTAGTGCCATCAAAGAAGGGTGGCCTATTCACTGCATACCCTTCAGGCATGAGACCCTTGTTTTCCATTCCACTAAATCTCTCTGGGTTGTGAGACCCTTGACAAGAGAGCCAAGCTCTGATACCACGTGTTGGATTAAGTGGATGGTCAAACTAGAGGGGGAGGGGGTAAATAGGTTGACCCTTTTTAATCTTTGCGAAATATCACACTCAACTTTTGAGTAGCAGAGTACTAATTCAAAATTCAGTAAGCTGAAGGTGTAGAAATCAAACCTAATCAATCATCTAGCGTCACGCAGATTTTGCAAGAGAAAGCAACCCACAAGTGAACACAAATTTTTATGGTGGTTCGGTCTCCCTATGGAGACCTACGTCCAACCATCACTAAATCAGTGAGGATCCCTGCTGAGCCTTACAGCTTAGCTAAACCGAGGCACAATCCCCTCGACAACGCTGACCACTACAGCTTGGCTAACAAGAGAAACATATCCTTTTAACCAGTTACTCGCTGACAAACAGCCTGAGGGCGTACAAGCCCAAACCGCTTGATCCAAGCACACCTCGCTGGATCAATTCCCCTCCCTCTACTCAAACTAGTACGAGGGAAAATTACAGTAATAGAATTCAAGCTGAAATGAAAAATAAGAAACGAAATCACTAGAAGATGGAAGAAGGAGCCTCAGATCTGGGACGGTGCTGATTCTCGAGTCTCAAACTTAAAGATCTGAGAGAAGAGGTGATGACGATCAACTGGCTTTCACTTCCTGGATTGTAGATGAGCTTGCGATGATCAACAGCTAATAAACTTCCTCTAATCTTCAGAGAATGCAGTAGCACGCCAGGAGGAGGAAGATAATCCAGGAGCTTCTTCTCAAAAGCTTCTTCTCTACTCTTGTTCGACTGCTGCTCCTCCAACTTGCATCTCCCGCGCTCTCCCAGATTCACGTGAATATTTCTCTTGTGGGCCCCAACCAGATTTTCTGGTTAGCCCAATGATTGTTCTCCTCAGAGGCTTATGGAATCGCAAGGGAAAAAGAGAGCGCATGCTCTTTTAGATGATGTGGCATCTAACGTCAATTACGGCTGGGGTCCACCCAATAATCACTTGATGAGATTCAGATGGTGTCAACTCATTATGACTAAGGGGTTGACGTAGCCTTGAAATGCCCACATAGCCTTTAGTACATAGACCGGATGCGTTGACGCATAGGGTGCCTGCGTCAACCCACTGGGCTGACCTCGAACACTCTTTTATCTCAAACATGAGCTGATGCGTCGACGCTGCGATGTTGTGGAGTTGACGCACTGAGCTATGCTAGTGATTAATGCTTCTGCCTCTTGAACTGATGCGTAGACGCAATCAACATCCTGCGTAGACCTTGTTTCTTCCTTGCATTCAAGAATAAAGTAGATACATGTGTTAATGAATCAAAGGTTAATTCATCAATTTTGTTGAACTCAACACAAACATCTCATGGTTGTCATCATCAAAATCAGGGGCACAACAAAGGCGTCGTAGCCGGAGGCTAGAACTTGGGACAGGAGGTGGCCGACTGGCCTGTGGAGGCGTTGTAGTTGGAGAGTGGAGTTGCGAACTGGCGGCTGTCCTGTGAAGGCGTTGTAGCCGGAACTGGAACTGGAGGTTGGCGGTTGGCCTGTAGATGCGTTGTAGCCAAAGACTTGTTAGGAGCTGGCGGCTAGCCTGTAAAGGCGTTGTAGCCAAAGCTAGGAATGGAGACTGGGTGGCTGGCATGTAGAGGCGTTGTAGCCAAAACTGGAACTGGAGACTGGCGGCTGGCCTGTGAAGGCGTTGTAGCCGAAATTGGAACTGGAGACTGGCTGCTGGCCTGTGAAGGCGTTGTAGCCGAAACTGGAACTGGAAATTGAGCGGCTGGCCAGTGAAGGTGCTGTAGCCGAAACTGGGGTTGAAAACTAGAACCGAAACTAGCACTAGGGATGACCGACCCTCAGGGGTGTAGTGGCCATCATTGTCGTGGAGTGATGTTGAGCTTGCCATCGGGGCATGTCATAGCCGACGGCTGTGTAAGCGAAGAGTTGAGAGGGAGAGAGTGTTTTTTTTCTCTTTACCAGCCCTACCGCCCTTGCGGGTTTTCGCCAGAGTTGGCCCCCTTTTGCTTTTTCCGGTGCGCCCTTGCGGGTTTTCACACCGAGGGGTTACCCGATTTTTACCTAAGGTGCCCTTTCGGGTTTTCACCTTAGCTGGGTTAGTGGCAATTTTTGCACCTATTCGGCTCTCTGTAATGGATTCGACCAGGCCCGCCGAGGTATCTCTATTTTTAACCCCCCATATTTTTTTTGTATATATATATATATATATATATATATATTTTGTGAGACTGCCGTCCATAGCGTGTTGCTGTCAAGGGACGTAACCTGAGACTGGAAGGTATGGGTAGCCGGATATTATTCGACCATTAACAAGGGTTCTTTACAAACCCTCATGTCATGGTGGGGAAGGGCCACTTTGTTATGGCCAGATTTGATTGGAGTTGAGGCTGGTGGATCAGGGGTTGTAGAAGAGAACTGGGATCATGATGAGGTTTAGAGGCTCTGGATTTGCAGGGGATGTAGGATGTAGTGGCATAGAATGATAAGTGTCTGGCAATGTACTGGGATAGAAGTTTATTAGGATGGTGACTGGAAGCTTGACCGTCACAGGGACTGGTTGACTTATGATGTTGAGGCAAGGGCCGAAGGTTGGCCAAACTGAGTGGAAAGGTTGACTGGAAATTATAGGGTTCGTGCTCTAGTAGTGTAAGTTGATTGATGACTGGCTTTGGGTGAGGTCAACGGCCCACCAAGGAATAGGTGGAAGGCCGTTCTGACTGGTGGGGAGAAGAAGATTTTCTCATTATCGGCTCTACCGTCCTTTCGGATTTTCGCTAGAGCCGACCCCCTTTAGCTTTTTCCGACATGCCCTTGCGGGTTTTCACGTCAAGGGGTTTCCCAATTTTGCCTTGGGTGCCCTTTAGGGTTTCCACCTCAGCCGGGTTACTGGCCTTTTTGCTCCCAATCGCCCCCTTATGGTGAGGATGACTGAGCCTACCGGGGCATCTCTAGTTTTAACCCCAATTTTTTTTATGTTTTTTTTACTTACCTGGGAGCCTGGCGGCTAGACTGGTGCCGGTGCAGAAGGGCCTGCGCTCTTGTGATGACGGGAACAAGGGCTGGAGGTTAGTCCCTGAGGAAGCCTGGCGGCAGTTCTGGGGAACCGAGCCGGCTGCTTGACTGGGAATTGAAGACTGGGGAGAGTTGGCCGGTTAGATCCTTCTCGGGGAAGGACCGGCCTCACTGGTGGTAGTTGAGATGTACTCCTTAGTTTGGATGGCATGCAAACTCGTGTTCTGGTGCATAATATAGTTTCATATGTTTGCCGTTGAGAGGCGGGAATGGTCTATGACCTTTGTGATCAACAACCGTGTAAGCCTCACCCTCATAGACATTCTGGATAATATACGGACCTTGCCAATTTTGCTGTAGTTTTCCACTGGAGCGCCTTGCCATGACTTCTTTTTCCTTGATCATGACAAGGTCACCTTCCTTGAAAGCTCGCTGCTTGACGAGCTTATCATAGGCCCGGGCCATGCGGGCCTGGTATACTTGCAGGTGTTTGTAGGCTTCGAGCCACTTGCCTTCTAGATCGGTGAGCACTTCTAGCCTTCTCTGGTACTCACTTTCGTCAGGGCCGGTGAGGCCGGTGTGGATCGCCACACGGTAAGAAGCTAACATGATCTCAATGGGGAACTGGATCTCAATGGGGATAACTGCTTCTATCCCGTAAGCAAAGGGGAACGGCGATCGCCTCGTGGGGGTTTTGTAGACTGTCCGATAGGCCCATAATGTTTCGAAGATCTTCTCACCCCAATCACATTTTCGGTGGCTAACCATGTTAGCCAGGAGCTTACAGAGGGTCTTGTTGAAGGCTTCCGCTAAGCCATTAGCCTGGGGGTTGTAGACCGAAGAGGTTCTCCAGTCGATGTAGAATTTGGCCGCTAACTGGTATATGGCCTTATTCTTGAAGGGTGTCCCGTTGTCAGACACTATGCGACTGGGAGTACCGAATCGGTATATGATGTTGTGCCGGACAAATCTGGCAACGATTTCCCCGGTGACCTATCGCAAAGGGAGAGTCTCCGCCCAACGAGAGAAATAATCAGTGGCGGCCAAGATGTATTTATGGCCCTTGGAAGATGGCGGGAAAGGCCCCGCAATGTCCATACCCCACTCGGCAAATGGCCAGGTGGGGGCTGTAGGCCGCAGTGGGTTAGGAGGTCTTCTGGGTACTGGACCAAAGGCTTGGCACTGGTGGCATGTACGAGCATACTGGATGTAATCCGTGTACATGGTTTGCCAGTAGAAGCCTTTGAGCTTAATGTTGTGCTTCATTCGATCTCTGGCCTAGTGCGCGTAGCACAACCCGGAGTGAACCTCCTGCATGACGGCTCGAGCCTCGACGAGGGAGACACTTCTCATGAGGATTGACTTGTCCTTCTCGTGGACGAGTCGATACAAGGAGTCGCCAATCAACTCATAAGAGGTTGCTCAGCGGAGTAGCTGGACCTTTGAGCTCGGTCAGGGGGAAGCCACCCTTTCTTGAATTTGATGATGGGCGCATGCCAATCATCCTCTTCTGGAGGCGTGTTCTGTTCAAGGTCGTGGACCTCGTAAATGGTGAGACCGGTGTTGCCTTCAAGTGAGCTCGACATCAGCCTTCTATGTTTGATGATGATGTCGACCTCGCCCTCGAGAGGAAGCTTGATGGTCGCGGCCAATTTTGCTAAGGCATCTGCCTGAGCGTTGCTGCTTCTCGGAATATGATATATTTCGAAGAAATAGAACTTCCGGGTTAATCTGGTGACGGTGGTATGGTATGGAACCAACTCTGGCTTCTACACATCATAGGGGCCGAGGACCTGCCGGACTATCAGCTGGGAGTCCCCGTAGGCTTTCAGACATTTAATGCCCATGTGTAGAGCCATCTGGAGCCCAATGAGTAGAGCTTCATACTCACCTTCGTTGTTGGTCAGGGACTTCATGAGGGCACATGAGTTGTACAAAACCCCGCCCTGAGGAGTCAGGAAAACTATGCCGGCACCTACCGTGGTGGCTGGGTCCTGGTTGCTCCGGGTGATCCCTCGGGAAGCGCCATCGAAGTAGAGCTCCCAGCAAGGCACGCTGGTTGTGAGAGTGTTTTGTTGCCAATAATGCAATACATCTTCACTCTGTTCAACTGGTTGTTGTGATTGAGCAGCAAGGGACTCCTCGTCCGGGAGCTCCGAGCTGAAGGGTGAGTCGTCTGGCACTGGATGGGCTACCAAGAATTCAGCCATGTTCTGTCCCTTGATTGATTTTCTGGAGACATAAGTAATGTCATACTCCATTAGCAGGAGTGCCCACCTCCCCAGTCTGCCTGAGAGGATAGGTCATCGAAGGAGATACTTCAGCGGGTCGTGCTTTGATATAAGCTCGACTTGATGGGACAGGAGGTAATGCCACAGCTTCTTAATTGTGAACACTAATGCCAAGCAAACCTTCTCTATAGGGGAGTAGCGGTACTCAACACTGATTAGCTTCCAGCTGAGGTAATAGAGGGGCTGCTCTTTACCTTCCTCATTGATTTGTGCCAACAGAGCTCCCAGCGAAGCGCCCATGGCAGCGATATAAAGGATGAGGGGTTTACCCTTGATTGGTGCCCCCAGGACTTGAGGAGTAAGGAGGTACTCCTTGATTTGCTCGAAAGCCGCTTGGCATTCCGAGTCCCATGTAAACGGGGCGTCTTTCTTCATCAGCTTGCCGAAAGGCGCGCTGTAATCTGATTTTTTCAAGAAATTAATTAGAAATTCCTTAATAAATATATAGAATAAGCTAAATTTTGACTATTCTATAAAAATTTAGAAAAATTATATTCTTGTAGAGGATAACACGTTTAATAAACTTATCTTTTGTGACCAACCCAAATAAAATCTGTAAGTAGGTCGAATTAGTGGGTTAAGCCCAAATTAAACACTTAGTTAACCATACCTTGAGACGTGAAATTCGAGCACAATACTCCATCAAATGAGCCTAAACCGGTGGCAAATGAAAGGCCAGAATGAGAGGATCATTTTCTCTCTATTAATCTCCCGAAACCCTAACCCTAGGAGATGCAATCGGCGGAGTTTGGATCGAGTCAACTTTTGCGGCGGCGTTCACATCAACCCAACTTGCGTGGGAGAATACTCCGCGCATAGAACCGTCTAGAAGGCGTGTGACCTATAAAAATGAAGCTCTCTAACCCTAGAATCGTTTAGAACCAGTGGCGACTACAGAGGAGCTGGATCGAGGGAGATCTCCAGCGATTAGGGGCTGCGTGTACTAGCGCCTTGGGTTTTCTTTCTCCTTCCTTCTTCATCCGATTCAGGTAGGTGATAGCAAGCCAAACCCTACAAATAATATATGGTTGGAAACATCATCGTGTCAGCTTTTCATTGATGTGGAAAGCCCTAAATTTTATCAAGTGTTCTGCGAGAATTTTTGGTTTTAGTGGAAGCATGTCAGAACTAGGGTTATAATTGTTCCCTTTTGATTAAGTAGTAATTTCAGGCTGTAAACATAAAATTGATTCATGCATCTCGTAGAGTTTTTCGTGCTCTTTATTTTGATAGTAAAATCCCCAAATTCCATGCTTTATATCGTGCGAATGTTTTAGTCTAACCCTAGAAACCTCGCCAGAGTCGGGCAAGGCGAAAGGGGCAGCGATCTGTCTGGACTTGTGCGGCCACACGATAGACCGCACATCCAAGACAGGCGGCCTGTTGCTGACCGTTTAAAGGTTTCTATCTCTGATCATTTCCCTGGAACGTGCGGCCGAATACTAACCGCATGTATTTCCTGCGGCCAGTTCCAGACCGCACATCCTTCCTAGCGGCACCCTACCGACTGTCCATCTCCAGCAGGCCTTCGGACCTGAGGGGGCATGAGCGGCCTGTCTGTGACCGTATATGGAGATGTAAGGTCTAGAACCGACCGTAGATCTATAACAGAACAGATTAAATTGTCATTACAACATGTTATGTTAAGTAGATTAGTGGTAAATGGCATGTTAGCAACACACCTAATAAACTGTAATTCATGACAGTAAATAATTCTTGCTGATTTATTTAATTAGAGCTTGATCTTGATTCATCTTTCCAACGAATGTCAATCTAAATTGTGAATCATTTATAATTGAAATGGTTATTAAGTTTACACTTGTTATAACCTTAGACCTGAACCGTTAATCTTGAACCATTATTATCCCCTAGATTTGAATTTGGACTCAATCGAATTATTGTGATTTGAGTTAGTCCGAATTGGACTAACAGGGACATGTGCGGCCGTTAGTGAACCGCATATCCTCCTGAACGGCCCAGGGGCGACCGTTCATCTCTGGCTAATGCCAATTAGTCTTGGCCGATTATCCTTGATCCATCTTCGGCCAATTCCTGATTTGATCAGCCTAATAGACCCTAGGCCGACCAGCAGACCGTGGGCTGGACTCTGGTTCAGTTCCACCCTGCCTATGGCAGCCCGGGAGCCCACTTGGGCGAATTTCTAGATTATTGTTAGGCCCTGTGTTGTGCGGCCAGTAATGGCCCGTACATCTTTCAGGCGGCCCTTAATGGACCGTTCAATTAATGAGCGGCTCTGTCAGGACCGCATATCCTGTCTTCCATTTTGGAAACTTCTGGCCTTGTGCGGCCCAATACTTACCGTTCATGTTGAAGAGCGGCCCTTAATCAGCCGTTCAACCTTCACCTCGCGAAGGCTGAACCCAGCCCAATTCCTATTAGTGCGGCCCTGAGTCGACCGCACAAGTGCTTGAGCGGCCCAGTAGTGACCGCATATCATCCAGAGACGAGTTTTCTCCGTGTTTTATGGTTTTGAATCCAAGAACATGATGGTTCTTGATAACTTGAACTCTTGGACAGAAATTCTGGACAGTATCTCTTCAACTTAGCCTTGGAATGTTCCGAGGTAAGTTTGTACTTGATTGTAATTGGCCATTTTAACTTGATTAAAGTCTAGACAACTTGGGATCTTGGATCTAATAAGTCAATGCCAACGCATCATAGGGGCCCGGTCTGGTCCTGGGGAGAGCGCCCGAAAAGTACTTGTGCCCATGGGAGTTTGTAATGACATGGTGAGGCATTGCACCGAGTGCATGACTAGCGTGATGTCTATGACAATGATCTCTTATCTCTTACTTGAATCGTGTTCTACTTGGTTATATTCTTGCTTGTTGGCCAATTTCCTGCAATTTCTTGTTATATATATTGTTCATAAACTTGCAATTCTTGTAATTATATCATCCTGTCCTATTGTTATTCCATTTCGTTCTTTAGCACTTTCTTTTTATGTTGTTTCATCCGATCGTTATTTCTTTTCTTTCCGTTTCATATAAACATGTAATTAATTGGTTAATCACTTACACTTGCCTGTTGTTACCTACTGAGCGTTCGCTCATATAGTTGTTTCCCCCCCTTTCCAGGCAGCTCAAGTGAAGATTCACAGTTGGATGGGAATGGGCAAGAGTGATGACTTGGAGTGTATCAGCTAGTAGATATATTGTCATTGTTATAGTTATTTTACATCTAGCTATGCCCTAGAGCTTATGATAGTTATTGTAATGAAGTCAAGTTGGGGTTATGCTTGATTATGTTTAAGTCAGTTTGATGGTTATTGTAATAGATTTAGAGTTATTTCTGTTCATGATGTTATGTTAATTCTTAGCTTAGCATGTTATCATTCTAGCGTTTTCTACTGCCAGTCCCGATATTCCGCGTCGGGGCGTGACCTGAGAGGTTAGAAATAAACCTCCGAATATAGGTCAGCCTCCCTTGGAAGGACCTGAGTTCGGTGATGTTGCTGGGTGGTGGGAGCTCCCGGATCGCTTTGATCTTGCTGGGATCCACCTCGATTCCTCGGTACCAGACGGCGAAGCCGAGAAATTTGCCACTGGATATGCCAAAGGCACATTTCATGGGGTTCATCTTGAGCCTATATTATCGGAGACGCTCGAAGACTTGGCGAAGGTCGCGTAAATGGTCTTCGTGCCTTTTAGTCTTGACGACGAGGTCGTCGACATAGCATTCGACGGTGTTGTGTAGCATCTCATCGAATATTTTGGTCATGGCCCTTTGGTAGGTAGCAACAGCATTCTTCAAACCAAAGGGCATGCGTTTGTAGTTGAAGATCCCTTTGGGGGATCTGAAGGCTGTGTGGTTCTTGTCTTTAAGGGACATCTGAATTTGATTATAACCGGACGACCCATCCATAAAAGACAAGGCTTCATGACCGGTTGTCATATCGACCATCGTTTCTGTGATTGGGACTAGGAAGTCGTCCTTCGGACAGGCTTTGTTGAGGTCCCGAAAGTCAACGCAGATGCGGACTTGACCGCTCTTCTTCTTGACTGGGACTATATTGGCGAGCCAGATCGGGTAGATGCACGGCTCGATGAAATCGACCTCTACCATTTTATGGACTTCGGCCGAAACCTGGAGCTCCAGCTCATGGCGCATCCACCGCTGTGGTTGTTTGACTGGAGCGACTAAGGGAGAAATGGCTAGGTCATGCTCCGCTACGGAGGGGTCTAGCCCTGACATTTCCTTATATGTCCAGGCAAAGCAGTCATTGTATTCAAGCAGGAGTCGCTTGTAGTTCTGCTTCTCTGCCTCGGTAAGGAGGGCACTGACGAATGTAGGTTGGGGGGCTTCATCTTCGCCCAAGTTGATCTCCACAAGATCATCGACGGTCACCTGGCCACCGTCCTCCAGCTCGAGAGGAGCGGGTTGAAGGTCGATGAAATCCTCATCATCAGTGTCGGCTTCGTGTATTTCTTGGTTCTCGAAACCACCGATTGATGCTGAAAGGACTAGAGAGTGGTTGTCACTGGGATCCACCGGGGATCGATCTGGGCCGCCGACTTTTGGCCGGCAGTCATCAACTGGAGTTGCTGAGGTCTCCCAGGGGTTGCCTGGCGAAGTTGACAATCTTTCGCAGCTAGGCCCAGTGATATCCCCCCCCTCAGGAGGGTTTATTGAACTGGGTCCCCCGACTGGCTGAGAGACCGGAGGAGCTTCTTTTTCCCCTTTGTCTTGGCAGGGAGATGATGCGAGACGGACACGCTACATGGGAGTTTGTAATGACATGGTGAGGCATTGCACCGAGTGCATGACTAGCGTGATGTCTATGACAATGATCTCTTATCTCTTACTTGAATCGTGTTCTACTTGGTTATATTCTTGCTTGTTGGCCAATTTCCTGTAATTTCTTGTTATATATATTGTTCATAAACTTGCAATTCTTGTAATTATATCATCCTGTCATATTGTTATTCCATTTCGTTCTTTAGCACTTTCTTTTTATGTTGTTTCATCCGATCGTTATTTCTTTTCTTTCCGTTTCATATAAACATGTAATTAATTGGTTAATCACTTACACTTGCCTGTTGTTACCTACTGAGCGTTCGCTCATATAGTTGTTTCCCCCCCTTTCCAGGCAGCTCAAGTGAAGATTCACAGTTGGATGGGAATGGGCAAGAGTGATGACTTGGAGTGTATCAGCTAGTAGATATATTGTCATTGTTATAGTTATTTTACATCTAGCTATGCCCTAGAGCTTGTGATAGTTATTGTAATGAAGTCAAGTTGGGGTTATGCTTGATTATGTTTAAGTCAGTTTGATGGTTATTGTAATAGATTTAGAGTTATTTCTGTTCATGATGTTATGTTAATTCTTAGCTTAGCATGTTATCATTCTAGCGTTTTCTACTGCCAGTCCCGATATTCTGCGTCGGGGCGTGACCTGAGAGGTTAGAAATAAACCTCCGAATATAGGTCAGCCTCCCTTGGAAGGACCTGAGTTCGGTGATGTTGCTGGGTGGTGGGAGCTCCCGGATCGCTTTGATCTTGCTGGGATCCACCTCGATTCCTCGGTACCAGACGGCGAAGCCGAGAAATTTGCCACTGGATATGCCAAAGGCACATTTCATGGGGTTCATCTTGAGCCCATATTATCGGAGACGCTCGAAGACTTGGCGAAGGTCGCGTAAATGGTCTTCGTGCCTTTTAGTCTTGATGACGAGGTCGTCGACATAGCATTCGACGGTGTTGTGTAGCATCTCATCGAATATTTTGGTCATGGCCCTTTGGTAGGTAGCAACAGCATTCTTCAAACCAAAGGGCATGCGTTTGTAGTTGAAGATCCCTTTGGGGGATCTGAAGGCTGTGTGGTTCTTGTCTTTAAGGGACATCCGAATTTGATTATAACCGGACGACCCATCCATAAAAGACAAGGCTTCATGACCGGTTGTCATATCGACCATCGTTTCTGTGATTGGGACTAGGAAGTCGTCCTTCGGACAGGCTTTGTTGAGGTCCCGAAAGTCAACGCAGATGCGGACTTGACCGCTCTTCTTCTTGACTGGGACTATATTGGCGAGCCAGATCGGGTAGATGCACGGCTCGATGAAATCGACCTCTACCATTTTATGGACTTCGGCCGAAACCTGGAGCTCCAGCTCATGGCGCATGCACCGCTGTGGTTGTTTGACTGGAGCGACTAAGGGAGAAATGGCTAGGTCATGCTCCGCTACGGAGGGGTCTAGCCCTGACATTTCCTTATATGTCCAGGCAAAGCAGTCATTGTATTCAAGCAGGAGTCGCTTGTAGTTCTGCTTCTCTGCCTCGGTAAGGAGGGCACTGACGAATGTAGGTTGGGGGGCTTCATCTTCGCCCAAGTTGATCTCCACAAGATCATCGACGGTCACCTGGCCACCGTCCTCCAGCTCGGGAGGAGCGGGTTGAAGGTCGATGAAATCCTCATCATCAGTGTCGGCTTCGTGTATTTCTTGGTTCTCGAAACCACCGATTGATGCTGAAAGGACTAGAGAGTGGTTGTCACTGGGATCCACCGGGGATCGATCTGGGCCGCCGACTTTTGGCCGGCAGTCATCAACTGGAGTTGCTGAGGTCTCCCAGGGGTTGCCTGGCAAAGTTGACAATCTTTCGCAGCTAGGCCCAGTGATATCCCCCCCCTCAGGAGGGTTTATTGAACTGGGTCCCCCGACTGGCTGAGAGACCGGAGGAGCTTCTTTTTCCCCTTTGTCTTGGCAGGGAGATGATGCGGGACGGACACGCGACCTGGGACTCTAGCTCGCGATCGCCCCTAAGTGAGGAAAGATGTGGGACCGTGCGCGGTTGAGAAACCGACAGTCAGTCTCGGGTATCGGCTTTCTGCGTGTACTCGGATCGAGTCACGGGACGGGTCACTCACTCTCTCTCTCGTAGCGGTGAATAACAATATGATAACGAGCTAATAACCTATCACATGCAGCGGCATTCAAAAATATACGGGTAAATAAAATGCCTACGAGGAGGGTAGCTAGTTTACCTCCACGCTCCGGGCGTGGGGAAGACTTCCCGGCCAAGTACGGTAACTCCCGGTAACAATGGTTAAAATTTAATTACAACAGTGAACTTTATTGCCCACTCCACGCAGGGAGGTAAAGGGCTACAAGTGGGCCCGGAAGGACTGATCCTGGGTTTACGGGCAGCAAGGTAGACGGGCGTTTGGGGCGAACTCGGCCTGCTGGTCTGACTCGGTACTACGCCGACTCGGTGCTGCGCCGACTCGATTCTGGCTCGCTGGATAGCAAAGCACGGCTTCCAAAGGAACGTCACCTTCCTGAGATCTTCGGAAGGCGCCGCTTGGCTGGAACGTTGGCAGGACGTCCTTGGTCGACTCCTGGGAGCGGAGGTCACGGAAGTTGACATTTGGTATTCATTTGTGAATTTCTACGGGACTGCTATTTGAGACCTGCACAGGGAATAGATCTGCAGGCCTCAGCTGCAAGAATTAATTATCTCAGATCCGAAATTAGATCGAGGTGAGACTAGTGGCGTTGGAAAGAGGACTCCCATATCTACAACATATAATTTTTGTTGGTTGATCCAATGAAGGGATGAGAAATGAGAGGCTCTGAAACACTGTGTTTTTTCTATAGATCTGATTACTAACACTCAGGACAGAAAGGTATCTGCCTAAAACTGACCTTGGACCATGGGGTGAATGATTTTTCCAGGGACGGAAAATATTATGGGAGGTAGGGGGAACGTTAGGAACACTGAGGATTTTTTGTGTATTTTTTGGAAATTTATATGGGGGTTGGAAAAATACGAATAGGTGACACTGTCCCGTGGATCTTCAGAATGGCAGATTACAGGGGAGAACAAGAAATATGAGAAAAATACCAAACGAAAGCCAAATGGCACGAAATTTAAACTGGAGACTAGGGGTGACAGGTAGAACAAGTCCTCAAAGTTTGGGCTCAATCAGACAACAAGAACAAAATATAAAATTCCGGAGTTGAGGTTCTATCCTGATTTGGACAGAACTCTGACGATGGTGGCGGCGGCGCGATGGCGGTGCGATGGCGGCGGCGACAGAAATAGAATTCAGAGGATGTGAGGGAGAAATAGAATGGGTCTCACACCCTAGAATGGCAGAATTCCATCTGCAAGGGGGGGAGGAGAGAGGAGGAGGGTGCACCCTTCTTTGGCTCCAACCAAATTCATAATTTTTTCATCATTAATTCTACTAAAATGTGAAATACAAGCTATTTATAAGAAATGTAAAAAACTCTAAATATTCCTAGATCTATAATTGGGAGGGGTAAAAGAGGGAGTTCAAATGTTATTCTCCCATGTGGTTTGGAACCACATTAAACAATGCTTAAAGGGGGGGGGGGCGCCCCCTTGACCAAGGGAGGAGAAAAGGTGGACTTTTAATACCACTTGTCCCCTTTGAATGTCAAACCATCTAGAAGCCCACCAAGGACTTTGACCAGCCCCACATGGACCCCCAAGATGCCACTTGGACCAATGAGCAAGAAGTGGAGGGTCCTGCAGGGCCTACATTGACTTTTACATAAAAACCCAAATAATCCTAAGGAATGACAAATTGGCTTATAAAGCCTTACAATTGCATACATGTTTCCCAAGGATATAAATGTAAATAAAAGGACACAAATGCAAAATAAAAAGTAAGTGGTCTTGCTCTGATATGTCCCCATCAATTCTCCCTGGGTGGGAAGAACTCGACCCCGTCGAGTAAGGGGTACGGCTGCTCGTTATGCCGGCGGATCCGTCATCGTACCAGGAAGCGTGGAGTATGCTCCACTCCAAGTAATCGACACCTGCTCATCCCGTATAGATTTGATATGCACACGCTGCTGGGGAGGAGGCTGAGGTGGACACTCCGGGGTGGGGTCACTCTCAAATGAAGGGAGGCGGTTCAAAGACTCACTAGGAATCACCGATGGGTCCCTTATGTGACTAGATCCGATATGTGAAGTAGAACCGATCCCAAATTCCGACAAGTCTCGCACTTGAAAGGGAGTAACAACGCGAGCGTACAAAGACCGACTCGACTTGACATATGCACATGCACTCGACAGACAAACGGTACGAAACAAAGACCAACACATGACCCTAAACAAACCTACGGTTAGTCTGACTCATGCATATGTAAAGGTAGACCAGGACACCCGAATGTGTGCCATGCATACACTATATGTACTCGATGGTTGACGGAATGGAAGACTCCTAGACATCCTAAGATGTACCACTCATGCATTGGTGGCTTATGGGATTTGGGTGGGGAAGGGCTAGGAGATCGAAAACTACCTTCGTCATCACCCTTAGATGTAGGTAAGGCTTGCCAACTAGACCGAGGGGTAGGGGTGTGATAGTGAACTCCTTGGAAGAAGTGGAGTGAATATGATAGCTCGGGAGGATCACTAGTGAAGGGGTCAAAAGGGTCAAAGAAGGTATGACCCCATGAGATGGGCTCCCATATGACACGGTCCCAATTGTGAAATTCTTGAAGGTGTGGGTGGTCACCCTCATCCGTCATGGTGAATGGGACGGTGGTCATGTGAAAAAAATAAGATTCCTCCCTTGGGCAAAAGGGAATGAAGTCGGGCTCGGCTGGCATAGGGAGGAATAGAAGAATCTCCGTGGTGACACAACCCTCGGTGTACACGGAGGTAATGGACCTGAAGGCCGGGTGGGTGAAGCTACGACTATTGGGTTGGTCGAAGCCTCGGGCCAATAAGCGCGTCAACTTCCATTGTGAGTCTAATCCCACAATAAGGTCATCCAATGTATCAACATGGTGACTAGACCGAAATGTGGTATGGAATGAGTTGACCGGCACTAATGGTAGGGTGGGGTCAATGATGGGTAAGGAGGTGGGACCAAGTCATCCTTGAGCCAACTAAGAAGCGGCTCGGCGATGAAAAGCGTACCCGTTAGAAATACGGGTGGCTCGGGCTTTGGTGGCTCCAAATATGATGGCTCCGGATGAGGGTCGGAAGTGAAGGGTAGCAATGGAGCACTCACGGGTGGTGAAAGAGCACGTGTCCTTTCAATCCTATTCAACCAGTCCGTAAAGATTTTCAAGAGTTCGGCAAAGGTGTGGGTTGGAGTAAGAGCCTCGTGGTGGACTCGCTCTTCGTCTCTCGGCCCGGGTGTGGACCTGATGGGGGCATCACTTGCCCTTCACCATTTTGGGAGTCCAGTATGATGGTTGGCATGAGCCATTGTGTTTGTCTTAATATTTCTTGAGTCTGGTCATGTAATTTTCATATTTTGAGAAGTCATGGTGATGTAATTTTCCTTTATTTGAGTCAAGTACCTAGGTTAGTGAGTCATCTATCTAAGTCTAAGTATCATTAGTTGGTCTAGTGGGTTAAAGGGCTCACTTCAGTGGGCTTGGCCCATGGGCGCCCCCTTCCCCCCCTTGGTCATTTGTCATTAGTCCGAAAGACAAGAACTTTTTGTAAATTGTGGGTTCCCTATATATAGGACCCCAATCCACCTTTGGAGAAGGGATAAATGAAAACTTGAGCCATTTGAAATCTACCGCCTTTGTGAGAAACCCTCTCTCCCTCTAGTTCTCTCTCTCCTCTCCTTCTCTCTCTCTAAAGGGGGTGACCCCCTCTCTCTCTCATCCCCTCTCTCTCCTCAATTCGTAGCCCCCTCTCTCCTCTCTCCTTGCCACCTCATCCTCCACATCAGCCCAACCCTTTCACCTTCTCTTGGCCCCTTGAATACTACCATTACTCTCACCACTACCCAAGCAACCTTTCACCTTCCAAGGCAACTTTCCCCATTCCCAAGCCACTCCTTCCATCTCCCAAGGGAGAATCCCAACTCTCTAAGCACCCTTTCACCCTCCCAAGACAACCCTTCCCATTCCCGAGACTAGACTTAACTCCTTCCTTAATCCCATTTCAAATAAGGGAGAGAATGTAGCACCCCTGAAAAGGTTAAAGAAAAACATGTACTCTAATTAGAAATAAACTAGTGTAAAAATAAATAAATAATTAAACAAAAGGACCTTGAAGGCTTTACACAAACCTAAATTGTTACATATATACACTTAGTGGGCTTATATTATTGTTTCCTCTTAATATAAATGGGCCTTGAAGGCTTTACAAACTCACATCTACATATATACTTTAGTGGGCTCATATTATTGTTTCCCCTTAAAATATATAAATGGGCCTTGGAGGTTTTACAAACCCACATCAAAGAGCCCAAACCCATGTAAGTTTCCCAATGGGCTAACCCCAACCCAAATAACCACATGTATATGCACAAGCCCATACAAGTCCTTTTCTCTTAAAAACCCAACGTGCTATCTCATACAAACCATTCAAGCCTTTCATTAAAAAACCCAAAACGTGTTATCTGCCACCTACCCAACCACCTAATCTTAACACATGTGACAAATGGGGACAGCCGACATCATTAAAGTAGGGGGGATGGTCAATACGCGGATTAGTGTCCAAATGAAAATGGTTTTCGACTGTTGAACGGTTAGGAATTTGTTCACACAGGAAGCCATTAGAACCTTCCCATCCGAACCACACCTCTCCTATAAATCCCCCTGCTCTCATTCGTGCAAAGTTGTTGTACATCTTCTCCTAAAACACTCTTCTTCCTCTTCCTTTCCCTGTTCATTGTTGCTGCACAAGAAGGGTGATAGCTTTATGTTATTTCCTTCCTGTGGTGGTGAACGTGTTGCAGAGAGCCTTATTCTTCATGTTATATCACTGTTTATTCCCAGATCGTCATTTAAGGTAGGTCTTCTCTCCCCAGACGAAAACTCTTAAAACATGCTTAGTTAAATGGTTAGACGATCACGTTATAAACTTTTCTGGTTGTTTAGTTTTACAAATGGATTAGTATTAAAAATAGATTACTATTCATGTAGTTAACACCCGTACCATCTTTGACGATTTTTATCTTTTTATCCTGATACAATAAAATCATGATATTTTAGGGTTAAGATCCTCATATCTTTTTCCTATTTATCATGTAATTAGTTTCGAAAAAGGATTAGTATTTGAAATGGGTCACTATTCATGTAGTTAACACCCGTACCATCTTTGACGATTTTTATCTTTTTATCCTGATACAATAAAATCGTGATATTTTAGGGTTAAGATCCTCAGATCTTTTTCCTATTTATCATGTAATTAGTTTGGAAAAAGATTAGTATTTGAAACGGGTCACTATTCATATGCTTAACACCCGTACCATCTTCATCAATTTTTATCTTTTTATCCTGATACAATAAAATCATGATATTTCAGGGTTAAGATCCTTAAAGTTTTCTCCTATTTATCATGTAATTAGTTTCTGTAAAAACTCAATAAATAAAAAGTGTCACTGTTCATCCATGAGATGAATAGTAGCATATAATTGTAACGACGTTCATACGAACCCACTCATTTGAATAGGTATATAAATATATAACCATACCTTGAAATTCTATACCTATTAAACTATACATCATAAATTAAAAAAAATTATATATTTGATATCCTTGAATTTTTCTCCTAATTATCATATACTTTATTTTCAAAAGTTCTTATTAAATAATATGTGTCCTTTTTAAAGGTATGTTCTATATTAAATGAAATAACGTCTTTAAAAAAAGAGGTAAATATTTGTTTAATTAAAAATATGAGAAATGAACATCCACCTATAAGGACGTCATTTATATTAAGTGGAAAAAATTAATAATAAGTTAAATTGCGCCTGTTATAACTGACGCTATTTATTCTTGCTTAAATATCATATTTACATAATTAGCGCCCGTTAATAAGGACGCCAATTCCATTCTACGGTTTCCTAGAAGGACTCCAATTACCTAGTCTTATGCATATTTTCTAGTTAAGTCATCTCTACATAAATCTCTGGCCTTGAATTCCAAAATTCCATTAATCCGCCTTAACATCCTACAATAAGCTATTTTCTTTGGAATTCCCAATGGCTACAAAACTATAGTGGATGTCAATTTATGTGACCAATGCCTGTGCATATAGGGCCCAATCTGGTCCTCGGAGGAGCACCCGAAAGTACTTGTGCCCATGGGAGTTGAATGATTACGGTGTGGCATTGCACCGGAGTACATGACTAGCCTGATTGACGACGTTCCACAATTCTCTCTTGCTTGACTTGATACACTTGACTTGCGTGACCCTGATTGGGCAGTCCTCGAATAAATGTGTAGCCACTATCTCGTGACCTGACTTGATATTACTTGCTCGGTACCCTTGTTAAATTTACTTGATATACATGATACCCTGCTAGCTCGTTCTTAATATTTATTGTTATTCCACTCTCGTTATTCACTCGCATTTTTTTATACATAATCATGCCATACTGCATAATGTATTAATCACGTAAAGCAAGTCTGGGTCTGAAGATATAATTCCTACTGAGCGTTCGCTCATCAAGTGCTTTCCAATAATTTTTCAGGTAATTTGGACTCTGAAAAGCGACCAGATGGGAATGACCAAGAGTGATGAGTGTAGAAGTCCCTAAGCACCGTGCCAAGTCCTATTGCGTCGTGTCTTTCCGTTATTGTTATTAAGTCACCTTTATTTAAACGAGTCATTGTTAAATTGACATTATGTATTGATGATTTAGTGTGGAAGGTGTCAGTTTTATAAATTATTGTTGTTATTAGCGCACTCTGTCGTTGTCGTCGAAATTGTTATTGCTCTGATTGACATGAATGATTATAAACTCGTCATGCTCTCCGGGTTTCTTCCGTGCTCGGGGCGTGACAGAGAACCCTCCCCCTCCCTCCAACCCATTTGTGCCCCCCTCCCCTCCTCCACCAAAGCCACCAGCACCCCCACCTCTCCCCCTTGCTAGCTCCACCCCCTGCCATTCTCCCCCACTTCCCCTTCCCACCTCCCAACCCTTCCCCACCACCAATACCTCCATATCCTATTCCCCTCCACCAAAGAAACCACCCCCTTCAACCATTCTTTCTACTAATCTGTGTGTAGCTGAAGACCTGCCGATCAACAGCCTGTTGCAGCGCTGACCTCGACCACATCCCGGAGCCCCTGGAGTTGTGTCATACATAGCCGGAAATCTCTTCCAATCGGCTTCGCAGGCGAGGTGATCCTGCCTCAATCCGAGTTCGGAGCTGCCCGGGAGAGCATTCTTCACCGACTGCGCAGAACCGGTCTGGCCTGCAACCAGAAGCGACTTTAAGAAGCTCCTGCGACCACACCCCGGCTCCCCTTGGCGTGCCATTTGACCGGGGTGAAGCTCTACCAGTCGCCTGTCCAACGCAGCTAGCGGGGCGTCGTTTGGAGTCCGGAGCATTCTGTTCCAATTATTCTACCTCAAGGACGCAGGTCAAGTTAGCCAGAATCAGTCTTGACTCCCCTCCACTCTTTGGGCCACTTCTCTCGACCCCAACCTTCTCTGGTGCCATTCTTCATTGCTGATCTAAGAGGACTCGACCACGCTCACGTCCGTCCTGGTCCCGCTTCGTTCGGATCACGGGAGCGTTCGTGGGGACTTCGTCAACCTGCTGCAGCGTCCTGGAACCAGTCCGAGCTAGAATCGAATAGCACCAGTCTAGCACCTGCCCCGGCCGTCGACGATGATAAGAATTCCCAATAAAATTCAGGAGTCATCCCGAGCCAGTCAGTAAACATTTGGCGCTGGTTTTGTCGACTTCTGAGTTCGGGAGAGTCCTTGGCAGCACCAACAGCGAGCACCTATCAGTCAGGCAGACATGCGGGCAGAACCACGAAGGGTCATTCGGCTTCTTCCTCAGCTTCCCTCCCCTCCCTGCCTGGCCGGATTATCGCCCCTCCCTGTGTGGAGGTAGTGTTTGCTTGTACCCCTATTCTCCCCACCTCGAGTTCCCCCTCTTGCGTGAGGAGTAGTGCGTGTAAATACTTAAACAGGGTGAAGCTTCGAGCGACGTAGTGTGCGGGGAACCCACACTTCCCCGCTCGCCCTCGTCTCCGAACGCGGTCTGTTTCTTCAAACCGACTGGGTAAGCTCTATCCCTTGCTCTCATATCAGTATTTGTTCATTTAATAGCCATGGAATTGCTCCGCTGAACGGTGAGAGAGCGCCCGACCCCGAAGCTCCCCGCTTACGAGTGGTCACCGTGGGAGTGTGAGAGAGCAACCCGGTGCCCCTTTAGCACCCAACCAGCCCCATGAGAGTGGGCATTGTACCCTCGGGAGGGAAACCCTAGCCATGCTGGCCCTCTACCAGCAAGGGTCTTGTTCCATAACCTCCACTTGGCATTGCCGAGTCACCGGGAATTGTATGCACAGCGGTGGTTCGGCAACTTACGTGATTATCTACTCTTGGGCTCTTGTGCTTGCTTGGTAGGTCCAAGGACCCTCGGTCTAGTTGCTGTATTTCTCAAACTTGTGTCACATCAGTTGGTATCAGTGCCAAGTTTTAGACTTGTCTCTATGAGTCTAGTCCTAGGGCATGTGCATTTAGGGTCTCCCTTGCATAGTGCTTTTATCATCCCCTTTGCATGTCCACCCGTAGGGAAACCATCTACCGGTAAGATCCTTCATCCTCAGCCCCTCTCATGGATCCAAATCCCCAAGAGGATCATGAAGCCCCTAGGGAAGAACCCCAACAACACATTGATCCCACGCGTGAGACACTAGCCACCATTCTTGGTCGACTAGACACCATCACCACCCGGCTCGACCAGTTACAAGCTAATGACCCTCCTCAGAATCAAGGCCCAAGGGCACGACCTCCCCAGGAAGAACTTGATAGGGAAGCAAATGAGCCTCCAATTAGGAACTACGCCCCTAGAGCCCGGCCCCCACGGGGTGAATTTGGATGGGAAGCCAATGAACCCCCACTTAGGAACTACGGCCCTAGAGCTCGGCCCCCACGGGATGAATTTGGATGGGAAGCCAATGAACCCCCACTTAGGAACTATGGCCCTAGAGCTCGGCCACCACGGGATGAAATTGGATGGGAAGCCCAAGAACCCCTACTTAGGAACTATGGCCCTAGAGCTCGGCCTCCACGGGATGAATTTGGGTGGGAAGCCAATGAACCCCTACTCAGGAACTATGTCCCTAGAGCTCGGCCACCACGGGATGAATTTGAGAGGGAAGTCAATGAGCCTCCACCCAGGAATCATGGCCTTAGAGTCTGGCCTCCACGGGATGAGTTTGATAGGGAAGGGTCAGACTTTGATCTTTATTACGACTATGAGAGACCCCGACATTACGGGCGCGAGGGAAGGCGCCCCCGGGAAGACCCGGATAGTCACCTTTTAAGAATGATCAAGGTCGAAGCACCAACCTTTGATGGATCCCACAACCCAAGTGTTTACCAAGATTGGGAGACTGCCATGGACCAATATTTTGATTGGTACCCCATGAGTGAAGAAAGACGGGTAATATTGGCCAAGATGCAACTTACTAAGCTTGCCAAAACATATTGGCTGAACCTAGAGAGTTTGAGGGTGGCCCGACGCCAAGAACCCATTGACACTTGGCAAGGCATGAAGGATCATCTTAGAACCAAGTACCTCCCCCTTTCCTACACTCAAACCCTCTTAGATGAATGGCATAGCCTCACCCAAGAGGGTAGGACCGTGAGCGAGTATATTAAGAAGTTCGACTACTATGTCCTAAAGTGTGGAGCCCAAGAGGAGCACGCGGTTACCCTATCTAGATTCAGAAATGGGCTCCAAAACCACATCAAAAAAGAACTCTTCATGAGGGACGTTGAAACCCTTCCATAAGCCTACCAAATAGCCCGAGATGCTGATCGGTTCTCTAGACCTCCGAGAATCACTCCACGACCGACTGATCCCAAGGACATGGGACTCCTCCCCAACCCGACCCCTCTCTTGAAAACCCCCATGCAAGGTCCAAGTGGAAGTACCCCACCTCGGCCCCCATTTCGGCCATCTAATCTCCCTCCCAGTCCTCTTCCGATGAGAGTCACCCCTGGTCAACCCATACCTCGGCGAGAGGAGAGCTCCAAGGGACAAAACATGGGTAGTACCACTCCAAGAAATAGACAACAATGCTTCAGGTGTAAAGGCTTTGGACACTTCATCAGTCAATGCCCCTCACGAGAGATGTCCAACTTACTGATTGAAGAAATAGTTACCCCTACCCAAGGGGAACTTGAGAGGGTGACTGAAGTCCATGAGGGTACCCTAGAATGGGAAGAGGAGTATGAGGCCCAATGTCAAGAGTTTAGTCAAGAGAACTCATCCCTTGTAGAAAACTGATAATTAAAAATGACAAATAAAATTTTTAATTTCATTATGTAATTAAAATTTTCATGAAATAATTAAATTATATTTTTTAAGCTAGTTTATTGAATTTACTTGAATTAACTAGAAGTAAATAGATATTAAAAGCTTTACACCTTAGATAAATCATAGTAAGCCCATAAAAGTCCATATAATGGACTAGGATCACAATTGGCCCATTAGATAATCCATAATGGACTAGATTAATAAATCAAAGGATTTATTAAAGATTAAATTGACCTAAATTCGTAACATGTGTTTAATATGTAATTGAAGGGATTAAAATAACTCCTTTTCTAGAAGATTGACTCAAGAATCAACCCTTACCTAACAGCCCACCTTAGATAAGCCGTTTTTACATTATTTTCACATCTAAGATGGGCTAGATTAAGAAGAGAAATGGCATGTTTCTTCTAATTCAGACTTAGAATTAGGTGAGGAATCTTGAAATTTGGCCAAGTGTTTGCTATAAATAGAACCCCATTCGACCATCAAATCATCCCTGGAGGTTAAGGTTACACTGTTGCGAAGATTGGTGGAGATTTGAAGGAAGATTTGGAAGATCAAAGGATTTTCTTATATTTAGGGATATTTCTTTAGATCCGTAAAAAAGGTAGGTGTCTCTCAGGCTAAACTCTAATTAAATCATGCCATCTTGTTCATTTTTCTGTCTTCTTTCCATTGATAGCTCATTTATTAAATTCAGTTATGAAATGAGCAAGTTCTGGTCATTTTATTGGAGGGGTATTCCCGTTTTTTCATCAGGTCCAGAACGTGCTATACCTCAGTAGCGCGTTCTGAACGCACTGGCCCGACATAGCGCGTTCATACATAGTATTTTTCCGCCCTTCGGGGGTCAAATTGATAATTTCAAAATTTTCCAGAACGCGCTACCCTCTGGTAGCGCTATCTTTAGATCGCGCTAGCATAAGCTAGCGCGTTCATGAAATTAGAAAACCATGAAAAAAAAAATTAAAATATGGATATTTCCCAGAACGCGCTACCCTCAGGTAGTGCGATCTTCAAGGCCGCGCTAGCTAGCGCGTTCAAAAATAATAATAATAAATATAATTTTTGGATATAAAAAATATATATATATCAACCGCACCGCACCTCGACACGGCACGTCACAAACAAACAAACAAATAAATAAATAAATAAATATTACTAGTGTACCGACAAGGGTGAGCTCTCCAACATATAAAGCCAAAGAAGTTTTTATAACTTCCAATGTGGGACTAAACTTAAGCCACTATCCAATAGGAACTATATCACTTGGAAATCCACATTAATTGTATGTATATAGTCACCAAAAGTAAGAATAGGTAATATTAGTATGTTTTGATTCTTCCAGCATGTTAAAAATGACTTCCAACATGATAAAATTATTTTCTACATACTGAGATGTAAAAACTATTTCCATCATGTTAAAATATATTTAAAACTATCTTTTGTGCATGCTAAACCTAATTTCTTATTAAATAATTAGTAAAATGATGCATGCAAATTACTTCCAGCAT
Source organism: Amorphophallus konjac (assembly GCA_022559845.1). NCBI lineage: Eukaryota > Viridiplantae > Streptophyta > Magnoliopsida > Alismatales > Araceae > Amorphophallus > Amorphophallus konjac. The sequence goes on along the minus strand of CM040120.1, from coordinate 328,489,207 downwards.
GATAAAATTTCTTCTAGTATGGTAAAATTATTCCAGCATGTTAGAATTATTTTTAGCATGTTATAATTATTTTCAGTGTATTAAAACTATTATTTTAACATGATAATTCTATTTTCCTATCAAATAATTAGCAAATAAATATAGAAAAATGATTTTTAGCAAGATAAAATTTATGTTGTTATCAGAGAATTTCTGTAATCAGCACGGTAAACTTATCTTATCATTCTATCAGTAAGTTAATGTATGAGAATTATTTTAGCAGGTTAAGTATTAATTTTAGCATGTTAAATATTAATTTCTAGCATGTTAAAAATTAAATCCAGCATGAAAATTTTATTTTTATCATCTTATCAGTAAAGTAAGATATGAAAATCATTGTCAACATGTTAAGATTGTTGAGTTATGGTTTTGATGATTATTATAATTGTTAAGATATGGTTTTGATGATAATTAAGCTTAATATGTGATTACGTGATGATAACTAAACTTATAGTTGATTACACATGTTCTTGATGATTGTGTTCATTTATCTTGTTATTTATGCTGGTTGTATATGCTGGTTTTACAAGAGGCAAGAGGTTTCATAACATCTTTAATGTCAACAAGCATACAATTAACCCTAACTATCTTGCATGCAGGATCAAACTCATGGTAGTCACCTGGTGAACCAAAACTTTGCTCCTCTACAACCCAAAATAGGTGGTATATGTCATTTACTGTCAAGGACGATTGGTGAGACTCTAACCTTATCTTAGCATCGATCTTACCTTGTGTATCTCATATGTACACCTCATTCATGCACACTCAACATGAAATGCTCAAATGGTCTAATGCATAAAATAAGTTGAATTCAATCTCAAAATGCATGGATTTGATATGGACTTGAAGCTCTTGACTTTTGGACATAGTTTTCTGGGCTTAAGTACTCATTTTTCTGGTTTACCAAAGTCCGGTCGACCTCCGGACCAATCCCGATCGACCTGAAATAACAGCACCCCAAAGTCTACAGGCTCTGCCTCTAGCGGTCGACCGCCCATGGGCGTCCGGTCGACAGCCCCTGCCAGAATGAACCGAGCTACAATCTGAAACTTCTAGGTCGACCGCCAGCTTACTCCGGTCGACCGCCAGCCCCGAGCCCCATTTTGTTGACTTCGTGTTTCAAGCTCGAGGAGAGGTATTTCTACCCATTTGTTTAATCACAATGACCCCAATCTCACCATATTTTGTGGATCTGGTCTGGGGCTTGTTTATGGACCATTCAAGGGCTATAAAACATATCATTTGGAGCCATAAACCGCAAAAAACCAAGAGAGCTTCAAGGGAGATCAAGTTGGCTCAAGGGAGAAGAAGAAGATGAGTGCTACTATAGCATGAACAGTAGTTCGTGAATCAAAATTCAATCCAACAGCTGAAGATCCAAGGTCCATTTTAAAGCCTTCATCCTCCAATGAATTGAAGAAGCAAGTAACCAACAAGAGAGATCAAGGGGGAGGCTATCAAGGCAAGAAGAAGGCTACTACAACTCTCATAAGCATACTCCATCTAGTAAGTTCTTCATTCAACTGGAGTCATTCTAGCACCATCTGAAGCCAAGGAACTTCCGATCAAGAGAAAAAGCAATTCAAGAGTTTCAAGAAGAGATCAAAGGAAGGTTGTTCAAGTGAAGAAGGAAAAGTACTGTAGCAGTGAACAGTACTCCGTGCAAGAAGATCTACATCAAATACAAGGCCATTCAAGCTGAGTCTCAAGTCATTCAAGTGAAGAAGGAATCAACGCAAACATTCAGAGCATACACTCAGGGGGAGCCTAAATCAGGAGCATTCTAAACTGTGCCTTATTATGTTTCAAGTTCATATTTGTGCTTTGTATAAACTACGAACTTGTGTGTGTGTGGATCATTGTTAGATCTGTGGTCGTGTGTGGTCGTCGTGTTCCTTTCGTCTGTGCGTAGGTCTTCTTAGATCTTCATGTGTGTGTGGTTTTATCCAGATCTTAGTGTTTGTGTGTGTGGAGTGCTGTACTTGTCGCAGCGTGTGTGTGTCTTGTTGATCCGCTTGTTGGATCGTGTTGGAGACCTCGTCTCCGTGTGTGTGTGTGTGTGTGTTGGGGTGCGTCCCCGTGTGTGTGGGCAGGCATCATCCTGCGTGTGTGGTTGGAGCGTCATCTCCGTTTGTGGATTTACCCCCAAGTGAAGCCTCACCGGGTTTGGTGAGAGGTGGACGTAGGATTACCGTCGTTGCATCCGAACCACCTTAAAAATCGCTGTGCATTGTGCTTGTTTTATGTAGCTTGCTTTATTTCCTCTATCTTCATTCTACATAAACGTTAGTTTAAATTGTTGTTCTGGATTTATCTTCGTATATATTGCATAATCTATATCTTATCATATAAAGTTTGATAAATCAAATTTGAGTTCAAATACCTTTGAATCTCTTAACTAGCTTTATATCACATATTTTATAAAAGGCCAAAAGTTTTCTTAAAATTGGTAAACACCCAATTCACTGCCCTCTTGGGTGTCATTGATCGCGGGACTTCAATTGGTATCAGAGCCAAGGCTCTAATTTCATAGATCTAACGATCTAGAGTGATTCAGATCAATGACTACCATTATGTACACTTTGAATTCTCCACTGATGTTTGATGGTTGTAATTTTAATTTGTGGTTAGGAAGGATGTAATGCCCTAGATCATGATGGATCTTTTGTAGGTCCTGTTGGATCTTTCGGATTGGTTTCGGTGAGTTTCGGTTCGCTTTGGTGGCTTCCGAGTTGAGTTTGACGAGCCGTGTGAGTTTTTTTTCACGTACTAGTTACGGAACCCTATGGTGAGTTTGTCTGTCAATTCTCGAACTCGTGGATGCTACTGCGACGATGTACTCTTCGAGCCGGTCGTTTCGGCTATTTTTGCGTATTTTTCTGAATTTGTGCATTTTCGGCGCATTTTCAGAATTTTTGGAAACTAGGAAAATTTCCTAATTTCTTTCCTTTTATTCCTTTTCCTCTCTCTCTCCTCACTCTCGCGATCTCACTCTCTCTCTCCCGTTCTCTCTCGTTCTTCCCCCTCTTTGGCCCCGGCTGCAGACGGAGCGATCGTGGGTGGGTTGGCGAGGGTGTGGAGCTGTCGAGGTGCGCGATGGGGCGAGGATCGGATCGATTCTGGCGCGATCCCGAACGGTGGATTCAAAGCCGGTGAAATCGGTTCACGAGTGGTTTTCGGCGTGGTTTAGTCCCTTCGGGGCACGGTTTCTTCGGTGGAGGTAGGGTGACTGATCCTTACTTCGTCTTCTCCGTTTTCCCTGCCATTGCACGGCGTTCGGCTAGGAATCGGTCGAGTTTGGGCTTGTTTTGCCTAAACCATGATTTTCGTGGTTTTTAGGGTCGGCCGGTAAACGGCGACTGTTTGCGGCGTAGTTAGTTTCTAACTGACCGCTGGGATCCTACCATCCCATCCACGTTGATTTCGTGTGATTCGGTGTTCATTCGAGGCCAGTAGAAGCCCGGGAACCTCGGTGACCCACTTAGGGTTGATTTGTCTAAATCGCCCGGATCTTGCGTTTTTGAGCTTGCATGTGGGGTTTTGAGTCCCCTGGTGTTGTTATTTGTCGTTGTGGTTTGTCTCCCCTGCGTTTCGGCGTGAATGGGGCGTGGAACGGGCCGATTGGGCCATTCCCCTATTTTCCCGCCGTATGGGAAGTAGCGGTCGTGCCAGCGACCGTTACTTGCTTCTGACGGTTCTACGATAGACCGCTGTTTGATTTGGCGTTCTTGTGAGTTTTGGCTTCTGGGTGTGTGACGGCCTTGGTCTGGCGCGTCACACCCATGTAACGCGCCTGAGCCTGAGCGTTACATGCCGTTTGTCGTTTTGTGGGTTGAGTATGGCGGTTCCTCTGACAGCCTGGTCCTGGCCGTTACTTGCTGTTTGACCGACGTTTGACCTGTTGAGGCGGAGCCTCCAGCGGTCGTGTCCCTATCCGTCGTTTGAGTGTAACGCGCCTGCCCCTAGCCGTTACATTCTGTTCTGGCCGAGTTGGGTGGCTGTCCCGTTGGAAATAACGGTGGAGCCCCCGTGAGTAGTTATGGTATAACGCGCTTGCCTCCGGTCGTCGTTTGTTGTTTTGTGCTGGGTTGAGGGTGGCTGCGCCGTTGAGAGTAACGCGTAGGCCCCCGCGCGTCGTTTGGCTCTGACGCGTCTCCCTTGCCGCGTTGTTTGTGAGTAACGCGCCTGGCGTTGCGCATTACTTCACTTTGGTTTGGGTGGCTGTGCACGTTGTGAATAACGCGCCTGCCCCCGTGCGTCGTTTGCTTGTAACGCGCCTGGTGCTATGCGTTACTTGGCTTTCGTGTGGCTTTGTAGGTTGTCAGGGTGGTGAGCGACGGCCTGTTGCCTGTCCGTCGTTTGGGAAATAACGGCCCCGACCTAGACCGTCTCTTGCTAGTAGCGGTCCAGGGCTCGTGCGTTACTTTCCATGTGCCTTGGTTTTCCGCCCGTTGATTTTTGTGTGTCTTGGCTCGGCCTAGTGGTCTGCCCGTTGTCCTGTGGATGTCTTCTGACGTCCTATGAGGGTTAAGACTACGTAGTAAGGTAGCCAGGAGTCTTCTTACTTGTGGTAGGATTCTTGATCCTGCTTCTGTATGTTGTTGTTGTTTGGTTCAGATCAACCCGGTTTGATCCAGTGGTTGACATGTGACCTTGTCTGTGCGTGTCTTGGCGGTTCTGTCCTATCCGAGACATTGCTCCTGGATGCTTCGAGGTGTTGTTCTACCTCGGTTTGCATGTCCAGCTGTGCTGAGGGTTCTTGATGTTCCCCTCAGGTCTCCGTGTGTTATTTTCTGCGGAGCGTGATTTTTCTGGCTTAGGATTAGACCGATTGGCAGCTTGTTCCGCTGTTTGTGACGATCTTGCCTTTGAGTCGTTCGACTCGGGATCGTTACGTTGTAGGTCTAGTTACCTGGTCCTGAGTCTGTTGGCAGTTGTTTAGCTGCCTTGGTGCTTTGTTTTGCACGTGACAAGCTTTCCTTAGCTGTCTGTGCTGTAGCGCCTGTGTTTCAGAGTTCGTACCTCATGAGCCTCCCCTAGTTGTTGTGGCCCTAGGCTGTCTGCCGACCCACCGGGAGTGGTGGAGGGGTTCTTTTTCCTGTGGCGTTTGGTACGTACGGTTTTTAAGCTAGTTCCGTAGGCCCCGGCCAGCGGTAGCGTCCTACCGAGGGGAATACTAGCTAGAGGCCTGGCCTAGGTAGTGGTCAGTGTGTGCACACGTGGTCAGGGACTGGGGACTTGCGCCGACGGGCGTGGCCCTGACTAGTCACTCGCAGTTGGTGCTGTTCCGTGGGACTTCTGTTCCTTGGACCTGGTTCTTGGTGTGTCTTGTCCTTGAGTGACATGACACTTTTAGCGCAGTGTAAGTCGTCAGTGGACGCATCTGGTTATTCTTCTGGAAGGAGGGTGCTCCTGTCACTTGGTGCAGTGACTCTCGGCGTTTTCCTGTGCGCTGTGACCTTTGCGAGTTGCTCGTTCGTGGCTATACTCGAGGTTAGTGTTTTGTTGTCCGCACGGTGTTCTGTTCGTGCGTGGGGCTGTGTACACGATGTTTCCAGTCGTGTACATGTTTGTTTGGCGTCTGTCTAGGTCTTGTCTAGACCTTGATTGTTTGGGGCTGGTTGACAGACTGGTGTACCCTTCTGTGCGAGTTTAGGGTCAACCATCTGTTGCCTTTTTGTTTGGAGTAGTTTGGGGTGCCGAGGTTAGTTCGGCAGCCGCTTGTTTGGTGCGGGTTCTCATCCCTCTCCTGCGTGTTCCCTACTCCTACTTCCCGTCTGGTTCTTTATTGCTCTTTAGCGGTGGTTTTACAGCTTTGTAGTGTAGTTTTTCCTGCTTTGCTACACCTGTTGTTCCTGCTGCTTTGTTGTTGCTTCTGTTGCTTTGTGCGCTGTCCAGTGGGGATCCGCGTGACCCCTACTGAGTTTCTGTTGAGACTCACCCCTGCTGCTTTTCAGGTGGGTTTCGCTGTCTGCCTATGCTGTTCTTGGTGGAGCGCTCTCTTGCTGCTATAACTGCCAGCCGTACCTGCGTTGGGCTTCTCCCGACTTCTGTGTACGTTTCTTTCTGTCTGACTGTACTGTGCTAGACTTGTTGTCTTTCCTTTGGGCTGGACTCTGTGCATAACTGTAATTGTTGAAATTATTAATGAAAAGGTAATTTTATTTCTGCTACTTTAGCAATCCAATATAATGAAATTTAATTGCTTACTATTATATCTCCGTGGCTTCAATGTACCCTACACATGCCCTCCTAACCCTTCAGGGGCCTCATCAGCCTCTTGGGTGGCCTCCCCAGTTCTTGTTATCGGTATATCGGTATCCTGAACTCTAGGTCGTTACAGCTGGTATCAGAGCAGTGTTATGAGATGTTCGGAGTTCTTTTCTGAGCTATCAGAGCGTTGTTGTGTGAAGTACATGGGAATACGAGATATACAGTTTCCAGAGTCCTTAGGCCCAGTACAGTCTCTTGCTGGCGTAGGTGTTGCGATGGTTTATCGCGGTGCTTCTCGCGTGTGGTCTTGTACGTGCTTGGTTGGCACTGTACAAGATGGTTTTTGCTCTCGTTTGGATGTGACGATGTGCTTCGTTCGGTTTTGAAGTTGGTCTCGATCGTGTTGCACTTGGCAGTGTTTGTCGGTTGGCATGAACCTGCAGTGCATTGTTCGAGCTATTTTCTATATTTTGCTCAGGTAGCTTATGACTTTTAGCGTTGGTGTGATGGCCATGCACGTTTTTACGTTGCTTGAGTTGTCCCGGATTGAGTCTGCTTAGCTTCTGATGCATTGTTGTTTGGGTTGTTTCGTTGTCGTGTTGCCTCGATTGAGAAGTTGCTCGAGCGAACCTAGGATTTTCCCTTCCTGGTGAGCTGTTGTTGTCGAGCTTGTTGCTTCTCGTCCTTCTTGGTGAAGCTTTTTCGAAGTTGGCCTTGGGATTGCTGTCTTAGTGCTACCTTGTCCTGTGTCTGCTTAAGTGTGGACAGCTTTATTTTGAGCCTGATCTGCTCCTTGTTGTATGGTTACTTGGCTTTGGACTCCATGATGGTGTTAAGAGCTGTTGTGCACCGTAGTTGTCGTGCTGCGTCTAACCGCCGATGTATTGTGAAGGCTCATTTATCATTTTCGGGACGTGAAGGTAAGCTGAGCTTGATGCTTTCCTTGTGCTTTGTGCTGAAGCTGGTGCTCTTCTCTTGTCGCACTTAGGCTCCTTGTGTTCGGTTATTCGCTGGATCGGTGCTCGTGGCGTGTGAATTGCGATCTTGTTGATTGTGATGGCGCTGGTGTGTGCTGAGATGCGATTGCCGAGGTTGTTCTGTTGCCTGTGCATGTTGTGGAGAGTGCAGCGGAAGTGTGTGGGTTGGCTACCCATTCGTCGAGGGAATCTTTCTTTCTCGATGTGATTTCGTCTTGGCTTCTCGTGCCTTGATGTCGTCAGTTGCCGTGCCATTGTTGGTGGTTTTCTTGTGTTGGCATTGGCATGTGCGAGTGTTGGGGAATTTGTCGGCATTCCTTGCGGATTGAGTACCTTCTGCTCTGTATTTTCTTTCTTGGGTGTTGTGCTCTTGAGGCGTGTTGCTAGTCCTTGAGTTGCATTCCCCGAGATTGTTGTCATTTCTCGTTGTTGTGGGTCTTCTCTTGGTGAGCAGTCTGATGCGTGACCTGTCTTTTTGGTCGTGTGCTCAGCTGTTTTTGTGCCTTGTTGTGACCCCACTTGCAGATGTGTTCCTTGGCACTGCGTGTTGTGCGGAGCCAGAGTTCTGCAGGTACTACCGTTGTGTTATTTTGGCGCTGTTTCTTTATGATTTTGTGTTCTTATCTTGGACCATTGTCTTGTCAGTTAGCTTTGATGTACTCTTCTTCCTTGGAGTGAGCTTGCGACTTGATCAGATGTGATATCTGAGTGAGTGCTGACTTGATGGTGCTTGTGGTCCAATGGTGTTGTTGTCGTTGGCGTTCTCTGTGCCAGGTGTTCCCTGTTGCCTTTTGGCACTGGAGCCGATGACGTGGTCGAGCTGTCAGCTGAGAGGACTGTGTCTCCTTGTGTGAGCTGCCGCTTGCCGTGTTGTTGTTGTGTTTCTCGGTTGTCTATTGTTGTGGCTGTCGTGTCTCCGTTTCGGGTGAGACGTAAACGACGTTGCCCTTGCTTCGGAGGTGTCAGATGTGTTCACTTTGGTGCCGTACTCGTGCTGTAGACTTGCTGTCTTGGAAGCTAGAGTGTGTACCTATAATTGTGGTCTGACGGTGTTCCTCTGAGCTGTGTTTTTCAAGATTTGTGCTGTTGGGTTATTCTTCCCTTGCTTCTCCTTTGTTAGTCTTGAATTTCGAGGGTGAAATTTCTTAAAGGAGGGGAGGATGTAATGCCCTGGATCATGATGGATCTTTTGTAGGTCCTGTTGGATCTTTCGGATTGGTTTCAGTGAGTTTGGGTTCGCTTTGGTGGCTTCCGAGTTGAGTTTGACGAGCCGTGTGGGTTTTTTTTCACGTACTAGTTACGGAACCCTACAGTGAGTTTGTCTGTCAATTCTCGAACTCGTGGATGCTACTGCGACGATGTACTCTTCGAGCCGGTCGTTTCGGCTATTTTTACGTATTTTTCTGAATTTGTGCATTTTCGGCGCATTTTCAGAATTTTCGGAAATTAGGAAAATTTCCTAATTTCTTTCCTTTTATTCCTTTTCCTCTCTCTCTCCTCACTCTCGCGATCTCACTCTCTCTCTCCCGTTCTCTCTCGTTCTTCCCCCTCTTTGGCCCCGGCTGTAGACGGAGCGATCGTGGGCGGGTTGGCGAGGCTGTGGAGCTGTCGAGGTGCGCGATGGGGCGAGCATCGGATCGATTCTGGCGCGATCCCGAACGGTGGATTCAAAGCCGGTGAAATCGATTCACGAGTGGTTTTCGGCGTGGTTTAGTCCCTTCGGGGCACGGTTTCTTCGGTGGAGGTAGGGTGACTGATCCTTACTTCGTCTTCTCCGTTTTCCCTGCCATTGCACGGCGTTCGGCTAGGAATCGGTCGAGTTTGGGCTTGTTTTGCCTAAACCGTGATTTTCGTGGTTTTTAGGGTCGACCGGTAAACGGCGACTGTTTGCGGCGTAGTTAGTTTCTAACTGACCGCTGGGATCCTACCATCCCATCCACGTTGATTTCGTGTGATTCGGTGTTCATTCGAGGCCGGTAGAAGCCCGGGAACCTCGGTGACCCACTTAGGGTTGATTTGTCTAAATCGCCCGGATCTTGCATTTTTTAGCTTGCATGTGGGGTTTTGAGTCCCCTGGTGTTGTTATTTGTCGTTGTGGTTTGTCTCCCCTGCGTTTCGGCGTGAATGGGGCGTGGAACGGGCCGATTGGGCCATTCCCCTGTTTTCCCGCCGTATGGGAAGTAGCGGTCATGCCAGCGACCGTTACTTGCTTCTGATGGTTCTACGATAGACCGCCGTTTGATTTGGCGTTCTTGTGAGTTTTGGCTTCTGGGTGTGTGACGGCCTTGATCTGGCGCGTCACACCCATGTAACGCGCCTAAGCCTGAGCGTTACATGCCGTTTGTCGTTTTGTGGGTTGAGTATGGCGGTTCCTCTGACAGCCTGGTCCTGGCCATTACTTGCTGTTTGACCGACGTTTGACCTGTTGAGGCGGTGCCTCCAGCGGTCGTGTCCCTATCCGTCGTTTGAGTGTAACGCGCCTGCCCCTGGCCGTTACATTCTGTTCTGGCCGAGTTGGGTGGGTGTCCCGTTGGAAATAACGGTGGAGCCCCCGTGCGTCGTTATGGTATAACGCGCTTGCCTCCGGCCGTCGTTTGTTGTTTTGCGCTGGGTTGAGGGTGGCTGCGCCGTTGAGAGTAACGCATAGGCCCCCGCGCGTCGTTTGGCTCTGACGTGTCTCCCTTGCCGCGTTGTTTGTGAGTAACGCGCCTGGCATTGCACGTTACTTCGCTTTGGTTTGGGTGGCTATGCACGTTGTGAATAACGCGCCTGCCCCCGTGCGTCGTTTGCTTGTAACGCGCCTGGTGCTATGCGTTACTTGGCTTTCGTGTGGCTTTGTAGGTTGTCAGGGTGGTGAGCGACGGCCTGTTGCCTGTCCGTCGTTTGGGAAATAACGGCCCCGACCTAGACCGTCGCTTGCTAGTAGCAGTCCAGGGCTCGTGCGTTACTTTTCTTGTGCCTTGGTTTTCCGCCCGTTGATTTTTGTGTGTCTTGGCTCGGCCTAGTGGTCTGCCCGTTGTCCTGTGGATGTCTTCTGACGTCCTATGAGGGTTAAGACTACGTAGTAAGGTAGCCAGGAGTCTTCTTACTTGTGGTAGGATTCTTGATCCTGCTTCTGTATGTTGTTGTTGTTTGGTTCAGGTCAACCCGGTTTGATCCAGTGGTTGACATGTGACCTTGTCTATGCGTGTCTTGGCGGTTCTGTCCTATCCGAGACATTGCTCCTGGATGCTTCGAGGTGTTGTTCTACCTCGGTTTGCATGTCCAGGTGTGCTGAGGGTTCTTGATGTTCCCCTCAGGTCTCCGTGTGTTGTTTTCTGCGGAGCGTGGTTTTTATGGCTTAGGATTAGACCGATTGGCGGCTTGTTCCGATGTTTGTGACGATCTTGCCTTTGAGTCGTTCGACTCGGGATCGTTACGTTGTAGGTCTAGTTACCTGGTCCTGAGTCTGTTGGCAGTTGTTTAGCTGCCTTGGTGCTTCGTTTTGCACGTGACGGGCTTTCCTTAGCTGTCTGTGCTGTAGCGCCTGTGTTTCAGAGTTCGTACCTCGTGAGCCTCCCCTAGTTGTTGTGGCCCTAGGCTGTCTGCCGACCCACCAGGAGTGGTGGAGGGGTTCTTTTTCCTGTGGCGTTTGGTACATACGGTTTTTAAGCTAGTTCCGTAGGCCCCGGCCAGCGGTAGCGTCCTACCGAGGGGAATACTAGCAAGAGGCCTGGCCTAGGTAGTGGTCAGTGTGTGCACACGTGGTCAGGGACTGGGGACTTGCGCCGACGGGCGTGGCCCTGACTAGTCACTCGCAGTTGGTGCTGTTCCTTGGGACTTCTGTTCCTTGGACCTGGTTCTTGGTGTGTCTTGTCCTTGAGTGACATGACACTTTTAGCGCAGTGTAAGTCGTCAGTGGACGCATCTGGTTATTCTTCTGGAAGGAGGGTGCTCCTGTCACTTGGTGCAGTGACTCTCGGCGTTTTCCTGTGCGCTGTGACCTTTGCGAGTTGCTCGTTCGTGGCTATACTCAAGGTCAGTGTTTTGTTGTCCGCACGGTGTTCTGTTCGTGCGTGGGGCTGTGTACACGATGTTTCCAGTCGTGTACGTGTTTGTTTGGCGTCTGTCTAGGTCTTGTCTAGACCTTGATTGTTTGGGGCTGGTTGACGGACTGGTGTACCCTTCTGTGCGAGTTTAGGGTCAACCATCTGTTGCCTTTTTGTTTGGAGTAGTTTGGGGTGCCGAGGTTAGTTCGGCAGCCGCTTGTTTGGTGTGGGTTCTCATCCCTCTCCTGCGTGTTCCCTACTCCTACTTCCCATCTGGTTCTTTATTGCTCTTTAGCGGTGGTTTTACAGCTTTGTAGTGTAGTTTTCCCTACTTTGCTACACCTGCTGTTCCTGCTGCTTTGTTGTTGCTTCCGTTGCTTTGTGCGCTGTCCAGTGGGGATCCGCGTGACCCCTACTGAGTTTCTGTTGAGACTCACCCCTGCTGCTTTTCAGGTGGGTTTCGCTGTCTGCCTCTGCTGTTCTTGGTGGAGCGCTCTCTTGCTGTTGTAGCTGCCAGTCGTACCTGCGTCGGGCTTCTCCCGACTTCTGTGTATGTTTCTTTCTGTCTGACTATACTGTGCTAGACTTGTTGTCTTTCCTTTGGGATGGACTCTGTGCATAACTGTAATTGTTGAAATTATTAATGAATAGGTAATTTTATTTCTGCTACTTTAGCAATCCAATCTAATGAAATTTAATTGCTTACTGTTATATCTCCGTGGCTTCAATGTACCCTACACATGCCCTCCTAACCCTTTAGGGGCCTCATCAGCATCTTGGGTGTCCTCCCCAGTTCTTGTTATCGGTATATCGGTATCCTGAACTCTGGGTCATTACAAAGGATGTGCAGTCTAGTCAACTCATATGATCCTAAACTATGGAAGCTTGTCTCACATGATCCTTATGAGTTGCCTAAAGATAAATCTGTCTGGACCGCAGATTTCAAGCTTAAACATGATCAAAATTGTTTCGTTCTAAAATTGCTTATTGCTGCAGTTGATTCTAATCATTTCCCTTTTGTCTCCCATTGCGGATCTGCGAAGGATATCTTTGCTGGCTTAACCAAAGTCCGGGAAGGGCATGGAGATCAATGTCTTGTGGCAGGCACGAGTGATCAAGGGAGTGATCAGCAAGTTGACTCAAGCTGAAAGGTACATTCTGATTCTGATAATGAAGATGAATTTAGCTATGAGGAGTTATTGATTGCATATGATGAGCTTGCTGATAAATATGAAAAGGTTAAGTCTGAAAACAAAAAATTGAAAAAGAATGTTGGACAAAATAAATGTGATTCTCTATGTAAAGAATGCTCGCACTTGAAGGAATTGATTGATGGTCATGTGTTTGACATTGGAATTCATAAAGATCAAATTTCTTCTTTGAGAAATGAAAACAAAGAGCTGAGAGAGAGAGTAAGTCTTATGAACAATGGTCAAAATGAGTTTGCTCATGATAATAATCTTGAAATAGAAAATGAGAAACTGAAGGAATTGAATAGAACCATTTCTGAAAGATTGCTTACTTTTAAAAAAGGGAAATCTATGAATATTGATCAATCTGAAAAAGTACATACTTTGTTGCAAAAAATTGAAAGTCACAAAACCATCAATGCTACTTTACATGAACAAGTCAACTCCTGTGAAAATAAACTTCCTTCCTATGAATTGCACATTGCATCTCTTGAGAAAGAGATTATTGACTTGAATGCTTCATTGTCTAGATTTGTGAATGGTCAAGAAAATTTGGACAAATTATTGGGGACGAAAGTGAATTTTCAAAGGGAAGGGCTGGGTTTTAATCCTGTGAACAAAAAGAAGTTTGAAAACAAAGTTTTTACATCTTTTGTGCACAGTTCAAACATAGTCAGTACATCAAATGGGTCCCCAAATCAATCTTCTTCACAGACAATAAAAAGATCAAATAAAAATCTGAAAAAGAAAAATCATGTTGCACACACACATGCATCCATAAAGAAAATCAATTTACATCAAAAATCTAAAAATGTTGCTAGCACCTCCATGCATGTTGAACATACCTCTTCCACACACACACAACCAATTAGAAAGAAACTCACATATTTTTATTGTGGAAAACATGGACATGCTATGCATAATTGTTTCATTATGAAGAATGATGATTTGAGAGCATGTAGAAACCAAGCTATTTTAAAATATGCAAAGAAAGCCTTCATCACAAAATCGTCCATGCATTGCAATCACTGTGGTAAAAGGAGTCATACAACTTCACACTGCTGGTTATTGTTGAAGAGAAAGAACTCCTACTCAACACATCATGCTCACACACACAAATCAGTAGAACCCATGAGAAGAAAGAAGATGATGCCACGTGCCGTCTACCATCACTTTGGCAAATCTGGAAATGTTAAGCATGATTATTTTCTTGTGAAAGATGATGATTTGAATGTTGTTAAGGAGTGAAAGCCACGTGCCAAGAATGCTGCTAACCCACAAGGACCCAAGATGATTTGGGTACCTAAGAATGTAAATTGAGAAATATGTTTTGCAGGAGTACCATGGAAATGGAAAGTATGACATCTATTTTCATCAAGAAGGTAAGACATACGAGTCAAGTGACTCAAGCAAGGTTGGAAGAAAAATCAAAAACTGAATTTGATTTCTCAGATCATACTCCCAAAAGCTAAATGATAATGGGCTAGTTATGACCAGGCTTGAATCAATTAAGGAACACCTTGCAAGGATAAAAATGTTAAGAAATTTCCTCCACCATCAGTCGGAGATAGGAAATGATTTTGATGAGTACCCAAGGCATGGTATGAAAGGCGCACATCTCTTTTGACTAAGAATTGGTTGAATGGGTAAGGTTGATTAAACACATCTCATGAGGTAAATCAGGTAAAAGATACTTTAGTGGTTCAAGCATATGTGGATGATATCACTCTTTAAACTACTAATAATGCCTTTTCTGAACAATGTGCAGGGATTTTTTGCAAGGAGATTTTGCTATAAGCCTCGTGAATGAACTGAATTTTATTCATCTTTGGATTGCAGGTGGAAGGCTTGGATCAAAATGGACTCTCAAGGCAAAGGTATGAAAAGTAAAATCTGAAGTACTAACCGTTGTGGGGTTAGCAATCTTAGTGCATGAAGGCTTTCGATCTTGTCATCTAAATTAAGGTAATTCAACCTCGTCAATTCATGCAATGGTATTTTGTCACTTGTTGACACTTTAGGATGACAGGTATTGTTTCAAAACTTGAATTGCCATTCACTAGTCTACTGTGATGAACTTGTCTAACTGGCTTGAGAAGTGTGTATTGAATATTTCTCATTTTGAATTACACAACCACACCTGAATTTAACTACATATCTGGTATATCAAATGGCATTTGTGAAAGAGTAGATTGTGTCCACTTGGAAGCATTCTCTATGCGTTGAGCTGGGTCTTCAGACTAAAATCTCCATCTCGTATCAGATTTTGAAAATCGTGACTGGCTTGTGATTGGTGGAGTTATGAATGAATCCTTGAGCTGAGTTCTTTAAATTGAAAATATATTTCTGATCAAATGATTCAAACATGTAGCTTCTTGATGATTTCTAATTTCAAAACTTGTGAGATGCTCTTGAATATCTGATTTTGAATAATTCTGTAAATTGGGTTGCATTGCTTAATTTTGATCATTTATGCACCCTTATTCATAAAGGCCATGTCATGAAAAATGTTGTTGAAACATTAATATAATGTGAATGCTCCAATGTCAAATTTGCCTCAAGGTTTGAAGATCAAGCCCTCCTATACTACATTTGCATCTTGCATTAGATGCTCATCTAGGCATAGGTTGCACGCATTAGGATGAATTCATGCATTAGCTGTAGTTAGTTCATTCATTTGGTATCAGAAGTTTTGCACCACATTACATTCTGTCTTGGTATGTTACATTTCATTACTATATGATCAAGTTGCATTGCATCAATACTCATGCATTAGTTGCATTCACTTCATTCAATTGGTATCCATTTGTTTGGCATCAATTGCACATTTGCATTGCATGTTGCATACATTCCCTCTGTGTGCTTGCTTGATATTATATGCTATTCACCCCATCCCTTGGCATTTCTATGGCCTTATGTCTTCTTGATAAATAATACTGCATTTGAGTTATTATTGGAGTGTTTCATGTCGTACACTCTGGGAGAGTTTATATTTCATAAGTGCATTTATTTAGGGGGAGTTGCACTGTTATGTATTCATGATATTTTCGGTAAACATGCTGGATCAAATTCGCACACTTCATGCACAAAAGGTGAAAATGAGTGTTAAAAATAAGGATATATGAATTTCTTTTTAACACTCTCGAGATGTTAAACTTAATGCATGTATGTCAAAGAGACAGTTGAGGAAAAAGTTACCTACCTATCTTTGTTGAAAAATCTCGAATGAAAATGAACGGCAGAGCAATGTTAAGTCTCACTGAGTAAACTGGGCACATGTCACCTGAGACGTTATGTGGTTCATATCTAAAAAGTGTTGACTAGTATCTCTGTTCAAAATAAGGTGAAATGGTTCAGTATTCTGAGTAACCGGGGATTCAGGCATGAGCTCCATACGTCTACTCGCCTAAAAATGGATTATTTGAACATGATCACTCTTGAAAAATTCTGACTGTCATGTGATATTGGTTGAGTTGAAAAATGATGGTGAAAACTCATTATGGTAGAGCATAGCCTCCAATACGCTGTTCTCCAAATAAAAGTGCAGTCTATAAAATGTCTCCTTGTGTTAATCTGAAAATCTGAATATCCATATTGCAACTATCAGCCTTCATGTTTCTCACTTACACATCTGGAAATTTGATTTAATATGTATTCAGAAAATTGATTGAATGCTTTAGCAATTGCGTGAATCTCCTATATGATTGCACAACTTCCCATGTGCTACACATGTGCATTCCGGTTGTCATGATTCTTTTACATCTTTCTTATACCCATTCCCTTCTTATATAAGTACGGGGGAGCTGTGTTGCATGTATATATACGTATTAGTTTTATAACTCTTAATCATCCCACATGTCATCCCTTGCATATGATGCATTTCATGCATTTCAAACCAAAATACAAAAATCAAAAATTTGAAAACCAACGATAATTTTTTTGGTATGCCCTCCTGCTGTTGCTTGTTGTAAAAATCTGCCATGGGATCTAGATTTTGAATGCTATCATGCTGAACACCTCATCTTGTAAACATCTTGCTCCACTGGTTCATATCCCTGAGACCAATCACCACCTTCAAGTGACTATTTTTACTTTGGTTTGTATCATATTGAATGGTGAGACTAATTACCCATTGGTCTCCTCTGATTTGAATCATATTGCCTTGTTCGCCCATGATCTGCCCTTGCTTCTTCTGAATTGATAAGATGGGCTTTTGTTGCTTTAAAGGGAGATAGGTTTGTTCTTCCTCATTTGGCTTCTTCCAGCTTGTTGATATTGTTGATCATATTACAGGGGGAGAAAGACTTGCATTATCCCGCTTTTTGATTATGTCAAAGGGGGAGAAAAATTGATGATTGTGTGTGACAAGGGGATTGTGTGTAACAAGGGGAGAAGAATATTTTGTGCCATTCTGTTATATCATCATAAGTTTATCATTAAGTTTGTCATCATCACTAAGTTTGTCATCATCAAAAAGGGAGAGATTGTTGAGTTATGGTTTTGATGATTATTGTAATTGTTAAGTTATGGTTTTGATGATAACTAAGCTTAATGTGTGATTACGTGATGATAACTAAACTTATGGTTGATTACACATGTTCTTGATGATTGTATTCATTCATCTTGTTATTTATGCTGGTTGCATATGCTGGTTTTACAAGAGGTAAGAGGTTTCATAACATCTTTAATGTCAACAAGCATACAATTAACCCTGACTATCTTGCATGCAGGATCAAACTCATGGTAGTCACCTGGTGAACCAAAACTTTGCTCCTCTACAACCCAAAACAGGTGGTATATGTCATTTACTGTCAAGGATGATTGGTGAGACTCTCACCTTGTCTTAGCATCGATCTTACCTTGTGTATCTCATATATACACCTAATTCATGCACACTCAACATGAAATGCTCAAATGGTCTAATGCATAAAATAAGTTGAATTCAATCTCAAAATGCATGGATTTGATATGGACTTGAAGCTCTTGACTTATGGACATAGTTTTCTGGGCTTAACTACTCATTTTTTAGGTTTACCAAAGTCTGGTCGACCTCCGGACCAATCCCGGTCGACCTGAAATAACAGCACCCCAAAGTCTACAGGCTCTGCCTCTAGCGGTCGACCACCCATGGGTGTCCGGTCGACCGCCCCTACCAGAATGAACCAAGTTGCAGTCTGAAACTTCTAGGTCGACCGCCAGCTTACTCCGGTCGACCGCCAGCCCCGAGCCCCCTTTTGTTGACTTCATGTTTCAAGCTCGAGGAGAGGTCTTTCTACCCATTTGTTTAATCCCAATGACCCCAATCTCACCATATTTTATGGATCTGGTCTGGGGCTTGTTTATGGACCATTCAAGGGCTATAAAACATATCATTTGGAGCCATAAACCCCAAGAAACCAAGAGAGCTTCAAGGGAGATCAAGTTGGCTCAAGAGAGAAGAAGAAGAGGAGTGCTACTGTAGGATGAACAGTAGTTCGTGAATCAAAACTCCATCCAACAGCTGAAGATCCAAGGTCCATTTTAAAGCCTTCATCCTCCAATGAATTGAAGAAGCAAGTAACCAACAAGAGAGATCAAGGGGGAGGCTATCAAGGCAAGAAGAAGGCTACTACAACTCTCATAAGCATACTCCATCTAGTAAGTTCTTCATCCAACTGGAGTCATTCTAGCACCATCTGAAGCCAAGGAACTTCCGATCAAGAGAAGAAGCAATTCAAGAGTTTCAATAAGAGATCAAAGGAAGGTTGTTCAAGTGAAGAAGGAAGAGTACTGTAGCCATGAACAGTACTCCGTGCAAGAAGATCTACATCAAATACAAGGCCATTCAAGCTGACTCTCAAGTCATTCAAGTGAAGAAGGAATCAACGCAAACATCCGGAGCATACACTCAGGGGGAGCCTAAATCAGGAGCATTCTAAACTGTGCCTTATTATATTTCAAGTTCATATTTGTGTTTTGTATAAACTGCGAACTTGTGTGTGTGTGGATCGTTGTTAAATCCGTGGTCGTGTGTGGTCGTCGTGTTCCTTTCGTCTGTGCGTAGGTCTTCTTAGATCTACGTGTGTGTGTGGTTTTATCCAGATCTTAGTGTTTGTGTGTGTAGAGTGCTGTACTTGTCGCAGCGTGTGTGTGTCTTGTTGATCCGCTTGTTGGAGACCTCGTCTCCGTGTGTGTGTGTGTGTTGGGGTGCGTCCCCGTGTGTGTGGGCAGGCATCATCCTGCGTGTGTGGTTGGAGCGTCGTCTCCGCTTGTGGATTTACCCCCAAGTGAAGCCTCACCGGGTTTGGTGAGCGGTGGACGTAGGATTACCGTCGTTGCATCCGAACCACCTTAAAACCGCTGTGCATTGTGCTTGTTTTGTGTGGCTTGCTCCATTTCCTCTATCTTCATTCTACATAAACGTTAGTTTAAATTGTTGTTCTGGATTTATCTTCGTATATCTTGCATAATCTATATCTTATCATATAAAGTTTGATAAATCTAATTTGTGTTCAAATACCTTTGAATCTCTTAACTAGCTTTGTATCACATATTTTATAAAAGGCCAAAAGTTTTCTTAAAATTGGTAAACACCCAATTCACCCCCCTCTTGGGTGTCATTGATCGCGGGACTTCAAAGATTATTTTCAGCGAGTTAGAGTTATTTTTGACATAAAATTCTATTTTCTTATCTTATGGTTAATTAATTTATGATTAAATACTAATATCTAAACTCATGGTTGTAATTCATAAAGTATATATTTTCATAACTAAAACTTTATGTTTTATGATTATGAGATTAAGCTAAGATATTTTAAAAAAAATAATTCTAATAAAAGTACTATCTTAAATTTTCTTCCTACTTACCGTTAATTTTTGAACTCCACGACTTAATGTCGTTAAACATGATGCCTTAAAATTGTTATCTACTTTTCTTGCAACTTCTGAAATTTTGTCACATCTGTGCTTATTACAAACAACATATTTTTGAAAATCATTGGTCATATACATTAAAGTGGATGTCTAAACGTACTTGGGATCTTCGGATCCATATGACTCAATGCCTGGTATTAATGGGGCCCGGTCTGGTCCTGGGGGGAGCGCCCGAAAGTACTTAAGCCCATGGGAGTTGATGGACCAACGGTGTGGCATTGTACCGAAGTGCATGATAGATTTACTTGATACGGCATTCCACTATTTGTACTTGTTTACTTGTTACTTGTTTACTTGAAAATTACATGAATTATTTGACTTGCGTGAAAATGGCCAATTACATGAAATTCTTTACTTGTTCAAAGTCATTACATGGAAATTCATCTTGATATCGTATTATTCAATTACTTGGAAATTTCATTCATATTTATACACTTCCCGATACAAGTTAGAAAATTGTTTAAATTGTTAATACTTAAAGATTACCTGGTTCTTAGAGATATAAAATCCTACTGAGCTTTTAGCTCACCCTACGTTTTGGTTAATTGTTGTAGGAAATGAAAATGAACAAGGGAATGGACAAGAGTGAGAGAGTGATTTTCCTTTTTACCTAGGTTTATGTAGATCATTAGTGTTTTTACAAGAATGATGTACTTTGGGATTGAAAGTTGTAATTTGCCTTTATGGCTTATCAATTAGTGTTGTAAACTTCATTTTGATAGAATAAAGGTACCATTTTCTCATTCATTTCTATCTTTAGAAATAAATTGTACATGCTCTGATCGACACGATTGTTTATGACTCGTCGCGCCCTCGATATTCCGCGTCGGGGCGTGACAGTCTTTGTGGTATCAGAGCCTAAGTTACATAAAATCCTAGGTCTCACAATTATAGGTTCATTCTTAAAACATAGTTTTCCCTCAAACATAGGTTCTAGATCAATATCTAGAAATTTGATAGATCTTGAACTTTCCTGGTATGATTTGGGTAGAAACACGGGTTAAGTTTTAGGAAAAAGGGAATTATCAGGAAATAAATACCAAAACAAAAATAATAAACCTTGGAATTATGGTTTCAGGCTAATTCTCGCAAATGGCCGTCGAGAGAGCTCAATGGCGCGAGATGAAGTGCACTGTTCAAGGCTTAACCCAAGCCCTCCAACAGGTTGCTCAGGGATGAGCAAACCGAGGAGCCGGAGATTTGCATAGGAATTTCCGAAGCATGAACCCTCCCAAGTTCACTGGATCTACGGATCCGGATGAAGCCGAACACTGGATTAAGGAGATCGAGAGGATATTCCGAGTCATGCAATGCGCTGACGAGGAAAAGGTCCTACTCGCTACTTTCCAACTGGAAAGTGATGCACATGCCTGGTGGGAATCGGTCGAAGCTACTTTACCGCACGACCAAGTATTATGGGAAGAGTTCGTGGAACACTTCAATAGTAAATACTTCTCTGATCGAGTACAAGAAAGGAAGGCCGCTGAGTTTGCCGCTTTGAAGCAAAGGGGTTTATCAGTTGCGGAATATGAAGCTCAATTTTCAAGGTTATCTCGGTACGCTCCACATCTCGTGGGTACTGACAAAATGAAGGCACGGAGATTTCTTAACGTCCTTAAGCCTCAATATATTACTCAACTGGCCCCGATGGATATCCAAATTTATTCTGATGCGGTACAGAGAGCACAACTCCTAGAAGATGCAACGGAGTTATCGGATCGCATCCGAGGAAGAGAAGCCAAGAGAGAGCAAGTCACTGGGTCTGGAAGCTTCAAACCTTCCTTCGGGAAGAAAAGGCCCAATGACGGGCGTAACTTCATCAAGGATGGGCGTAATTTCAACAAAGGTGGACGTAATTTTCAAGGGGACAAGAAGTCGAGGACATTCGACAAGCAAATTGTCCCTATATCGGTAATATCAAAGGAATTATGCAAATATTGCGAGAAGCCCGGACATAAAGCCGCGGAATGTTGGAGAAAGATCGGTGCATGTCTTCGATGCGGGAGTCGGGAGCATAGATCCCGAATTGCCCTCTTCTCAACGAGCAAGCTCCATCACCGGCAAAGCTTCCTATTATTACCAAGAAGCCAGGAAGACTTCAAGCCCTTATGGGTACGAAACTTACCGAGGAAGGAGGCATCATGGAAGGTACTCTTTTCATATACTGCAAGCCTGCCTCTGTCTTATTTGACACCGGAGCTACGCATTCATTTATATCTATAAGATTTGCTGGTCTTTTATCTATGAAGCCTGTTCCATTAGATTCTACACTCACCATTACTACCCCTATTGGAACGGGAACGGAGATTAAACATTTCTATCCTACTAGTGAAATTCTAATTAGTGGTTATAACTTTCCCGCTGATTTGGTATGCATGGAGATGGAAGGATATGATGCTATTTTAGGTGCTGACTGGCTATCTACACATGGAGCTAGTGTCAATTGCAAGTTGGGTACGGTAACTTTTATGGGTTACCCCGACCTTCTATTTTCTGGCATCAAGCATTCTAGACACATATCTCTCATTTCGGCCCTCAAAGTCGAGAAATTATTAAGGAAGGGTTGTGTCGATTTCTTAGTTTCTATCACTATGACCGAGCACACAAAACCTGTTCTAAAGGACATTCCCATCGTTCAGGATTATTCTGATGTATTTCCAGATGAGTTTCGTGGTATTCCTCCCGAGAGAGAAGTTGTTTTCTCTATTGATTTAATTCCGGGAGCGGCACCAGTTTCTAAAGCTCCATATCGGATGTCTGCCGTGAAAATGAAAGAATTAAAGGATCAATTATTGGAATTACTAGAGAAGGGGTTTATCCGACCAAGTACTTCACCTTGGGGAGCCCCGGTCCTCTTTGTTAAAAAGAAAGATGGTTCGATGAGACTATGTGTTGATTATCGGCAATTGAATCAACTCACCATCAAGAATAAATATCCATTACCGAGAATTGATGAATTATTCGACCAGATTTTTGGAGCGCGATATTTCTCAAAGATTGATCTTCGATCTGGTTATCATCAATTAAAGATCAAAGAAAGTGATATTCACAAGACTGCATTCCGGAGTAGGTATGGACATTACGAGTTCACCATTATGCCTTTTGGCTTAACAAATGCGCCTGCTACATTCATGCAATTAATGAACAGCATATTCAGGCCATACCTCGATCAATTTGTGGTTGTCTTCATTGATGACATTTTGATCTACTCCAAGTCAAAGGAAGAACATGAGGAACATCTTAAGAAGGCCCTTCAATTATTAAGAGATCACAAGCTTTATGCCAAATTAAGCAAGTGCGATTTCTGGTTGGAGGAAGTTTCTTTTCTCGGTCACATAATTTCCCGGAACGATATCGCCGTCGATCCTTCAAAGGTCGAGGCCGTAAAGAACTGGAAAAGACCTACTTGTGTGACGGAAATCTGAAGCTTCTTGGGATTGGCTGGATATTATCGAAGATTTATCAAGGATTTCTCAAAGATCGCAGTATCTTTAACAAGATTGACAAGGAAGGAGAATCCTTTTATATGGTACGAGGAATGCGAGAAAAGCTTTCAAACTTTAAAGGATTGTCTAACGACTGCTCCTATTCTCACATTACCTACGGAAGGAGGAGGATTCGAAGTGTATGCTGATGCATCTGGAATTGGCCTAGGTTGCGTATTAATGCAACACGGCAAGGTCATAGCTTATTCTTCACGGCAATTGAAGAAACACGAGGAAAATTATCCCGTACATGACCTAGAGCTGGCAGCTGTGGTCTTTGCTTTAAAGATCTAGCGACATTATCTCTATGGCGAAGCCTTTACGGTGTATTCTGATCACAAGAGTCTCAAATATTTATTCTCTCAAAAGGAGCTCAATATGAGACAAAGACGGTGGTTGGAATATTTAAAGGATTTCGACTTCTCTATACAATATCACTCAGGAAAAGGCAATGCCGTAGCTGATGCACTTAGCCGAAAACCAATGGCTTCATTATCGAGCATGATGGTTAAAGAATGGCATCTACTTGAAGAAATGGCCAACTTAAACCTCAATATGGAGGAGAAGGAAGGCAGAGTCTTTATTGCAAATATTCGACTCCAACCCGAGTTACTCTCGGAAATCAAGGAACGGCAAGTTGATGATCCGTTGATCGTGGAAATTAAAGACAAATTAGATCAACGACCGGATTTCCTTCTGGCTAATGATGGAAGGCTATTATTCAAATGAAGAACTTGTATACCCGATTGTTCTACTATCAAGGGTAAAATCCTAGAGGAAGCACATCGGTCAAGGTACACTATTTACCCCGATGCTACAAAAATGTACCAAGACCTCAAGAGAACATTCTGGTGGCCTAATATGAAGAGAGAGATAGCCGAGTTCGTAAGCCGATGTTTGGTTTGTCAACAAGTCAAGGCCGAACACCTCAAACCGGCTGGCAAGCTCAAGCCTCTCGAAATACCGGAATAGAAATGGGATAGTATCAGTATGGACTTCATTGTTGGATTACCGAAGACCCGAAGTGGTTTTGATGCTATATGGGTAATTGTGGATCGGCTAACAAAGTCCGCTCACTTTTTACCTATCAAGACTAGATGGACCGTGGATGTTCTAGCCGCTTTATATATCAAGGAGAACGTAAGGCTGCATGGTATTCCAAGCTCTATTATTTCGGACCGAGATCTGAGATTCACCTCTCATTTCTGGAAGGGCTTACAATCGTCTATGGGTACTAGACTAAGGTTTAGTACGGCTTTTCACCCTCAGACGGATAGACAAACCGAGAGGATGAATCAAATTATTGAAGATATGTTGAGAGCCTGCATGATTGACTTCGGTGGAAGTTGGCATGATCACTTACCGCTGACTGAGTTTGCTTATAATAATAGCTATCAGTCGAGTATTCAAATGGCACCATTCGAAGCACTTTATGGCCAAAGTTGCAGATCGCCTCTATGCTGGAGCAAGGTTGGTGACAAGGGATTGCTTGGTCCCGACATTGTACAAGACACAACCGACAAAGTCTAGTTAATACAAGAAAGGCCAAAGGTCGCCTAATCAAGGCAAAAGAGCTATACCGACAATCGGAGGAGAGACCTTGAATTCCAAGTGGGGGAGCATGTCTTCTTAAAGATCTCGCCCACCCGTGGAATTAGAAGATTCGGCATCAAAGGAAAGCTAAGTCCGAGATTTATCGGCCCTTTCAAGATTCTGGAGAGAATCGGCGCGGTAGCATACAAGCTGGCCTTACCTCCTCAACTGGCCGGTGTACACGACGTATTCCATGTATCCATGCTAAGGAAATACGTCTATGATCCTTCACATGTGATTCAATTTGAAGAATTGAAACTCCAAAAGGACTTATCTTATGAAGAAAGACCGATCAAGATACTGGATCGAAAATTACACCAACTGAGAAATCGGGTCATACCAATGGTGAAAGTCCAATGGAGCAAGCGTTGGTTCGAGGAAGCAACCTGGGAATTGGAAGAATCCATCAACAAGAAATACCCGGATTTAATCTTAGGTTAGAAATTCGACCTTTCTACTAGAATTTTTGAATTTTAGTTGTATAATATGAATTTGGAGGAACAATTCTTTTAAGTGGGGGAGGATATAGAAATCCGATAATTAAAAATGAGAAATAAAATTTTTAATTTTATTATGTAATTAAAATTTTCATGAAATAATTAAATTACATTTTAAAGTTAGTTTATTGAATTTACTTGAATTAACTAGAAGTAAATAGATATTAAAAGCTTTACACCTTAGATAAATCATAGTAAGCCCAATAAAAGTCCATATAATGAACTAGGATCACAATTGGCCCATTGGATAATCCATAATGGACTAGATTAATAGATTAAAGGATTTATTAAAGGTTAAATTGACCTAAATTCGTAACATGTGTTTAATATGTAATTTAAGAGATTAAAATAACCCCTTTTCTAGACGATTGACTCAAGAATCAACCCTTACCTAATAGCCCACCTTAGACCAGCCATTTTTACATTCTTTTCACACCTAAGATGGGCTAGATTAAGAAGAGAAATGTCATGTTTCTTCTAATTCGGACTTAATGGGTTTGATGGAATTAGGTGAGGAATCTTGACAAATTTGGCCAAGTTTTTGCTAGAAATAGAACCCCATTCGACCCTCAAATCATCCCTGGAGGTTAAAGTTACGCTGCTGCGAAGATTGGTGGAGATTTGAAGGAAGATTTGGAAGATCAAAGGGTTTTCTTATATTTGGGGATATTTCTTTAGATCCGTCTAAAAGGTAGATGTCTCTCAGGTTAAACTCTAATTAAATCATGCCATCTTGTTCATTTTTCTGTCCTCTTTCCATTGATAGCTCATTTATTAAATTCAGTTATGAAATGAGCAAGTTATGGTCATTTTATTGGAGGGGTATTCCCATTTTTTCATCAGGTCCAGAACGTGCTATACCTCAGTAGCGCGTTCTGAACGCGCTGGCCCGACATAGCGCGTTCATACATAGTATTTTCCCGCCCTTCGGGGGTCAAACTGATAATTTCAAAATTTTCACACACGCTACGGCACAAACAAATAAATAAATATATATATATATATATATTACTAGTTTTGTATCCACACACAACTCGAGCCCACATCCTATGCCCCTTGGGTCATGACCCAAGGGTGAGCTCTCCAACATATAAAGCCAAGGAAGTTTTTGTAACTTCCAATGTGAGACTAAACTTAAGCCACTATCCAATAGGAACTATATCACTTGGAAATCCACATTAATTGTATGTATATAGTCACTAAAAGTAAGAAAAGATAATATTAGCATGTTTTGATTCTTCCAACATATTAAAAATGACTTCCAACATGATAAAATTATTTTCTACATACTGAGATGTAAAAACTATTTCCATCATGTTAAAATCTATTTAAAACTATCTTTTGTGCATGCTAAACCTAATTTCCTATTAAATAATTAGTAAAATGATGCATGAAAATTACTTCCAGCATGATAAAATTTCTTCTAGTATGGTAAAATTATTCCAGCATGTTAGAATTATTTTTAGCATGTTAGAATTATTTTCAGTGTATTAAAACTATTTTTTTAGCATGATAATTCTATTTTCCTATCAAATAATTAGTAAATAAATATAGAAAAATAATTTTTAACATGATAAA
Source organism: Amorphophallus konjac (assembly GCA_022559845.1). NCBI lineage: Eukaryota > Viridiplantae > Streptophyta > Magnoliopsida > Alismatales > Araceae > Amorphophallus > Amorphophallus konjac. The sequence continues at coordinate 328,462,695 of CM040120.1, read as the reverse complement.
ATTTATGTTATCATCAGAGAATTTTTGTAATCAGCATGGTAAACGTATCTTATCATCTTATCAGTAAGTTAATGTATGAGAATTATTTTAGCATGTTAAGTATTAATTACAGCATGTTAAATATTAATTTCTAGCATGTTAAAAATTAAATCCAGCATGAAAATTTTATTTTTATCATCTTATCAGTAAAGTAACATATGAAAATCATTGTCAGCATGTTAAGATTATTTTCAGTGAGTTAGAGTTATTTTTGACATAAAATTCTATTTTCTTATCATATGGTTAATTAATGTATGATTAAATACTAATATCTAAACTCATGATTGTAATTCATAAAGCATATATTTTCATAACTAAAACTTTATGTTTTATGATTATGAGATTAAGTTAAGATATTTAAAAATAATAATTCTAATAAATTACTATCTTAAATTTTCTTCCTACTTACCGTTCATTTTTGAACTCCACGACTTAATGTCGTTAAACATGATGCCTTAAAATTGTTATCTACTTTTTTTGGAACTTCTGAAATTTTGTCAAATCTGTGCTTATTACAATTAGCATATTCTTGAAAATCATTGGCCATATACATTAAAGTGGATGTCTAAACGTACTTGGGATCTTCGGATCCATAGGACTCAATGCCTGGCATTAATGGGGCCCGATCTGGTCCTGGGGGGAGCGCCCGAAAGTACTTGTGCCCATGGGTGTTGATTGACCAATGGTGTGGCATTATACCGAAGTACATGATAGATTTACTTGATATGGCATTCCACTATTCGTACTTGTTTACTTGTTACTTGTTTACTTGAAAATTACATGAATTATTTGACTTGCGTGAAAATGGCCAATTACATGAAATTCTTTACTTGTTCAAAGTCATTACTTGGAAATTCATCTTGATATCATCTTATTCAATTACTTGGAAATTCCATTCATGTTTATACACTTCCCGATACAAGTTAGAAAATTATTTAAATTATTAATACTTAAAGATTACCTGGTTCTTAGAGATATAAAATCCTACTGAGCTTTTAGCTCACTCTACGTTTTGGTTAATTGTTGCAGGAAATGAAAATGAACAAGGGAATGGACAAGAGTGAGAGAGTGATTTTTCTTTTTACCTTGGTTTATGTAGATCATTAGTGTTTTTACAAGAATGATGTACTTTGGGATTGAAAGTTGTAATTTGCCTTTATGGCTTAACAATTAGTGTTGTAAACTTTATTTTGATGGAATAATTGTATCATTTTCCCATTCATTTCTGTCTTTAGAAATAAAATTATACAAGCTCTGATCGACACGATTGTTTATGACTCGTCGCGCCCTCGATATTCCACGTTGGGGCGTGACATCCCTACACCACGAGACCCCGTTGAACTTAACTAGGTGCATCCTCCTCCAAGTTTTATATGATGACCAGCCACATCGGACACCCGAGCAGTTGAGCGGCGCGACACGCCGAGCCACCAGTACCGCACATGGAGCACGACTCGAGCCACCTCAGCATCCATCAGGCTCGGAGACAGCCTGGAGACTCCCCCATGAGTCCCGGCATTTATCATATTTAGTTAGACTTTATTTGTGTTTAATGTGTGTTTACTTCATTTTATTCGGTATGTAATTTTGATTGTAAGAGGGGCTTATTTGTAAAAATGGGACCCCTGGGCCCCATGGGACCCCAGGCCCCCTCCCATTGATCCACCTCATCCCTAGGGCCCCATGTGGGGTCGGTCAACCATTCAAATGGTGGCTTCTAGAAGGGTGGGCCAAGTGGGGGACATTGGAATGAAAATGCCAAACAATTCCAACCCACCCCCACCTACCATGTCCCCCCTTGCCTCCCTAATCAATGGGCTGCCCCCCCTTGTATTTTTAATTTTAATTTTTGTGGATGGTCACATGAGATCCCAGCCCTCCATCTCCCATCCCTAGATCCAACGGTTGAGGATTGATTAGACATGTAACCTATATATGCTTCTAATTTTCATTTTTGAGGAATTAATGCCATTTGAACTTGGAAAATCCCGGGAGCAGCCCTTGGGCACCCCCCCTCTCCCTCTCTCCCTCTCCCCCTTGCAGCTGAGAAGGCTACCTTCTGGAGGTGTGACTCCTCCCTATCGGTTCCGGTCATCATCGCCGCCGCCACGAGCCGCCACCGCACGGCCATCGGGATCGCCAGAGTTCTATCTTCAGCCGACCACTGCCCCTTCCACGAAATTCTGCAGTCAGCCACGAGGTCTTTTCGATCTGGGATTTTTAGGGGATGTTCCATAGGTGTCAAGCACGTCCCACAAAATTTGGTTGGTCATAAAGATCCCCTTTAATAATTTTTCATTTTCGCCCAACATTCATTACCAGATCTGTCTGCTTCCTGTTCTGATTTCCACCTTTCCTGAGTTTCACATCTCCGACCGATCTTTTGATTTTTTCTGGAGCTCCCAATTTTACTGGGAGTTCCATACATCCACCCGTCAACCCACGATTTTTCTTGATTTTTTTATCAGCCCTACACCTATTTTTAAAAATTCATTCTCAGAGCTAGCTACAGTGTTGTCCACCTGTTCCCAGATCCAACCACCTTCCAGTAAACAAATCATAACAAATCACAGCCACCTCCAATCAGTCCACAAAAATATCCCGTTTTCCGTGTTTGAAATCCTACAACTTTCGTGAAGAGCATAGGAGCTGAATCGGCCACCTACCTTGCGGTCAACGGCATTTCTCAGACAACTCATCTGCATATCTGAGGTTTCAGGTACTGTACAACAGGAGCTTATAAATTCAGTAAATTCCATATCCAACCAGATCCAGTGGATCTCTCTGGGCCTAGATCGAAGGATTTCAAGAGAGCTTTCCAGATATAGCTCATGCGCCTTGATCCGACGTTGGGATTGATCGCAGCGGCCATTCTCGCCGGAGCGCGCGTCGGAGGACAGAACCAGAAATCCGTGGGCAGCTAGTTCACAAATTGGGAATCGGGGCCGATCGACTCCCGATCGGTGTTTCCGACCGACCGCCGTCCATGGAGGCACGCCACCAGGGGTCCCCATCACAGTGGGTCCCACCCCCACAGATCCGGAGGACAGCGCCGTCCGTGGGCCCCACGGACCCGTAGAATCCGCCGTTCGGAAAGCACGAAAATGCGGAGTTCGGCACCGCCGGGCGACATCAAGATGCTGCCCATCAACCCAATTTACGTGATTCCCGGGCCCCACATGTGACCTTTTACCTCCCTGCGTGGAGTGGGTCAAATTATTGTACTGTTGTAATATTGTTAACCAGGAGTCCGTGAATTGGCCGGGGTTGTCTTCGCCACGCCGGGTGCGTGGAGGTAAAGGTCTCAACTTCTCGGCATTCGCTTGCTAGTTTAGTATATGGTCTTTTGCCGCTGCCGAGAGCGATAGGTACTAGCCCGTGAGTCCATGTCACCGCTGTGAGTGTGAGAGTGACCCGTCCCGTGACTCGATCTGAGTCCGGAAGTGAGTCGACTACTCGTGAACTCTGCCGGTTCTTCAACTGCGCACGATCTGCGTTTCCCTCGCTTGGGACGACGAGTGAGCTTGCGTTTCTGTTAGCGACGTATAGCCCATAGGAGCTCTCCGTGTCGGGCCTAGTGTCTCTCCCATCATGTGTTGCTGGTCGTGTCCGCATCTAGAGTCCGAGGTTTATACCTCGTAGAGTCGGTCCCCGTGTCCGTCCCGCATCAGTTTGGTATCAGAGCGAGTCGAGTCTAGGGTAGTCTTTGCATAAGTCTTGCATCATGGTTTAAGTCAAGTCTAGGATCATTATTTTCAAAAAAAAAAAGTGTTTTAAAACTTGCATTTTTCATCCCAATAACCCGGTATATCAAAAGACGTTGCCCGAACGTTAGGTTATGCCTATCGGGAAGGTGGCGGATTTGCGCGGGTGATCTTCGGATCGATTAGCTCCGCCTCATACCGGAGATTGGTTAGGTCTAAGTGCATCATCGAGTGAGTGTTGCATTAGTCAGTGTCTTCAGGGTCGTGTGTCAGTTGCATGCCCACCCATCGAGGTACCCAATACCCGCCACCACCACCTATGGCGGATTCCCGAGCCCGTAGCTCCGATGAGCCTTCGACGGCCGAGATGTTCCAAGCCCTCATGGATCGTCTCGACACGCGTATGGATGGCCTCAGTACGCGTCTAGATGCAGTAGGGACGCGTCTAGAAGGGCTGATGAAAGCCCTCGAGGATCGGGCTGAAGCTTCGGACCAGTCCATCCATGGTCTTGTTGGGAGAATAGACGTCCGTGAGAGGGCCCCAGCGGCGGTGCAACCCGCGCCGACCAATGGTCAGCAAGAGCCGGTTCAGCACCCTGCTGTACCAAGAGCTCAGGCGGAGAATTTTAGGGGACAATAAATGCACGTGGTGGATGATTATGCATCTGACAATGATCAAGGGGGTTACGGTCGTCGGAATCATCGACGGAATCGCAATGACGAGGATGACGACCGCATTCTTAGGGGCGTGCGTGCTGACCCTCCCACTTTTAGCAGGTCCTTGGACCCTAGGGTGTATTTAGATTGGGAGGCCGGCATGGACCGGTATTTCGAGTGGTTTGAGATGACGGACCACCGAAGAGTCCGATACGCAAAGATGAAGCTGTAAGGGCAGGCCCAAACTTATTGGACCAATGTGGAGAGCCTGCTCAACTAGCGACGTCAACCCCAAATCGGTACTTGGGATGATATGAAATCCAAATTGAGGGAGAAATACCTTCCTGCCTCATATCGCCAGCATCTCATAGACAAATGGCAAAGAATCTCCCAAGGGAACCGATCCGTGACCGAGTACACCGCCGAGTTCGATGAGTATTACTTGCGGTGCAGGGTCATGGAAGAGAGCACCATGACGATATCCCACTGTCGGAGAGGTCTACGGCCCAATTATCAATATGAACTCTTTCACCGCAACGAGACCACTTTGGAGCAGGCGTATCAGATTGCTCTCGAACTGGAGCAATTCGAGGCCGAGTTCGAGTCTCCCCATCGGTTGGGCTCTTTTCCCCTTCGTAGTGTCGAGCCCCGTGGCTCATCTGGCACGTATCTGAGGGCCCCCGTGGCTCGACCTCAGGAGCCCGCTCGCCCCGAGCCCTTTGCTCCTAGGCCTCGTCCTCCACCCCCGAGGGACCTTCCTCGTCCCCAGCATCTCACGGCTCCATCCACAGCCCGCCCACCAGCACCCGCACCTCCTGCACGTCCTTTGCTACCTACACCTCCTATCCGTCGGGAGGATAAGGGGAAAGGACCCATGATTGGGGAGCCTAGTGGATCACGACAGCAGTGTTATCGCTGCAATGGGTTTGGCCATTTCGCCAACCAGTGTCCCACCCACCCATCTCTTATCATCGAGGACACACAGGCCGAGGATACCACCCCTACGGGCCTCGAGTTAGTCAGCTATGAGGCAGATCAGGAGTTAGCTGACGAGTACTATGAGATGGGAGGTGAGGCCCAGGATGCCCAGCATTCAGACGATACCCACGTGGGGGTCGTCAGATGTATCCTCACCCAGCTGCAGGTCAGCGATGACTGGCGTCGGACTACTATCCTTCATGTATTCTGTAGGCTGGGAAAGCAAATTTGCAAGGTGGTCATCGATAGCGGGAGTTGTATCAATGCAATCTCCACGACCGCTGTCACTCGTCTTGGTCTCACACCCGTAGACCATCCTTGCCCCTATCAGGTATCATGGGTGGATACCACTTCCATTTCGGTCAGGCTGCGGTGCTTGGTCCCGCTGCAGCTCCACTCCTACCGTGACGAGATCTGGTGTGATGTTCTCCCCATGGAAGTGGGCAGTATCATTCTTGGTAGGCCATGGTTATTCGACCGGGATGCCACCCTCCATGGCTGGTCGAACACTTATACCTTCGACCACGCCGGCCAGCGGGTCACCCTCCACCCCGTTCGGCCCAGGAGCCCATCAGTCAGGGGTCCTACTGGCCCAAGTACCCCGGAGCTTTCCATCCCCGGGCCTAGTACCCCATCCCTAGCTCGGGCTATGACCGTTACCTCTGGCCTAGGAGAGCCCTCGACGAGGAGATTGATGATGATTAGCTCCCGGGAAATGGAGCAGAAGCTTAGTCGGGGATGTCCGGTGTTCGCCATTACGGTCCGAGAGGTGGAGCGGGACTCCGAGGGTGAGCTTCCACCCGAGGTTGTTCCCATCCTGTAGGAGTATGCTGATGTCTTTCCCGATGAGCTTCCCGAGGGACTCCCACCTATGCGGGATATTCAGCATGCCATCGACCTTGTTCTGGGCTCTTCCTTGCCCAACCTTCCTCATTATCGCATGAGTCCCACGGAGCATGCCGAGCTTAAACGGCAGGTCGATGAGTTAGTGCAGAGAGGGTCTGTTCGGGATAGCATGAGTCCATGTGCTGCACTTGTATTACTCGCCCCGAAGAAGGATGGCACGTGGAGAATGTGCATTGATAGTCGTGCCATCAACAAAATCACCGTGAAGTACAGGTTCCCTATTCCCCGCCTAGATGACATGCTAGACATGATGGCAGGTGCCACTATCTATTCAAAGATTGATCTTAAAAGGGGCTACCATCAGGTGAGGATTAGGCCAGGTGATGAGTGGAAGACCGCCTTTAAGACCAAGGATGGTCTATATGAGTGGTTGGTCATGCCTTTTGGGTTGACCAATGCCCCTAGCACTTTCATGCGGCTCATGACTCAGGTCCTTCGACCTTTCATTGGAGTCTTTGTAGTGGTGTATTTTGACGATATCCTTATCTATAGTCGCACCATGGGGGACCACTTAGACCACCTTCGGCAGGTCTGTCTACTTCTTCGGCGAGAGCAGTTGTTTGCAAACCCATAGAAGTGCACCTTCATGACATCTCAACTTACCTTCTTGGGTTTCATTGTGTCTAGTACTGGGGTCTCCACCGATCCGGAGAAGGTCCGGGCCATTGTTGAGTGGCCGGAACCCCGTATGGTTCATGATGTCCGCAGCTTTCATGGCCTTGCGACGTTCTATCGTCGCTTCATCCGCAGATTTAGCTCCATCACCGCCCCGATCACAGATTGTATCCGAAAGGGCACATTTGTATGGATGAAGGCCGCATCTGCCTCCTTCAAGGACATCAAGGAGCGCATGACCCAAACACCTATCCTTCGATTGCCTGATTTCTCGAAGGTGTTTGAGGTCTCTTGTGATGCGTCGGGCGTGGGAATTGGAGGAGTTCTGAGTCAGGAGTCCCACCCGATCGCATATTTCAGCGAGAAGCTGAATGACACGAAACTGCGATACTCCACATATGATAAGGAATTTTACGCAGTTGTTCAGGCTCTTAGGCATTAGAGGCACTATCTTTTACATCAGGAGTTTGTCCTATACTCCGATCACGAGGCATTGAGGTACCTCCATTCCCAAAAGAAGCTTAACTCGCATCATAGTCGTTGGGTCGAGTATCTGCAGCAGTTCACCTTTGTGCTTAAACATAAGGCTGGAGTGGAGAACAAGGTGGCTGATGCCTTGAGTCGGCGAGCATGTTTGCTTACCACCATGAGTGCCGAGGTCATAGGGTTAGAGAAGATGAAGGAGGCCTATGTTGATTGTCCAGACTTCGGTCAGATTTTACCACTCTCCAGGCCGGACCCTCGAGAGACCTTGATGATTATGTGCTTCAGGAGGGTTACCTCTTTCGAGGTAGCACGCTATGTGTTCCCCGAACTTCGGTTCGAGATTTTTTAGTGTGGGAGCTACATGCGGGAGGTCTAGCCGGCCACTTTGGTCGGAACAAGACTATCGAGGTGGTTGAGCATAGATTTTATTGGCCGAGCTTGAAGCGCGATGTCGCTAACATCGTGGCTTAGTGCCGTACATGTGCTATAGCCAAGATGAAGAAGCAAAGCTCGGGCCTTTATACCCCTCTTCCCGTGCCTGATGCCCCGTGGCAGGATGTTAGCATGGACTTTGTTTTGGGATTGCCACGTACCTCCAGGAAGCATGATTCGGTCTATGTGGTGGTTGACCATTTCTCGAAGATGGCCCTCTTTATCCCTTTCTCGAAGACTTCGGATGCTTCTAGGGTAGCCCGCCTATTCCTTACTCATGTGGTGTGCAAGTTCAGGTTCCCTCGCACTATAGTGTCTGACCGTGATGTTAGATTCACTTCCTATTTTTGGAAGATACTATGGCATATGATAGGTACGCACCTCAAGTTTTTCACTGCATATCATCCCCAGACAAATGGTCAGACCGAGGTAGTCAATAGGAGTCTGGGAGATCTTTTGAGGTGTCTTGTTAGGGATCGCATTGGGGATTGGGATCTCATTCTACCCATGGCTGAGTTTGCATATAATGATTCGGTGAATAGGTCTACCGGCATGAGTCCATTTGAGATTGTCACAGGTCGTAGGCCTAGGAAACTCGTTGACCTTGTCCCCATGCCTATCCATGATAGAGTGTCAGAGTCAACCGAGTCGTTTGCTAGGCATGTTAGGTGTTTGCATGACGACATCCGTCATCACATTGAGGCCAGCAATGCACGGTACAAAGAGTTAGCCGATGCCCACCGACACCACCGAGAGTTCCAAGAGGGCGAATATGTCATGATCAGGGTAAGACCTGAGCGGTTTCCCTCCGGAACCGTTAAGAAGTTGTAAGCTCGCGGAGCCGATCCATTCAGAGTGTTGAAACGCGTTGGATCCAATGCGTACATTGTGGACTTGCCTGAGGAATACGGTATAAGCTCTACTTTCAATGTATCGGATCTAGTTACATACAGGGACCCAACGGTGATCCCTAGTGAGCCTTTCGAGCCATCTCCTCCCCTTGAAAGTGATCCAACACCTGAGTGTCCACATCCAGCCCCCTTGTTACGGCAGCGTGAGCATATAGATCATATACTGGATGAGCAAGTGACAGTTACCAGGAGTGGATCCTACCCGCGCTACCTAGTGCGATGGAGAGGACGGCCCGCTATCGAGGACATGTGGATCACACATGGAGAGTTGCAGCGGATTGATCCGGACCTTCTGGAGCGATACAGGAGCAATGTAGACCCTTACTCGACAGGGTCGAGTTTCTCCCACCCGAGGAGAATTGGTGCGGACACCCGAGCAGTTGAGCGGCGCGACACGCCGAGCCACCGGTACCGCACACGGAGCACGACTCGAGCCACCTCAGCATCCATCTGGCTCGGAGTCAGCCTGGAGACTCCCCCATGAGTCCCGGTATTTATCATATTTAGTTAGACTTTATTTGTGTTTAATGTGTGTTTACTTCATTTTATTCGGTATGTAATTTTGATTGTAAGAGGGGCTTATTTGTAAAAATAGGACCCCTGGGCCCCACAGGACCCCAGGCCCCCTCCCATTGATCCACCTCATCCCTAGGGCCCCATGTGGGGTCGATCAACCATTCAAATGGTGGCTTCTAGAAGGGTGGGCCAAGTGGGGGACATTGGAATGAAAATGCCAAACAATTCCAACTCACCCCCACCTACCATGTCCCCCCCTTGCCTCCCTAATCAATGGGCTGCCCCCCCCTTGTATTTTTAATTTTAATTTTTGTGGATGGTCACATGCAATCCCAGCCCTCCATCTCCCATCCCTAGATCCAACGGTTGAGGATTGATTATACATGTAACCTATATATGCTTGTAATTTTCATTTTTGAGGAATTAATGTCATTTGAACTTGGAAAATCCTTGGAGCAGCCCTTGGGCCCCCCCCTCTCCCTCTCTCCCTCCCCCTTATAGCTGAGAAGGCTACCTTCTGGAGGTGTGACTCCTCCCTATCGGTTCCGGTCATCATCGCCGCCGCCACGAGCCGCCACCGCACCGCCATCGGGATCGCCGGAGTTCTGTCTTCAGCCGACCACTGCCCCTTCCACGAAATTCTGCAGTTAGCTACGAGCTTCTTTCAATCTGGGATTTTGAGGGGATGTTCCAGAGGTGTCAAGAACGTCCCACAAAATTTGGTTGGTCAAAAAGATTCCCTTTGATAATTTTTCATTTTCGCCCAACTTTAATTACCAGATCTGTCTGCTTTCTGTTCTAATTTCCACCTTTCCTGAGTTTCACATCTCCGACCCATCTTTTGATTTTTTATGGAGCTCCCAATTTTACTGGGAGTTCCATCCATCCACCCGTCAACCCACGATTTTTCTTGATTTTTTATCAGCCCTCCACCTATTTTTCAAAATTCGTTCTCAGAGCTAGCTACAGTGTTGTCCACCTGTTCCCAGATCCGACCACCTTCTAGTAAACAAATCATAACAAATCACAGCCACCTCCAATCAGTCCACAAAAAATATCCCCGTTTTTCTGTTTGAAATCCTACAACTTTCGTGAAGAGCATAGGAGCTGAATCGGCCACCTACCTTGCGGTCAACGGCATTTCTCAGACAACTCATCTGCATATCTGAGGTTTCAGGTACTGTACAACTGGAGCTTATAAATTCAGTAAATTCCATATCCGACCAGATCCAGTGGATTTCTCTGGGCCTAGATCGAAGGATTTCAAGAGAGCTTTCTAGATATAGCTCATGCGCCCTGATCCGACGTTGGGATTGATCGCAGCGGCCATTCTCGCCGGAGCGCGCGTCAGAGGACAGAACCAGAAATCTGTGGGCAGCTAGTTCACAAATTGGGAATTGGGGCCGATCGACCCCCGATCGGTGTTTCCGACCGACCGCTGTCCGTGGAGGCACGCCACCAGGGGTCCCCATCACAGCGGGTCCCACCCCCACAGATCCGGAGGACAGCGCCGTCCGTGGGCCCCACAGACCCGTAGACTCCGTCATTCGGAAAGCACGAAAACGCGGAGTTCGGCACCGCCGGGCGACATCAAGATGCTGCCCATCAACCCAATTTGCGTGATTCCCGGGCTCCACATGTGACCTTTTACCTCCCTGCGTGGAGTGGGTCAAATTATTGTACTGTTGTAATATTGTTAACCGGGAGTCCGTGAATTGGCCGGGGTTGTCTTCGCCACGCCGGGTGCATGGAGGTAAAGGTCTCAACTTCTCGGCATTCGCTTGCTAGTTTAGTATATGGTCTTTTACCGCTGCCGAGAGCGATAGGTACTAGCCCGTGAGTCCATGTCACTGCTGTGAGTGTGAGAGTGACCCGTCCCGTGACTCGATCCGAGTCCGGAAGTGAGTCGACTACCCGTGAACTCTGCCGGTTCTTCAACCGTGCACGATCCGCATTTCCCTCGCTTGGGACGACGAGTGAGCTTGCGTTTCTGTTAGCGACGTATAGCCCATAGGAGCTCTCCGTGTCGGGCCTAGTGTCTCTCCCATCATGTGTTGCTGGTCGTGTCCGCATCTAGAGTCCGAGGTTCATACCACGTAGAGTTGGTCCCCGTGTCTGTTCCGCATCACATCTCCCCACCCATCCTTCCATAAGTATTGTGATACGTAGGGAACCCCACATTGAGTGGCTAGATCAAAACCACCTCCTCCACGTCATGCGCCCCTCCATGGATAACCACAACCCAATTGTGCCCACCCCACCATTCCGCAAATCCTACCATTCATTCTGCTTTGTAGAAACCCTAAGGGACTTGATTGAGGGAATACTGAGGTAAATAGAGGTGACCAACTTGCTGGCCTTAGGAGCAAACGACACGGGGTACCTTAGTGTATCACACCCTTCTATCGGGTCCATAATTTCCATCTACACCAAGGGCCCTCGCATGAGTAAGCTCTTATTGTTTCTACCTGAGCCTGACAAGTCTCGCCAAGGCCAGTCCCTTGACCCCCACCCACCTCAGATAAAGAGTACTATAGCTAGAGAGTCAACCTTGGTGCTACCCCCACTAGGAGTTGGATGCCTAGATCACATTAGGAGGAGTATGCTTAGGAGTGCTCAAGGTCTAGGATGGGAATAAACCTCATGCCCCACAACCCAAGATCCACATGATCCCTTTCCACTGACCCCACATTGCCAACCCACCCCCTTGTCCTCCTACACCTTTCCCTACCCCTCACCCCTTTACAAGGGACATGACTTTAGACCCCACCGGGTTCATGATTTCCACTACCCCACGCACACTAGAGACCTTGGGGCCACCTCTGGGATCCATGCTCACCTCCACCTCACCCACCCCTCAACCTATCTGGATCCTTTTGACCCATCATTCTGGGGGCCCATCAGTCCACAAACCTCATCCCCAACCCTTAGAAGCATCAACGGTCTTGCCCAAATCAACCATCCTAAGGTTTCCCAAAGGTGGTATCATGCTCTCCAACATATAGAGTCACTGAGGGTCACATCATTTGGGTACATGGACCCTCCCTTTTCCCTCCAAAAGAGTTAGGTCTCCCCAAGCCTTGCAAACACACTTGAACATCCCACTTCCCCAACCATTGTTAGAGGTTCATGTTTGAGGGTCCCTCCTTGAATAGGAGAGTCATGCTATGTAGAGCTTCATTCGGACGGCCCAATCCCCTACTCTCCGAAGAATCAAAGCATGTTAGGGCCACTTTCGATTGTCCGGGCCCTCCCTTCGTCTCTGCAGGATCATCATTCATGACACTACATGGCACCCTTCGCAAGCACATCAACAAGAGCAACGAGATGTACCAAAAATTAGCCAACTCCCACCGCTACCACCAAGAATCCCGTGTAGGTGATTCTGTGATGGTGAGGACTGAGAGGCTACTCCCTAGATATATCTCAAAACTGAGGGTTCGTGGAATAGGTCCCTTCCAGGTTCTGAGGAGCATCAACACTAATGCTTATGTGTTAGACCTCCCCAAGGATTACAGAGTAAGCCCCGCTTTCAATGTGGCTGGCCCAGTGCCATATAGGGGTCCCACGGTGGCACCCAGTGAGGATATTGGGCCCATCCCCCCCCTTGAGAGAGCACCTACCCTTGAGAGAAATCCACCAGCCCGGAGAGACCCGCATGAGCAAGTTGAGCGGATATTAGATGAACAGGTTACTACCTCCGAGAGCACGGGGTATGGGCACTACCTCGCTTGGTGGAAGGATCGGCTATCTTTGGAAGACTTGTGGGTGACCCCGCCGTGGCTCCCTCCGCACATGATGGATCTTACTCCCCGGAGTCGAGTACTTTGCACCCCGGGGTATGATGGGGGCATCACTTGCCCTTCACCATTTTAGGAGTCCAATATGATGGTTGGCATGAGCCATTGTGTTTGTCTTAATTTTTCTTGAGTCTGGTCATGTAATTTTCATATTTTGAGAAGTCATGGTGATGTAATTTTTTTTTATTTGAGTCAAGTACCTAGGTTAGTGAGTCATCTATCTAAGTCTAAGTATCATTAGGTTGTCTAGTGGGTTAAAGGGCTCACTTCAGTGGGCTTGGCCCATGGGCGCCCCCTTCCCCCCCTTGGTCATTTGTCATTAGTCCGAATGACAAGGACTTTTTGTAAATTGTGGGTTCCTTATATATAGGACCCCAATCCACCTTTGGAGAAGGGATAAATGAAAACTTGAGCCATTTGAAATCTACCTCCTTTGTGAGAAACCCTCTCTCTCTCTAGTTCTCTCTCTCCTCTCCTTCTCTCTCTCTAAAGGGGGCGACCCCCTCTCTCTCTCCTCCCCTCTCTCTCCTCAATTCGTAGCCCCGTCTCTCCTCTCTCCTTGCCACCTCATCCTCCACATCAGCCCAACCCTTTCACCTTCCCTAGGCCCCTTCAATACTACCATTACTCTCACCACTACCCAAGCAACCTTTCACCTTCCAAGGCAACTTTCCCCATTCCCAAGCCACTCCTTCCATCTCCCAAGGGAGAATCCCAACTCCCTAAGCACCCCTTCACCCTCCCAAGACAACCCTTCCCATTCCCGAGACTAGACTTAACTCCTTCCTTAATCCCATTTCAAATAAGGGAGAGAACCCTCCCCCTCCCTTCAACCCATTTGCGCCCCCCCCTCCCCTCCTCCACCTAAGCCACCAGCGCCCCCACCTCTCCCCCTTGCTAGCTCCGCCCCCTGCCATCCTCCCCCACTTCCCCTTCCCACCTCCCAACCCTTCCCCACCACCAATACCTCCATATCCTATTCCCCTCCACCAAAGAAACCACCCCCTTCAACCATTCTTTCTACTAATCTGTGTGCAGCTGAAGACCTACCAATCAACATCCTGTTGCAGTGCCGACCTAGAACACATCCCAGAGCCCCTGGAGGTCTGTCATACATTGTCGGAAATCTCTTCCAATCGGCTTCGCAGGCGAGGTGATCCCGCCTCAATCCGAGTTCGGAGCTGCCCGGGAGAGCCGTTCTTCACCGACTGCCAAGAATCGGTCTGGCCTGCAACCAGAAGTGACTTTCAGAAGCTCCTGCGACCACACCCCAGCTCCCCTTGGCGCGCCATTTGACCGGGGCAAAGCTCTACCAGTCGCCTATCCAACGCAGCCTGAGGGGCGTCGTTTGGAGTCCGGAGCATCCCGTTCCAATTATTCTACCTCAGGGGCGCAGGTCAGGTTAGCCAGAATCAATCCTGACCCCCCTCCACTCTTTGGGCCGCTTCTCTCGATCCCGACCTTCTCTGGTGCCATTCTTTGTTGCTGATCGAAGAGGACTTGACCACACTCGCATCCGTTCTGGTCCCGCGTCGTTCGGATCACGGGAGCGTTCGTGGGGACTTCGTCAACCTGCTACAGCGTCCTGGAACCAGTCCGAGCTAGAACCGAACAGCACCAGTCCAGCACCTGCCCCAGCCGTCGGGGATGATAAGAATTCCCAAGAAAATTTAGGAGTCATTCCGGGCCAGTCAGTGAACATTTGGCGCTGGTTTCGTCGACTTCTGAGTTCGGGAGAGTCCTCGGCAGCACCAACAGCGAGCACCTATCAGTCAGGCGGATAGGCGGGCAGAACCACGAAAGGTCATTTGGCTTCTTCCTCAACTTCCCTCCCCTCCCTGCCTGGCCGGCTTACCACCCCTCCCTGTGTGGAGATAGTGTTTGCTTGTACCCCTGTTCTCCCTACCCCGAGTTCCCCCTCCTGTGTGAGGAGTAGTGCGTGTAAATACTTAAACAGGGTAAAGCTTCGAGCGACGCAGTGTGCGGGGAACCCACACTTCCCCGCTCGCCCTCGTCTCCGAACGGGGTCTGTTTCTTCAAACCGACCGGGTAAGCTCTATCCTTTGCTCTGATATCAGTATTTGTTGATTTAATATCCATGGAATTGCTCCGCTGAACGGTGAGAGAGCGCCCGACCCCGAAGCTCCCCGCTTACGAGTGGTCACCGTGGGAGTGTGAGAGAGCGACCCGGTGCCCCTTTAGCACCCAACCAGCTCCATGAGAGTGGGCATTGTACCCTCGGGAGGGCAACCCTAGCCCTGCTGGCCCTCTACCAGCAAGGGTCTTGTTCCATAACCTCCACTCGGCATTGCCGAGTCACCCGGGAATTGTGTGCGCAACGGTGGTTCGGCAACTTACGTGATTCTCTGCTCTTGGGCTCTTGTGCTTGCTTGGTAGGTCCAAAGACCCTCGGTCTAGTTGCTGCATTTTTCAAACTTGTGTCACATCAGGACCTAGGCTCGGCCATTAGTGGGGCTTCCACTTGGTTGGAGGTGCCAAGGGGAGGTTGGTTGGAGGCAACTGGGCGGGCCACTTGATTGGGAGTGCTTTGGTGGGCCTGGATGGAGGTGAAGGGGCGGGGTTTGTGGGAGGTGTGGCCCACTTGATTGTTGGTGAGTTGGTGGGGTTAGCTAGTGCTATGACCCCCGTGGTTGGAGATAGGTGGGCGGGGAAAGTAGACCCTCCTAAGCGCTCTCTTCATATCCCACCATGACTCGATGGGTCTTAGCCTCCTACTCTCCCGAATGTATTGATGTCCCTCCATGTTTTGGCGTCTTCATAAAATAGTCACCTTTTGGCAAAGTCCACTTGCATGGGACCGGACATAATGTAACACTCAAAGTAGTCGTCCATAACAGCTTCCTACTCTAGGTAGTCACTCGGGTTATCGGATCCATAGAAGTCCTGGGCTACGGGCCTATGGGGGTGGTCCGGGTGGTTCTCCCATTTTAGACAGTATCACCACCATGCATAAGATCCGGGCGTTTGGTAATCCATGGGACACGGGGAAGCTAGAGGATGGCCATGCCGACAGTTGGTGACAAACACTAGACACGACCCTAACTAATGCAAAGTTGGAGTGCAGACTCGCCTACACACCTAGACACAACCAAGATCCGGTACAAGGCGGAGGTTCGATCCGAAGAACTCCTTACGCGAGTGAATCACCTCTCCGATAGGCGTAACCTATTGGTCCGGAGACACCTTTTGATATACTGAACAATGGTATGCAAATGAGACACCTAGACTTAGACACTTTTTTTTGTTTCAGACTTAGACACAAAGAATACCCTAGACTCAACCTGGCTCTGATACCAAATTGATGCGGGACGGACAGGCGACCTGGGACTCTAGCTCGCGATCGCCCCTAAGCGAGGGAAGACGTGGGACCGTGCGCGGTTGAGAAACCGACAGTGAGTCTCGGGTATCGACTTTCCGCGTGTACTCGGATCGAGTCACGGGACGGGTCACTCAATCTCTCTCTCGCAGCAGTGAATAACAATATGATAACGAGCTAATAACCTATCACATGTAGCGGCATTCAAAAATATACGGGTAAAGCAAATGCCTACGAGGAAGGTAGCGAGTTTACCTCCACGCTCCGGGCGTGGGGAAGACTTCCCGGCCAAGTACGGTAACTCCCGATAAGAAAGGTTAAAATTTAATTACAACAGTGAGCTTTATTGCCCACTCTACGCAGGGAGGTAAAGGGCTACAAGTGGGCCCGGGAGGACCGATCCTGGGTTGATGGGTAGCAAGCTGGACGGGCGTTTGGGGCGAACTCGGCCTGCTGGTCCGACTCGGTACTGCGCCAACTCGGTTCTGACTCCCTTGACAACAAGGCGCGGCTTCCAAAGGAATGTCACCTTCCTGAGATCTTCGGAAGGAGTCGCCTGGCTAGAACGTTAGTAGGATGTCCCTGGTCGACTCTTGGGAGCGGCGGTCGCGGAAGTTAACTTTTGGGATTGATTTGTGAATTTCTCCTGGACTGCTATTTTAGACCTGCATAGGGAACAGATCTACGCGCCTCGGCTGCAAGAATTAATACTCTCAGATCCGAAATTAGATCGAGGTGAGACTGGTGGCGTTGGAAAGAGGACTCCCAGATATACAACACATAATTTTTGTAGGTCGATGCAATGAAGGGATGAGAAATGAGAGGCTCTTAGACACTTTGTTTTTTTCTATAGATCTGATTACTAACACTCAGGACAGAAAGAGATCTGCCTAAAACTGACCTTGGACCGAGGGGTGAATGATTTTTCTAGGGATGGAAAATATTATGGGAGGTAGGGGGATCGTTAGGAACACTGAGGAATTTTTGTGTATTTTTTAGCAATTTATATGGGGGTGGGAAAAATACGAATAGGTGACACTGTCCCGTGGATCTGCAGAATGGCAGATTACACGGGGGAACAAGAAATATGGGAAAAATACCAAACGAAAGCCAAATGGCACGAAATTTAAACTGGAGACTAGGGGTGTCTGGTAGAACAAGTCCTCAAAGTTTGGGCTTGATCAGATAACAAGAACAAAAGATAAAATTCTGGAGTTGAGGTTTTGTCCTGATTTGGACAGAACTCCGACGATGGTGATGGCGGTGCGATGGCGGCAGCGCGATGGCGGCGGCGGCAGAAACAGAAATTAGAGGATGAGAGGGAGAGATAGAATGGGTCTCACACCCTGGAATGGCAGAATTCCATCAGTAAGGGGGGGGAGGAGAGAGGTGGAGGGCGCACCCTTCTTTGGCTCCAACCAAATTCATAATTCTTTCATCATTAATTCTACTAAAATGTGAAATACAAGCTATTTATAAGAAATGTAAAAAGACTCTAAATATCCCTAGATCTAGAATTGAGAGGGGTAAAAGAGGGAGTTCAAATGTTATTCTCTCATGTGGTTTGGAACCACATTAAACAATGCTTAAAGGGGGGGCGCCCCCTTGACCAAGGGAGTAGAAAAGGTGGACTTTTAATACCACTTGTCCCCTTTGAATGTCAAACCATCTAGAAGCCCACCTAGGACTTTGACCAGCCCCACATGGACCCCCAAGATGCCACTTGGACCAATGAGCAAGGGGTGGAGGGTCCTGCAGGGCCTACATAGACTTTTACACAAAAACCTAAACAATCCTAAGGAATGACAAATTGGCTTATAAAACCTTACAATTGCATACATGTTTTCCCAATGATATAAATGCAAATGAAAAGACTCAAATGTAAAATAAAAAGTAAGTGGTCTTGCTCTGATGTCCCCATCAAGAGGCGAAGAAGGCTCCCCGACGGCTTGAGCCGGGGTTCTGGCTTGGGCGGAGATCGGGATCAGGATTTCCTCTTCCTCATCCCCGGAGCTATCGAATTTGGCTTCGACTCTAGCTCGGTCGACGGCTGATAGTGTCAAGCCTACAATGTTAACTGCGTAGTGGACGTGGAAGTCCGGGTCCTGGTCATAGTCGAGTCCCCTGGCATCCTTATGGAAGGAGGGGGGTTGCCCCCGGACCTGGGAAGGGTCCAACAGTCGGTGAAAATATCTCTGTTGTGCAGAAGTTCGCCATAGGGGAATGTGTTGCTTCAAACACATTTCTTGAATATGCGGCGACAGATCGCCCCACACCTGAACTGATTCAGGGGCATCATCGGCTTGCCTAGACCAGCCAAAGTCATCATCTGGCAGGGTTTGAGGGACCATGTCTCCCTTGTAGAAGACGATAGGTTTGTCCCTGTTAGCCTTCTTCTTGTTCCGGCGTTGTCGCTTGAAGGTGACAATGAATGTCGTCAGCGACTGAACGTTGTGCTTCTCGGACGCACATGGGAGTTGGATGCAGTCTGGTGGCAAGCATACACTCTTGCCCATAGCTCGGCTAATAAGATTAGCCTCGAAGTCGATCTAGGGCCTTTCAGGGCGATCTGAGGTTGACTTGGAGCCGAGGCGTGGCCAATGAAGCTTAGCCTTTTCCTCGTCAACAGAGAAGAGATCATCATCATCTTCCTTTGAGAGCCAACCGTTGCTTTTACTCTTCATCACGGGGTACGGACTAATGCCCTTGAAGTAGAGTGCAGCGTTGGCCAGGTTGCATTCTGCTAGTGTAAATGGCGACAGGTCTGCAAAGACCACATGTTGCTCCCCGTCCTTGGCATACTTGATGCATTAGTGGAGAGTTGATGGGACGACCCAATTTTCATGAAGCCAGGGTCTGCCCAGTAGCATCTTATAAGACGTGTTGGAGTAGATGATATAGAATGTCGCCTTAGAGGCAAAATCATCAAGCACCAAGTCGATGTCAACCCGGTCGAGGACGTCCTCGGTGTTCTGGTTAAAACCGGATATCTTGACCGCTTGAACCTTCTGGAGGTATGGGGTCAGATATAGAGTCTTGAATGTCTTGAGTGGCATGATGTTAACATCGGCACCAACGTCCACCAGGATCCGGTTCACATCATGCCCGTTGATCTTCCCCTTCATGTAGAGAGGACGGTTGTGGCACGGAGGGGAAAGCAGCATGTCTTTCTCCATGAAAGAGATGGTGGCTGTGAAGGCTTCATAGGCAGTTAGTCTTCATTTCCGCGGCATGCGCTTCATAGACTTCCAGCTCTTGGAGTATCTTGATAAGGGTTTCCCTTAGGTCCTTACTTCAAGAGATGGCTTCCCAAATCGAAATGCTGGCAGGGAAGCATTTCATCTGGTGGAGGACCTTTCGGTCAGCTCGGGCTCGAGCATCCTCCAGAGAGGGTAGTATGTCAGGCTGAACCTTCTGCGAGCTGTCGCGCTGTAACCCGTCAGGGAGTTGCACTGCCTTGCCCTTACCACCGGGATGCGACTAACCTTGATCGCCAGTAGGCTCCTGGAACAGGGATGCCAATGATGGCTCTTCTAGGGGTGACTGGCGGGCTGGCACGTCCTTGCTGGATGGTCTCGCTTGTTCTGCTACAGAAGCCGGTACTGGTGCAAGGGCTGGGAGGCTGACAGTAGCCTTATCAATGTCGAAAGGGTCGAAGATACCAGGTCCGGCCCGAATCTCTACTTCCGAAATGGGAGCCGATTTCTCTCCTCGAAAGAGGATGATTCATTCCGGGTTGAAGGTGGACGGAGAGAAGGGTAGCTCAGGAGCTCTCCCACGGCCTCTACCGCATCCCCATCCACGACCTCGGCTGTGGCTTGCGCGTTCTGGAGCTGGCTATAGCCCAAGAGGGGTAGTGGTTCTTTGTCTTGTTTGGGAGGCCATTGGCTCGCCCCGCTGAGGAGCGTTGATATTATCAGGAGGTGGGATGGCCACCATGTTGCAGGTGCAGTGCCGGAGCATTTCTTCCAGCTGCTCTGTGGTGATCTCCTTGTCTTTATAGCACAAGGAGAGTTCGTCCGGGATCACAAGTCTTTCGTCGTTCTTGAGCTTTTGGATCATCTCTTGGACCTAATTTCTGAGGCGGGCTCGTTTCTGCATTTCTTCCCACGGGATGTAGCTATCGAGTGGGAGAGCTCCGGTAGGACGAGGAGGAACATATTCCTCCAGGTCATCAATGAGCCGCTGGAGCCTTTGGAGAGGCATTGCCTAGGCCGAAGATTGCATGGCGGCTACTTGTTCAGCTTGTTTCTTGAGCCGCCTTCTGAGATTCTTCCTCCTATTTCTCTCTTGTCTCTTGGCAATAGCGGTCTCCAAGGGAGTAGGAGGGAGAGGTACTGAGGCCGGAGCTGATAAATCCTGATGAGGATACCTCCGAGCTGATGCCTTTGCCGGGCGAGGTCGATGACTCTTCCTTGCTCGAATTTCAATCCAGGTGCCTTCCGCTTATTGTATCTGGAAGGTGGCGTTGATCGCCTGCTCGATTACCTCGAGCGGCAATTCCTGGTATGCCGGAATGCTGGGACTGGCGTCCGAAGACGTGTGTGCGGTTTGGTGCCTTAGCCGTGGTGGCGACAGGAGCCTACGGGGAGTCGGTAGGCTGGTGCTGACGTCTGAAGACGTGTACGTGGTTTGATGCCTTAGCCGCGGTAGCGACGGCTTTTGTTTAGAAGCAGACTGAGAGATATGCTTGTCATCCTGCTCCTTAGCCTTGCTTTTGTGATCATGCTGAGGGCTGGGCCTAGCAATAGCTGAAAGCGTCGCAGGATATTGTTGCTCCGCACAGTTGTCCCGACTCTGCGGAATAGCTAAGTCTTGTGGTGGTGGGCCCGCCACTTGAATCAAAGCCGCTGAAGACTCTGAAGATGTCTTCTTCGCACTCCGGATTGTGTCAACGGGTAGGTGGAGAGGACCCGACGGCCCATCCGCTGAGGAGATGTGTCGAGGCTGAGGCGGGGACTCGGGTTTCTTTTGCTTTCCCTTCCTATCCGCGGCTGTCGGTGACGGAGATAGGACGGGGAGATGGTGAGGGAGAGTAGAAGAGCCCATTGTCGTCTCGCCCACCAAAACATCCTCTCGGCTGAGAAGGACCTGGAGGAGCCTGGCGATATCTTCTTCAGGGAAAGGGAGAGACTTTAGCTCTCGCCAGTACCACCATCGCACGGCCGAAGTGGCTGGGGTTGGCTGGCTAGGTGCTGGCGTCTGGGAGCCCTAAGGGGCCGAAGGAGCAGGGGAATGGATGACGTTGACCGAAAAGTTGGTCGGCTCCGTCTCTTGACTGGCATCCCGCTATCTACGCCTTCGTAATCGCTCGAGCGCCTCTTGGTTGTCAGTCCGGAACTCGACGATGCTGGTAAGGCAGTGTGGACGCACTTTTTATTAATTAATTAAGATCTATGGTTATTGGGTTTATTAAGTGCGTGGGCGTGTCAGTCACCTAGGTGACGATTTATTCGGGCTTCAAGGAAGCCCATGGTGCACTCGATTTGACTAACAGACGATTGTGTAGTTCGTGTCTGGACCAAAACCCGCCGCGCCGTAAAGGCCACGGCGTCATTTACATCCCCTCAGAGAGGGGAACCACTACCAGAAAAAGCGGGATTTCAGACGGAATTTTCAGACGGAAATTTCCGTCTGAAATTTGTGACGGATTTTTTTCCGTCGGAAATCCCATCTGAAATATGCAATTACACACCGACTTCCAGACGGAAATTGTGACGGAAAATATTCCGTCACAAATTTCAGACGGAATTTGGGACGGAAAATTTAATCTGTCAGAAATTTATGACCAAGAATTTGTGACGGCCACATTTGTGACGGATCCGTCTGACAATCCGTCACAAATGTGTCTTCTCACGGATTTTCAGACGGAAATTAATCCGTCACAAAATTTTTACGCCCCCAATCTGTCGCAAATGTGCCTTTGCGACGGATTGGGGGCACAAAAATTTTGTGATGGATTAATTTTCGTCTGAAAATCCGTGAGAAGACACATTTGTGACGGATTGTCAGACGGATCCGTCACAAATGTGGCCGTCACAAATTCTTGGTCATAAATTTCTGACATATTAAATTATCCGTCCCAAATTCCGTCTGAAAGTTGTGACGGAATATTTTCCGTCACAATTTCAGTCTGAAATTCGGTGTGTAATTGCATATTTCAGACGGGATTTCCGACGGAAAAAAATCCGTCACAAATTTCAGACGAAAATTTCCATCTGAAATTTCCGTCTGAAAATTCCGTCTGAAATCCCGCTTTTTCTGGTAGTGAACACCCTTGATTAATCGCTGGGAATCAGGGCCTCATGGCCAGGAAACTATATCGAGAGAAACAAGCCGATAGAGGTCTCGAATCAGTCGGAAAGCCCGATGTCTGAGGAAGCAAGCATTCGAAATATGTCGGTCACTCAAGGGACCATTTTTATATTCGGACGAGCATCCGGCCTCAGAAAATCATGATCGTCACGGGGAAAATCGGAGCATATGTATGTCGGGGTACGACAAATTTATTGTTCAAAGGGATAGGAGACATTCGGTTGAATCCCGGTTAGAGTGGTCGGGAATCAGCGAGTTTATTGGCTCGGTGCGAGATCAAGTCAGGACCATTTCGGGGGCGCCTCCCGCGGTCCAAACGAGACTTGCGTGGGCATCGTTAATATTTCTGGTGCCGAGGGGCAGCGGGAAAGTGTCCCGGGACTAGATTGCAAGACAAAGACGTGTACAAATATAGCTGGCTATAGGCCTAGGATGTGGGTCAGGCAATGACCATGGTCGGAACGAACCCCAGGTCTGAACGTGACTCACGACGGTCTTATCGATATTCCCATGCGTAGGGTTCGGGGAGGACGAAAGCCGCCTCGTTCCATTCGGATTTTGTCGGTCATACACGGACCGTTTTATGTTCGGAGAAAGGTCCGTATAGAAAACAAGACGGTGATGGGAGCGAATCCATGCAAATGTCTGCCGTGAGTGCGGCAGGTTTAATGCAAGTGCGGGATTAGATCCCGGTATATATGTCGGTCACTAACGGACCATTCATTGTTCGGACAAGAGCCCGCATTAGTAGCATCGAAGACGACGATAAAACCGTACGAATGTCTACCGTGAGTACGACAAGTTTAATTTGATACCGGGATTAGATCCCAATATATATATGTCGGTCACTAACAAACCATTCATTGTTCGGATGAGAGTCCGCGTTTGAAGCATCGAAGACGATGATAAACCATACGAATGTCTGCCGCGAGTACGGCAAGTTTAATGGGATTGCGGGATTGGATCCCGATAGAAGTGGGTCAAGTTGATGGATTGTTGGCCCGAGACGGTTTCAGACTATGGCCATGTTGGGGATTTCGAGGTTCACATTTGATACCATGGGGCATCATTGCTTTTCTCCTCACGCACAGTCCGGGGAAGCGAATTGTTAAGTGTGAAGCCCGAACTCGCCAACGTGTGCCCTTGCACGCGGATCGACCTGTGCGGTCAGGTCGCGGGGGTCAAGGGGGCAGCGCCCCTGGAACAAATTTTTGATTATAGAGAGGGTTACATTGTTTGTTCTCATGAGAGTGGTTGATAGTCTTCTATTTCATTCATTTGTTTAGGTCCTTTCTTTTAATTTATTTATGAGTTTTAAGCTTTTCTTCCATTTAGTTAATTGTGCTTTTTTTATAGGAGGCATGCCGGATTAGGATGGCAAGGGAGAGCGCCGGGTATGGAACCTCAAGGAGGGCGCCGTATTAAGAATGGGCCAGGGGTTCGCCGTGTTAAGAAGACTATAGGGGCTGCGCCGTTTTAATGCAATACAAGGGAAATGGGCGCGCCATTTTAAGGGTGGCAAGGGGAGCACGCCGTTTTAAGGTTCAAAGAAGGAGATGGGGGGCTTTTGAGAGGAGGGTTAAACTGGCGCGGTGGAACAGTAACCACACCGGATTAGCCTCTCCTGAGGGTTTGTTTCACAGGGATTGACTGTGTGTTTCTTTTCTTTCACCCGTGGGTGGATTTTAATGGTTGGTTTGTTCGTTCAGTTGATAAATTAGATTGGTAATGAGGGGGTTTAAGTGATTTGTTCGGAGGAGTTTGTTGTGCAAGATTTTAGCGGTTAATTCACGGGGGGTGTCTTTGTTCATTTGTTCTTAAGTGTTCTTGATCCCCTCACAAAATTTGGGCAGCATCTCCCCCGGACCGGGGCTTGTTAGAGAGAAGCGAAAGCCACCACACGAATTACTCCTAGGTAAACTCTCAAAATGCGGGATGGCCTCACGGTGGTCTATTAGCCCAAGTGTGAGTTTGGAACGCTCGAGGGCCAGCCTACGAGAGCGACCACGACTCACAGGTGATGATTTTCAAAGCGGGACAAGTGTTTGCCACGGAAGGGCCATGATTGTTCATCCGGTGACGAACTCCTGCGAAGGCCGTGCTATGAAGAAGCAAGCTTCGAAGAGTCTTGGATGAGGAGAAGGAGGAGAGAAGAAGGAGGAAGCGGGGATTAAAGTAGAGAATACTAAGATTGCAAAAGGCCCTTTTCTTTTTATTCATCCACATGACCGGGGAAGATTTTAAAACGGAAGGGATTCATCTCTTGATAAAGAAGAAATACATCGCGAGTGGGGGAGAGAATACATTGACAAGGGAGGGGGAGAGAGCACAAGATCTTCCCCCTCCGACTCACCTCTCCTCTCTCACACTCACTCTCTTCTTCTTCTTCACCTTGCCGACGCGAGTGGGTGAAACCTCTCTCCCTCTTTTTCTTCTTCTCCTCACTGCGCACAGTCGAGAGCCCTCTCTTCTCCTTGATCGCCAGCAGGGGGGAGAAGCCCGGGGAAAGCCAGTTGGTTGCTCTGTCGAACCTGCAGAGATTATATAGGAGGGGTTGCCTTTCCTTCCTCTTGTTTACTGAACAGACGGGCTTGACAGGCCGCGGTGTCGTCCGTTGATTTGCACAGTACGCTGTTGCCATTACTCTACTTTTCTTTGCCGCTGCAACCATCGTGATGTCGAGTTGAGGCGTGCACAGCTCCTCAATCTTTAAATGGTTATGGGATGGGCATTGAATGTTCTCTATGTGCTCAGACTGGCGCGAAACAGGGTATCGGATGGCGGATGGGATGGCCCTTCGGTTAAAACGGCGCGGTCACTATTCCCCCGCGCCGTTTTAAACCATATGAAATTAGCGTGCCGTATTAAGACATCAAAGGTGGCGCTGTATTAAGGTGTAAAGGGGGCACTTCCTTCAAATGAGCGCGTCGGGTAAGTTGTACATAAGGTGGCACCGAATCAGCACTCGAAAGAACATGGAGCGTGCCAGTTTAAGGCACGCCATTTTTAGGTCCTTCCATGCCGTTTTAAGCACCGAACGGATTCGTTTCGAAGTCGCGGCCGTTTATATGAATGTTGGCACTCCCGGAATGTTTTAGTTGCGATGCACGGCCTCCGCAATGTTCCGTTCGTAGCTTGTGGGGCTCGGTCTAGGACTTTGCGTGACTTCCATCATATGCCGAGACTATGCCAGAGTTCCCGACTTTTCTTTGATTCAGCTCTCGGCATGGCCGGTCGTAGAGTTGTGGCCGTATCTTCTGCCCGGGGGCGTTCTTAACGGATGGCGGACCACCAAATGAGCTCTCGTCCTGATTGGGCGAGGTATGGGTTTGTTCGGCCCTCTCGGCTTTGACTTGCGCTTGAACGCGTAGACGCGGGTGCCGTATGCTCATCATCAACATTTTTCGACGCCCACAGGCATCCCGTGCCCATATTCTTGAGGGGAGTCTGGCTGCTCTGGCACATCCCTGGCGGTGCTCAGGGTTTCTTCGACAGCTTACCGAAGCCTGACGAGCGACATGGAGTTTCCTTCCGCATCGATCTGCTCCCATTGGATTTGTTCTTGGATGAGGTGTTGAACTTCCCCACAGGACTTGATCGGGTGGCAGATTCTAGCGTAGAAGGGGCAGTATTGAGGGTGACTACGGTCCCAATGGGTGTAGTCAGAAGGTGAGTCGCGGGGCATGATTTGCCCCCTCTTGACGAGGATATCGAAGAGTCGCCGTGTTCTCTCCCGGGGGAAGGAGAGAGGTCTCCGATAGTGCCAAGGCCTCCACCCTGGGTACCAGATCGAACGTCGCCTCCGACTGGCGCTGGGCTCCTCTGACTTGTCGTCAGAGAGAGAAAATGCATCCATCATGTAGATGACATTGGCTGAGTGGTGAGCCACGCGTGCTGCCTCAGCTGGCCTGGCCCACGTATGCGGTTGTGGAGGATCGACGAGCCGCTCTTCATTTTAACGAGACCGTCTCGGATCAACTTCTATGCCTGAGTCTTGAAGACATAACAATCTTAAATTGAATGACCCATCATGCGATGATACAGACAATAACTGGGATCGTCGGTCTTCAAGGCCTCATCTGGCTTGCGGATTTCTGGCAGTTCGACAATCTTCTAAGCCATACAGAGGTCGAAGAGCATCTTTGTATTCCTTCTTGAAGGAGAAGGGTGTCTTCATACGCTCCGAGAAGGAGGGAGCAGCCGGCTTGTCCGCTGGCTTTTTGTCAGAGCCACTGGATTCGGCCTCCTTACTGGCCTTGGCGGCAGGGGTGAACTCTATGATATTCACCTCCTTACCAGGCTGGCGTTCTCGCGCTTGCTTACCCTTTGCTGTAGTATAGCTCGGGTTATCGGCGAAGAACATCTCTATTTCGGCGACTGCCGAATTGAGTTGGTCGAAGCCTTTGATATTGGTGCCGAGAAGCATTTCGCTAACTTCGGCCGCCAAACCTCGGCAACATATGGTGATGGCATCCTCCTGAACGGGTGGATTGACACACCTCATGCTGAGATCTCGTCACTTTTTGATGAAGTCGAGGGCGCTCTCACCCTTTTTCTACCGAAGAGAACAGAGTTCGACTAGGGAGACCTTTCGCTCAGCCGTTTGAAAGTGGTCGAGGAATTTCTTCTGGAGATCAGCCCAGTCGATGACGGAGTTGGGCTTCAGGTGGGAATACCATTGAAAGGCCATTCCCGTGAGCGAAGTGGCGAAGTAGCAGAGGAGGTATGATTCATCCAGCACTAACTCACCCATGGCCGTAACATAGTAGGCCAAGTGCTCATGTGGCGACCCCTGCCCATCGAACTTTTGCAGCTTCAGGGGCTTGGAGTATTCTGGGGGAAGCTTTTTCAGCTGGTGGTGAAGCGGGTAAGGTACATTGTAGAGAACTATGGTGACAGCCCCTTCACCATACTGGGCGAGCTTTGTCTCGACAATGCGCTCGATCATCTGGCGTTGCGCCAAGAGATTCTCTGGCACTAGTGTATTGGAGGCTCGTGGCTGGGCCTCAACCAGGGGTGTGCCAAACCCAGTTCCCGACGGGGTTCAGGCAATTTCCGCTGAGGTATTGGCAACATCACGGGCCGCCGGGGGTACTGGTGCCTCGACCTGGGGCCTAGCAGGTTGCTGGGGATCAAGGTCTCATTCCCGGATGAGGTCTTACAGGAGGGTATTCAGATGTTGGTTCTCCATCATAAGAGTGTCGAGGGTCACTTCTTGAGCCTCATTCGCAGGAGGGTCATTGTTGACCGGCTCTGTGTTAGTAGGAGGGTCGCGGTCTTCCATCGGGACCTCTTCCGCATGTTCCGATGCCTGCGGTCCGGTAGAAGTGCCGATCTGACCTGTTGGGGGAGGCGGAGGAGCCTAGTGGCATGGCCTCTTGAAGTGGGATAGAGGCAGATTCAAGTCATCAGACTGGGTGTCCGGCTGGTGTCCGGTGGTGTAGCACGCGAACACTCGAACCACGTCATTGATGAACTGGGCCGTCCGCTTCGTGCGCGTGTGCCGCTCGGGGCGGACAGGCGTCCCTAGTCTATCAAATACCGAGATGCATTGCGGAGGGGGCTCACTCCTGACATCAGTCGGAGGAGAACCCTGGATAGGTTACTGGAGGGCCCGAGAACGGGCTCACCTTTGCCTCCGCTTGCCTGCGCAGGGGACATTGGACGATTGGGTGTCTTCAGACGATGCTACTGTGAGGCCAGTCGCATCCTGTCTGATGCCGCATCTGAGTGCTCGCAGGGGGTTTCTGATACGCGCCCTTCGAACGGCTTGAGCTTTTTCTAGGGTGACCCAGATTCTCCTCAAGTCAGATTGCTGGTCTCCCTTGTTGTCGCCTTTCCGACGGGTTGCCTTGGGAGCCTGTGCATTAGGCTGCGGTTGGTGCCCCCGGACTGCTGTCGAGGAACCCGTTCCTTTGAGCATCGTCCCGTCCTCTCGTGTTTGCCGCAAGAGGTCAAAATGATTGGAGGTAGGGATGGTGGGAACAGTCCGTTCCTGGGGTATGATTGGTTCACCCCCGTTGAGACGGATCCGCAAGTCACCAACAAGGACCGTCCTGTCGGAGATGCTGGTTACAGCAGCTAGCCGCCTACCTCTGCGGCCATGGCGACGCTTCTTCTGAGGAGCTGAGGAAGACTCCACCCCAAGATGGTAGATCAAGAAAACCTGGCCTGAAGTGACCCACAGCGTAGAGCTGTCGGTCGGAGGTACTGGGATCGGCCCCCGGTGTATGAGACCCACGCCGGGAGTCAATGGTCGGGCGATCCAGGTATAAGCCTTTGCCCGCGCCAATAGGAGTGTTACCGATGCTCGAGACGACACTCTTGCACTGGGAGGCGACGCCATCGAAAATGGTAAGGTGCTGACTCCCCTAGATCGAGGACCCGTAGTAGGTGTCGGCGTAATCCGAGCTCGGGTCGGAGGACCCGAGAAGGGTGCTGAGGAACCCTACCCCCTGGGTAGAAGACCTGCGGGGAGAACCAGTTCAACTGGAGCCCGGGACCGGGGTCCGGAGTGCAATGTCGGAGAGCCGCGAACTCGGGGCTGAGAGCCCGTATTGAGAGTCAGCTTTGCTAGGATTCGGGGTTGGAAACCCGAAGAAGGTGCTGAAGAGCCGTGGACCCGGGGTTGGGCGCCCATGTTGGGTGCCGGCTTGACTGGGGCTCGGGATTGGAGACCCGAGGAAGACGCTGGTGTTGTGACCCCTCTATGTTGATGATGTTGCCACTTGCTTTATTTCATTCGCAACACCATTATTTTGATTGATTGGCAACTACTTTTGATTTGATGAAATTGCTCTATCAGATTGACTATGTGTTCTTTGCATTTAATACACTGATGTCTGCAATTCTTATTGTCATGAGTCTATACACTGGAAACTCTCATGTCGATTGAGTCTATACATCGTCCGTTTTGGATAAAGTCCACACACTGCATTTCAATTGAATTGGTTAAGTGTGCACAGCGTCAACGCATCATGTTACAGCGTCAATGCACTTCATTGGATGTGTGTACAATGTCAACTCGCTAAAGGGTGTACAGCGCCAACGCATGAAGTCTGTACATCAATCTTAATATCAAAGTCTGTACAGAGTCTAGCGTCTCAGTTAGCGTCTCATGCATTTGAGCAAAGTCTGTACATCGGTCTGTCAGCAAGTCAGAACATCGTCCGTCTTTGTTAGCGTCTCATGCATTTGAGCAAAGTCTGTACATCGGTCTGTCAGCAAGTCTGAACATCGTACGTCTTCCTTAGCGTCTTGATATTTCAAGTCTACACAATGGTCGATGGCAAGCCTGTACACTGGCCTCAGCTTCTCAAGTCCATACATTGGCTTCAAGACTTTCAAGTCTACACACTGACGGCTGAACTGAGAACTCTATACATCGTCTATCTGCACTAGAGTCTCATGGAGTCTATACACTCCACTGGTCTTCTAAAGTCTATACACTGAAGTCTTCACATTCGTTTGCATTACATGAAGTCCATACAGTGGGTAAAGTCTGTACACTGTCCATGCTTCATGAAGCGTCAACTCAGTGTTTCATGCAGCGTCAACTCCTCAAGTATATACATTGCTTTTCTTCGCATGAAGCCTTTACGTGCATTAAGTCTATACACTGCTTTCCTTATTTGAAGTCTTTACATGCATTAACTATATACACTGTATTCGTGTTTGCAAAGCCTGTACAGAGTTCATACTTAAAACTTATGACATCATTCTTGTTGCTGAAGGGAACAGAGTCGACGCTGGGAGCTTAAAGCGTCCACGCATCAGTTGACGAAGCCTTCACGATATCTTCCACTGCGTCAACGCCACAAGCAAGCAGCGTCGATGCAGCAGTTGAAGAAGCATTCACCGACATAGGCTATTCCACTGCGTCAACACCACAATTGAGTAGCGTCGACGCAGCAGCTAAAGAGACGAGGCTAATGGCTACTGGAATGCCTCACTGCGTTAACGCCATTGATTGACAGCGTCGACGCAGCAAGTCAGACTGCTATCATTGAGCACGCGAGCTGAGAACTCTATACATCGAACTGAAGAGGCTGATGAGGGGCACGTGATCCGAGGTACCTGGCTCGTGATCCGAGAAGGACAAGATATCCAGATAAGGACACGCGTACTGGCACTCCATTGGATGCTGCCACGTGGTCCAAATGCTCTAGGCGGGAAACGTGGAGAGCACACGCCTACTGCTGTTGCTGCTATATAAACAAGCCTTCTTCCACAGAAGAAGAAAGATCGAAGAGAAGGGAGAAAGTCTATACAGCCACAGCA
The DNA here is from genome assembly GCA_022559845.1 of Amorphophallus konjac. Classification (NCBI taxonomy): domain Eukaryota; kingdom Viridiplantae; phylum Streptophyta; class Magnoliopsida; order Alismatales; family Araceae; genus Amorphophallus; species Amorphophallus konjac. The sequence goes on along the minus strand of CM040120.1, from coordinate 328,431,719 downwards.
AGGCTCCTTCGATCCACAGAAAGAAAAGAGAGAAGAAGAAGATACAGAGAAGAATAAGAAATAGAGGAAGAAGAAGAAAAAGAGAGAGGAAGAGATCGAGAGAGATTGAGTTGAGAAAGAGCTGATCGAGAGTGAGAGTAAGAGAGTTTGTATCTCAGCCTCGTGGTTCAAAACCAGAGCTGAGCTTTGCTCTTTAAGAGCTACATTACTTTTGGGTTTTGCTTTTTCGTTTTGATTCTGTCTTTCATTTCCGATCATTGTTTCTTCAAGCTGTGCGTCAGCGGTCTTGCAGTGGTAGTCTCTACTGGACGGGTTAAGCTGTATTTCCCCAGCGGTTGCAGAGGATCAGATCCTCTGGTCGGCAAGCTGTAGTGCCCAGTGAAGCTGTGTATCAGCGGATTGTTTGGCCAAGCTGTAAAGCCCAGCGGACGCAAGCTGTGCTGCGCAGTAGGAAGCCATACTCGGTTGAGTGTGGGGTGGACGTAGGTCGTTGACTGAACCACCTAAAAATTATGGGTGCAGTGTGTTTGTGCTTTTGTGTGATCTGTGTGCGATGGGAATTCTTGCTTAGCTTATTTGGTTTCATCGCTCATGCTCATGTCTAGCATTCTTCTTTTAGCTTAACTGATGTTTGCCTAAATTCCGCTTTAGAACTTACAGTAGTTTTTAAATTAGGCAAGTTGATCTATTCACCCCCCTCTAGATCCACACTTAGTGGAGATAGACTGCGTCCATCTAACACAACACTTGGTATCAGAGCCTAACTCTTCTACAGGGACTCATCGCCCGAAGAGAATAGGCAGAGATGGATACTCGAGGGATGACTGTCGAAGGTCACTCAACAACGAAGCCCCCATTCTTTGATGGATCAAACTATGCATACTGGAAGAACTGTATGCAAGTGTTCCTCAGGGCTAAGGATTATGAGATTTGGAAGATTGTCAGCAAGGGACCCTATGAGCTGTCCCCGAATGAAGATGTATGGACCAAGGAGGAGATCAGAAGGTCCACGCTGAATTGGAGTGCTATTAATGCTATCCAGTGCGCTCTGCATCCTACAGAATTCTCCCGTGTGTCTGCTTGCAAATCAGCTAAGGAGATGTGGGATGCGCTGGAAGTAATTCATGAAGGTACATCTCAAGCAAGAGAGCAGAAGGCCAATCTTCTTGTATCTGAGTATGAAGCCTTCAAGATGAAGCAGAACGAGTCCATCAGTGAAATGTACGCTCGGCTGACTGTCATAACCAATGGCCTCAGAGGTTTTGGGAAACCTCAGGCAGAGTATGATGTAGTGAGGAAAATTCTGCGCTCCCTGACTCCCAATTGGCACACCAAAGCAACTGTGATGGAGGAGTCAAGGGACCTGCATAATACTAAATCTGATGAGCTGATTGGCTCACTAATGGCATATGAGATAAACATGCGAAGGACAGATGAAGCCGAGAGGAAGAGGAAGCCAATAGCGCTGAAGGCTAGTTCCAGCAAATCAACAAAATCCAGCTCCAGCAACTCTTCATCATCAGAGGAGAACCTAAATGAAGAGGAAGATGTGACTCGATCTGAGATAGCCATGATGACTAGAGAGTTCAGGCGATTTCTCAGAAAGGGAGCAGGACGGTTCGGTCAGAAGAAATACAGTAGTGACCGAAAGGATAAAAGGTATAAATCTAAACCTGTAAAGAAAAATGAAGCTAATGTTTGTTATCAATGCAGGAAACCAGGACATCTGAAAATTGACTGTCTAGACAATCAGAAACATAAGGACAGGTCAAAGAAGAAAACCAAGAAGGGAAGAGCTATGATCACCACATGGAGTGATGAAGATGAAGGCTCTTTCAACAGCAGCTCAGATAGTGAAGCCGAATCTGAACAACCCATTTGCCTTATGGCAACAAGCTCCGAAGATAGAGAGGAGGACACAGATGAGGTAATCACTAGATTTGAAAACTTTACAATTGCTGATTGGGTAGATGCTTATCATGACATAGCTGATAGAGCTGATGATATTAGAAAAGAGAATAGGCATCTTAGAAGAAAATCAACTCCATGCAAAATGATAAAACTTTATCTGATAAAATTGCATGTTTGGAATCTGAGATTGATGAATTGAAACTCACATGCTCTGAAGAAGATGAAATCAAAAATGAGTTAAAAGCTTCTAAGGAAGAGAATCTAAGGCTTGAAAATGAAATTGATGAATGGAAGCTGAAGATTCAGAAATGTGAAAGTGAAGTCAAAATTATCTCTGAAAAATCTGAAGCTGTCCTCAATGTCAACAATGAGCTGAAAAAGGCTATTGATGAACTTCAGAAAGACAATGAGGATAAAATGAAAACCATTGAGAAAATGACCCAAGGAACAGATAACTTAAATGCTTTGTTAGGGTCAAAGGTTAATTTCAGAAAAGAGGGGCTAGGATTTAATTCTAGTGCAACAAAAACATTCGGAATGAAAAGAATTTCATTTGTTGCTCAAAAGGAAAAGGGACCTCTAATTAGCATGAACTCAACAAATTTAATGAACAAAACTGCTAATCTGAAAAAGACCAGTGCTGAGGAAAAGGGTAAACAAAAACTCAGTGAGCCTAGTAGAGCTAGCACATCTAAGCAGAACCCTAGGGCTCAGACTAAGGTTAGGGGTCAACCTACACAGTCCAGTAAACCCCAGGTCAAGGTAACCCAGTCTCCATCAACACCTCCACCTTTTAAGAAGACCCAATACAAACCTGTGTATAGGTCAGCAGGGTTCAAAGTACAGGGGAGACAAAGTCATGCTAGGAGCCAACCCAATTATCTTCATCAACCCAGAGCTCAGACCCACTACAATGCACAGCCAACCTACTTCAATAGGTCAGATTGGTGTAGAACTCAGGGTAGGTTTACAGGTCTTGCACACCAGGGTGCTCAATATCAAAGACCTTACAGTAGAAATTGGGTCAATGGGTATGGTTACTGGACATCTAGGAATCAATATTTTCATAGCCAGCCCAGGAACTACCATGGCCAAAATTTTGTGGACATACCCTGGCCAAGGCACTGGCACAAAAATAACAACACTGTCAATAATCATGCTGCTACAAATAAGAAAAAGAACAATAAAAAGAAAAGGAACAACAACAGAAGAAAATCTGTAGGATCCACTGAACAAAATTCATTTAAACAAATGTGGATTCCGAAACATTTGCTTTCCTGCTTTGCTTCTAGCTCATTTACATTGGAGCCCAGTCAGTCTTGGGTTCCAAACTTCTCTACCTAATTGTGTATGCAGGTATGCCTGGCAGCCAAGAACAACTTGTGGTACATGGATAGCGGCTGCTCTAGGCATATGACAAGAGATAAGGCCAAATTTTGCATACTGACTGAGAAAGTAGAAGGCCTTGTCACCTTTGGAAGCAACACAAAGGGTAGGATTATCGGATCAGGTAAGGTAGGTAAGTGTTCTACCTGCTGCATTGATGATGTTATGCTGGTTGAAGGGCTAGCCTATAATCTACTTAGCATCAGCCAGTTATGTGATAAAGGTTACAATGTTTTATTTAATTCTCAATGCGGCAAGGTTTTTGAACCTGATTCTGATATTGTCAAATTTTCTGGAAAGAGAATAAATAATACTTACATGATAAATTTAGATGAAATTCAGCACACTAACCTTTGCCTTACTGCCAGTAGAGAAGACATAGCATTTTTATGGCATCGTAGGTTAGGTCATGCTAGCTACACTGTTTTGCACAAATTAAATAAGCATGGCATGGTTAGAGGACTTCCTGAAGTCTCATTCAAGAAAGAAAATAAAATCTATGATGCATGCACTCAATGAAAGATAACTAGAAAGTCAGTCAAGTCTAGAACTGAAAATCTGTCTTCCAAACCCTATGAGCTGATACATATGGACCTTTTTGGGCCAACTAGATCTGTCAGCCTATCAGGGAGGAGGTATGGGTTTGTCATGGTAGATGACTTTTCTAGGTATACTTGGGTTTACTTCTTATCTAATAAGAGTGACGCTTTCTCAGAATTTCAGGAGTTTTATGTTAAAATAAATCAGAAAATTGAAAACATTTTGTCTGATCATGGAGGTGAGTTTGAAAACTCACAATTTGATGAATTCTGCAGGTCAAATGGAATCAACCATAGGTATTCCTCACCAAGGACACCTGAGCAGAATGGAGTTGTGGAGAGAAGGAACAGAACCCTAGTGGAAATGGGTCGTACACTCCTTGTCGAAGGTGGTCTACCAAGGAAATTTTGGGCTGAAGCAGTGAACACTGCCTGTTATGTAATTAACAGAGCCATGGTAAGACCTTCTACCCAGCAAACACCATATGAGATATTAAAAGGTAAGAAACCTTCTATTGCTCACTTCAAGGTTTTTGGTTGTAAATGTTTCATTCACGTAAATGATAAAAAGGACCTTGATAAATTTGAACCTAAAGGAGAACCAGGAATTTTTCTTGGCTATTCTGAAAACACCCGAGCATACAGAGTGTACAATCTGAACTCTAAAACTGTTGAAGAATCTCCACACATAGTTTTTGATGAATCCTCGGCAAATTCTAATGTTGGTCAATGCAGGAATGAAACCAATGGTGAAATTCTGAAGGAAGGAGATCCTGCAGATAAATCCGAGGATGAAGAAGAACATAAAGAGCTTAATGAAGAGGAGCCTACAGTTCAGGCGGAGGTAAATCAAGTTCATGATACTCCAATTATAAATATTAGATATCTCAAGGATCATCCTGTAGATAATGTTATTGGAAATCTGCATGACCCCCTTAGGACTAGAGGCCACTTAAGAATTCAACATGAACTGAATGCTTATGCTTTTGTATCAAACATATAACCCAAGTCCATTGACTGTTCTCTCCAAGATGTGCATTGGATTAATGCCATGCATGAGGAGCTCAATCAGTTTGACAAGAATAAGGTGTGGCATTTGGTTCCACCTCCTGATCATGAAACAGTCATAGGGACTAAATGGGTATTTAGAAACAAAACTGATGAAGCGGGGAATGTTATTAAAAATAAAGCCAGACTTGTAGCTCAGGGGTACAATCAAGAATTTGGAATAGACTTTGAAGAGTCTTTTGCCCCTGTAGCTAGGTTAGAAGCAATAAGAATTTTATTGGCTTATGCATGTTCCCTAGGAATAAACCTTCAGCAGATGGATGTGAAATCTGCTTTTCTAAATGGGGAAATTAATGAGGATGTATATGTGAGACAGCCTCCTGGGTTTGAATGTTAAGATTTCCCTAATCATGTTTACAAGCTCAATAAAGCTCTCTATGGTTTAAAGCAAGCTCCTAGAGCTTGGTATGACAGGTTGAGCAAATTCCTCACCAACAAGAACTTCACAAGAGGTATAGTTGATCAAACATTATTTACCAAGGTAAGCCATCCGGATATTCTTATCATTCAGATTTATGTGGATGACATTGTGTTTGGGTCAACTAACCCCAAAATGTGTGAGGAATTCTCTCAAATAATGACTGATGAGTTTGAAATGAGCTCAATGGGTGAGCTCAAACTATTTCTTGGACTGCAGGTTACATAAACAGAAGATGGCATTTTCATCTCTCAGTCCAAGTATGTAAAGAACTTATTGAAGAAGTACAAAATGGACAACCTCAAGGAAATAGCTACTCCAATGGGTACATCAACCAATTTGGATGAAGATTCTAAAGGTAAACCTGTGGACCAAAGGCTATACAGAGGTATGATCGGATCTCTTCTCCATCTTACAGCATCTAGGCCTGACATACAATTTGCTGTGTGTTTATGCTCTAGATTTCAGGCCAGTCCTAAAGAAAATCACTTTAAAGCTGTGAAAAGGATTTTTAGGTATTTACTAGGCACCCAAGAACTAGGTCTCTGGTATCCTGCTAAGTGTGAGTTAGAGCTTCTAGCCTACACTGATGCAGACTATGCTGGGTGTCGAGTAGATAGAAAAAGCACTAGTGGCTACTGTCAATTCCTTGGCGGCTGTCTAGTGTCTTGGGCATCTAAGAAGCAACACACTGTAGCATTATCCACAGCTGAAGCTGAGTATGTTGCAGCATGAAATTGTGCAGCCCAAGTACTTTGGATTAAGCACCAAATGGCTGATTATCAGATAAATCTGGGATGCATTCCACTTTTATGTGATAATACTAGTGCTATATGTCTTGCTAAAAATCCTGTTCACCATTCTAGGACTAAGCATATAGAGATAAAACATCATTTTCTTAGAGATGCTGTAAATAAAAAGGAGATTGAAATGAATTTCATAGAAACTGAAAAACAAATTGCTGATATTTTTACTAAGCCTCTTGGGAATGAAAATTTTAAGTTTCTTAGAAGAGAACTTGGCTTATGTAAATTTCAGCATGATGAATGATTGTTTAATCGCTGTGAATAAAATCTCTGATGTGGACTTATTTTTGATTGCTTGGATAAATCATGTGGATGTGAATGTGGATGTAGAACTGTCCTGCATTGCATATATTCAGGGGGAGCTTGTCGAGTCTTTGCAAGTCTTTGCATATCATTCATTCATGACCTATGCATAAGCTCTCTCTCAATTAATTCTTGCCATGTTGCATGCATATAGACAGGGGGAGTATTGCTAGAAATTCAGAGTGGTTTCAACTTTCTTGAAGTCATTCAACCTTTAACTCTGAATACTTGTCTCTGACATTATGGCAATCTGTTGGTCAGTTCTGATTTCTAAGCAGTAGAAAATGGACTTCTTCATTTATAAGAATTTTGATTTGTTCAAAGACTGATGTAATGGTTTAAATCTTATAATGATTGGAGCTTAAAGATTGCAATCAGTATATAAGTAAGTTGAAAATTGATAAAACTCTCAACCTCTTTCTTATTTCATGTCAGACAAAGCTAATCATATCTGAAATCTGAAAACTCATCAGAAATCATGTTAGAGAAGTTAAGTATGTGTATTGTTCTTAAACAAGTCATTCTGAAACATAAAAAGGACAGCTAAGAAAAATATTGAAAAATATTGAAAATCATAGAAAATATATATATTGGCAGAGCAATGACTGGTAAATCACTGAAAAACTGAGTGATCCATCAAAGAAGTGGACAACATTCATGTCATGAAGTGTATCAGCTATCTCTGTTTAAAATGTTCAAAACAGCAGGCTGGTTTCACTGAGTACCTGGGGGTAACTGGCGTCTGATAAACATGTACCCTCATACAAAAAGGTATAACTCAGTTATGTTGAATTTGATCATAGGCAGAATGGTCCATATTGTTGAGTATCTAGGGGTATTGGCGTCTTATAAATGTATACCCTTACGCAGAAATACTTATGGTACCTGAATGCTCAAGTTGATCTAATACTGATAATGTTGCTCCTTCAAAAGTTCATGAGTGTCAATTTGTTTAGTTTCAATACATGACTTGGTTTCTCTCAATATTTTTTTTGAGACTATGAAAGTAAGATATTATGAAACTGAATCTTTTATACAAATATGATTCTGGTTTATTGGTTTATCATGCACAGTGAACTTATCTATTGCTTGTAGTGCATGAACTCCAAATTTTATCATTCTTAAACCAGAAATCTTTCTGATAGCAGTTTCTAAATTCATATGACTGAAGACTCTATGCTTTAGAATGCTTATTCATGAACCACCTGTTCAGAATGCCAGTCAGTTCTTCTCTTGATTCCTCCATTGTATTTAATTTTTCCCTCCTCTTTGTTGATGGCAAAGGGGGAGAATATTGTCTAGGGGGAGAATACATATCTTTCTGAATTCTGAATTCCAAGGGAGAGTTTGAGGCAGTGAGTTGCAAGCATTCATAGCAACTTCATAGCAACTGCATGTCAATCTGCATAACACATCATGTCTTTCATCAAACATATATATTTATGACAGGTTGTTGCTATTCTACTTCATATGGGGTTGCCATCATCAAAAAGGGGGAGATTGTTGTGACCCCTCTATGTTGATGATGTTGACACTTACTTTATTTCATTGGCAACACCATTGTTTTGATTGATTGGTAACTGCTTTTGATTTGATGAAATTGCTCTATCAGATTGACTATTTGGCAGCAAGTCTGAACATCGTACGTCTTCCTTAGCGTCTTGATATTTCAAGTCTACACAATGGTCGATGGCAAGCCTGTACACTGGCCTCAGCTTCTCAAGTCCATACATTGGCTTCAAGACTTTCAAGTCTACACACTGACGGCTGAACTGAGAACTCTATACATCGTCTGTCTGCACTAGAGTCTCATGGAGTCTATACACTGCACTGGTCTTCTAAAGTCTATACACTGAAGTCTTCACATTCGTTTGCATTACATGAAGTCCATACAGTGGGTAAAGTCTGTACATTGTCCATGCTTCATGAAGCGTCAACTCAGTGTTTCATGCAGCGTCAACTCCTCAAGTATATACATTGCTTTTCTTCGCATGAAGCCTTTACGTGCATTAAGTCTATACACTGCTTTCCTTATTTGAAGCCTTTACATGCATTAACTCTATACACTATATTCGTGTTTGCAAAGCCTGTACAGAGTTCATACTTAAAACTTATGACTTCATTCTTGTTGCTGAAGGGAACAGAGTCAACGCTGGGAGCTTAAAGCGTCCACGCATCAGTTGACGAAGCCTTCACGATATCTTCCACTGCGTCAATGCCACAAGCAAGCAGCGTCGATGCAACAGTTGAAGAAGCATTCACCGACACAGGCTATTCCACTGCGTCAACACCATAATTGAGTAGCGTCGACGCAGCAACTAAAGAGATGAGACTAATGGCTACTGGAATGCCTCACTGCGTTAACGCCATTGATTGACAGCGTCGACACAGCAAGTCAGACTGCTGTCATTGAGCACGCGAGCTGAGAACTCTATACATCAAACTGAAGAGGCTGATGAGGGGCACGTGATCCGAGGTACCTGGCTCGTGATCCGAGAAGGACAAGGTATCCAGATAAGGACACGCGTACTGACACTCCATTGGATGCTACCACGTGGTCCAAATGCTCTAGGCGGGAAACGTGGAGAGCACACGCCTGCTGCTGTTGCTGCTATATAAACAAGCCTTCTTCCACAGAAGAAGAAAGATCGAAGAGAAGGGAGAAAGTCTATACAGCCACAGCAAGGCTCCTTCGATCCATAGAAAGAAAAGAGAGAAGAAGAAGATACAGAGAAGAAGAAGAAATAGCGGAAGAAGAAAAAAAAAGAGAGAGGAAGAGATCGAGAGAGATTGAGTTGAGAAAGAGCTGATCGAGAGTGAGAGTAAGAGAGTTTGTATCTCAGTCTCGTGGTTCAAAACCAGAGCTGAGCTTTGCTCTTTAAAAGCTACATTGATTTTGGGTTTTGCTTTTTCGTTTTGATTCTGTCTTTCATTTCCGATCATTGTTTCTTCAAGCTGTGCGTCAGCGGTCTTGCAGTGGTAGTCTCCACTGGACGGGTTAAGCTGTATTTCCCCAGCGGTTGCAGAGGATCAGATCCTCTGGTCGGCAAGCTGTAGTGCCCAGCGAAGCTGTGTATCAGCAGATTGTTTGGCCAAGCTGTAAAGCCCAGCGGACGTAAGCTGTGCTGCGCAGCAGGAAGCCATACTCAGTTGAGTGTGGGGTGGACGTAGGTCGTTGACCGAACCACCTAAAAATTGTGGGTACAGTGTGTTTGTACTTTTGTGTGATCTGTGTGCGATGGGAATTCTTGCTTAGCTTATTTGGTTTCATCGCTCATGCTTATGTCTAGCATTCTTCTTTTAGCTTAACTGATGTTTGCCTAAATTCCGCTTTAGAACTTACAGTAGTTTTTAAATTAGGCAAGTTGATCTATTCACCCCCCTCTAGATCCACATTAGTGGAGATAGACTGCGTCCATCTAACACAACGACTGGGAAGCCGTGGACCCGGGGCAGGGAGCCCGTGTTGGGTGCCAGCTGGGCTGCGGCTCTGGGTTGGGAACCCAAGAAGGATGCTGGGCAGCCGTGGACCTGGGGCAGGGAGCCCGTGTTGGGTGCTGGCTTGGCTGTGGATCGGGGTTGGGAACCCGAGAAAAATGCTACAATAGTGACAGAAGTCCGAGGCGTGGGGCCCGTGTTGGAGATCGAACAAGGCTGGCCTCGGGAGCTAACGCTCACCCGGGCCGGCGTTGATCTGGGGGCCCTGCAGGGGCCAGTGGTGACGGTTCGATGCCCGGCACTCAGGCGGGACACTGGTGCTGGAGGTGGGCGTGGCGCGTTGGCCGCAAGGGCCAATGGGGCAACTGGGATTGGCTGAGGAGCAGCCACAGGGATCACACCCAAGAAGTAGGGTGATATGATAACATGGGCCAAGCTGCCGAAAGCGATCGGCATCGCCAAGTAGCCAACCCGGGCGTGTGTGGCAATGACGTTGGGGCCGTAGGTGACGGCCGCCATGGTTGCTAGAGAGCTGAGTGCTGCGGAGGCGAGGGTTGCTGACAGTCCCCGAGAGCGGTCCGGAGATCAGAACGCGAACCAGAAGCTACAAGAGAATGCGCACGCGAGTACCCTCCTCTGCCTCGCCTGCAAGGACAGGGAAAGGGCACCAGGGCTTCAGGACTGGCACATACTTTTCTTCAGCAAAAAGAAGGAAGGAGGGAGCTGTCCCACCGGGCGTGCCATCCTCTCTGTCGCGCGGGTTTTTGGTATGCCGATTAACCGGGGTGAGGGAAGGGATATAGCGAGGGAGAAAGACATGGGAGTTTGATATATCTCGGGTATCCTCCTTACGGTTGCATGCCTCTCACGGTGGTATCGGACACTCTCCTTTTACGGAAAGTCGAAAAGGGTCGAATGGCACGGAAATGTTCGGGTACGGATTAACTGGACAGGGTGCGGGCTTGCTAGTCGATTTCTCAACAGTCACCTATAGAACCAAGGGTTGACCAGGCAAGCGCCACAAGGGCACGACACGTGGGCTCAGGCGTGTAGACACCCATTTTTGACCGATAAGTTGAGCAATTTCTTTGTTCTCCTAGTTAATGCCCCAATTGATCCATAATTGGTTGATTTTCTGGGATATTTCTCCCTATTCTTGGCCCTACAATTCAATTTCCGTACCTTGGATCTCATCTCAAATTTGGCATTCTCGCACTATTCACTCACATAACTTTCTTGTTCACTCACGTTATGGACCTAATTGAATGATCATTTGAACATTCGTTATTTCTTGATATTTGATCTTTATAGCATCCGCTCTGGTTGTTATTCTTACTTAATATGTCACGTCCCGAGCCTTTATTACAGCGGAAGACTCGCTCGAGAAACGCGAACAGCCGGCATGGTAAGCCTCTTGCAAGCAAGAATGACCAGAGCGCGAGACAATCACACACATAAATGTAATTGCATAGAATTTAATCATACTCCAACTTTATTTCATAAATGATCAAAGTATTCCTTTACAATAATCACCTTTCATTCTACTAGACTCAAGAAATAAGAAAATTACATTGACTCAATCTAAACATTATAGACTTCCTAAGTCTTCGCTCGTAGCTTTACAAGACTTCCACTCACTTCTGGACCCGCCACTAGTATAGCCCGAATCCGAATCTGAACTACTTCCATCTCCTGAAAAATATTGGAAAATAGGTAATGAGCACACTTGCCCAGTAGGTATCTTCGCATCAACATGAAAGCACTATTAAAGTGATTAATATTTTTGCTCTAAAGAAATAAGGTAAAATCATGCAATGCGATTGATCATGCGATTAAACCATAGTAACGAGATAATCATGTAAGATAGAGTGAGCAAGAATGAACTTATCAAGAATATCACAAGAACATGATATTGGCCTTTTCATGAACAAGAATGTAACACGAATGCACTATTAAGCCACATAATCAACACTCCAGCATCTTATGCTTATGAGCAAGTGCTTCGTGAATTTCTGTGGAATATCGAGCAAGAAAGTCATGTACAAGAACTTGATCATGCTGCATCGCATTGTGATTTTCACTTCACGAGCCGTGGATAATTCACTTATTTATAAAGAAAGTACTCCCAGCGTAATGCGACGCCAGTAGCATCATATCCCATGGTTTATAAAATAGTATGTTTTCGACAATCAGCCGAGGGGACTAGCATAGATCCCTTGAACACAATCAGTGCTCGATCACATCTTCAAGTATAAATCAAGCTCTTACCACGCATGATAATAAAGTATGGCCAAGAATATAGCAATATCAAATAATGAAAATCAATGTATGAACGCTTCAATTTGAATATGAGGAATTCAAGAATGACATTAAACAAGGTTATGCTCATAAAATAAATTGACAGCATAACGGTACATTCTCAATCTTTCATTCATCGCATTGGGTTTCTTGGTCAATATGATAAGTTCTAGACTATCATTAGTCCATCTAGAACCTTAGAAAATCAACCCTTTGGTCAAACCTTGGGTTAACAGAACAAGGACTGTGATGGTCATTTACTGGGCTGTTACATCATGTGACGCTCCAGTAGAGGGCCGTTACAATGATCAGAGTCCAGAGCAATCAAAATAGACTCAGAGAAATGTGACGGTCATGCAATGGGCCGTTACGTGATTCTGACGGACCAATGTAAGGCCGTTACATTACTATATCCAGAAAACAATGATAGTGTATTCTAGTTAATGGGCTTTAATGGTACAACCAACTCGGCGTCCTAGTGGGAATCTCAGGCTCGCGGAGAATTACGGAGGCCTTGAAATAAGATTTCCTAGTCTATTGGAAGGAATATCCAATAGAGAGGTCCTCATGTCCAAGAATATGTTCCTATAGTGCAAAAATGTGAACTAATGGTCAACATACCGGAGTATGTGCCATGTACTTATAGAAATGACTCTATTGATAGAGAAAGAATATATATAGATATATATCGATGTGAGATCATGATAAAAGCTCTATCAATACATCATTCAAAATCATGTTCCTAATTACAAAACTATAGAGTTTGGGCTCATGAAATTAACATAACTTAAAGTAATAGTGAGATACTGAAACATGCAATACCTATCGTGAATGATTAAATAATCTCAAAGTCACGTAATCAGGTTAACACTTAGGTAACTAGGCATAATAATAAGTAAATCTGGCAAGTTTCCAATCTGTCTTGCGTTGACAGAACATAAGCACTTGACGGTCTAGCCAAGGCGCGTCACAGGGATTGTGACGGTCTATCGAACAACCATTATAGAATGTAATGCTTCTGCATAGATGCGTCAGAGTCAACAAAGATATCAATAGGCAATCAGGGACTGTGAGGGTCCATCGTATGGCCGTTACTTGAGTGTGACGGTCCTACTATGGTGCGTTATAGTATCTGCTGACAGAAAATGATATGAAACCTAAGAGATCAATTCACATCATGTCTAAATCAAATACCATGTCTATTCTAGGCATGATAACGAAGTATAGGCTATCTATATGCATGGGTTCCAGTGAATAGATAAGATAACTTCTTTTATTTCTATTTAAAGCTAAGAGATGTATGAAATGCATGGAACTATGAAAACATGAAATTGGTGATCTATGATGCATGAAATTCAGTCAAATCAGAGGGCTTTTAGTCCTATCAAGATGTTTTTGCCGTTCATGAGATGACCTACCTCTTCTAAGACCTTTAAACTTTGAATTTGGTGCTAGGTGCTACTCTTTGATCCTTGTACTTCTTGTGATAATTTAGCAACTTCCTTGGGCTCTAACTCCTCGACCTCTTGACCTAAAGATGTGAAATTTTAAGAGTAGTTAGTCTAAAGTATTGTAAACAAATTCCTTTAAAGAACTTACTCGAGATTATGACTCCTTACCGTGATTCCACGCGAGCAAAAGTAAGGGTCGCGGAGTTCAGAACTAGGTCCTATTTATAGGGTTCTAGCTAGGGTTTGAAGATTAGATCTATTCTAGAGTCCTTAATCTGCTAAAACCTGATCTCTAAGAGTCCTTAGTAATGTTATAACTCTTCCCAAGTTGATCCCTAGGGGATAAGATCATCAAGTTCCCATCTTTTTATAAGTTCTTCAACTTGCGGAATTCACAGAGTGTAACGGTCGTAGACCCATGCGTTACAAGCATGTGGCGATCGCGCGATAGACCGTTACATTCAACGTATATAGAGTTTCAAATAAATAAAACTCTTTTATTCATTTATCTATATAATTATCTTAGATAATTAGTCTTTTTCCTTAAAATCCGTGAATAAGCTAAATAACCTTCTAGAACATGGGCCAAACTTAATGGGCTTGGTCCTTAAACCTTTTGGATAATAATTAGATAGGATAGGTTAACTATTTTAACCTAATTGGGCCTTATAATGACTTATAATTCTACTAATCTATTTATAAATTTATTTAGGCCTTTATAAATTCTAGAAAATTATTTTATAATTCAAAAAAATTATTTATATAAATTCTGGGGCACTACACCCTCCCCCACTTAGAAGAATTTGGTCCCCAAATTCAATACATGGAATATGGAGAGTGTACTTATAGTTGAATAATTCTGGAAATCTTCTATGCATAAATTCCTTTGTTTCCCATGTTGCTTCATATGGCCATGTTTTCTTCCATTGGATCTTGACCATAAGAATAACTTTATTCCTTAATTGACCCACTTCCCGATCCAGAATCATTATTGGCGTTTGCTCATATGTCATATCCTTCTAAATCTCCAGATTGTCATAAGTGATAATATGGTCAGGATCGTATACATACTTCTTCAGCATGGAGACGTGAAATACGTCATGAACTCCGGCTAATTGTGGAGGTAAAGCCAATCTATAAGCCACTTCACCGACCCTTTCAAGAAATTCAAATGGGCCAATGAACCTTGGAGTTAGCTTTCCTTTAATGCCAAATTTTTGAATACCACGACCTGGAGAAACTTTCAAATATACATGATCTCCTACCTGAAACTCCAAGTCACGTCTTCGATTGTCGGCATAAGACTTTTACCTATCTTGTGCCATTTTCATTCTCTCTTGAATGAGCTTGATTTTCTCCGTAGAATCTTTGATAAGGTTGGGGCCTAGAAATTGCTTTTCCCCTATTTCATTCCAACATATTGGTGATCGACAACTTTTACCATATAGGGCTTCAAAAGGTGCCATTTGTATGCTAGCCTGATAACTGTTATTATATGCAAATTCTACCGAAGGCAAGTGATCATGCCAACTACCTCCAAAATCGATAGCACAGGCTCTGAGCATATCTTCTACCACCTGATTTGTTCTTTCTGTCTGACCATCAGTTTGTGGATGAAAGGTTGTGCTGAAATTCAATCTAGTCCCTAGTGAATGTTGTAGGCTCTTCCAGAATTGTGATGTGAATCGCGGATCTCTATCAAATACAATAGAGACAGGGACACCATGTAGTTTAACAATTTCTTTTATGTATAATGCTGCTAGGATATCCACAGACCATCGACTCTTTATTGGTATAAAATGTGTAGATTTAATCAATCGATCTATGATTACCCATATGCCATCGTGTCCTCCTCTGGTCTTAGGTAAACCCATAATGAAGTCCATCCCTATACTCTCGCATTTCCATTCGGGAATATCCAACGGATGTAATTTACCTGCGGGTCTAAAATGTTCAGCTTTAACTTGTTGGCAGGTTAGACAACGAGACACGAAATCAGCTATCTCTCTCTTCATATTGGGCCACCAGAAACTTCTTTTCAGATCTTGATACATCTTTGTACCTCCTGGATGAATGGTGTACTTGGAATTATGTGCTTCATCTAGGATCAGTTTCTTTGTAGCCTCATGATCTGGTATACATATTCGGCCCTTGAATAACAATCTTCCATCTTCAGAAATAGAAAAATCCGGCCTTTGTTCAATATTGGCCTTAATTTCCAGTAATATAGGATCATCATCTTGTAATTTGACCAAGTCCTCTATTAATGTAGGTTGAGCTCGAATATTAGCTATGAAACAATCTTCTTCCTTTATGTCAATATCTAAGTTCAATTGAGCAAATTGAGGCACTAGGTTGGTTACACTAATCATAAGACTTGATAGCATACCCATTGGTCTTCTGTTGAGTGCATCAGCTACAGCATTAGCCTTGCCATGATGATATTGAATAGCAAAGTCAAAGTCTTTGAGATATTCTAACCACCTCCTCTGCCTCATGTTAAGCTCTTTTTGAGAAAATAAATATTTCAAGCTCTTGTGGACTGAGTAGACCGTAAACTTCTCTCCATAAAGATAATGATGCCAAATTTTCAAGGTAAAAATAACTGCTACCAATTCTAAATCATGTACATGATAATTTTCCTCGTGTCGCTTCAATTGTCTTGAAGAATAATAGACTATCTTCCCATTTTGCATAAGAACACACCCTAAGCCAATGCCTGAGGCACCCGTGTATACTTCAAATCCACCACCTTCCATTGGTAGTGATAAAATAGGGGTTGTAGTAAGATGATTCTTAAGACTCTGAAAACTCCTTTCACATTCCTCTGACCAAACAAAGGGAATTTCTTTCCTTGTAAGTCTAGTTAAAGGAACTACAATTTTAGAGAAATCCTTAATGAATCTTCTATAATAACCAGCTAGACCCAAAAAGCTTCGAACTTCTGATACAGTCGTAGGCCGACTCCAATTCTTGACGGCTTCTACCTTAGAAGGATCCACAACAATACCTTCTTTTGAAATAATGTGGCCTAGGAATGAAACTTCCTTGAGCCAGAATTCACACTTATTGAGTTTGGCATAAAGCTTGTGTTCTCTAAGTGTTTGTAAAGCTATTTTCAAATGTTCTTCATGTTCTTCTTTTATCTTGGAATATATCAAAATATCATCAATGAAGACGACAATAAACTGGTCTAGATATGGCTGGAAAACACTGTTCATAAGTTGCATGAATGCTGCTGGGGCATTAGTTAACCCAAACGGCATTACCACGAATTCATAGTGGCCATAACGACTTCAAAAAGTTGATTTATAAATGTCTTCTTCTTTAATTCTCAGCTGATGATAACCTGATCTGAGATCAATTTTAGAGAAATATTCTGCTCCCGAAAGCTGATCGAAGAGATCATCAATACGCGGCAATGGATACTTGTTTTTAATTGTCAGTTGATTCAGTCGCCGATAATCGATGCATAGCCTGAGAGAACCATCCTTCTTCTTGACAAATAAAACCGGCCCACCCCAAGGGGATGTGCTAGGTCTGATGAAACCCTTGTCTAGTAGTTCCTTCAACTGCCTCTTTAGTTCCTTAAGTTCAGTGGGGGACATCCTGTAAGGGGCTATAGAAACAGGTGCCGCACCAGGAATGAGTTCAATGGTGAAGTTCACTTCCCTCTCGGGTGGTAAACTAGGTAGTTCAGATGGAAACACGTCTGGGAACTCATTTACAATAGGGATGTCTGCTATGATAATTTCCTTGGACTCTGTAATAATGACAGAAGCAAGAAAAGCTTCACATCCTTGCGAGATGAGTTTGTAAGCGTGAAGAGAAGATATAACAGTGGGGTGTTTCTTGTACTTGATGCCAAGAAAAGAGAATCTCGGAAGACCGGGCTTTCGAAAGGATATTATCCTATTTCGGCAATTGATATAAGCATCGTGGTCTATAAGCCAATCTACCCCTAAAATGGCATCATAACCTTTCATGTCAAGGCACACGAGGTTTGCGGGGAGATTATGACCTTCTACTATCACTTCGCTATTAGGATAATAGTCGGTAAGCTTTGTTCCAGAACCTAAGGGTGTGAAAATAGCAAGATATGAAGGTAAGGGGACTGATGCAATTGGCAACGTTTTTGCAAAGGTAGTGGAAATAAAAGAATGAGAGGCACCAGTATCAAATAGCACAAATGCAGGACGAGAACAAATTTGAAGAGTACCTTCCATAAGCCCATCATCCATGGGCGCTTCCTCTTCATCTAGAACGGCATTGAGGCGAGCCTGCCTCCTACATCCTCCAGATGACTGGTCCTTCATAAGGGGGCTGTAATACCCCGGTTTTAAAAATTTGATTGAAATGAATGAATTTCAGAATTTAATATTTAATTCCTTAGTAAATAGAACTAGTGAAATTTCGACTACCTTATAAAAATCTAGAAAAATGGTAAATTGGTAGAGGAAAATTTATGTAACAACTTTGTCTTCTGTGGTCGACCCAGCAAAAATCTGTAACTAGGTCTAATCCTTGATTTGAGCCCAAAGTGCACACTTACCTAACCTTAACTTAAACCGCGGAATTAGGGCTTAATACTCCATCAAATGAGCCCAAATCGATGGCAAATGAAAGGCCACGATCTAAGGATCATTTCCCCTCTACCAATTCATCGAAACCCTAACCCTAAAAAGTGTAGTCGGACGAGCTTTGGTAAGGTCAACTATTGCGACGCCGTTTCAATCACTCAACTTGCTTCGACGAATTCTCCCAGTACGGAAGGCTCCAGAAGGTGTATGAGCTATAAAAACAAAGCTCTGCAACCCTAGAATCCTTTGGTAGTAGCGGTGGCCGCAGTGGAGATCGATCTAGGGAGATCTCTGGTGATTAGTGGAGACGTGTCGACGTCCTTTCTTCTTCCTTTCTTCTTCGTTCTTCATCTAGTTGGGGTAGATAATAACAAGCCCAACATAAAGTGTTATATATGGATGGAATTAGCATCGAGTCCTCTTTCTTTTGAGCCTAAAGCCCTAAATTCTATTAGGTATCCTGCGTTAATTTAATGGTTTTGTAGAGGCATGTCAGAATTAGGGCAGAACTTGTTCCCCTTTGTTTCATTAGCGATTTCAGGCTGTAAATCTTAAATTGATTCATGCATCTTGTAGAGTTTTTCATGCTCTTTCTATTGGTAGTAAAAGCCCCAAATTCCATGTTGTATACTCTTCGAATTTCGAGTTTTATTGTGACCCTTAAAACCCCCGTCGAGGCGGGCAAGGGGTGGTTTAATCGGGTTTGTACCATACTTGGACGGTCTTACGATAGACCACATATCCTGGATGAACGGCCATCCCCTAGACCACATAACAGGATGGGCGGTCACTACATGACCACACATCCAGGGGATGGGCGGCCATGCCCTAGACCACACAATTGGATGGACGGCTCCCAGCTGACCACATATCCCCTGACAGGATGAACGGTCTCCTAGAGACCACATAACTGGATGGGCGGTCATCCAGATGACCACACATCTAGGGGATGGGCGGCCATGCCCTGGACCGCCCAACCCCTTGGGCGGCCCCCTGAGAACCACCCAACCCTTGGGCGGTCCTACCCTGGCCGCCCAAGTCCCTTCAGTTCAGAGGTTATCCCTGTTAGCCCGGTAGATATAAGGTCATGCCAGAACCGTTTATCTTTGCAGAAAGTGACTTAGTGTGAGTTCTATTTGATTCATATTAGTGTCTTAATGGATAATTAGTAAACTAGAAACCCATATGATAAGTGGTAAATCATGCTAGTAAATTTCTGCAAAAAGCATGCTATTTCATTCCCACATGATCTTATTCATTATCTTTATCATCTTGATTCATCTTTTTGGCAAATACATTAATGTAAATTGTGATCCTTGATAAATTAACATGGAAATTAGGACTAAACTGAATGCTAGGTTGCTGGATAGCCATTCTATTCCAGTAGAACGTTTTGACCAAATTGCGGACTTCTAGTAAGTCATTAGCCCTATTAGTTCTGCTAGTCTTGAACTTACCCCCGGACACTCCATCCGGCGGACTTACCATCATCTTGGGATCTTTGTATCTCCCTACTAAGAACCTAATGAACCACAAGAACTTCGATTTACGTGACTGAATCACTGGTTTATAAGTCTTGGATCGAATTGGGCTAAGAGAGGCATGTGCGACCAGTAGTGGAACGCATATCCTCGTAGGCGGCCTAATAACGACCGTATATACCTGGCGTATGCCATTAAGTGTTGGTCGATTATCCTTGATCAATCTTCGACCAAACATTAAGCCCTGGACTGACCAATAGACAGTAGACTAGGCCCTGGTTTAGTTTTACCCTATCTTTGGTAGCCGGAGTCCAATAGGGTGATTTCTTAACTTTCTAGCCAAGCCGGGTGGTGCGGCTGGAATATGACCGTTCAAACCTTATGCAGATTCTCTTGGACTGCATATCTTTAATACGGCCTTGTATAGACCGTATATCTTGTTCATGGGTCTTAAGGTCTTCTTTATCTGCACGGCCCAGAACTTACAGTTCATACTTTAGAGCGGCACACTGTCAGCCGTTCATTCTTGACCTCGTGGGCTGAGTATCAGTCCAGTTCCTGTAAGTGCGGCCCCATGTTAGCCGCATATATCTCTTGAGCGGTTTATGTATGACCGTACATCTCTCAGAGATGAGTTTCATTGTGTTTTGTGCTGTTGAATCCAAGGACGGATTAGTCCTTTAAATCTTGAACTTCTGGACAGTAATTCCTCTGATTATTTGGCCATAAACTTGACTAAATGTCTAGACGGAACTTGGGATCTTGAATCCGATAAATCAATGCCAACGCATCATAAGGGCCCAGTCTGGTCCTGGGGAGAGCGCCCTAAAAGTACTTGTGCCCATGAGAGTTTGTAATGACAAGGTGAGGCATTGTACCGAGTGCATGACTAGCGTGATGTCTACGACAGAAATCTCTTGTTATATCTTGTTACTTGATCGTACTTGACTTGTTTAAATTACTTGATGATGACCATTTCCTCGTTACAATTTCCTGTTACACTTGTTACTTGTTATTCTTGTGAAATCCAGATATCTTATATTTCTTAACCTTGCAAGTTCTTTATATTATGTTGTTTTCTTCTGTATCATCATTTCATTTCTTATCATTGCATATGAAAATAGAATAATTGGTTAATTACGTAAACTTGCCTGTTATTATCTACTGAGCGTTCGCTCGTAGTTGTTGTTTCCCCCCTTTCCAGGTAGTTCAGGTGATGATGCGCATACCGATGGGGAGGGACATGAGTGATATCTCTGAGTGTACCAGTTCTAGATGTTGAGTTGGCATAGTTATCCTAGTCTTAGTTGTGCCTTAGAGTGTGTTTAGCTTCAGTTATGATATTATTGTTAGAGTTGTATTGCCTCAGTTTGTATTAAGTTGGTTTAAGGTTTTTTTTTATATATATAAAGCCAAGTCATCAAGCAGGAAGAAGGGAGAGTGCACCCCCATTCCAGAGGAAGGGAATGTTCTCACTCCACCAAATCACCACTTGATGCTTTATTTTATTGATTTTTCAAATATGAACAAAAACATAAGAGGCCAAGCCTCTAAAAATACAAGGGAATATGAAATGTAAAGAAAGCTGTACAGTCCTCTATAGACCGGTGCTTTCAATGTCTGTACATTGTGAAATTCATGCTTGCATGCCCATTCGCTGTTAAAGTCTGTACATTCAACTTCTGAGCTTTGAGAAGTCTGTACATTGTGAGAATTGCTGCTGAAGTCTGTGCATTCAATGTCTAGGCTTTGTGTAGTATGTACGTTGTGAAGTCCATCCACTGCATGCCCATTAACTTCTAAAGTCTGTACATTGTGAAGCACTCCCTTCGCTGCTGAAGTCTGTACATTGTAAAGTCTGTACATTGTGAAGTCAGGGCATTCAATGTCTGGGCTTTGTGAAGTCTGTACAATGTGGAGTCCATACATTGCACGCCCTTTTGCTGTTGAAGTCCATACATTGTGGAATTGCTACTGAAGTCTGTACATTCAATGTCTAGGGTTTGTGAAGTCTATACGTTGAGAAGTCCATCCACTGCACGCCCATTCACTTCTGAAGTCTGTACATTGTGAAGCACTCCTTTTCACTGCTGAAGTCTGTACATTGTAAAGTCTGTACATTGTGAAGTTTGTACATTGTGAATCAATGAATTGCATGCCCTGTTGCTGCTGAAGTCTGTACATTATGGAATTTGTACATCGTGAAGTCTGTACATTGTAAAGTCTGTACATTGTGAATCCATGCACTGCACTCCCTATTGCTGCTGAAGTCTGTACATTGTGAAGTCAGGGCATTCAATGTCTGGGCTTTGTGAAGTCTGAACATTGTGAAGTCTGTACATTGCCGAAGACAAGTCTGTACATTGTGAATCCATGCACTGCACGCCCTATTGCTGCTGAAGTCTATACATTGTGAAGTCAGGGCATTCAATGTCTAGGCTTTGTTCATTTTACCCCCTCCAGCTAGGACGGCCAGCAGCATCTACAGTAGCAAGACCACGCACTCTACGAGGGAGGTCATGCCAACTTCTATAGTCCTTGTTAATCCGGGTAGAACACGCTTGGGATGCCAAAGCATCAGCAACAGAGTTCCCCTCTCTATATATATGCTGAAGAGACCAGTTATTACTAATGATGGTATGCCTAATCTCATCCCACCATTTTCGTATCCTTCAAGGTGGTTTGTTGTTCGACTGTAACAAAGTAACTAGAACTTTGGAATCAGAATATATCACAGCAATTGGGAGACCACATTTAACTAGGACTCTCAGCCCATCAAGTAAGGCTCTCGCCTCTGCCACCATATTGGTAGCCACACCATAGTAATAAGAGAATCCAAAGATAAATTCACCATGACTTCCTCTAGTGCAACCACCTCCACCTGCCTGCCCAGGGTTCCCTTTAGCAGCCCCATCAACATTCAAAGCATAACCATGACTAGGACATGACCATTTAATTAACATTGGGGGTTTCACATTCAGCCTGAAGGTGAATTTATACTGATCTAGAATAAGTCTCTCACTATCTGAGGGAGCCTTGCTGAAGATCACTTGTTGCAAGGAATACTCAGTCTGCCTACAAATATGCTACTGTATAACTCTGATTGGGCGCCATTTGTCTTCAAATTTGATACTGCAACGGGCTTTCCAAGTCTCCCAAAGAATGAGCAGCATGACAAGGGTGGCAGTAAAACCAAATGGAGACTTGCAGTCAGCTGAACATAGTATATCCCAACAAAAACCCGTAACAGAGCTGTTAGATCTGCATCTAGAATCAAAAAGCAGCCTGAAAAAATTCCACAATGGCCTGGCTATTTGACTCTCCATAAGTAAGTGATTCAAAGTCTCCTCTTGGTTATTGTCTTTGCAGCAAACACATTTAGAAGGTAAACATATTCCCACCTTTACAATAATACTGTCCACCGGTACTACACGGTTTAATGTCCGCCAACAGAATATAGAGGCCCTAGGAGGGAAATGCTCTCCCCATATCCTCTTTAATGGAGGTCTTTTATTCCTTTGAGATCTCACTGAGTTATATGCAGTTTTATTGGTAAATTCACCTTCATTGTTGGCATCCCAAACACAAATATCTGGCATCTGTTGTAACTGCAAATTACCCATATATTGAGCCACATTAGGAGGAATATAGGACCATACCTGGTGATTAGGATTGGCCAGGGCTTCATCAAGCATAACATTAATGGGGCAGTTGTTGGGTGCCAAAATCACACCACACCAATTGTCCTTCAAAACATTGATAGATTTACCATTCATAGGAATCCACCGGGTTTTGGATAAAACCAGGTTCCTGGCTTGCCTGAATATGTCCCTCCGGACACCACTTGGAAAGGGGCCTGAATAGAACTCAAATGCTCCTTAATATATCATGAATTGGCATACTGGGACCAGAGAGAGGAACCATGGGGAATTGTCCAAATTTTCTTAGCGACCATCGAAATTTGAATGTGACGCATGCTTTTGATTCCAAGGCCACCTTCCTCAAAAGGATTGGTGATGCTGGACCATGCCACCCAATGATGCCTAGTTCCATCTTTACCAGCCCAGAAAAAATTAGCACATAACTTGTTGATCATGTTGATAATAGTAGCTGGAATGCAGGAAGCACTAGCAGTATAAATTGGGATGGATTGTAATACAGAAATGATAAGGCATCTCCGGCCAGCCTGAGAAAGGAATTTGGACTGCCAACTATTTATTCTATTGCAAATTTTCTCCAGTAGATATTTGTAGTACGATATTCTCTTCCTGCCTTCAAAAAGAGGAACGCCAAGATACGATTGGATACCATTTTTATGCTGAAAACCCATGCAGTCAGCAATCCTACTAATGACAGCATGAGAAACTTTCTGAGAGACCATAAAACTGCTTTTAGCTTTGTTCACCTTCTGTCATGATGACATCTCACAGTCATTGATGAAATCCAACAGCCTATAGCGATTCTTTGGCCTGGTCTTATGAGGACATGCCGGGTCTTGACCCCTCTTTAGTAGAACATCGACTCGTACTGAAACCAGGGGCAACACTCGTGAGGCAAAGATCAAGAAGATTTCACCCCCACATGGCCTTAAGGATTAAGGAAGAGGTCGATAAATTGTACAAGGCCAAGTTCATCAGACTTGTCTTATATCCTTAGTGGTGGCAAATATAGTCCATGTCATCAAGAAGGATGGAAAGGTGCGCATTTGCATTGATTTCAGGGATCTTAACAAAGCATGTCCCAAAGATGATTTCCCCCTGTCTTACATAGATGTCTTGGTGGACAACACTGCCGGGTACGAAGTATTGTCATTCATGGATGGCTATTTAGGATACAACCAAATCCGTCTTGCTCCCGAAGATCAAGAGAAAACCTCCTTTACCATGCCCTGGGGTACATATTGCTACGTGCTTATGCCGTTTGGTTTGAAGAATGCGGGCGCCACCTATCAAAGGGTGATGATGGCTATATTCCACGACATGGTGCATGTCTACATGGAAGCCTATGTGGATGATATTTTGGTGAAATCGAGGACTAAAGAGGAACACCCGCCATTCTAGCTAAGGTGCTTCAGAGAGCCATAGAGTACCAGTTAAAAATGAATCCAAAGAAATGTGTTTTTGGAGTCTCTTCAGGGAAGTTGCTAGGCTTCATAGTTAGCAAACGGGGGATTCAGATCGATCCTAACAGAGCAAAGGCCGTCTAGGAGATGCCTCCTCCTAAGAATATCACAGAACTTCGAGGACTGATTGGTATATTGTAATTCATTAGAAGATTCATATCCCAGCATTCTCAGAGGTGCCGTCCGTTTTATGAATTGCTAAAGGCGGGGGTCAAATTTGAATGGAATGAAGATTGTCAAAAGGTCTATGAGGATTTAAAGGAATATTTAACCAATCCCCCGATTTTACAACCTCATGTCCCTGGGAAACCCCTAATCCTATACATTTCTGTCATCAAGGACTCCTTTGGGGCGATCTTAGCAAAAGTAGATGACGAAGGCAAAGAGCGGGCAGCTTATTACCTCTCCAGGTTATTTAACCTGGCAGAGGCCAAATACACTGCCATGGAAAAGACTTGTGCCGCCTTAGTGTGGGTAGCTCAGAAACTAAAACACTATTTTCTAGCCCACCCAGTTAGGCTGATCTCTAGAATGGATCTGATCCGCTATCTCTTAGAAAAGCCCATCCTTTCTAGTAGGTTAGCTCGCTGGCAGAGCTTCCTCTCTCAGTTCGATATCACATTCGTTGTTCAGAAGGTGATCAAAAGATATGCCATCGCTGAGCATCTTGCCCATCTTCCCATCCCCTGCACAGATTCTATTCAGGATGATTTCCCTGATGAGCATCTCTCTGTTCTTACCCATCATCCCTTCTGGTCTCTGTACTTTGACGATGCACTCAACTCTCAAGACTGAGGGATAGGTGCCATTCTGCTCACTCCGGAAGTGGTGACGATTCCGTTCGCTTATCAGCTCTGTTTTCCTGCTACCAATAATATCGCCGAGTATGAGGCTCTCCTGTCCGGATTGAAGCATGCCTAACTTCTGGGCACGCGTTACTTGAGCATCATAGGAGACTCTCAACTTGTCCTGCGGCAAGTTCTGTCCACTTACCGCACCCGTGACCCAAAGCTCAAGCCATATCAGGATTTGGTCACTCTATTGGCTAGGCAATTCCCTATGCTAGTCTTTATCCATACTCCTCGATCTCAGAATATTCTTGCTGATGCGTTGGCATCACTCGCTTCCTCCCTATCCTTCCCTCTCAATCGGAACACTAAGACTATCATCGTTTAGTGATTAGATGCTCCCTCTCTTCCGGATCCTTGGTTCGCCAACCTTAGGAAGACTATAGAGGCTAGGGCTAAGAAGGAAGATTTGAAGGAAGTTTCCCTAACTGAGCTGGAAGAGATCTTGGAGGAAAAAGAATTGCCATGGTATCATGAAATCGAGCTGTATTGCAGAGACGGATCGTTCCCTGAAGGGGCAAACGCCGAGCAACGTAAGGCCATTAGAAGAAGCGTCTCGAGGTACACTATCATTGCTGGAGAATTATGCATGGGTGCTCTCAATGGAATGCTCATGAGATGTCTCGATGATGATGAAGCTTGGAAGGTCGCCGAAGCAGGCCATTCTAGTGAGTGTGGAGGTCATGTTATTGGCTAGGCTCTAGCGAAGAAGATCCTTAGGCAGGGCTACTATTGGCCCACTCTAGAGGAAGATTGCTCCCCTATGTCCGGAGGTGTCTTAAATGCCAACTCCACGCTGATAAGATCAATGCTCCAGCTTCATCTCTTCATCCTCTTTCTGCTCCTTGGCCATTCTCCATGGGGGCTTTCAACATTGTTGGCCCGCTCGGTGATCCCAATTCTCAGACTAAGCAGAAATCCTTCATCCTCACCGCCACTGAGTACTTCACCAAGTGGGTCAAAGCAGAGGCATGCGTAGAGATCAAAGCAACCATGGTATGCCGCTTCATCA
Source organism: Amorphophallus konjac (assembly GCA_022559845.1). NCBI lineage: Eukaryota > Viridiplantae > Streptophyta > Magnoliopsida > Alismatales > Araceae > Amorphophallus > Amorphophallus konjac. Next base: position 328,405,058 of record CM040120.1, on the reverse strand, counting down.
TGAAGAATATCATCTCGCGGGTTGGAGTGCCAAGCAACAACGTCACCGACAATGGACCACAGTTCATCTCTCAAGAGCTCCAGGACCTATGTAAGAAGTTCAATATTGCATTGCATCATTCATCTCCATATTATCCTCAGGGCAATGGCTAAGCCAAGGCCACTAATAAAACCTTCTTAAAATCATAAAGAAAACATGTGAATCTCACAAATTTTCTGATTGGCCTGAACGACTAGTGGAAGCTCTATGGGTTTACCGCACCTCTGCCCGTACTTCTACGGGGCAAACCCCCTATGCTCTCACCTACGGGATGGAGGCGGTGCTCCCATATGAGATCTTGATCCCTTCCCTAAGGGTACAGCTCGATAAGGAACTTAATCTCGATGAACGTCGAGAGGTGTTGCTCGTCCAGCTGGAACTCTTGGATGAGAAGAGGATGAATGCGGCCGATCACGTGTCTGTTTATCAAAAGAGAGTTTCACGTTATTTTCAAAAGAAGGTAATTGAACGCAAATATCAAGTAGGTGATATGGTTTTGAAACGTAGATTCATTAGGTCTGGAGGTCCCAGGTCTAAATTACAACCTAACTGGGAAGGTCCGTTTGTCATTAGAGAGGCTTATCCAGGGAATGCGTATCGCTTAGTCAACACAGAAGGTGAGGAGTTGTCTCACGCTTGGAATGGGTTGTATCTTAAGCGTTTCTGTCCTTAGAGTCAGGCTAATGAAAGCCCGGTAGCAAACTGTCCCTTTCCTCAATCACGAAGGAGGATCCCGAGTTTGGCAAATCACACACTTCACGACATCCTTGGTCGGGTTCCCCAGTTATGTAAACATTGTTTCTCCTTGGCCATGCTTGGGGGAAGTCAAAGTCCCTATCCGTTTCTCTCCTCTGCTGAATCTAGGGGCAAGAGGCGAATAAGGGGGCGATGACCAATCTAGACACCCTGATGAGAGGAGGTCTCAAATAGGGGCAGTCTGTTATGACATGATTCCACAAGAAAAAGAAAAAGGAGCAAGCCAAAGCAAAATTAAAAGTTCATCTCAAAAGCTCGAAGTTCAAAAGTCAAGGCTCTAAAAGGAAAATATATGAAACTAGGCATGACAAGAGTGGCAGTACAGTTTCCCCGCGGGACATTATGAGCCCGGTCGTATGCGTGCCTAGGGTGGATAAAAGTTCGATGACGGACATAAAGCCCCGGCGTAACAGATTAATGTTGTACCCTTGTGGTTTTGATGATGTCAGCACTATGACTAATCTGGTGTTGCATTAGTATAACTTTGTGGTTTGTATGATGTCACACTATGGATCATCTACATTAGTCATACTTGTAAGGCAGGTCGGTGCAACCTCCACTGAGGTCGGTGCATACATTCATTACATTGTTACCTATTAACATCGGTGCATTACATTGTTGAAGTCAGTGCATTTCATTGCTTAAAGTCAATGCATTGCTTAAAGTCAGTGCATGTCACTGTTCGTGTGCATATAGGTCTGTGCATTTCAAGGTCAATGCATTCACTTACGTTCAGTACATTATGTCGATCCATACTCATGGTTCAATAGGCTAAGTCAGTGCACTTCGGTGTTTAAGTCTGTGCAGGGTCATTTGTCTAAGGCCAAAGTTCGTGCACATCTTAGTTAGACTACACAGCAAAGTCAGTGCATGTCACTGTACATGAGCATTTAGGTCTGTGCATTCTAGTCGTGCACTGCCTTGGCAGATGTAAGTCGGTGCAATCTGTGTATCCGGCTGGCATCATGTCGGTGCAACTCTTGTGCAGCACGGTAGCCAAGTCGGTGCCAGATCGCACTGCGAAGATTACAGTCGATGCATATCTGGCGTGTGCAACACTGTACTCGATGCAATTTGCATTGTATGCATTCACAAGGTCGGTGCAACTCTTGCCGTTGCACGCAGGCCTAGTCGGTGCATGGTCAGTTGAACGCATAACAGAGTTGGTGCACATCTTGTGTAACCGAGCATATGGTCGGTGAAACCTGTGTTGCTACATGCAGAATAGATCGGTGCAACACTCGTTGTTATATATCTGAGTTAGTGCATCTTTCATATTAGAATATGTGCATGTTTCGACTTGTGCTTAACAGAGTCCATGCAGATCACTGTAGTATAGCTATGCATCTCGGTGCATTCTTTGCATCTTGCACATACCTTCTTCCTACTTTTCATCAATGATTGTGCATGTGTCTATATCATTACCTATAAAGTCTGTGCATGTCATGCAGTATATGTGCATGTCTCATAATAAGTTTTCCAAGGTCCGTGCACATTAGTTCATATATTTCATCAAGTCTATACACACTTCATTCTTGTGCGATGCTAACTCAATGCATATATCATCTTGTGTATACCCTACGTCTATGCATATAGTATGTGCACGCTTTCACGCTAGTTGTTACAAGGTCCGTGCACATTTCGTTCTCCTGTATACATAGTCCATGCTGGCTGCACCTTGTGCATAATGGGGTCAGTGCACATCTCATCTTTGCATATAGTAGGACCGTGCATGTTTTTATAAGGTCTGAGCATATGAAGGATGAATCTCATGGCTATAACATGCTTGACAAACTGCTTTGTAACCTATTGACAGGAGTCTAAGTCACAACTGGAGCATGAGTTCGAGAGAACAGCAGAACCAATAATTAGCACGTGATCCAAGGCGGATCATCCCTGGAAGAAGCTGCCACGTGGATAGCTAAAGCGCCAAGATTCTAACACGTGGCTAAGGGATTCCTTAATTCTCTTGGCGAGAGTGCTCCCTCCACGTGCCCAACCTGTTAGCTCGTGGGTCCTAGGCTTGAAGTTATATAAAACCCTTCTTCTGCGATCAAAGGAGAAGATGATGAATATAAGAGATCTGAGGAGGGACGCAGAGAAAAGAGAGAGTAGAGCCAAAATAGAAAAGAGGGAGAGAGATAGAGATCAGAGACAGTCCGAAGGAAGAGCATGAGAGCAGTGAGAAGAAGGAAAGCGGAAGAGACTAAGAGTTCGAGGAAGAGGAAGGAAAAAAGAGAGAGAGAGAGAGCTCGAGGAGAGGAGGTTGAAGCCTTTGTTGAAAATTTGGTTCTACTGGTCTTTGGATCAGATCCAAGCCAGTCAGCTCCTACGAGAGCCACATTTGTGTTAAGATCATTTTCAGCTTTCTGGTGCTGTGATTTTCCATCTTTTATTTTTCTTTTTAAACCTTTGTTCTGAAAGCAAGCTGTGTTGCTCAGCGTTGTAGAGGATCGGTTCCTCTAGACAGCAAGCTGTGTTGCTCAGCGTTGCAGAGGATCGGTTCCTCTGGACAGCAAGCTGTGATTGCTCAGCGGAAGCAAGCTATGTTGCTCAACGGTTGTAGGCAAGCTGTAATGCCCAGCAGTTTAAGCTGTGTATCAGCGGGAAGCCTCACTCTGGTTTGAGTGGGGGATGGACGTAGGTCTACGGGTAGCAGACTGAACCATCTAAAATTCCATGTGTTTTGTGATTTGCGAGTGTGTATGATTCCCTATCTTCTACCTCCTTCATAGGGTAATTAATTTTGATCAATCTGCCTCTACTGCGAAAACGTTTCTGAATTGTGTACTTAATATAGAGGCAGTGTGTTTCATAGCAGTATATCTCAGTACCAGTCTTCTGCTGCATTTAGAGTTCATATAGTGCTTGATGCATGTTCAGTGTTCGAAGTTGAACCTCAACAGTTTATCCGTTTAGCTGAGCCATCCAGTTCTATCTCGGCATGATTTACATCAAGAGTTTTTTAATCTAAGCAAAATGTTAAAGGGGAGATTCATTCACCCCCCCTCTGAATCTGTGTCTAGCACCCCAACAACTAAATCTCTGAAGGGCTTATCATGAGAAGGACTCAAACTCTGAAAAACCTCTACACTTGACCTAAGCTTACCTCCCAAATTCTCTTTTGCTTTTAGGACCAGACAGTACCCTGGGTATGGCCTCGGTAGAAGCACTGTCATACAGATTGTCTCTGGCCACGGATTGTCACCTCAAAAGGCACGTCGACCTCAGGAGATTTCTAATGATACAGGTAGGGCTCTTGTTGCCGGGATGGAATTTGCCTCCAAAAATCCAAAAAAATGGTATATTTCAAAATTCAAAAAAAATCATATATTTTAAAATTCAAAAAAAATGGTATATTTCAAAATCTAAAAAAAATCAGATATTTCAAAATCCAAAAAAAATCAGATATTTCAAAATCTAAAAAAATTAGATATTTCAAAATCCAAAAAATTAGATATTCCAAAACCCACAAAAATCAAATATTTTCAAAAGTCCAAAACACCATCATCATTGCATAGCATGCATTTGCATTCATATTCATATTCATTTTCACCTATTTAATAAGGCTTCACCCCTTGACCAAAAATCAAGAATTGGTCATGCTCTAACTTGCTGCAGGCAAGGGGTTGAGCCTAAGAACAGATCTAACTTGTTTCGTATTTTAAGTGTGTGTAGATACAGGTCTAATTCCTCAGGATTCGAAGCTCTCAAGTTTCTCCATCTCTTGTCCCTTGCGGTCCTTTGTTAGACCGCTAGCCACACACTCGCGGTCGTGGAGAAGACTGCTATTCTCACCCGAGGACCTAATTCTCAGGTTTCCCTGTTTCTCTTCCTTAGCGGTCCTTCGATAGACCGTTTATCCTTTTCTAGCGGTCTAATGGCGACCGCTAGCCATTCCCGAGAACCAAAAAATTGAGTGTTTTCTGAGCCCTGTTCTTAGCGGTCTATCGCTAGACCATTTTTCTTATCCCAACAGTCGTTTGCCAGACCATCTACCAGACAGAAAACTCTGACTCATGCAATTAATCATGCCAAATCACATGTCCATTGCACATCTTTTCAAACAAACTTCTCATTTATTAATCCAAGCATCATGGTGCATCATCATTTCAAATAAAAATGCAAAGTTCACGTCATAAAAATCAAAATACATTCAGTTTCTTGTCCGCGCAAGGCTGGATCTTGCGTAACTCCTTCATATAAGCATGGTATTCCTCTTCCTTCTCTGTCACCTCCGCTGGTAAGGAACGGACGCGGCTGATCTTCCACATAGTCAGAGCGCTCTGGATCGCCCGATCATCCTCCTCGGTCCCGATCTTCCTAGCTTGAAGGGGAGGGTAGTGAGATAATGCTGGAACCTTAGTTCGGGGTAGTCTGATTTGTAAGTAGCACCAGTGTGGGTTGTAGATCGTCAAGGTGGTGCTATCCACTAGCTGTAAATCTAGGCCTAGTCGTCGGGGTAATCTCAGAGTAGCGCCTTGAGGAAGCCGCGGTCGCATCATGAACTTATCAATTGGCAATGTGTTGAGGAAGAGGCACCATTCATCCCTTGCTTTCTTATCCGCCGTCCGACACTCAAACTGTGAAGAGAACCCAAATGTGCCTCCTATATAGAAGAGTGGGTGGCTCCCGAATATGCGGCAAGCTGAAGGAACGTTGTCCATGGGTAAGAACTTCAATCTAACTCCCAACCAACACTCAAGGACAATCATGGACCCGAAGAGAGGCCCTCTTAAACAAGCTGAGCTAAGGCCTCATAAAGGTATGAAAGAATGGCCTGAGAAATGGATAAACCCCGCCACAAGCCACTAATGATGCTGAGGTTTTGGATATCCAAAAGGTGGTCCGTCGTAGTGAAGAGGAAAACCCCACACAAGCAAACCGAGGTAGCCTTGGCTATTGCTTCAAACCTTCCGCTCTTATTTTTACAATAAGCGGTGATCCATTGAGCCATAGGTATCAAATGAATGTGGTGAGGGCTAATCATTGTCCTAACATCCTTTGGGTTGTGAATGAAATCCCCTAGAATTAGAGAGGGGTCTATTGGTTCAACCCTATGGCACACTAAGTCTTCATTCCCCACCTTAGTCTTAGGAAGGGCTACATAGGTCTCTACCTCTTCTATAAGGATGGTGGCTTCAAAGGATGAGAATATGAATGTATGTGTTTGGGGGTGCCACAACTCCACAAGGGCAAAAATTGTCACGCCCCGACGCAAAAAATTGGAACATAGCAGTTTATATCAATCATGTCAATCAGAGCATACATTGCCACAAGAGACTAACCACCAGGCTAATAATAAAGAAACAATTAACCCAAATTTATTGATAAAAATAATAAGAGAGAGTATTCAATTACACCCGACTCCTTGTGGACTTCTATCTCATTAATGGAAAATACATCAACTCTAGATAACAACTAATCCAAACTTGACTTGAACATAAACTCTAAATGGCTCGCTCCTGGAATCACTCGTTCCCATCCCCATCGGAACGCCCGTCCTCATCCGAGCTACCTGAAATGGATTGGAAAGTAGGGGTGAGCAAAGCTTAGTAAGATTTTATATCTCTATCATCATGCATAATTAAAGTGATTAACCATTTATGAATAACGTTGTAACAAAAGCGATGATAAATAAATGACAAGAGATAGATTGGGAAAAGAACATGAGCTTTCAAGTAAAGAGTAAACACAAGTGTAACAAGAACTTTTCATGTCATGAAATGATAAATGGAATTGGCCATATCAAGCACGCATATCATGTCACACAGGAATTTCAAGTAATTGAGTAAAAGTGGAAATGTCATAGACCAATCACGCAAGTCATGCACTTCGGTGCAATGCCACACCTTGTCATTACAAACTCCCCGGGGCACAAGTACTTTCGGCCGCTCCTCCTAGGACCAGACCGGGCCCTTTATGATGCGTTGGCAAGTTTGGATCAATGATCCTAGTCTAGACATTCATCACATTAATGGCCAAGAGTTCCAAGTGTTGGGTCCCGTAGTGCAGGAACACGGATCTAGAGGGGGGGTGAATAGATCCTACTACTGAAAACTATGTCCAATTAAAAACACAACTACCACACAGCGGAATATACAAGATTGATAGGATTGAGGAAATTAATCTAAACAAGTTTAAACTTGATTCACTCAATCTCGCCGAGCTCACACGATGGCACAAACAGATAGGATAGTGAACACATAATCACAATAATCAAACCACAAGACACGGGAATTTTTAAGGTGGTTCGGGACCACGATGGGCTCCCTACGTCCACCCCTCACCAAACCGGTGAGGCTTCACTACACGCTACAAAATATAGCAACACGGGGATGAACCCCAACACACACACGTTGCTTTCGCAGTAAACCACACACATGAGGCCTTGCCTCAACCTGTTGCCACAGCAGCACACACACACACTAGGGAACACACCCCAAACAAATTCCTCACACGGAGTCACAACTCCGTCCACACACACGTAGGAAAATGCCTACTCAACCACACGGGAGAAAGCTCCCAACAACAACACACATGCGGATATACTCCGCACAATCAGCACACATATAACAACACACACACTCGGAGATCCCCTTCTTCGAACACCCACACAAGATATTATCTCAAATGTATATGAATCAAAACATATATATGCTATGACCTCCCAACGAATTCTATAGATGAAAACTAGAAGTATGCATCAAGTATAAGGCTCCCCCTTCTTCAGCACAATCTGATTCTCCTTGCTCGTTAACGGATGATCATGATTTAGACATCATCTTCTTCGTCTCCTCGAGATGCACTTCTTTATCTTCTTCTAATTTCTTCTTCACCTGAAAGAACAGATATAAATGATAAGCTCCAAATCAAGCCTGTTACATCATAGAATTAATTAGCCTCATAAACCCCTCTACTCTCATCCTTGTGGTACCACTCTTCCTTCTTCTTCTGCAAGAGAAAAGAAAGCATTAGTTCATCTTGTTGCTTAGGATGAAAAACATAGTACTAATAAGATAGCAATCAATAGATGAACAAATGAACATGTATATATATATATATTGCACCTCATAGATAATCATTCAAGACCTTGAGCAATCTCAAACAAAAACACAGAAGTGAAAGATCAAGACAACTCCCTCAGATTTTCGATGAAGAGCTTCTGCAGGATGAGGAACCGTTCTTGAAGAAAAATGATCGATTCTTGCATAGATGATGCTTGTATCTTGATTCTCCACGTTTCTTCCAGTAGAGGATCGATTAGGGACTTGAATCCACGTTCTCCCCTTCACATATAAGCTCAAAATAAGGTGGAAGAGGGCTTGGGAGCTTCAACTCCGAACCTGCATACACAAGGGTTAGCAACACACCCAAAAATCGGATCTCACCTCTCTCCTTAGGGTTTGTGACCCAAAGTGAAGTATATATATGATTAGAATGGTCAAGGGACATCTTGGAGACCAGATCCATGAAGTAGGAAGACATATAGGGCAATAGGAATTGATTGGTATGACTTTTGGGGCAAGAAAACGACGGTCAACAAAGGTGGCTGGAGGTCCGACCGAAATGGGTCGACCCTTGGGGTCGAACCTCGTAAGAGGGTTAAAGACCCAAAAGCAATGGGTCGACCCTTGGGCATACAGAAGCCAAACAGAACGGATTTTGTGTTCTATTTTACATGGGTCGACCCTTGGGGTCGACCCTCGGGTTTCCAGAATACAAGGGGTCGACCCCAGGGGTCGACCCTTGGGTTTCCAGAACCCAAACAGAACACACTTTGTTTTGGTTTACAGGGGTCGACCCCAAGGGTCGACCCTTTCTTGAGGGGTCGACCCTTTCTTGAGGGGTCGACCCTAAGGGTCGACCCTTTCAGGCAGCTTCACAAAAATGGCTCTGCGTGCTTCGGCGACAGGAATTAATTCTCCTAGCTCCAAACTCCGATCGAAGCAAGACTGGAGGCGTTGGAAAGAGGACTCCCAGATCTACAACATATAATTTTTAGAGGGGAGATCCAACGGTTGGATTGAAAATGGTGAAGACTGTAAGACAGTTTAAGTTTAAAAAATAACTAAAACCTCCATCAAACCAAAGGGAAACAATTGATTAAATGTTACCATATTCCCATGAAGATCAATCATGATTTTTCATCCTGAAAAACATGATAAAGCAAGATGTTAGATCAAGATCAAAATATATGATTATGAAAGTATTAGCATGAGGCTCATAAGAATTCCCATGAAAGATCTCTATGACAGCGCTTGAGACCCCATTTTCCAACTCACGATTAGAAGAGTATCACCATGGATTCCAATATAACTTCTTACCATTGCATGATGAACAACTTGGGAATCAAGGCACGTAAACCATTATTGAGTCATATTCCATTTGTTCAATCTCCAAGCTCATCAACCCACACATCACAAATCAATCTCACCAAGTGTAGAGACAATGTATATGCAATGTTTGTGCTAACCTCAAAGCATGTATGAGCCTTATAGAATCACAATGCACCCACATGATGATATCACAATAGAAACAGTTTATGATCATTTCCTTAACCATTTCAACCTCCATACACATGACGACATGAACAACCATTCTCGCACACGGCCAAGCAACAAAGGCATTTTGTAATCATCAAAATCACATGCACAACAATCTCCCCCATTTTGATGATGACAAAATATTTATGCTATAATGCTCGCTCATAAAGCTCTCTCTCCCCCTTTGACAGAATCAGAAATGGGGATCATGATGGGGGATGCAAGATGACATGATATGCATGAACTAATTGCAAAACTGTTGGATACCAATTGTTGAAATTGGAAATACAAATGTGGACAATATGGTCATGTAGTATGCAAGATGACAATACGATATGCAAATGCTCACAAGTTGCAGCAATTGGAAATGGCGTATGGCATGACAATGATGAGCAAGCAAACAAACACTCAAACACCCAGAAAAATGTATTGACTTATGCAAGTCCTGATGAGTTGGGCAGATAAGATCACATGTAAAGCTCCCCCTTTGGCATTGACACAATAGATGACTGACTTTGATTTTTAAATTTTTGATTTTTAGTTTTCTTGTAAAATGCATGAAACAGGATGTATGAAAGTGATGAGACATGAAATGCATACAATGTAATCAAGCAGATATCTATAGATACATGCAACAAAACTCCTTCACAAGAAGTGATACCAATTGAATTACAGTGAGGGGATAGGTGTAGGAAAAGTGCAAGTGAGTCATTAAGTTCAGAATGCTCGTGATTACACCTAGAGGATTGTGCAGATAAATAGGAGAAGACGTACAGTAAGTCAAGCAGTTAATCAAATTTTCAAAATACATATCAAATCAAATTACCATGTGCAAGTGAGTAACATGAGAATGAAGTTTAGCCATATGGATAACCAGATTTTCAAGTAAACACAATAGTAAGTGTACAAACTACATTTCAATCTAGAGAACAGCGTATTGGAGGCTTCACTCTACCTCAATCAAATATATCATTAGAAATTTTCATACTGACAATCTGAATTTTTCTAAGAAGGATCAGGTTCAAAATAATTCCTTTTTACGCGAGGAGACACATGGAGCTCATGCCAGAATCCCCGGTTACTCAGAATGTTGAACCTTGTCATCTCATTTGAACAGAGATACTTTAGTCATCACTTTTCAGAAATGAAACACATCACGTCTCAGGTGACATGTGCCCAGTTTACTCAGTGAGACTTAGCATTGCTCTGCCTTTCATATCAAACTTTTTTTTATGTGGAGGCAGGCAGCTTTTTCCTCAACTGTCTCTTATCATCCATGCAGCAAGTTGAATTACTTTAGAGTGTTGAAATGAAATTCCTATATCCTTATGAACAACACTCAATTTCACATTAAAGTGCATGAAGTATACGAATTTGATTTAACATGTATGGAGAAAATTTAACTTAGAATAGGATAGTGTAGCTCCCCCTATGTAAATGCAATAAGCATGAAATGTTCCCCCTTAGAGTTTTACATGAAGCACACTTGTTAAGACTCAGATGCAACATTATTTATCAATGAAGTATATGGTCTTAGAAGTTTCAAGGAAGGGGTTGAATAGTATATAATAACATGCAAGCATACGATAAAGATATGCATATGCAATGCAAAATGAAAAAATATACAATTTTAGTTCTTGAAATGTTGACACAAAAGATATGAGACCAATTGTTGGATGTATTCATTTTGGCATTTATGCAACATGAAATGTGTAAAATGATGCATTTCAAAATATGCACTATATGTATGCTGAAAATGCCAACTATGCAACAAGACACACTATATGCACCCAATGCAACTAATGTATGACACACATTACCAAAAATTCAAATGTGAGGACATAATTTTATTTTGAAAAGAGAATTCAGAAAATTCATTCAAATCATCAAAATCATCACATGTGAACTTTTCTTGAAAACAGTTGTGCTTTTATCCAGAAAGATGCGTGGCACATTGGTAAAGACCATGGAACATTGATCAACTTCAGTCCTCAAGATGTGCAGCCACAAACACAATATCATCATGCTGAGAGAATGGAAAAACATCATTTTCAATATTTTCAGAATGCAAAACACCCCCATAATTAATGCATGATTTCAGAAAATTCATTTAAGTTGGATGCCATATGCATATATGATTCATGGTACCAGGCAGAGGCACATCCTCACGCATGGTGATAGCTTTCAGACAGGCTTGACCTGCCCTTCCACATGTCATCATTTTATATACCATGTAATCATTGAAATGATGATCAGAAACAAATGTATTCTCATTTGACATCGGGGGTTTAGCAAAAAGCATTCAATGGCTACACTCTCATATATACTGCTCAGATGTTTCAATACCATTCAGCCAAGCATTCATTATCCACATTATCAAGAACAACCAAGGGGTATCCAAACCTTCACAATCACTATCTTTCAAGTTATGACATTAACATCAAGATCATAGAACTTCAGCCAAACACTTTATTTTCTCACCTTTGCCTTGTGTTACCTTTATTGACATCTTCAAATTCTTTGCTTTATTTTGGTTGAGTAATCTTCATCAACATGCTCCAAATCTCAATAGAAGTAGAATAACTTTGGCATTGAAGTCTTCTTAACCTCCTTTCTTTCTCTCCTGCAAGAAATAGAATGATATTAGCCAAAAGAAATGGAAGCAGATCAAATCTTATATTGAAGTCCTCTTAAGTTCCTTTCTTTCTCTCCATGATTTCAAAGGTTGATGGTCATTATTAAACCTGCACTGAAAAGAGCTCAATTCATGTCAATCTCAATTCAATACAAGTGAGAAAACCAATTTCACTATTTTTCTTCCACAAGACAATCTCTTATGAGCTGCAAGTCTGTATGATGAATTCCAAATATCAATACAAGTGATTGACTCAAGCTGTCATGAGTTCAAAACTAATTTCAAAAATTTCAGGTTTAGTCCAACATGTGTAAAGAGTCAAGTCTATGCATATAAGGCATATGAAACACATAAGACTGCCTCTACAATCAAATTAGTATCAATTCAAGGACAACCCATGTTTACCAAAGCATTGCTCCAAAGACAAGCCAAGTCGACTTAGAGCCTTCCCCTTGGCCTTAAGGCAATCCTGCAACAAAGTTCTCATTTGGTTGTTTTGGGTACCCAAACCTTCTTGGGTCCCGGATGGTTAGTTGCACCTCTAGAGGGTGCCTTCCATAATTTTTGGACATGCATATCATCAAAATACATTAAAGAGCAATCATACATGGTATGTCCAAACTCACCACAATAATGACAACAACCAAGAGACTTCAGATTTCTCTTGAAGGAATGAGCATGAAATTTTTGTGGGTTTGAAGAGATGTTCTCATTTTTCAAATCAACATGATTTTTCTTAGCATTCATCGTGACACCAACACTTTTAGCCTTTTGATGCAAGTTTTGTTTCTTTTCCAGATTTTCATTTGATCTCTTTGTTGTTTGAGCAGTAGTTTTATTTGGAGACTCATTTGATGTGCTGGCTATGTTTGAACTATGGACAAAGGATGTATAGACTTTGTTTTCAAAATTCTTTTTGTTCATAGGATTATAGCCCAACCCCTCTCTTTGGAAATTCACCTTACTTCCCAATATCTTGTTCAGATTTTCTTCCCCATTTACAAACTTAGACAAAGAAGCTTTCAGATCAAGAATTTCTTTTTCAAGAGATGAAATGTGCAATTCATAGGAAATGATCTCATTGTCACAAGAAATGACTTTTTCATTAAATTGGGCATTAATGGTTTGGTAGTTTTCCATCTTTTGTTCTAACACATACATCTTGTCAAATTCATCAACAACCAAACTTTTCCCTTTTTCAAAAGCAAGTAATTTTTTAGACAAGGTTGTGTTTAGATGTTTCAATTCTTCATTTTCAGATTTTAACAATGCATTTCCTTTTTCAAGTTTTTCATTTTCATTTGCAAGTTTATCATTCATAATCAATTCATTGCAAATATCATGATCAATAGAGTTTGACTCCATTTTGTTTCTTAGATCTTTTTCAGTTTTCTCCAATTAATTGATTTTATTCTTGAGGGCAACATTCTCATTTCTCAACTAAGCAATGGTTTCTTTGTGACATTCAACATCATGCTCTAAGATTTCAGTCAAGTTATCAATCTCAGAACATTTATCACATGAACCATTTTTATGGACCAAGTTTTCAGATTTCTTTTTTAATTTTCTATTTTCTGACTTGACTTTCTTATATTATTTTTCCAACTCATCATAAGCTTCAACAAGATCATCAAGAGTAAATTCTTCAGAATCTGAATTTACCTCTTCTGCACTTTTGTCACTTTGTTGATCAGCATCATCGGCTATGAGACATTTTTATCTTTCCTTTTCTTGAGCTTTGATCAACCGGTCCATAAGCTCCTTTGACGTCCTACATGAAGACACAAATGGATACTTGTTAGTACTTACATAAGCTTTCAATAAACTCAAAGCAGTAACATTGCCATGGTGCATCATTTTATCCTGATTAGACCACTTGGTCTCATCTAGAGGTAATATGTGTGGACCATGATAATCAATTTCCAAAGACTAGGATTAGTAGAATTGATCACCACACACAATTTACCTAGCCATGAATCAAAATCCGAACCAGTGAAGATTGGCAGACAATTCATTTAGATATGTTCAGAAAAATTCATGATTGTAAAATGCACTAGGATCACTCTGTAGATCGTAAGATCTAGGAATAATAGAGCCTCGCTCTGATACCAATTGTTGGGTCCCGTAGTGCAGGAACACGGATCTAGAGGGGGGGTGAATAGATCCTACTACTGAAAACTATATCCAATTAAAAACACAACTACCACACAGCGGAATATACAAGATTGATAGGATTGAGGAAATTAATCTAAACAAGTTTAAACTTGATTCACTCAATCTCGCCAAGCTCACACGATGGCACAAACAGATAGGATAGTGAACACACAATCACAATAATCAAACCACAAGACACGGGGATTTTTAAGGTGGTTCGGGACCACGACGGGCTCCCTACGTCCACCCCTCACCAAACCGGTGAGGCTTCACTACACGCTACAAAATGAAGCAACACGGGGACGAACCCCAACACACACACGCTGCTTTCGCAGCAAACAACACACACGAGGCCTTGCCTCAACCTGCTGCCACAGCAGCACACACACACACTAGGGAAAACACCCCAAACAAATTCCTCACACGGAGTCACAACTCCGTCCACACACACGTAGGACAATGCTTACTCAACCACACGGGAGAAAGCTCCCAACAACAACACACATGCAGATATACTCCGCACAATCAGCACACATATAACAACACACACACTCGGAGATCCCCTTCTCCGAACACCCACACAAGATATTATCTCAAATGTATATGAATCAAAACATATATATGCTATGACCTCCCAACGAATTCTATAGATGAAAACTAGAAGTATGCATCAAGTATAAGGCTCCCCCTTCTTCAGCACAATCTGATTCTCCTTGCTCGTTAACGGATGATCATGATTTAGACATCATCTTCTTCGTCTCCTCGAGATGCACTTCTTTACCTTCTTCTAATTTCTTCTTCACCTGAAAGAACAGATAGAAATGATAAGCTCCAAATCAAGCCTGTTACATCATAGAATTAATTAGCCTCATAAACCCCTCTACTCTCATCCTTGTGGTACCACTCTTCCTTCTTCTTCTGCAAGAGAAAAGAAAGCATTAGTTCATCTTGTTGCTTAGGATGAAAAACATAGCACTAATAAGATAGCAATCAATATATGAACAAATGAACATGTATATATATATATATTGCACCTCATAGATAATCATTCAAGACTATGAGCAATCTCAAACAAAAACACAGAAGTGAATGATCAAGACAACTCCCTTAGATTTTCGATGAAGAGCTTCTGCAGGATGAGGAACCGTTCTTGAAGAAAAATGATCGATTCTTGCATAGATGATGCTTGTATCTTGATTCTCCACGTTGCTTCCAGTAGAGGATCGATTAGGGACTTGAATCCACGTTCTCCCCTTCACATATAAGCTCAAAACAAGGTGGAAGAGGGCTTGGGAGCTTCAACTCTGAACCTGCATACACAAGGGTTAGCAACACACCCAAAAATCGGATCTCACCTCTCTCCTTAGGGTTTGTGACCCAAAGAGAAGTATATATATGATTAGAATGGTCAAGGGACATCTTGGAGACCAGATCCATGAAGTAGGAAGACATATAGGGCAATAGGAATTGATTGGTATGACTTTTGGGGCAAGAAAACGACGGTCAACAAAGGTGGCTGGAGGTCCGATCGGAATGGGTCGACCCTTGGGGTCGACCCTCGTGAGAGGGTTAAAGACCCAAAAGCAATGGGTCGACCCTTGGGGTCGACCCTTGGGCATGCAGAAGCCTAACAGAACGGATTTTGTGTTCTGTTTTACATGGGTCGACCCTTGGGGTCGACCCTCGGGTTTCCAGAATACAAGGGGTCGACCCTTGGGTTTCCAGAACCCAAACAGAACACACTTTGTTTTGGTTTATAGGGGTCGACCCCAAGGGTCGACCCTTTCTTGAGGGGTCGACCCTAAGGGTCGACCCTTTCAGGCAGCTTCACAAAAATGGCTCTGCGCGCTTCGGCGACAGGAATTAATTCTCCTAGCTCCGAACTCCGATCGAAGCAAGACTGGAGGCGTTGGAAAGAGGACTCCCAGAGCTACAACATATAATTTTTAGAGGGGAGATCCAACGGTTGGATTGAAAATGGTGAAGACTGTAAGATAGTTTGAGTTTGAAAAATAACTAAAACCTTCATCAAACCAAAGGGAAACAATTGATTAAATGTTACCATAATCCCTTGAAGATCAATCATGATTTTTCATCCTGAAAAACATGATAAAGCAAGATGTTAGATCAAGATCAAAATATATGATTATGAAAGTATTAGCATGAGGCTCATAAGAATTCCCATGAAAGATCTCTATGACAGCACTTGAGACCCCATTTTTCCCACTCACGATTAAAAGAGTATCACCATGGATTCCAATATAACTTCTTACCATTGCATGATGAACAACTTGGGAATCAAGGCACGTAAACCATTATTGAGTCATATTCCATTTGTTCAATCTCCAAGCTCATCAACCCACACATCACAAATCAATCTCACCAAGTGTAGAGATAATGTATATGCAATGTTTGTGCTAACCTCAAAGCATGTATAAGCCTTATAGAATCACAATGCACCCACATGATGATATCACAATAGAAACAGTTTATGATCATTTCCTCAACCATTTCAACCTCCATACACATGACGACATGAACAACCATTCTCGCACACGGCCAAGCAACAAACGCATTTTGTAATCATCAAAATCACATGCACAACACCAAGGTTAAGCTCACGAACTTACTTCTAAGATCAAGAGAAATTCCAACAAAATTGGAATGACATCAAGTAGAAAGACTATGAGTCTTTAGGTAACAAGATGTAAACAACGATTTCACATAATCTCACAGTTCAAGGGCAACCTTGATAACTGCTTCATGATGATAAAACAAGAAAACCTTATTAGTATCTTATGTGTGACGGTCGATAACATGGCCGTTACAGGAACGTGACGGTCGTACACAGGGCCGTTACGTTGCTATGACGGTCCAATCTTGGGCCGTTACAGGACACAGACCAGTTTAATTTGAGCTGGTCTAAAAACATGATTCAAACCACGTTCATGGGTTCAGGTCTTTATGGTACAACTTGCCCGGCGTCCTGGTGGGAATCCCAGGCTCACGGGGTCTTACGGAGGTCTCATAATAGTAGTCCTAGTCCGACGGAAGGAATATCTGGCAGAGAGTCCCATCTATTACAAGAATTGAGGCTAATAAACACGGAAACCAAAGCGGTGCGGTCAGTCAATCCCACCGGAGTGGCATGACTGTCAGACAATAAAGCTAAGATCAAATATATATCTTACATAAATCAAAATTTATACAAGTGTTAACTAAGGGTTTTTATCAAATTCTTCATTATCATTCAACTTAGGATTTTCTAACATCTTTCATGTAGAACAATGAAAAGTTTAAGTTTATGATCATAATACAATATTAACATCACGTTCTGCCTTGCTTATAGATCAAGATATCATACTAACATAGCAAGTTTCTGGTTTTAAAAATGCATAAACAATAGTTTAAAAAAAACACTATCAGGAGAACGTGACGGTCTAAAGAAGGGGCGTTACAAGTATGTAACGCTCTATAGTAGGTGCGTTACATACCAAAAAATAAATAGATTAAAATTTCAAATTTTTAAAACACAGGGGCATGTGACGGTCTGTCGTGGGGCCGTCAGGCTCATGTGACGGTCTATCGTGCGGCTGTCAGCTGTAACAGCCTCTGTGATGGGAATCAACTCCGAGCATGTACATTTTATTTTTGCATTTATGTCCTTTTATTTATTTTTATATCCTGGGGGAAGTAGATTCGTAATTGTAAGGCCTTATGAGCCTATTTATTTTTCCTTAGGATTGTGTGGGTTTATGTGCAAAATGCCAGTAGGACCTGCAAGGGGGCCCCCACTCCTATCCCATTGATCCACCTCATCCATGTGGGGCTGGTCAAAGGCCAAGGTGGCATCTAGAAGGTTTGACAAGTCAATTGACACATGGGGGAGACAAGTGATTTAAAATGTCAAGGGTAGGCCACCTACCACACCCACCTAGTCAAGGGGGCGCCTCCCCCCCTATTTTGTTCCATTTTAATTTTTGTAAAAGGGCCATTAGAACAAATTAGTTCTATACCTTGTATACCACTCCCAACCCTAGATCTGAGGGCATTAGTGGTCATTTTCCATTTATTATATAAGGCATGTAATTTCTATTTGTGTGAATTAATGAGAAGAAAAATTATGCAAGCATTAGAGCAAATTTGCGCCCCCCCTCTCTCTCCCTGGTGTTCTTCTTCCTCCTTCAAGATTTCAGGGTGGAAACCCCTTCTATCTCAGCCCCGCTATCTCCAGATTCATCTCTGGTGCCGCCGCCGCCGTTCGTGCCGCCATCGAGTCACCGCGAAGCCGCTTCTGAAGTGTTGTCCAAGGTTCTGTTCTACTGGACAGAGGTTCACTCTGAGATTTTTAACTCCCAACTCCAACATCATCTAGAGTTGAGATTTTTAGGGTTGGTTCCCCACTTGATCCCCAACCTCCAGTAAAATTATCCCGTCATTTCACCTTATTTTTATATTTTTCTATTTTCATGTCTTTCTGTCTTTCAAAATTGATCCCTTTTCGGATCTGTGTAGCAGAAGGTAAGTTCTTCCCCATTTCGACTCCCTTTTTGATTTTTGTTAGAATATTCAAATTTATTGGAGGTTCTGTCCACCATCCCCATCCTCCACAAATTTTCTTTGAATTTCAAAAGCCCTCTACCTATTTTTAGAAATTATGTATTTTCCCCAACTTCAGTTCTGTTTCTGATGTCTAGATCCGACCCCGAGTCAGTATAAAATCTCCAAAAAATCGAAACTTTCACCAAACCATTCATAAGATATATCCCCATTTTTATGTCTTTGGCCTCTACAACTTTCATGAAGGGCTCAAAAGCTGAATCGAAGGTCTACATCACGGTCAATGCCAACTCTCAGGAAAACTCAAATCTACCCTGAGTTTTCAGATCCTGTGAGCTAGCAGCTTGAAAATTCGATAAAGGCCATCAACAGGAAATTGAAATTTCTTTCTCTGGCTTTATATCGAAGGATTTCAAGTTAGATTTCCACCAATACCTCTTGTGCATCGATCCGACGTCGGGAGTGACCGCAGCAGCAGATTTCGTCGGGACGCGCGGGTCTAAAACAGAATTCAGATCCGTGGGCAGCAACTCCGACGAGTGAAGATCAGAGCCGCCTGGCCTCCGGCCGATGAACCAGCGTACCGCCGTCCCAGGGAGCGCTGGGCTTCCCCACCATAGTGGTGCCACCCCGGTCCCACGCGGCCCCACTGACCAGCACGTGGGCCCACGATTGCGCATACGCGTGTAGCTGAAGCTACACAAGAAGCCGCCTGTCAACCCGAAATCGCTACTCCCGGGTCCCGCTGTGTCGCCCTTTACCTCCCTGCGTGGAGTGGGTAGTGAAATTACCTTGCTGTAATTATTGTGTAGTAATTGTTCCGGGAGTACGAGTTCGGCCGGGGTCATCTTCCCCACGCCGAGAGCGTGGAGGTATCATGTTCGCTCCTTACTCGGCATTTGCTTTATTTCGTATATATTTCTTTATGTCGCTGCTAGAGAGGATGCCAGGATAGTAGCTCGCTATACTTTTTATATCACCGCTGCTGCGAGAGAGAGCGAGACCGTCCCGTGACCCGATCCGGGCACGAATTTGTGAGTTGACCACCCTAGCTCTTTGCCGATTTCTCAACCGCGCACGTCCGACGCTTCCCTCGTTAGGGACGATCGCGAGCTTGCATAGAGTCCAAGGATCGCATTTCAATTGGAGTCGAGTCCGTGGTCCACCCCGCATCACTCTGGAAGATGCGTCACTTGACCTGGAACCCGCCGACAATGAACTTCGACATGTTAGACTAAAACTTTGATTGCTCATGATAGAATGAATAAAAATTAGGGAAAATGCTACCATTCGAAAGAGCGTAAAATTTTTTATAAAATAGCATGCTTTGATTTAGATCTAACACAACAAGATTCAATCTTTAACTAATAATCATGAAAGTTGCCCTTTTTATACACCTCGGAGTAAAACGTAAAATTCGAACATCATGATGAACGAAAATTGGGCAATTAGGTATCAAAAGAAAGAGCTCATGGAGACGCACAATACGGTATTATTAGATTTCTGTTTGGCCTGAGAGACACCTACATTTGCTTGAAGGAAAGAAGGATGAAGAAGAGGGGTCGCCGGAACCCTAGGTACTGCTCCTAGAACGTCCAAATTATCCCTCGTCCGATCACGATCGGTCACGCCGCCTATTGCTGGTGGAAATAGGGTTCTAAGGTGTCGAAAGCCCTCTATAAAAAGAACCTATAGGGACTCCTAGAGATCAAATTTGGTTGAAGAGTCCTATGAAGAAATTCTGGCGAAAACTTCGGATAAGGTTCTAATCCACTGCCGCCGTCGCCGGTAGAAGCATCTAGAGTTAGGGTTTTCGAAGAGAAAGCAAAGACCTATCAATGGGCTAGGGTTTGGCTTGAATTGGAGCACAATTGGGCTAGAATTGGGCCCAAATTGCGATGGCTAAACTAGGTCTTCTAACCCACGAAAAATTGCTAAAAACCTGAAATTGGGCCTATACGAATTTTATTTTGGGCTCTTACCTGAAGACAAAGTTATTACAAATTTAATTTTACATTAGTTTCATATTTTTCATAAATTTTAATAATTTCTTTAGAAGTTGAGCCAATAAATAATTAATTTATGTGAAAATATTATAGTAGAAAAAGACAGGGTGCTACACCCTCCCCCACTTAAGGAATTTGGTCCCCAAATTCACCGAATCTGCTAACAACCAACCTTAAAATAATTCAGGATATAATTTCCTGATCGCATCCTCGGATTCCCATGTTGCTTCCTCAGCTCCACGCCGACTCCACTGGACCTTGACCATCGAAATGGATCGATTCCTGAGTTGCTGTTGCTTGAAGTCCAATATCTTGATAGGCTTCTCTTCATAAGATAAGTCCTTCTTCAATTCCAAATCAGTATGTTGGATAATGTGCGAAGGGTCTTAAACATACTTATGAAGTATAGATACATGGAACACATCGTGAATACCAGCTAACTGTGGTGATAGGGCTAATCTATAGGCAACTTCGCCTACCCTCTCTAAGATCTCAAATGGGCCAACAAACCTTGGGCTTAACTTGCCTCGAATTCTGAATCTTCTAATTCCTCTTGATGGTGACACTTTCAGAAATACATGGTCCCCAATCTGAAATTCTAGCTCCCTTCTTCTATTATTTGCATAGCTCTTTTGTCGGGACTGGGCGACCTTCAAATGGTCTCTGATAACTTGGATGTTCTTTGACGATTCTGAGATAAGATCTAGTCCGAGCCATTGCTTCTCACCAATTTCTTCCCAACAAAGAGGAGATCTACAACTCCTGCCATACAAGGCCTCAAACGGTGCCATCTGAATGCTGGATTGGTAACTATTATTGTATGAAAATTCAATCAAAGGTAAATGTTCATGCCAACTGCCTCCAAAATCAATTATACATGCTCTCAACATGTCTTCAACAATCTGGTTTGCTCTCTCAGTCTGTCCATCAGTCTGAGAGTGAAAAGCTATACTAAAGTTCAAACGAGTGCCTAATGATGCTTGTAGTCCTTTCCAAAAGTGAGATGTAAACCTGGGGTCTCTGTCAAATATGATAGACACAGGCACTCCATGCAATCTTATTACTTCCTTTATATACAGGGTAGCTAAAATATCCACGGTCCACCTTGACTTAATAGGTAAAAAGTGTGCAGACTTTGTCAGTCGATCAATGATCACCCAAATTCCATCAAGGCCTCCTTGTGTTCGGGGTAAACCCATAATAAAATCTATACCAACACATTACCACTTCCATTGTGGTATTTCGAGAGGTTTTAACTTCCCAGCAGGTCTGAAATGCTCTGCTTTAACTTGTTGACATACTAAACACCTGCTCACAAAATCGGCCACTTCCCTCTTCATGTTCGGCCACCAGAAAGTCCTCTTCAAATCTCTGTACATCTTTGTAGCTCCTGGGTGTATAGTATACTTAGATCTGTGCGCTTCTTCAAGAATCTTCTTCTTTATTTCTATGGAATCAGGGACACATGTTCTCCCTCAAAACAACAATCTCCCATCATCAGCTAACATAAAATCTGGTTGATTAGCCATCTGTTCTTTAATTCCAACGAGCACAGGGTCATTATCCTGCAACTGCTTAATTTCTGCTAGCAATTCTGAACAAAGCTGGACATGAGCCACCAAGATCTGATCTTCCTTTTCTGTAATATCTAAATTGGCAAACTGTTCTAACAACTTCCACTCTTGAATCATCAAACTGGCTAGCCTAGCTGTTGACTTCCTGCTTAAAGCATCTGCTACAACATCCCCTTTCCGGGATGATATTCAATGGAGAAGTCGAAATCCTTTAAGTACTCTAACCACCTTCTCTATCTCATAATCAACTCCTTCTGAGAAAATAAGTATTTTAAGCTCTTATGGTCTGAGTACACGGTGAAAGTTTCTCCATAAAGATAATGCCTCCATATCTTAAGAGCAAACACAACCGCTGCTAACTTCAGATCATGCACAGGGTAATTCTCTTCATGTTTTCTCAACTGCCTGGAGGAATAAGCTATCACCTTCCCTCGTTGCATCAATACGCAACCTAAACCGATTCCTGAAGCATCGGTATAAACTTCAAAACCTCCTTCACCTAAGGGTAAGGCCAAAACTGGGACAGTGGTCAAATACTCCTTCAAAGTCTGAAAACTCTTTTCACAATCATCCGTCCATTCAAAAAAATTCTCCTTACGAGTTAACCTTGTCAAGGGCACTGCAATCTTGAAAAAATCCTTGATGAACCTTCGATAATAGCCTACCAAGCCTAAGAAGCTTCTGATCTCAGTTACATTTACAGGTCTTTCCCAATTACATACAGGCTCAACTTTAGAAGGGTCTACCGCGATTCCCTCTTTAGAAATAATGTGGCCCAGAAAAGATATCTCTTGCAACCAGAACTCACATTTACTAAACTTGGCATATAGCTGATGCGCTTTTAATATTTGCAACGCCATTCTTAAGTGTTGTTCATACTCCTCCTTTCTCCTTGAATATATCAGAATATCATCGATAAATACCACGACCCACTTATCTATGTAGGGCCGAAACACACTATTCATTAGCTGCATAAAAGCTGCAGGAGCATTTGTTAGTCCAAACGGCATCACCACAAATTCAAAATGCCCATACCTGCTACGGAATGTCATCTTAAAAATATCTTCATCTTTTATCCTCAACTGATGACACCTAGATCTGAGATCGATCTTTGAGAAATACTGGGCTACTGATATCTGATCAAATAATTCATCGATCATTAGTAATGGGTACTTGTTCTTCATGGTGAGCTGATTCAGCTGACGATAATCGATACACAGCCTTAAAGAAACATCTTTCTTCCTTACAAAAAGAACAGGAGCACCCCACGGGGAAGTACTCGGATGAATGAACCCTCTTTCTAGCAAGTCTAACAACTGCACCTTCAGTTCTCTTAACTCAGCCGGGGACATACGGTAGGGAGCTCTCGAAACAGGCGAGGCGCCAGGAATCAGGTCAATAGAGAAAACCACCTCCCTTTCAGAGGGAAGACCTGGCAATTCATCTGGAAATACCTCCGGAAAATCTTGAATAACCGGGATATCCTTCAACTCCACTTCCTTCTTATCAGTTAAAGAAATTAAAGCCAAGAATGCTGGACACCCCTTTCTTAACAACTTATCTGCCCGAAGTGCCGAAATGAGTGGCACGGTCTTGGATAGCCTAGAGCCAGAGAAAGAAAACTCCAGACGTCCAGGGAAAGACACTACTCCTGACTTACAATGAACACTAGCACCATGCTTAGATAACCAATCAGCCCCTAAGATTACATCATAATCTTTCATCTTCATGCATACTAGATCAGCAGATAAATTACAACCATTGATCAAAACTTCACTAGAAGGATAATAATATTTAATCTCGGATCCTGAACCAATAGGGGTGGATATCATAAGGTATGAATCCAACAACACCGGTTCCACAGATAAAGTCTTAGCAAATTTCAGAGATATAAAAGAATGAGTGGCTCTAGTGTCAAAAAGTACAAATGCTGGCTTGGAAAGAATAGTAAGAGTACCTTCGACAATACCTCCTTCCTCGTTAGTCTGGTTCTAGGTCTCTACCTCCTGGAGGGCTTGGAGCCTGCCTTGCCGCTTGTAACTTCCTTGCAACTTATTAGATGCTGTCGGTTCATTAATAAGGGGACATTCTGGAATTCGGTGGTCCCAGCTACCACACCTTAAGCAAGCGCCTAACTTGCGCCAACACTCTTCCATCTTATGACCTGGACGGTCACAGTACTTGCAAACTACCTTAGACGGCACAACTGGTCCAACCTTCTTCTCGCCTTCCTTGGGTTTCTTGTTTTTAGACAAACTCAGCCCACCATTGGGCCTCTTCTGACCATTACCGGGTCTGAAGTTCCTGGAACTGGTAGTCTATTCCTTCTTCTTATCCCGACCTCTGATCCGGTCAGTCATTTCCATCGTATCCTCCAAAACTTGTGCTTTCCTTACTATCTCAGCATAGATATGGATTTCCAAGGGTGCCAATTGGTTGATGTACTGAAGCTTCAAACCATTCAAAAATATTTTAGCCTTCATTTTCTCAGTGGACACCAAGTGTGGGGCATACTTACATAATCTGGAAAACTGCGCTTCATATTCCACAACCGACAAGTTTCTTTGTTTCAAAGCAGCAAACTCGGCCGCCTTCTTCTCCTGCACCCGATCTGAGAAGTACTTGCTATTGAAAAACTCCTTGAACTCATCCCACGTGGCACGCCTATTCCCAAGTGTGGCTTCCACGGCTTCCCACCAAGCACGAGCATCGTGTTCTAATTGGAAAGTCGCTAGTAAGACGCGATCTGGATCTCCACATTGCATAACCCTGAAGATTCTTTCCGTCTCCTTCAGCCAGTTCTCAGCCTCATCTGGGTCCGAAGATCCACTGAAACGCGGGGGATTCAAGCCCTGCAAGTTTCGATGTAGATTGCCTGCTCCTTGCTGTCCGCCGCCTTGGGCTACTTGCTGTAAGGCCTGGGTCAGGCCCTGCACTGTACGTTGCATGTCTCGCCATTGAGCGCGTTCTACCGCCATCACGGAAATTCCTACAACATAAAATAAGTAATTAAGAACGTTCTATTGGATCTATCTTTTTATAGCTAGTTAATTAATTAACTAATCTTAGCCCAAGTCTCTACCCAACTCACTGGGTCAGATTCTGACTTTACTAAGGTTTAAAGGTTCTATAACACTACTAGCAACCTAGGGTCTAAAGAAAACCTAGGCTCTGATACCACAAAAACTGTCGCGTCCCGACGCGGAAAATCAGAACGTAGCAGTTCATATCAATCATGTCAATCAGAGCATACGTTGCCACAAGAGACTAACCACCAGGCTAATAATAAAGAAACAATTAACCCAACTTTATTGATAATAATAATAAGAGAAAGTATTCAATTACACCCGACTCCTTGTGGACTTCTATCTCATTAATGGAAAATACATCAACTCTAGATAACAACTAATCCAAACTTGACTTGAACATAAACTCTAAATGGCTCGCTCCTGGAATCACTCGTTCCCGTCCCCATCGGAACGCCTGTCCTCATCCGAGCTACCTGAAAAGGATTAGAAAGTAGGGGTGAGCAAAGCTCAGTAGGATTTTATATCTCTATCATCAGGCATAATTAAAGTGATTAACCATTTATGAATAATGTTATAACAAAAGCGATGATAAATAAATGACAAGAGATAGATAGGGAAAAGAACATGAGCTTTCAAGTAAAGAGTAAACACAAGTATAACAAGAACTTTTCATGTCATGAAATGATAAATGGAATTGGCCATATCAAGCATGCATATCATGTCACACAGGAATTTCAAGTAATTGAGTAAAAGTGGAAATGTCATAGACCAATCACGCTAGTCATGCACTTCGGTGCAATGCCACACCTTGTCATTACAAACTCCCCGAGGCACAAGTACTTTCGGGCGCTCCTCCCAGGACCAGACCGGGCCCTTTATGATGCGTTGGCATTGAAGGTTTGGATCAATTATCCTAGTCTAGACATTCATCACATTAATGGCCAAGAGTTCCAAGGTTAAGCTCACGAACTTACTTCTAAGATCAAGAGAAATTCCAACAAAATTGGAATGACATCAAGTAGAAAGACTATGAGTCTTTAGGTAACAAGGATGTAAACAAGGATTTCACATAATCTCACAGTTCAAGGCCAACCTTGATAACTGCTTCACGATGATAAAACAAGAAAAACTTATTACTATCTTATCTGTGACGGTCTATAATAGGGCCGTTATAGGAACGTGACGGTCGTACACAGGGCCGTTACGTTGCTGTGATAGTCCAATCTTGGGCCGTTACAGGACATAGACCAGTTTAATTTGAGCTGGTCCAAAAACATGATTCAAACCACGTTCATGGGTTCAGGTCTTTAGGGTACAACCTGCCCGGCCTCCTGGTGGGAATCCCAGGCTCACGGGGTCTTACGGAGGTCTCATAATAGTGGTCCTAGTCCGACGGAAGGAATATCTGGCGGAGAGTCCCATCTATTACAAGAATTGAGGCTAATAAACATGGAAACCAAAACGGTGCGGTCTGTCAATCCCATCGGAGTGGCATGACTGTCAAACAATAAAGCTAAGATCAAATATATATCTTACATAAATCAAAATTTATACAAGTGTTAACTAAGGGTTTTTATTAAATTCTTCATGACCATTCAACTTAGGATTTTCTAACATCTTTCATGTAGAACAATGAAAAATTTATGTTTATGATCATAATATAATATTAAGATCACGTTATGCCTTGCTTATAGATCAAGATATCATACTAACATAGCAAGTTTCTGGTTTTAAAAACGCATAAACAATAGTTTAAAAAAAACACTATCAGGAGAACGTGACGGTCTAAAGAAGGGGCGTTACAAGCATGTAACGCTCTGTAGTAGTTGCGTTACGTACCAAAAAATAAATAGATTAAAATTTCAAAATTTTGAAATACAGGGGCATGTGACGGTCTGTCGTGGGGTCGTAAGGCTCATGTGACAGTCTGTCGTGCGGCTGTCAGGCTGTAACGGCCTCTGGAAGATGAGTCACATGACCTGGAACTCGCCGACGATGAACTTCGACATGTTAGACTAAAACTTTGATTGCTCATGATAGAATGAATAAAAATTAGGGAAAATGCTACCATTCGAAAGAGCGTAAAAATTCGTATAAAATAGCATGCTTTGATTCAGATCTAACACAACAAGATTCAATCTTTAACTAATAATCATGAAAGTTGCCCTTTTTATACACCTCGGAGTAAAACGTGAAATTCGAACAACATGATGAACGAAAATTGGGCAATTAGGTATCAAAAGAAAGAGCTCATGGAGACGCACAATACGGTATTATTAGATTTCTGTTTGGCCTGAGAGACACCTACATTTGCTTGAAGGAAAGAAGGATGAAGAAGAGGGGTCGCCAGAACCCTACGTACCGCTCCTAGAACACCCAAATTCTCCCTCGTCCGATCACGATCGGTCCCGCCACCTGTTGCTGGTGCAAATAGGGTTCTAAGCTGTCGAAAGCCCTCTATAAATAGAACCTATAGAGACTCCTAGAGATCGAATTTGGTTGAAGAGTCCTATGAAGAAATTCTGGCGAAAACTTCAGATAAGGTTCTAATCCGCCGCCGCCGGCGGTAGAAGCATCTAGAGTTAGGGTTTTCGAAGAGAAAGCAAAGACCTATCAATGGGCTAGGGTTTGGCTCGAATTGGAGCACAATTGGGCTAGAATTGGGCCCAAATTGCAATGGCTAAATTAGGTCTTCTAACCCACGAAAAATTGCTAAAAATGTGAAATTGGGCCTATACGAATTTTATTTTGGGCTCTTACCTGAAGATAAAGTTATTCCAAATTCAATTTTACATTAGTTTCATATTTTTCCAGAATTTTAATAATTTCTTTAGAAGTTGAGCCAATAAATAGTTAATTTATGTGGAAATATTATAGTAGAAAAAGATAGGGTGCTACAAAAATGCTAGGCCAATCATATGAAAATTTTTGGAAGTTCTTGGCCAAAACTAACAAAGGTTGTAGGTGCCATGCCCTTAGGATGGAAGTGACTTCTAAAGGGAGTTCTTTTATTAAGGGAGCCACCCACTTTAGGTTAGAGTAACATCTTGGGCCAAGAAGGAGCTAAGGAAAAGAAGAGAAGGAAGGTCATGAGAGAAAAATTAAAAGAAAATTCAGAAATTCATGAAATTGATATGAACTCACCTCTCTTGAGGAGCTTGTGCTCAAGTGCTGGGGGATGGATGTAAGCCTTTGCAGTTCCCCATGTTCCCTCCTAGCTGGCTTTGGCCCGGTGTAGGCCATCTCCCCCATGGTACAAGCCTCAAAGCTTCTTTTCATGGTGGCTTGGATGACTTTAAGGGTTTTTTTCAAGGTTTTCCTGAGTAGAAATCCGTGAACTACGAATTTTGGGTGTAATCCTAGTTATAGGGCTCTAATTCTAGTTATAATGCATTGGGATTGAGACTAGTTAGCTTCAGATTGAGTTAGGATAAAGTCTTAGAGCAGATTAGGTGTCTTTTACCCCGAGTTGGGACTCTCACGGAGAGTCCCGTTCGGACTTCACTGAGTTTTCTCCTTAGCGGTCTATCGCACGATCGCTAGAAGCCCGTAAGCGGTCGTCAGATGACCATTTTCCACTTCCTTCTTTTTCCTTATTCCCTAATCCTCAAACGGTCGTGTCATGACCGTTTATTCTTCCTAGCGGTCGTCCAGATGACCATTTTTCACCTATCCCTTGTTTTGACCAAAACTTTCTCTCTCTCTCTCTCTCTCTCTCTCTCTCTCTCTCTCTCTCTCTCTCGATTTCTATGTCAGTCTTGGGAGTCATCGTTAGTAAGTCAGCATTCACATTCACATTGCATTTGAAAAGATAAAAAAGATCATATATTACTAACAAAAAAGTCATGTACATGTGTGCATAAAAAGAAGAACAAAGAAAAAAAAGTACAACTCATGCCCCGGTGGGTCCCTCTCCTAGACCGCCATTGTCCCCGGTCCCTTCATGCCTCTTCGCCGGCGGTGCCATGGAGATGCTCCCCTCCTCTCGCTGCTGTCGTCTCCTCTCTACATCCTCATTCCTCCGAAGGCCAGAGGAACCTGTCAGAAAGTCCGGGAAGGCGCTGCTCCGTGCACCGCTCTGCGATACACTAGCTGAGTGTCCTCGGCCCATCAACCAGACCGTCCTCTCCATGGTCCGCAGCTTGAACCTTAGATCGTACGGCTGGCGCTGAGCCTCTCTCGCCTCTATTCGGTAACACTGAAGTCTACTGCTCCAGCTCTCAGTCTCTCCACCTCTACACGGAGATGGGCTATCTCAGCTACCTCTACACGGAGATGGGCCAACTCAGCCACCTCTCCTCGGAGACGCTCTACCTCGGCTCGAGCCTATTCTGCCTCGGCCAGCGCCATGGTCAACTCCCTGGTCTGCATTAGCATTCATTCATTAGTTAGTCATTTTCATATCATAAACATTTAAGGGAACTCAGTTAGCTTGCTTACCCTCTCTGTGAGCGTGGCCTCGACCTCCTCTGCCCGTGCAACCGCCCGAGCAAAGTCGGCGTCCCTCTCGGCCCCGTCTACCGCTGGCTGCGAGGACGATGATGGAGCATCTGGTCCCATCCACTGCACTCCCTCAGCTCTCTGCATTTTTTTAGAAATCATAGTCAGTCACATTCATAATCATTTGCATAATTAAGTCTAAGGTTTAGAACTCACCAGTAGCTCCAGCGCACGCTGGAACTCGTCCCTCTGCTGGATGGTGGAGTGGAGGAGACCCTGGAGCTCAGCTATGCGCCCTTGCGGGTCTAGCTGCATATAGGAAATCCATGAGTTAGTGCATGTAGAATTAATTAAAGAAGCATGGTTTAGAGAGTCTTACAGGTCGTCGGGCACCGCGGAACACCTGATCACCATACCTTCAGGCATAGGCCCACAGGTACGCCTCATCGCTTGTCGCCTGGGCTCGGACCACTCTACCTCGGCGGGTCCAATCTCTGACCTGGTCCACTGCTCTCGTCACCCAGTCGATGTCACTGCTCATGCCCCTGGAGGATCGCCCGATCCGCTCATCATCTCTGGCCGGGAACTCTACCTCGAGCTGGTGAACCCCGCGTGTCCTCATGATCAATCAAAAGTGTAGAGGCTCGACACTGTTGAAGTAGTGCAGCCAGATCTCTCGGCCTCCATACGCCAAGGCCGCCTCCACCCAAGGCTGCCCATCATGGTCCTCATCCCGGTACGATGCCCAGCGCACCTGAAAAGTCAACATTCAATATCAGCATTCATAAGCATTTAAGAGCATTTAATTACATTTAGAAGGGTATTAAGTTTAGAAACTTATCGATGCATACGGGAAGGTGTCCATGTCATCATGAATCTCCCGCACTAGGCACCGCAACGATCCTGTGTCCCGAACCACCATCCACCGCCTCATTATGGGTACCCGGTCCGGATGTACCTCCTTGCCCCACCCTAGGCCCGGAAGGTAGAGGTAGCTCCAAACCTGCATGAATTAGATGTCAGCATATCATAGTCATGAACATAAGCATATTCATAATTATAAGCATTTAGAGTTCAGCATTTACCTGGAGAAGAGGTGTGAACCCACCTAGCATGGTCTTCCGGTCGGTCGTGCTGAGGGAGTCAAACAAGAATGCCAACACCGCAGCTCCCCAAGCGTATCCACCAGGTCCGTCCAGATCTCTCAAAAAAGGGAGGAGTCTGACGCTCACTCCATCGGCCCTCGTCGCAAAAAGAAGCTTCCCGAATAGCAGTATCAGGAAGCGATGAAGGGTGATGTCCCCCTCTAGCCCTAGTCCTGCGGACAGTCTCTCTCATGCCCGATCAGTCAATCTCTCTAAATGCTCCTCTATCAGCTCGTCGACGCTGATCCCTGCTCCTCTCAATCCAAGACTCTCCTGGAGAGTCTCCCGTGCCAGCATCGAAGAGTGTCAACTCGACCTCATCAGCTCCAGTCCCAAAAGCTCCTCTGCCTGCTCTCGGTAGTCCGCATATGTCCATCCGGTCACTAGCTCTCCATGCACTCTCAAACCCGTGATCCGAGCAACATCCTCTAAAGTCGGGATCATATGTCCCCATGGAAATAAAAATGCCCTGCTGGTCGAGTCCCATCTGTCATGGAGTGCATACGGCAGTGTTGTGTCGATCCGCATCACTTCAATGCTAAGGAGTTCCCCGAACCCCATTGCTGCTAATCTCTCCCTCTGGTAATCCGGTAGTGCCAAATAGACTGCCCGGACTTTCAGCCACGAGATGCGGGTTTTCCTCTTCCCCTACATTCATTTAAACAAGTTTGAGTTGGTCATCCATAAAATTCATGCATCAAGCATTGCATTGCAATTTAAAATCAAAACTCAGAAATCTCTCTGTTTCCCTAGCGGTCGTCCTTTGACCGTTTCTTACCCCTTATCGGTCGTCCCTAGACCGCTAGTTTCCCTAGCGGTCACTACAAGGACCGCTAGGAACCCAGAGAATGGGCAATGTTTGCCTCGTTTCCCCAGCTCATGGAAATGGCCCAGATGGCCTACAATTTGTTCTAATGGGTTCCCGGACCCATTCCCCTCTCCATTCACATACAGGCATGATCTTTAAAAATCAAAAAATCATTTTTAGGGCCGGCGGCCTACCTCCGATGATTGCTGTCCGGTCGCCACTCCCGGTGCCTCTTCTATCGTGGGGTCACCCTCCTTTCCGTCCCCCGCTTCCTCAGGTCCCTCTGCCACCGTGGGGGGTTCTTCTATCTCCTCTTCAGCCGACGGTCGTTCTTCCTCCTCCGGCGGGTTTGCCGCGGCCGGAGGTGTCTCGTCTTCTTCTAGACGCCATTGGAAGCGGTGTACCACCTTCCTCTTCATCCTTCTCAGATGATCAGATGCCCGGTCGTGCTGGTCGCCGGAGCTCATGGTTGCCGGTGTATGGGGGGGAGATCTCGGTTTATTTTTTGGTTGGTTGGTTTGATTGGAATGGAATGGGGCGTATGGGGGAGTGAACAGGCGTCTGCCATTTTTGAAATCTCTCAGAGATTAGCGATCTAACACAAGACCATTAACTAATCCTTAACAGTCATTCCTTAGACCATTTCTTATTTGAGCCATTTTCATCGGAGAATGTGAATCGCCTAGGCTAGCGGTCCATGCCCAGACCATTTTTTGGCTGCTCGCGGTCCTTTGCTAGACCGTTTTATGGCTAATTGTTTGGAATGATTTGAAACATGATTTACTCTTGAAATGGTTCATATCTTGTTTATGCTTAATGATTGTCTTATATATGATTAGTGATGGCTAACCCTTTTATTTGTCAAAATCACAAACACCATCTCATGTCACGCCATCACATCGTCAACAAGGTAAGTCAAGTAAGTATCTCGATCCCTAGTCCCTTAATGTATTACTATATGTTATCTATGATATATTATCTCGAGAACTGGCTAGTCATTCGTGTGTTCCAGGATCTGATGTTCCCCTTTAACAAAAACGATGATGATCTAGGTGCACATGTTTAATCGTTGGATAGGCTGTTAGGTTAGAAAAGTTGGGGACGATGGTTCTATCTTGCACGCCATGGTTGCAGATAGTATCCTGACCCTAATTTATCCGGTCTAGTAATATTATTCTCGAGTATTTTCTATTTTATCTTTCTTTGCATTTGTTTTGATGATTTCTTTTTATTTTAGCCCAGCATGCATCATGCGCTTCTTTGAGCATTCACGTGCCCTCATCTGTCTAAAGTATCTCAGTAATGGTGGATAACTATCTACCCATGGTCTTGAGTAAGGGGAGTCATTCCGCTCTGAGTTGGAAGGTTTCCTTCAGTCTTTTTGCTCAGCTTGGTTAGCTGAGGATTCCTGTCTGGAGTTTAGTTACTCATCTCTTTACTTTTTCGTTTGCTCTGACCGCCTATCAGCTATGCGTTCTAGTGAGGAGTTTGGTCGTGTTTCGCTTTCCTTTAGTTGTTAGTTCCTCCAGGCATGCGTCGTTCGGTTTTACCGTTCCTTGTGATTGATCCGAAGTTTTCCAGAATATTCCTATCACTCATTGGTTGAGGACGGGTGCTGGTTTACCTTAACGCCCTCTTTTCAGTCCACTTCGTTGCATTTCCGCTTCACCTCCATGTTCCATGTCACTTTTGCTTCACCTCCGCTCGCTCCCCTGTAAAGAGGACGTTAAGGAGGGGCATCTGTTAACACCCGTTTTATGACCAATGAGTTGGGTCATCTCTTTATCTATTTTTTATGATGTCTCGAGTTATTCATCACTTATTGGGCCATTTTTTGGTCATTCTTGGCTTAATTTTATGGGTCATTCTCCTTGGTTGGACCTAGCATCATTGATTTCTCGTCACTTCACCTTATTGGGCCTAGATAAGAGCTAATGAGGATTATTTTGTGGATTAAGTTGTGGATTTATTAGCCTTTATCTCTTTTGCCATGTCCTCCCCCCTAGCGGTCTATCGTACGACTGCAAGGATGGCGTTGGCGGTCCATCTCTAGACCACTAATGGGCAGAGAGTCCTGCTGGGTCTCTTTAATCTTATCTTCTTCTGGACGCATGTGCTTAGCGGTCTATCGAACGACCGTTTCTTGGTGCTAGCGGTCTATCGCAAGACCGCTAGTGGAACAGAGAGTCCTGATCTACTGTTCTTCCTCTCCTCGACCGTGGACGAACTAGAGTCTTTCATTCTTTGATTTCTCTCTCAGTAGAGACTCCTAGAACCTTCTGTTTGTTTCTATGGACTCTTGGGAGTATTATCTCCAAGGATTATCTAGTTTCAGGCCTATTTTTGAGTCATTATCCCTCCAACTTGAACCTAGGGTTTGAGGGCCTATAAATAGAACCCTTGAGATCATGGCTTGAGGGGGAGATTTTTGGAGATTGCGTCGAAGTGCTGCTGCATTCTGGAGCCACTTCCAACCAAGGAGAAGCTCTTTCCACGTCCACCAAGCTTCTAATTCAGGGAGTACAAAGTTCTTTAGTTTAGTTTGTGTTCTTTGGTCTTTAGTCTTGTCCATTATTCCCTTGCACCCATAGCATCATCCCTCTTCTTTCCTCCACGTTCTCTGCATTCAATCATCTTTTAAAAACATCCTCCTATCTTTTTCACGCCCCACAAGGGTTAAAAAACCAAACCTCCCAAGTATTTACCCTTCTTTTATGCATATTAGCCTAATTGCATTATAGTTACTACACTTGTCCCAAGGGCTAATTGGGTTGTTTTTCTTGTTGTCTATACTTTCTCGCATGTTTGCAGGACTCATTGCACGAGGCCCAACCTTTCTGGCCGGCCAGGAGGGGTGGAGATTAAGTTCCAAACTACTATTCTGGGTGCTCTAGCGGTCATCTGGAAGACCATTTTCTACTAGATAGCGGTCGTATTCTCGACCATTTTTTGACTGTGCGACTGATTTTCTCTCTCCCGTGGGCGGGTGACTTCAACCGACTCTTTCCAAGGTATTATTGTGGTTTTACTGCTTTAATTACTTTGGTGGCGATCACACATCCTTAGTTGGGTATTGGTTCATCTTTGTCATCACCTTTGCTTACTTTCTCTTTACTTTATTTGCTCCACACCCACGGTGTGTATTTTTATTTTATTCCTTTGTTCCAGGCCCCGACGTGTGTTTTTATTTTTCCTCTTCACAAACATTGATGACATGCCCATGCTCTTGATCTTGTGATTGTTGGAATTAGGTCATTACTTGCTCACACACTTTCTCATATTTCTCACACACCTTCACATTCACATCATTCATCACACACACACACACAACTATCAACAGCAGGGTCTTACGGAGGCCTTGTAATAGTGGTCCTAGTCCAACGGAAGGAATATCCGATGGAGAGTCCCAACTATTACAAGATTAAGGCTTAGAAATCATGGAAAACATGAACGGTGCAGTCAGTCAGTACCACCGGAGTGGCATGACTGTCAAACAGAACATTATGAACAATTTTCAGAATGTATAAGTAGCAAAGATCATTTATATTGACCAAAACTTGTTTATTCTACACATGTTTCACATGGTGGTCTAAGAATGATAATCAAGAGAAATAATAATAATCATGAGGATGATAAAATTTAATTCCAGTTCTTATTATTCTAAGTTAACAGTATGTTCTTGCATCATTACTAGTCAAATAGACATGCTAGGCACTGGCTAATAATCAGTCAAAACGTAGAAAACAAACCTTTTCTTTTACTGTATGAGGTTAGAAAATGGTCAGGAGGGAGACCGCTACATGGAACAAACGGTCTATCGCTGGACCATTTCTTCACCAAGCGGTCGTTGTTACGACCGTTTCAAATATTGAGATTCACCGACGGCGAACCCCGATAGTCTTTTAGTAAAAGCTCAAATACAAGCGATACAATAAACAAAATTTGGGCAAACTATGATCATTTGAAAGAGCTTTCGAAGTAGAATAGCATGGTATATTTTCATTTGAATCTAATTAAGGCGATCATGATCTTAAATAGAAGTAACTAAGAACGAAGGGGTACGTATACCCTTGGTTAGAATGACAAATACGATTGATATGGTCAATAGAAATTGGGCAAAATAGGTTCAATAGAAAGCTTACTTTGAGATCTACAAGATGGCATGTTTTGGTTAACGTTTAGCCTGAGAGAAACCTACCTTTAGTCGATGAAAGGAGGAAGAGAAAAGGTCATCGGAACCCTAAAACACGCCGCCACCGAACGCCCTAATTCACCCAGGTCAGATAACGATCGATCACGTCGCCTGCCAAACGATCAAAATGAGGGTCACCAGCGGTCGAAGCCCTCTATTTATAGACCCTATTGAAGCCTCTAGAGATCGAACTCGACCCAAGAGTCCAAAGAATGAAAAACGGAGAGAAAATAGGGGATATATCAAATCTGCAGCCACCACGCCAAATTGAGGCATCTAGGGTTAGTGTTTTTGAAGAAAAATTGATCTACAAGGGTTGGGCTAGGGTTTGGCTTCGATTAGAGCCCATTAGGGCAAGAATTAAGGTCCAATTTAGTAGTTTAGGTTGTTCTTCACAAAACTACGATTTTTAGCCTAAATGTTAAAATTGGGCCTAATCCAATTTTATTCTGGGCTCGTTACTTAAGACAAAGTGGTTGGAAATAATGTTTTACACAGGATGCCTATTTTTTCATATTTTTATTAAAATTTTGAAATCTGAGACAAGAATAAAATAGTAATATAATAAAATAATATTGTGATATTCGGTATAAAATTCAGAATGCTACACCCTCCCCCACTTAAGGAATTTGATCCTCCAAATTCATTGAATCTGACTAACGAAGATAATGAATACCAACCTTAGAATAAATCGGGATATAACTTCCTAATCACTTCTTCGGATTCCCAAGTGGCTTCTTCAGTTCCACGTCGACTCCACTAGATCTTGACCTTTGGAATGGATCGATTACTGAGTTACTGCAGCTTGAAGTCTAAAATCTTGACATGCTTCTCTTCGTAGGATAAATCCTCCTTTAGTTCCAAGTCTGTATGTTGGATGATATGCTAAGGGTCGTACACATACTTCTGTAGCATAGACACGTGGAAGACATTATGAATGCCCGATAACTGAGGTGGTAATGCCAGCCTATAGGCAACTTCGCCTACCCTTTCCAAGATTTCGAACGAGCCAACAAACCTCGGGCTCAACTTACCTCGGATTCCAAATCTTCGAATTCCTCTTGAAGGTGAAACTTTCAGAAACACATGCTCACCGGCCTGAAACTCCAAATCTCTTCTTCAATTATCAGCATAGCTCTTCTGCCTGGACTGAGCAATCTTCAAATGGTTTCTAATGACTTGAATATTCTTGGTTGACTCTGAAACAAGATCTGGTCCGAGCCATTGCTTCTCACTGATCTCTTCCCAACAAAGAGGAGACCTACAGCTTCTGCCATACAAACCCTCAAATGGTGCCATCTAAATGCTGGACGGGTAACTGCTGTTGTAGGCAAATTTGATCAAAGGCAATTATTCATGCCAACTACCTCCAAAGTCGACCATGCAGGCCCTCAACATGTCTTCAACAATCTGATTAGTTCTCTTAGTCTGTCCGTCTGTCTGAGGATGAAAAACAGTACTGAAGTTCAGACGAGTTCCCAAGGATGCTTGCAGACCTTTCCAAGAGTGAGAGGTAAACCTGGGGTCTCTGTCAGATATGATGGATACAGGAATTTCATGCAATCTCACTATTTTCTTCATATACAGGGCAGCCAAAACATCCACAGTCCACTTAGATTTAATAGGCAAAAAGTGTGTGGACTTAGTCAAACGATCAACAATCACCCAAATTGCATCACAATTATTACGAGTTCTAGGTAAGCCCATGATAAAATCCATGCCAACACTCTCCCACTTCATTGTGGTATTTCGAGATGTTTTAACTTTCCAGTAGGCCTAAAATGTTCGGCCTTGACTTGCTGACATACTAAACATCTGCTTACAAATTCGGCCACTTCCCTTTTCATGTTCGGCCACCAAAAGGTCCTCTTCAAATCTTGATAAATCTTCGTGGCTCCTAGATGAATTGTATACTTGGACCTATGGGCTTCCTCGAGAATCTTTTTCTTCACCTCCGTAGAATCAGGCACACAAGTCCTACCACGGAACAACAATCTATCATCATCGGCTAACATAAAGTCAAGTCGATTAGCCATCTGCTCTCTAATTTCTACTAGCAACGGGTCATTGTTCTGCAATTGCTTAATCTCTGCCAACAACTCTGAATGAAGCTGGACATGAGCAATCATAATACGATCTTCTTTCTCTACGACATCAAGATCTAAACTTGCAAATTACTCTAACAACCTCCATTCTTGAACCATCAAACTTGCTAATCTGGCCATCGACTTTCTGCTCAAAGCATCTGCCACAACATTCCTCTTTCCAGGATGATACTCAATCGAGAAGTCGAAATCCTTTAAGTACTCTAGCCACCTTCTATGTCTCATATTCAGCTCCTTCTGAGAGAATAAATATCTTAGGCTCTTATGATTAGAGTACACTGTGAAAGTTTCTCCATATAAGTAATGTCTCCAAATCCTTAAAGAAAACACTACGGCTGCTAACTCCAGGTCATGAACAGGGTAATTCTCTTCGTGCTTCCTCAGCTGCTTGGAAAAATAAGCTATCATTTTCCCTTTCTGCATCAACACACAACCTAAGCCAATTCCTGATGCATCGGTATATGCTTCAAAACCTCCTTCTCCGGATGGCAAAGCCAACACTGGGGCAGTGGTCAAACACTCCTTCAAAGTTTGGAAACTTTTCTTACACACTTCTGACCACTTGAATCGATTCTCCTTACGAGTTAATCTAGTCAAGGGTACCGCAATCTTGGAGAAATCCTTAATGAACCTTCGATAGTAACCTACTAGGCCTAAAAAACTCTTGATCTCAGTTACATTTATAGGCCTTTCCTAATTACGTCCCGCCTCTATCTTAGAAGGGTCAACCGAAACTCTATCTTTGGAAATAATATGCCCCATAAAGGATACTTCTTGCAGCCAAAACTCTCACTTACTGAACTTGGCGTATAACTGATGATCCCTTAGTATCTGCAACGCCATCTTCAAGTGCTCCTCGTGCTCCTCCTTACTCTTGGAGTATATAAGAATATCATCAATAAATACCACAACCCATTGATCTAAGTAGGGTCGGAACACACTGTTCATTAGCTACATGAAAGCTGTAGGAGCATTAGTTAGTCCAAACGGCATTACAACAAATTCAAAGTGCCCATACCTGCTACGGAACGCCGTTTTATAAATATCCTCGTCCTTTATTCTTAACTGGTGATACCCCGATCTAAGATCAATTTTTGAGAAATATTGGGCTCCAGATAGTTGATCAAATAATTCATTGATCCTTGGTAATGGATACTTGTTCTTAACAGTGAGCTGGTTCAACTGGCGATAATCAATGCATAGTCTCAACGAACCATCCTTCTTTCTTACGAAAAGCACAGGGGCACCCCATGGGGAAGTACTCGGATGAATAAACCCTTTTTCTAGCAATTCTAGCAACTTCTCCTTCAATTCCCTTAACTTAGCAGGGGACATACGATACGGAGCTTTAGAAACAGGTAAAGCGCCAGGAATTAAATCAATAGAGAAAATCACCTCTCTCTCAGGGGGAAGACCTGGCAATTCCTCAGGAAACACGTCCGGAAACTCACGAGCAACCGAGATGTCCTTCAACTCCACTTCCTTCTTATCGGTCAAAGAGACCAAAGCCAAGAATGCCTGACACCCTGTTCTTAACAACTTGTTCGCTCGGAGTGCTGAAATAAGTGACATGGACCTAGATTGCCTAGAGCCGGTAAAGAAAAGCTCAGGGCGTCCAGGAAAAGACACTACTCCTGATTTACAATGAACACTAGCTCCATGTCTAGCCAACCAATCCGCTCATATGATCACATCATAATCTTTCATCTTCATGCATACTAAATTAGCCGATATGTTACAAGCATTAATCAAGACTTCGCTAGAGGGATAATAATATTTAATCTCTGACCCCGAACCAATAGGGGTTGATATCATAAGATGAGAATCCAATAATACCAGTTTCACAGATAATGTCTTAGCAAATTTTTGAGATATAAATGAATGAGTAGCTCCAGTGTCAAAAAGTACAAATGCTGGTTTAGAAAGAATAGTAAGGGTACCTTCGACAATACCTCCTTCCTCGGTAGCCTCAGTTTCAGTCTCTACATCTTGGAGGGCTTGGAGCTTGCCTTGCCACCTTTGACTTCCTTGCGGCTTATCAGATGTTGCCTGCTCATTAATGAGGGGACACTCAAGTATTCGATGGTCCCTGCTACCACATCTCAAACAAGCGCCCAGTTTGCGCCAACACTCTTCCATCTTGTGACCCGGGCGGTCACAATACCTGCAGATTGCTTTAGATGGAGCAGTCGATCCAGCCTTATCACCTTCCCTCGATTTCTTGTCCTTCGAAAAACTCGGCCCGCCATTGGGCCTATTCTTGCCATTGGTGGGTTTAGGATTCCGAGAGCTAACTCGACCTCTTATCCTGTCCGTCATCTCCATAGTGTCTTCAAAAACTTGGGCCTTTCTCACAATCTCAACATAAACATGGACCTCCAAAGGTGCCAATTGATTAATGAATTGAAGCTTCAATCCATTCAAAAATCTCTTGGCCTTCATCTTTCTAGTGGATACTAAATGCGGCGCATAGCTGGATAATCTAGCGAACTGCGCCTCGTACTCAGCAACTGATAAGTTCCTTTGTTTCAGCGAAGCGAACTCCACCGCCTTCTTTTCCTGTACTCGATCTGAGAAATATTTGTCGTTAAAATGCTCCTTGAACTCCTCCCATGTCGCACGCCTATTGCCGAGCGTGGCTTCTACGGCTTTCACTAAGCACGTGCATCGTTCTCCAGTTGGAAGGTCACCAAAAGGACTCGGTCCTGGTCACTACACTGCATAACTCTGAAGATACGCTCCAACTCCTTCAGCCATTGCTCCGCCACATCGGGGTCTGTTGTGCCGCAAAAACGAGGGGGATTCAAGCCACAAAAGTTCCGGTGAAGAACGTCAGCTCCCT
This sequence comes from Amorphophallus konjac, assembly GCA_022559845.1. Lineage (NCBI taxonomy): Eukaryota > Viridiplantae > Streptophyta > Magnoliopsida > Alismatales > Araceae > Amorphophallus > Amorphophallus konjac. Next base: position 328,364,227 of record CM040120.1, on the reverse strand, counting down.
GATGCGCGCCCCCTTGCACCACCTGCTGTAATGCCTGGGTCAGGCCCTGAACCGGGCGTTGCATGTCTCGCCACTGCGCGCGTTCCGCTGCCATCACGAGAAAATTCCTACAACGAAAAGAGAATTAATTAAGAACGTTCTACCGGATCTATTTTCTTAGAGTTGGTTAATTAACTTAACCCGAGTCTCTACCCCATCTCACTAGGTCGGATTTCGGACTTTACGAATGTCATGGGTTCTATGACACTTCTAGAAAGGGGCTAAAGAAAATCTTGGGGCTCTGATACCACAAAAATTGTCACGTCCTGACGTGAAAAATCGGAACACAGCAGTTATATCATTCATGTCAATCAGAGCATTCATTGCCACAAGAGAGCAAATATTAAAAGGCAAAAAATTACAATCAACCAACTAACTTTATTGATAATAAAAATGAAATGCGCTTATTACAATGAAATCTTGTGGACTTTACTAACTATTACACTGACTAAAAGAAAAGAAAATTACATAGATCCTGAGTCAACACGACTCGACATAACCAGACCAAAGACTCATAACACAACTAGAAGGCTCGCTCCATGTTTACTCATTCCCATTCCCATCGGTTTACAATTCTTCACCCGAGCTACCTAAAAAGGATTAGAAAACTGGGTGAGCAAGAGCTCAGTAGGATTTTATATCTCTATCATCAGGCATAGTTTAAGTGATTAATCATTTCATCATGTATGACAATGTGATAAAATAAAAATAAACATGCCATAAATGACAAATAAGAGAAGGAAAAGATAGATGGTAATGAAGAATAATTGCAAGTATAACAAGAGTAAAGTTTCCCATGTGAATTTGGCCATGTCAAGCACGCACGTCGTGTCACGCAAGAAGGTTCAAGTAATTGACTGAAGTAGAATGTCATAGATTATCACGCTAGTCATGCACTATGGTGCAATGCCACACCTTATCATTACAAACTCCCCGGGGCACAAGTACTTTCGGGCGCTCCTCCCAGGACCAAACCGGGCCCTTATGATGTGCTGGCATTGAAAAAAAACTGGATAATAAATCCCAATCAAGACATTCACTCATATAATGGCCAAGAGTTCCAAGGCTAAGATCACAAAATCCAAATTCCTAAGAGCATGATTTCTTTGGAGAAAAGAGAAGGAATGGGCTCAATAAGCCAGAAATATAGCCTTAGAGGACATCATAATCAATAGCCTCATCACGAAATAGGAAAAAGAATCAGATCAAAACTGCTTGCGATCAATAGAATCGCAAAGGGAAACTGATATACCGATATACCGATACCAGAGCTCCGGATACCGATATACCGATACCAAGAACTGGGGAAGCCACCCAAGAGGCTGATGAGGCCCCTGAAGGGTTAGTGGAGTTTGCTGAGGAGTTGCATAACGAATTGAGACAGCAGGCGCGCAATATTAATTATGACAACAATTAATAAATAAGTGCGGAAGCAATTTAAAATATCAGAGTGGTAAAATATATACAATAGTCTAGATTTACAATAACGGAGGTCCACTGCACAACTACACGGGGCATACCCCGGCACAACAGAACAAAAGACAAACCAACACAGCTGGCACTCTAACGACGCTCGGCACAACCACGACCAGAACCGGTGGACGACTGGGGTGGCTCACCTGAAAGAAGGAAGGGTGAGTCATAGCCAGACTCAATAGGGGTCACGCAGATCCCTACCTCAAGCTAAGCAGACAAGCAGGTGAATATAAAAGTAATTAGAGCATGCATTTAAGTAATAAGGCAGATGCATAATTTAATAGATAAATAACGACAGAAAATAAATCTACCAACAGAATAAACAATCACTGACCAAGTGAACTGAGAGACGGAACAACCCACTAGAAGAACAAGACTAGATGCGTCCCTTGACGACTTACACTGCGTCTCGGCAACTCGCAAGTCTGGCTCATGACAAGCGAGAGGCGTAACAGGACCAAACCAAGTACTAGTCAGAGTGACACTCGTCGGTGCCAGTCCAAGTCTCCGACCACGTGTGCACACACTGACTCCTGCCTAGAGCCAGGCCTCTAGCTAGTTCCCCCCCCCCCCCCCCGTTGGACGCAACGGTAACCGCAGGGGCCCACGGTAACTAGCTTACAAACCGTTCAATGGGAACACCCCTCCACCTCTCCCGGGTGGGACGACACGCTCGGTCGCTGGGCTACGACTAGTGGTTCCATCACAAGGAAGTGGAAGCAACTCTATTGGAATTGAATAAGCATACGGCTATTGAAAACCCCAGGGAGTGTAACGGTCTACAGTACCCGTGTTACAGTGTGTAACGGTCGGGGTGTGGCGCGTTACATGAATAGTAACGCGCTCGACCCTGGCCGTTACAACAACCCGAGACAAAAATTGCACCCGCAGTTTGCACAGGGCGTAACGCGTCCCATAAGGCGCGTTACGGCACCCTGATGGCCGCCCGACAAGCCGTCAGGCCAACCGCCTCACAAAGTCAACGGAAGTCAAAAGGAGTGTAACGGTCAGGGGCCTGACCGTTACATACACTGTGACGCCCCTACCAAGGGCCGTTACAGTGCTGTAACGCGTCCCGTGAGGGCCGTTACACGTGTGATGGTTCTTGGTAGGGCCGTTACACGTGTGATGGTTCCTGGTAGGACCGTCACACCGACTGGGAGCTAAAACTAAAACGCTTAAAACCAAGCCCCCTCCCGGTCGAGTCGGATCGATGGGGAAACGTAGAAAAACTATAAACCTACCAAACCACAACATTTTACAACTAAAGCATGCATCAAAACATAAAAATAATGCCCATGGGGTAATTTTCAAGAATTTAGTCTAAATTACACTAACATGAAATTTTGCATGGAAATTGAAGAAAACGACGTCGGATGGGCGTGCATGCTATGCCAATGCGATCCTAGCAAGACAAGGATTCCATCCCCCTACCTTAATCGCGACGAAAACCAGATTTGGGCCGCATGCAAGCAAGGGGTCACCGCGGCTCCTCTCGCTCCGTCCCGCCTCCACGGCCCACGAACCGCAACGAGGTCAGCACCTATGCGTTCTTCGCGACGAGCCAGTTCTGATGATACCTCCCAAGCCTCGATCCGCGGCCCACAGCGCCGAATCCGAGAGAGAGGGAGAAAGAGATCGCGTGAGGGAGAGAGAGGGTGAGAGAGAGAACGAGTGAGGGAGAGAGAAATCGGTGGGGAGAGAGAGTGATATATATATATATATATATATATATATATATATATATTATTAAAAATCAACTCTAATTGCCATTAATCTTAAACAAAATCCAATAAATGCCAGACGAACTCCTAAAAATCTACAAAAATAGCCAAAACGATCAGGACAAAGCCTAGATCCGAACCACTAAGGATCCGCTTAAGACGCGGATCTTATAGTCCCTCCCCCCTAAAAAGAATTTCATCCTCGAAATTAAACGGAAGGACAAGGAGGAAACTGAAAGAAAGTTACACCTACGGTAGGAATAAACAAACGAAAAGAACAGAAATGGATACCTTGGAAATAGAAGGCTGGCCTCCCACGTGGTATAAAATAGACGCGCTTGTATCTGCAATCAACCACGGCACTATACAATTCCAGCCAGTCCATGCCTAGAATAGCGTCATATTCGGCCAACTTCAATGCATAAAGCTTCGCAGGCATCTGCAGATTGCTGACGACGATAGGGGAATCTTCCAGGCACACCAGAGTAGACATGAAATCTCCAGAGGGTAACTCCACGAGCAAGTTACAGGACACTTCGGTCATCGACTCCTCGATGCGAGCAAGAAAATCCTCGGACACAAAAGAATGAGTAGCACCAGAATCGAAAAGAACATGAGCTGGATGACCGAAAATCAAAATCGTACCTTCTACCAGATTAGCTGCCACAGTTTCTGCACGAGTGATGTGAGTGACCCTGCCTCTCGGTGGGTGACTGGCTGCAGAAGACTGCTGGGAAGGAACTAGAGCAGGTAGGTAAGACGGCTGAGGTTGAGGCGGCGGAGGAAGATGAAACTGGGGCTGCTGCGGCTGGGTAAACTACGAGAACTGTACCGGCCTCGGCTTCAGCGAACAGTCTCGAGCTACGTGACCCGACTGATCACAGCGATAACAGACGATTGGCACGGAACACGGCACGCCTGGATGACTGCCACCACACCTCAAACACGGACGCTGCTGACCATTGGAAAAATCTTGACGCGGTCGAACAGAAGGAACGGACAGCTGACTCGGATCAGAAGACACCGAATGCTCAAACTTCCTCTTTGACTTCTTATTCTTGAATTGCCGAAAGTGGGAGTCGGAAGAAGGAAGAACACTGCTGACAGCAGGAACGGCGGAAGGAACTCCTGGGACAGATGGCTAGTAAGTCGGCTGAAACTGCACAGTCGGCTGCACCATTCTTTCCTGAGAAAGCCCTCGAGTCCTCGCCATCTCCATCTCCACTGCAACAGCTGCCTGGTACGCTGAATCTAACTCAAACACTCGGGTAGCGAACAACGGCAGGCTCAATTCTGCTTTCAGCTCGCGCAGAAACTACTGAGTCTTCATAGCTTCATTAGCAAAAATATGGGGCGCGTACCAGCCTAACTCAATGAACTTATCTCAATATTACAACACAGTCATGTCACCTTGCGTCAGCTCCAGAAACTAATACATCTTTGCTAACTTGAGACAGGCTGGAGTGTAAGCACACTCGAAAGCAGCAATGAACTCAGCCCAGGTGATTTGCCGAAGCGGACGGGAACGGAAGGCAACCTCCCACTCTGCAGTCCACCACGTGCGTGCGGTACCTTGAAGCTGATAAGTAGCCAACATGACTCGCTCATCATATGCGCACTCCATCGACTGGAACATGCACACAGTGGCATCAAGCCACACTCTAGCTACCTCTGGATCTGATTGACCCCCGAAAGTCGGTGGGTGGAACAGCAGAAATTCCTTTAGCGCTCTACCACGGCCACCTGGCACTTCTTCACGAGGAGCAGGGTTAACAGGGGCTGACATAGCTGGGGCAGAGGAAGTGCAACTCTCCTCCCGAGGAGCCCGAGCCTTTTTCCATCCACGAGGCAACATCTTGAACCTAGGAAACACACGATAATGGAAAAACCATCAATAATCACGAGAAACACCCTAAGCCAGCAACAGACGACACAGTGGACTATCTCTGGACCAGCACAAGTTCCAATTCCTAATACAAATCCCCAACACAGCTCTGATACCAACTGTGACGACCCAGAGCTCCGGATACTGATATACCGATACCAAGAACTGGGGAAGCCACCCAAGAGGCTGATGAGGCCCCTGAAGGGTTAGTGGAGTTTGCTGAGGAGTTGTATAACGAATTGAGACCGCAGGTGCGCAATATTAATTATGACAACAATTAATAAATAAGTGCGGAAGCAATTTAAAATATCAGAGTGGTAAAATATATACAATAGTTCAGATTTACAATAACAGAGGTCCACTGCACAACTACACGGGGCATACCCCGGCACAACAGAACAAAACACAAACCAACACAGCTGGCACTCTAACGATGCTCGGCACAACCACGAGCAAGACCGGCGGATGACTGGGGCGGCTCACCTGAAAGAAGGAAGGGTGAGTCACAGCCAGACTCAGTAGGGGTCATGCGGATCCCTTCCTCAAACTAAGCAGACAAGCAGGCGAATATAAAAGCATCTAGAGCATGCATTTAAGTAATAAGGTAGATGCATAATTTAATAGATAAATAACGACAGAAAATAAATCTACCAACAGAATAAATAATCACTGACCAAGTGAAGTGAGAGACGGAACAACCCACTAGAAGAACAAGACCAGATGCGTCCCCTGACGACTTACACTGCGTCTCGGCAACTCGCAAGTCTGGATCATGACAAGCGAGAGGCGTAACAGGACCAAACCAAGTACTAGTCAGAGCGACATTCGTCAGTGCCAGTCCAAGTCTCCGACCACGTGTGTGCACACTGACTCCTGCCTAGAGCCAGGCCTCTAGCTAGTTTCCCCCCCCCCCCCCCGTTGGATGCAACGGTAACCGCAAGGGCCCACGATAACTAGATTACAAACCGTTCAATGGGAACACCCCTCCACCTCTCCCGGGTGGGACGACACGCTCGGTCGCTGGGCTACGACTAGTGGTTCCATCACAAGGAAGTGGAAGCAACTCTATTGGAATCGAATAAGCAGACGGCTATTGAAAACCCCAGGGAGTGTAACGATCTACAGTACCCACGTTACAGTGTGTAACGGTCGGGGTGTGGCACGTTACATGAACTGTAACGCGCTCGACCCTGTCCGTTACAGCCACCCGAGACAAAAACTGCAACCGCAGTTTGCACAGGGCGTAACGCGTCCCATGAGGCGCGTTACGGCACCCTGACGGCCGCTCGACAGACCGTCAGGCCAACTGCCTCACGAAGTCAACTGAAGTCAAAAGGAGTGTAACGGTCAGGGGCCTGACCATTACACACACTGTGACGCCCCTACCAAGGGCCGTTACAGTGCTGTAACGCATCCCGTGAGGGCCGTTACACGTGTGACGGTTCCTGGTAGGACCGTCACACCGACTGGGAGCTAAAATCGAAACGCTTAAAACCAAGCCCCCTCCCGGTCGAGCCGGATCTACGGGGAAACGTAGAAAAACTATAAAACCTACCAAACCACAACATTTTACAACTAAAGCATGCATCAAAACATAAAAATAATGCCCATGGAGTAATTTTCAAGAATTTAGCCTAAATTACACTAACATGGAATTTTGCATGGAAATTGAAGAAAATGACGTCAGATGGGCGTGCATGCTATGCCAATGCGATCCTAGCGAGACAACGATTCCATCCCCCTACCTTAATCGCGACGAAAATCGGATTTGGGCCACATGCAAGCAAGGGGTCGCCGCGGCTCCTCTCGCTCCGTCCCGCCTCCACGGCCCACGAACCGCAACGAGGTCAGCACATATGCGTTCCTCGCGACGAGCCGGTTCCGATGATACCTCCCAAGCCTCGATCCGCGGCCCATAGTGCCGAATCCGAGAGAGAGGGAGAAAGAGATCGCGTGAGGGAGAGAGAGGGTGAGAGAGAGAACGAGTGAGGAAGAGAGAAATTGGTGGGGAGAGAGAGTGATATATATATATATATATATGTATATATATATATATGTATATATATATTATTATTATTATTAAAAATCAACTCTAATTGCCATTAATCTTTAAAAAAATCCAGTAAATGCCAAACGAACTCCTAAAAATCGCAAAAATAGCCAAAACGATCAGGACAAAGCCTAGATCCGAACCACTAAGGATCTGCTTAAGACACGGGTCTTACACAATAAGCCAGAAATATAGCCTTAGAGGACATCACAATCAATAGCCTCATCATGAAATACGAAAAAGAATCAGATCAAAACTACTTGCGATCAATAGAATCGCAAAGGGAAACTGAGGGTTGGACACGAGGCTGTTACTAGCAGGCCCACGAATAGGTCAAACGGTCTATCGTTGGACCGCATATCAGATGGAAACGGCCCTCTTGAGACCACTATCAGGCCAGACTATGAAGGTTTAAAAGTCACTTGAAATAAGTCCCAACTCGACCTAAGACATGTCTGGACCAATCCAGGGTATAGACTTAGATCCTAGGGTCAAGTGAGAGGCATTAGCCCACTTTAAATCAGGTAAAATAAACTTAAGAACTTATTAGGTCAGTAACCCAAAACGGTCAAGGAGAAGACCGCAAGGACTAGTTAGCGGTCTAGGGCATGACCGCATTTGGCCCCAGACAGATAGGCCATATGAACTTGGTCCGCCCATCATGAAATCATGAGTCGATCGGTACAGGCTTTGTGGGTACAACCTACCCGACGTGCTAGTGGGAATCCCAGGCTCGCGGGGTCTTACGGAGACCTCGTAATAGTGGTCCTAGTCCAACGGAAGGAATATCCGGTGGATGTTAGGTGTAAGGCACGGATTCAGAGGGGGGGTTAATGAATCCCTCTTCAAAAACTATTGCGGAATAAAACTTTTGCCTACACTCAATGAAGTCTAATGAGAGCACTGAGCTCTCTTACTCAGGAAACTAAAAATGCTGAAGATAGATAACCCAAGGAATCGCGCAGACTCAACTCACAAATTCGCTCAAGGGATGAGAAGCACTAAGAAGCATATGTTTCTATTTAGCACTCAGTCGAACACTTAACAGCAACACCAAATCACTCAGGAAAGCTTCTGATATAGAACGCTCAAATAACCTGAGAAGGGGGATAGAAGATATGGAAATGTACGCAAGGCAAACCACAATGGACAAGATATTTTTAGGTGGTTTGGCCAGACCACAGTCTGCCTACGTCCACCCCCACCCCAAACCGGAGTGAGGCTTCCCTTGCAAAAGCAAAAATAGCAGACTCAGTCTGCAATAGACGCTGCCTAACAACTTGACCCAGAGGAACACACTCCTCTCTTCCTCCAACCCGGTGGGAAACCACTAATGACACCCCGTCACTACCAAACCGGAGAACAAGTCTCCCTTCCTCTGAAACCCAGAGGGAAACCACAAGTGACACCCAGTCACTTGCAAACTAGAGGTCACGGACCTCTCTTCCTCCACACCAGAGGGAACCCACAAGTGACACCCAGCCACTTGCAAACAGGACAACAAGTCTCCATTCTCCTAAGACCACAGGAGGAACCCCGATCCCAAACAAATGAAACGAAAAGCACTGAGAATATGAAAAGAACAAACGAAAAACAAACAAGAGAAACAAAAACTGATATAGCTCCGAGGAGCACAATGACTGTGGATTTGATCCACGAGTCAATTCATGATCAGATCTTCTGGATGCACTAGCTGCACACTCTTTCTCCTTCTCACGATTTTCTTCTCTCTCACTCTGGCTCTCAGCTTCTTCTTCACTCACTGACTACCTCTCTTCTTCTTCTTCTTCTTCTACTGCTGTTGGCTCTCTTTTCTTTTCTTCTGGCGGCTTCTTTTCCTTTCTTCTGGTGGCCTCTTTTTTAGCACCCTTCTTCGAAGGGTTGGGTATTCTTATATAGGAGCAGGGGCTCCGTATGGATGAGGCAAAAGAACCCTACTGAAACCCCATTGGTCCACGTGTTGGATGAGAATGCTCCTTTCCTCGGATCACGTGCCTTTCATTTGCAGACGAGATTATTTCCTGCAGAACAAAAGGTTTATTAAGTGTGAGGCCTTTCTTGGAGCTCATGTGCGCGCCTTCTGCCTCCTGGGATCGCGTGCCCCTTTTTGTTTTTAACTAAGTTCCTTCTATTGGATGAACATCAACTTGCACCGACTGTATCCCTTTGATATATGAAATGTTGAAACAGAAACTTGCACCGACCGTGGTCATGATGAAACTGAAAACTTGCATCGACTTCATGCAATATGAGACTCAAATGGATGAGATGCTAACAGAGACACAAGACCATAAGTGCATGAGATGCAGACACGATCGCTGCTGTGCATGAGACGCTAACAGAGACGCAAGACCATTAGTACATGAGACGCTAACAGAGACACAAGACCATTAGTGCATGGGACGTAAATAAAAATATGTATGAGACACAAGGCATGCGCTAGAGACACAGGCGAGAGAGAGAGAGACGCTAAGACTGGCGCTAAAGACGCAGCATGAGACGCAGGCTACAGGAATGTGCACGGACTTTGAACTACAACTAGAAACATGAACTAGCACCGACTATGAGTGTGCTGAAGGCAAGAACTGCACTGACCATGTATTCACACAAGACAAACATGCACGGACCAATAAATGAGTGTGTCACAATATGCACCGACTCAGTTAAGGATAAAACTGAAACACGCACTGACTATATTGAGCATATATGCACAGACCCAAGGTGCTATGTTCAAAATCTGCACAGACTTCACAATGCATGTATGAAAACATGCACAGACTTCACATATGAACAAGGCAAAGTGTGCATTGACTTGATATGTGGAGTAACATGAATGTGCATAGGCTCTACTTGCAACAAGCGAGTATCAACCAGTGAATGTTTGTGCACACTACGTGTTTGATAAAATGACTTTGCAAGATACACAAATGCACAGACTTGTAATGTGAAACGCGAGCAGATGCTACTAGCATCGACCTTGGTGATGTGCGATACAAGGCATGCACTAACCTGATAATGAGTTGACTTTGACTTGGGTTGACTTCCTTCTCATGACCCGGGAGTCATTCTTAAACCTGTTCTGACGTTTTCTCATAATACATCAGGATTATATCATCAAGGATGTACATATAAACATAATGAGAGATAATATTTGTCATCATCAAAACTCCAGAACCACAGGGGACACAACAGTGGAGAGTCCCAACTATTATAAGATTAAGGCTTAGAAATCACGGAAAACATGAACGGTGCAGTCAGTCAGTACCACCGGAGTGGCATGACTGTCATACAGAACATTATGAACAATTTTCAGAATGTATAAGTAGCAAAGATCATTTATATTGACCAAAACTTGTTTATTCTACACATGTTTCACATGGTGGTCTAAGAATGATAATCAAGAGAAAAAATAATCATGAGGATGATAAAATTTAATTCCAGTTCTTATTATTCCAAGTTAACAATACGTTCTTGCATCATAACTAGTCAAATAGACATGCTAGGCACTGGCTAGTAATCAGTCAAAACACAGAAAACAAACCTTTGCTTTTACTGTATGAGGTCAGAAAATGGTCAGGAGGGAGACCGCTACATGGAACAAACGGTCAGGCAAGGACCGCTACATGGAACAAACGGTCGAGCAAGGATCGCTTCATTAATAACAAAAATATTTTTCTTTTTTTCTGAAAAATTATCAGTTGGACGGTCTATCACGGGACCGTTTCTTCACCAAGCAGTCGCTGTTACGACCATTTCAAATACCGAGATCCGCCGACGGTGAACCCCGACAGTCTTTTAGTAAAACCTCAAATATAAGCGATACAATAAACAAAATTTGGGCAAACTATGATCATTTGAAAGAGCTTTCGAACTAGAATAGCATGGTATATTTTTCTTTGAATCTAATTATGGTGATCATGATGTTAAATAGAAGTAACTAAGAACGAAGAGGTACGGATACCCTTGGTTAGAATGACAAATACGATCGATATGGTCAATAGAAATTGGGCAAAATAGGTTCAATAGAAAGCTTACTTCGAGATCTACAAGATGGCATGTTTTGGTTAGCGTTTAGCCTGAGAGAAACCTACCTTTAGTCGATGAAAGGAGGAAGAGAAAAGGTCGTCGGAACCCTAAAACAGGCCGCCACCGAACGCCCTAATTCGCCTAGGTCTGGCCACTATCGATCACGCCGCCTGCCAAACGATCAAAATGAGGGTCACCAGAGGTTGAAGCACTCTATTTATAGACCCTATTGAAGCCTTTAGAGATCGAACTCGACCCAAGAGTCCAAAGAGCAAAAAACGGAGAGAAAATAGGGGATAGATCAAATCCGCCGCCACCACGCCGAATTGAGGCGTCTAGGGTTAGGGTTTTCGAAGAAGAATTGATCTAAAAGGGTTGGGCTAGGGTTTGGCTTTGATTAGAGCACATTAGGGCAAGAATTAAGGTCCAATTTAGCAATTTAGGTTGTTCTTCACAAAACTACGATTTTTAGCCTAAATGTTAAAATTGGGCCTAATCCAATTTTATGCTTGGCTCGTTTCTTAAGGCAAAGTGGTTGGAAATAATGTTTTACATAGGATACCTATTTTTCTATATTTTTATTAAAATTTTGAAATCTGAGCCAAGAATAAAATAGTAATATAATAAAATAATATTGTGATATTCGGTATAAATTCAGAATGCTACAGTGTAAGTCCCCGGGCACATTCCGGAGGGGGAGTAGATCAAGATGTTAATTTCCAATGCAACGCCCGAGTATCGCTTCGTCTTGGCCCTAAATGATATAACCTCCTGGCAACAACTATACAGTCGAGCCCGCTTCATCCGCCAACAACTCCAAAGTTCCCTTGATCCTGAGTCTCCACCACCTTCTACGCACACTTACACCTCGTCATCCACATCTACAGCCTCCTACGCACCCTCCACAAATCAGCCTTCTGCTACATATCCCTCCATGAATCCCTACGCTTTCACGCATCAACCTTCCATGAGTCAACCTTCCGCTCCTACATACCCGTACACTCCCACATATCAACATTCCATGAGTCAACCTTCCGATCCTACATCCCCATATACCTCCACATACCAACCCTCCATGAGTCCACCATCCACGAGTCAGCCTTTCGCCCCCGCGTCTCCGCCTGCGTCTCCACCCCCGGTCAAGGGAACACCACACCCTGAGCAAGTGGATGTCATCTACATACCCTCTCCTTCCACTAGCCATGCACCATTGCCTACACAACCCCCACTTCCATCTCCGTAACCCTCTTTACCTCCTCATACCCCTTGGTATCTGCCTTGCTCGAAGTAGGCTCCTCACTCTCCGTTACCGGAGTGCTTTACCGATATCTTTCGGGATTTGATGGCCACTCATGCGTAACAGTTTCCTCCAATTGTGCCTTGCCGACCTGCGGTCGAGAATATGTTTCAATTTTGTGAATATCATCGCCAGTAGGGCCATTTGGTGGAAGATTGACCCAAGTTTTGGGAGTTTGTTTACGACCTGGAAGATAAGAAAAGGATCGATTGGCCTGCGATTCGTAAGGTTGTTCTACATCTTCGCAACAAGCAACAGCAACAGCAGGAGTCACCCAGGCAGCCGTCTCCATCTCTATAAGACCAGTGGCACTCCTGTGATTCTCCATCTAGCGCTACGCCTACTGTGTTATCTACGCCATCTCCATCACCTCTGCAAACCCAAGTCCCTGCTCAGGCTAGCGCCTCCACTTCTCCTATTCCCACAACCGCTTCTATTCTCGATGCCACCCGACGTGTATGTTGTGCCCCTGTGATTTTGATGATAGCAAACACTGTGAGTCACTATGAGTCACCATTATATGATTGCTGAATGATTGCATATGATGATTGCATATGGTCCTTGCATACCCACTGGTCATATATCTCTATCTAAACTGTAGGCCAATGCATACATTCAGGGTCAGTGCATCCTCCTGATACCATGTCTGTCTGCGTTGCATGAAGTCCGTGCATTCCTTATCATTATGCATTTCAAGGTCAGTGCATTCACTTATGTTCAGCAGACTAGGTCAGTTCACTTCATTGCTTAAGTCAGTGCAGGGTTGATTGTCTAAGGCTAAGGTTCGAGCATATCTCAGTTTGGCTGCACAACAAACTCAGTGCATGTTATTGTTCATGTGCATAATGGTCTGTGCGTCTTGTCCTTGCACGTTGCCTTGCAAATGATAGTCTGTACAATGTTCACTCCATCCATGAAAAGTCGGTACAGTCCTTGCATTAGGCTGGAATCATGTTGATGCAACCTCTGTACTGCATGCTAGCTACATCGGTGCAACCTTTGTTGCTGCACGTGACTAAGTTCGTGCATGATGTATTCTAGGCGCAGCAAGTCGGTGCAATCCTCATTGCTGCACGCGACAAAGTCCGTGCATGCGTAGTCTAGGCTCAATAAAGTCAGTACAATACCTGTCATCGCACGCATTCGGAGTCTGTGCAACCTTTTTCTCTCGCACGAACAAAGTCTGTGCTAGATAGGACTTGGCATTTTACATCAGTACAGTGCGTGTATTTTGCACACACCAAGTCGGTGCATTCAGTGCTTATGCACACACGTAGTCTATGCATCTCTTAACTCTTGCATTGAGCACATAAAGTTCGTGCACATTATTATGCATCTCTTAACTCTTGCACAAAGCACATAAAGTCCATGCACATTACTTTGGGTTGTTTGTGCTTATCTCGCATACTGCATAGCAAAGTCTGTGCAACTTTTAATTCTTGCACACGCAAAGTCTGTGCAAGACTGCTCTCGGCATTCGTAGCATGTGCATCTTTGAGCACTGCACTTGAAACAAGTCTGAGCACCTGTCCCTTGTGTGAACACTGAGTCCGTGCATATGTGCACTTATGACATATTAAGTCTATGCATGGTTGCCTTGATGTCTCAGCAAGTCTATACAATCTCCACACTTATCTGACATTTATATGTCCTGACACACTGACAGGTCAACTGCTCGTGACTGTTAAGAGGGGCATGTGATCCAAGGTAGATCATCCCTGATAGATGACTGCCACTGGGAAGCTATAGTGTCAAGATTCTAACACGTGGCCAAGACATTCCTGAAGATTCCTGGCGGGAATGTCCTCTCCACACTCCTAGGGCGAGTGCTCGTGGGTCACAAAAAAAAACAAATATAAAAGACATTCCTCCTGCGAACAAGAAGCCAACTCTAGTGAAAAAGAAGAAGAGTTGCAGAGAAGATAAGAGCAGAAGTGAAAAGAGAGAAAGCTCGTGAGATCAAGGTATCAGAAGAGAAAGAAAGATAGAGAGCGTGAAGAGAGAGTTCGAGGAGAAGAAAAGAAGATCATAAGATCTGTCCCTATAGGAATCTGGATCAAATCCAATTCAGTCAGCTCCATGGGAGCCACATCTGTGTTGCTATCGTTTACAGCTTTCGGTTGTTGTGTTTTCTCATCTTTTGTCTTCTTTTGAACCTTATTTCAAGCTATTAGTCAGCAGAGCAAGCTGTGTCGCTCAGCGGTTTCAGAGGAGGATTCCTCTGGATGGCTAAGCTATATTGCCCAGCGGGTCAAGCTGTTAGGCAGCGGATGGCTAAGCTGTATTGCTCAGCGGAAGCAAGCTATGATGCTCAGCAGTTGTAGGCAAGCTGTGATGTCCAGTGGCTTAAGCTGTGTATCAGCGGGAATCCATACTCTGGTTTGAGTGTGGGGTGGACGTAGGTCTGGAGGACCGAACCACCTAAAAATCTTATGTCCATCGTGGTTTGATTGCATTGTTGATTCGCTAGATGTATGCCTAGGTTCGATTTCTATTTCTCATCTGGAGAGTTTTCAGTTTGCTCACCGAGCATTTGAATCTGGTCTTGAGAGAATCACCTTGGATTCTTAATTAGTGTTACTGGAGAGCTTGACTATTTTTAATTCTGCATCTCTGATTGTTACAGTCAGTTTTAATTGGGGGGAAATTTTAGAAGGGGATATATTCGCCCCCCTCTGTATCCGGGCCTTGCACCTTACAGTTGGTATCAGAGCATACCATCTACGTCTCATTTGACCATATCAATTGGTATCAGAGCATACCATCTACATCTCATCTGACCCTATCAATTGGTATCAGAGCGGGTCTCTGTGTATTCAGATCCACGATCTACAGAGGATCCTGCTGCTTTAGGTGTACTCGTGTTACTGTGTATCCAGTTGTGATCGAGGGCCATTGGCACACTGCACAGTGATTGCTTTGTGCGTTGAAGTTGTTTATTATCAGTCTTTATGGCTCATCCCTGTGCTTTTGATGGTTCCTACTTCAGCAAGTGGTTGGGAGGCTTGTGTATCTATATGAATTCCATTGATCCAAATCTATGGAATCTCGTATCAAAAGGCCTACAAGATTTGCCTCAAAATCAGACTAAGTGGTCCAATGAGGACAGATCAAAGAATCATGATAATGTCACAGTTCTTAAAATTTTGAGAGATGCAGTGAATACTAACAAATTTCTCTTCGTTCTCAGGTGTGCGTCTGGAAAAGAAATTTTGGACAGAATCACTGCTGCAAACAGGGAGCAAGAAGAAAAATGCTTGATGGCCAATCGGAGAGAGAATGATGATGATACAACTTCTCAAGTAAGCTCCGGATCAGAAGAACCTTCGTTTGATGAATTGGTTGTGATGTATGAAGAACTGTTAGAAGTGTCTAAGAAAATGAAATCTGAAAATAAAAGATTGAAGAAAAAGATCGAACAAAGTAAATCTGAATTTTCTTGTGAAGTTTGTCCTACTTTGAAGAAGTCTTATGATATGTGCCTGGTAGATGTTCATAATAGTAAGGAACAGATTTCATCCTTGAAATATGAGAATCAAGAATGCTTAAATAAAATTTCTGAATTGGAAGATCAGCTTAAGACTAAGAACGATGAACATCAAATAAAATTGCAGGAGTTGAATAAGATGAACTGTGAAATGGACAAACTAAAACTTGAAAGCGCAGAATTTTAGAAAAATAATGAAAATCTTGAAGCTGAAATAAATGAAATCAATGGGGAAGTTTCACATATTGCATCTGTAGAGTCAGATTGCAACAAATGCTCTTTTCTAAGAGAACGCAATGAAGAACTCTACAGTGAAAATGAATGGCTAATGAAGTTAATTGCCTCTCTTAAAGAAGAAAACAAAGACTTATTGAATGAGAAAATTAAAGTCGAACAAAGAGATGAGGAACTAATTGAAAGACTGGATCTTGTATCCAGTAGTGAAAAATATGATGAAGAAAATGAAAAAATGATAAAAGAAAATGAAAAACTGAAACAATTGAATAATGCTATATCTGAAAGACTTCTTGCATTAGAAAAGGGAAAATCTGTAGGTATAGAAGAAATTGAAGGACTGTGCAATCTGGAACAAGAAGTTGAGAAATATAAAATTGCAAATACGGTGCTAAGTGAGTGTCTTAATTGTAGTGAACAGGAGATTGCCAGTTATGAATTACACATTGCTTCCCTACAAAACAAAATTCATGATCTGGAAAACTCACCATCCAAGTCTACTAAAAATAAAGGAAAAATGATAGTTGTCATGGAAGGTGAGGATGATGATTCAAGAAAGGGGATTAGTTGCAATTCTTGTGTTAAGGGAATTATTAGAAACCAGCTATACACCACTTTTGTGTAAAGCTCTGATGTAGCTGGTACCTCAAGTCAATCCCCAAAATAAAATAAAAATCTGAAAACACCTCCATCATCAGTATTCCAATTTAAGACTCAGAGAAATGAAAAACAAACAAACGCCTTAAAAAAGGGTAAACAACTGAAAAAGAATACTTACATGAATAAAGTCAAGGTTGTCCCTGCCTGTGTTGCTAACTCTGCTAGCTCTGTGGAATCTGATGGATTAGTGCATGATGTTCATAAGTCTGTTACTCATTCGCATGCACATGAAAAGAATGATTATTGTCATTATTGTGGTAGGCATGGTCACTTCATGAATGAATGCTTTGTCATGAAACAAGATGATAGGATGCATGCTAAATCCTCTGCAAATCATCATGGCTCTTATAGAAAAAAATTGGTGTCAAACCAGCATATCATATGCTTCAATTGTAACAAGCCTGGTCACAAGGCTATTGAATGCTGGTCAGGATCTCATCGGAATGGGTCTAGAGGAAAGCACATCAGGTGCTTTGAATGTGAAAAGCATGGCCATATAGTTAAGGACTGTTGGTATGCTCAGGGAAATTCAATAAAATCCAAATTTGCTAAAATCCCTGTTAAAAGACATGCTCTCGATAAGAGCCTTAATAGAATGAATTCTTCATGTTTTAATTGCGGTAAGCCAGGTCATAAATCTGCAAATTACTGGCTAAATAAAAATAAGAGACAAAATGTTCATGTAAACAACAGAAACTTTCATGCCAATGCATATAGAATTCATTCTTATGTTGATGTGCATAATAAGGTCAAAAACTCTGTTGGTACATGTAGATACTGTGGAAAATTCGAACATTCAATGGATGACTGTTCTCTGATGAAGTTTGATGACCATCTAGCTAAGAAACTATTTAGAACACCTATTGGGAGTAATACAGGACCCAAGGCTGCTTGGGTTCCTGTTGGATCAAAATAATTCAATTTTTGCAGGTGTGCCTTGGAAGCTGATGAATAAAGGGGTTAATAATCCAAGGCACTCAAGAATGAAACCCCCAAGGTTGCACTATTCAGGTCAGTTCTGAGAACCTGTCTTAAATTCTGTTATCTGAAATTATTTGCTTTAGATGTTTGCATATCATATTAATCTGTCTATGCTTAATTGAAATTTCTTGAAAATTTGATTGCTCTCGCATGATGTTCATGCTGCTCATGACCAGTTTCGTTGCATAGTGCATATATATAGTGTGATGCATTGCATATAATCTAAATTGAAAAATCAAAAAAGAAATAACTCATTGCATCTAGATAGGGTGAGTATTTTAGACTCACAAGCCGTTCACCTCTTGAACCCTTCCGGTCTAGCTATTCGGCTCACTTTCATATTCATGTGTGTTGATTTCATTCTGATTTGAAAGTTGAACTGTTTGAAAAAAAAATTATCTTGTGTCAGCCTGTCATTGATTTCTGAATAAAGAATGTTCTGATGTTTGAATAATTGTTTTGCATAATTGAGTGTCATATGCATGCATTGCATAGTTGATGTTTCAAATTGATGTATGTATTGCACCGAGTTTAAATAAATGCATTTTGTGTACGTAGTCGGTGCAGTGTATTACCATCTGCAGTCGATGCATGTATTGCACCGAGTATAGGTAGTTGCATGTCTTGCATATAGTCCGTGCATCTTGTGTTTAAATAGCATATAGGTCGGTGCATCTTATGTCCATGCTGCATGTAGGTCCGTGCACTTCGTGTCTTTCACATGTCAAGGTCGGTGCATTGTATGCTTCATGCATGATTCAAGTCGATGCATCATAATGTCAGGGAAAGGGTAGGAATGTCTGAACTTGGTGTATCAAGTAGTCTCTCTCTCTCTTTGATTGCATTGCACCTCTGATCCATGAGCACAAATCATAAAACCTTGTGTTAGGTTTTCATTGAATTCAATGCATTTAGTCAGGGGGAGTAGATGGATGTCTTTCAGAAAATTCATTTCATAAGATGACCCATTGCATCCAGACAGGAGGAGCATTATTGACCTAGTAATCCTTTTCAATTCAGACTCTTCCTGTTTAAACATTTGAATTACACTTTTGCTTCTGTGTATTTCACTCAAATTCTTAACTATCATTACATGACAAGCTGATATGTCTGTACTCCAGACTCAGCTACCATATTTTGATATGCATAACTTTCATGCTTTCTTCTTGGTTGCTGTTATTTGGACGGCCAGCTTTTCCCACTCACTCACATTCCTTCAAGCTGGTCTGACTGGTTTGGTTCCATGCTTTGAATATCATAGAGTTCTTCTCCCTTGATTAATCATCTGCTGAAATTCTTTGAAAATCTGTTCAAATTCTTTCATATCAGAATTCTGTGCTCTGGTGTGGATAAGTTGTTCAGTTGCATTGATTGGACTGATTTGGGAAATCTAAGTTGTGTACCCTGGTTATATGTCTGAAATCTTAGAAGAAACTCCTATCATACAGAGTTAAGAATGTCCACTGATTCAGATTGGTATAAGTCTAATGTATTCTTGGATTTGAATTTGAATGTTTGAAAGTATCTGAATCATAAGTTTTAATAATTCTTAACCACCAATGTCATAAAATATCTAGACTCTTTCATCTGATTTTTTTTGTGAAACCAACCAACAGTTATACACTGGTCGAATGCACCCCACCCTCAGAGAGGGGAGGTGTTCTCATTCCCCCAGGCATTAACTGAGGTTATTAATTTTATTGATGAGTAGGAGATGTACAGCAACAACGGGGCATACCCCGAAAGACCTAGAGGCCACAACATCGGCCCAAGAAGGGCTCAAATTACAATATGAGCTGTAGGGAAGATGTACAGCTGCAAAAAAAAAGAATGGGGCATACCCCGAGTCCACAACTTCGGCCCTGGAACAGAATCAAAAAGAGTTCAATATAAAGCCGAGAGGGACAAGGAGAGCTAAGTAACTCTGATTGCCGGCAGCCCTGCTGTATCTATTCTTAATGCTCCCTTTATCAACCAAGGGAGGTCTCCTACATGAGTTATATGAGATCAAGGCTCTTTGGTAGAGATACATAGAGCTAGTATTGTTTTTAAACACTAATCTGAAAAAGGTTGTCTAAGAAGAAAAATGGTTTTTAAAGCAATGACCTTGGTCACTGAGAAACTGGGTCCTCTATCAAAGAAATAGAGTAAACCTAAGTCATGAAGTGCCATAGTTATCTATGATGGAAAAATGATTGAAAATCTGATAGAGCAATGGCATGATTGTGTTGAGTAACTGGGGATTCTGGCCTCTAGTCAAAGTGTCTCCTCATGTAAAAAGACACTTCATTTGCTAACTATATTCTCACATCTGAGAGGCAATGTCAGTTATCACATTGAGTAACTGGGTCACTTCACCTAAGACGTGTTGTGCCTCATGTAAAAATGTGTTGATTAACAAAAATTGTTCAAGAAAAATAATGTGCTAATCAAAAGTAAATATTTTGCAAATTCAGTCAACCTCACATTCTAGTAAAGGTGGTTAATCTCAATACTACCATATGTAACTCTCAAAGGAGTCATTGAGATTATTTAAGATGAAAGATGATTAATCTGGAGCATTGCTTGATTAGCTGGTTAATCTTTATTAAAACATAGTTTCAGATATGAGTAATGAATTTAAGTGACAGATTCAGTATATATCATGCTTAAACTAGGTGGGTAATGTAGGTTAATTCATAACTTCTTATGATAGGAGAGTCTATCCTTACATGGACCTACAACTGTGGTACCTGCTATATAGTATTTTCTTCTGATCAGGTTCACCTCTAACAACTTGATCATCCACCTGTTGGTCACTTCCCGATCTGTGACTGTCATATCTTGCTCAATCTCTGCTGAATGATTCTTGAAAATCTTGTGCTATGTTTGCACTCACATCACTCTATCTCTGGCTACCCTTACTGAGCTTACATCACCAATTTGATTCTCCACACTGTTGGAATCTTCCATCTTGTTTCTGTATCCCTGATGAAATGCTCTTGTAACCAGTTCCGGTTCTGGTTATTACCTTGTTTACTTGTAGCCTTCTGAATTTCAGAATTCTTATGGTGGTGGATTCCAGATTGATTCATTGGATAACCAGAGTTCATCCCTGTAGGCACACCCTGTGACTTGATATCACAAGCAATAAAAGGCTTCAAGCTATTTTGACTACATTTTCATGCTTCTCACCGTCCTTGTGTTTTCTGATTTCACTCTTATTTTCTGGGGGAGAATAGCTTCTATATGCATTAATGTTGGAATCAAAGGGGGAGATTGCATATCTATCATTTCATACTGCTTATATTTCGTTCTAAAACTGATTTCTTTTTGATGAAGTCAAAGGGGGAGAATCGCTTGACATGAGACAGTGTGACTCATAGTGTTGCCATCATCAAAAAGGGGGAGATTGTTGTGCCCCTGTGATTTTAATGATAGCAAACACTATGAGTCACTATGAGTCACCATTATATGATTGCTGAATGATTGTATATGATGATTGCATATGGTCCTTGCATACCCACTGGTCATATATCTCTATCTAAACTATAGGCCAATGCATACATTCAGGGTCAGTGCATCCTCCTGATACTATGTCTATCTGTGTTGCATGAAGTCAGTGCATTCCTTATCATTGTGCATTTCAAGGTCAGTGCATTCACTTATGTTCAGCAGACTAGGTCAGTTCACTTCATTGCTTAAGTCAGTGCAGGGTTGATTGTCTAAGGCTAAGGTTCGTGCATATCTCAGTTAGGCTGCACAACAAACTTAGTGCATGTTATTATTCATGTGCATAATGGTCTGTGTGTCTTGTCCTTGCACGCTGCCTTGCAAATGATAGTCGGTGCAATGTGCACTTCATCTATGAAAAGTCGGTACAGTCCTTGCATTAGGCTGGCATCATGTTGATGCAACCTCTGTACTACATGCTAGCTACGTCGGTGCAACCTTTGTTGCTGCACGTGACTAAGTTCGTGCATGATGTATTCTAGGTGCAGCAAGTCGGTGCAATCCTCATTGCTGCACGCGACAAAGTCCGTGCATGTGTAGTCTAGGCTCAATAAAGTCAGTACAATACCTGTCGTCGCACGTATTCGGAGTATGTGCAACCTTTTTCTCTCGCACGAACAAAGTCTGTGCTAGATAGGACTTGGCATTTTACGTCAGTACAGTGCATGTATTTTGCACACACCAAGTCGGTGCATTCAGTGCTTATGCACACACGTAGTCTGTGCATCTCTTAACTCTTGCACTGAGCACATAAAGTCCGTGCACATTACTGTGCATCTCTTAACTCTCGCACAGAGCACATAAAGTCCATGCACATTACTTTGGGTTGTTTGTGCTTATCTTGCATACTGCATAGCAAAGTCTATGCAACTTTTAATTCTTGCACGCGCAAAGTCTGTGCAAGACTGCTCTCGGCATTCGTAGCATGTGCATCTTTGAGCACTGCTCTTGAAACAAGTCTGAGCAACTATCCCCTGTGTGAACATTGAGTCCGTGCATATGTGCACTTATGACATATTAAGTCTATGCATGGTTGCCTTGATGTCTCAACAAGTCTATACAATCTCCACACTTATCTGACTTTTATATGTCCTGACACACTAACAGGTCAACTGCTCGTGACTGTTAAGAAGGGCACGTGATCCAAGGTGGATCATCCCTGACAGATGACTGCCACATGGAAGCTACAGTGTCCAGATTCTGACACGTGGCCAAGACATTCCTGAAGCTTCCTGGCGGGAATGTCCTCTCTACACTCCTAGGGCGAGTGCTCGTGGGTCACCAAAAAAAATATATAAAAGACATTCCTCCTGCGAACAAGAAACCAACTCCAGCAAAAAAGAAAAAGACTGGAATCATCTGAGAGAAGTAGCAGAGCAGAGAGAAAAGAAGAAGAGCTACAGAGAAGATAAGAGTAGAAGTGAAAAGAGAGAAAGCTCGTGAGATCAAGGTATCAGAAGAGAAAGAAAGATAGAGAGAGTGAAGAGAGAGTTCAAGGAGAAGAAAAGAAGATCAGAAGATCTATCCCTACTAGAATCTGGATCAAAGCCAATCCAATCAGCTCCATGGGAGCCACATCTGTGTTGCTATCGTTTACAGCTTTCAGTTGTTGTATTTTCTCATCTTTTGTCTTCTTTTGAACCTTATTTCAAGCTGTTAGTCAGCAGAGCAAGCTGTGTCGCTCAGCGGTTTCAGAGGAGGATTCCTCTGGTTGACTAAGCTGTATTGCCCAGCGGGTCAAGCTGTTAGGCAGCGGATGGCTAAGCTGTATTGCCGAGTGGAAGTAAGCTGTGATGCTCAGCGGTTGTTGGTAAGTTGTGATGCCCAGCGGTTTAAGCTGTATATCAGCGGGAATCCACACTCTGGTTTGTGTGTGGGGTGGACGTAGGTCTGGAGGACCGAACCACCTAAAAATCTTTTATCCTTCGTGGTTTGATTGCATTGTTGATTCGCTAGATGTATGCCTAGGCTTAATTTCTATTTCTCATCTGGTGAGTGTTCAGTTTGCTCACCGAGAATTTGAATCTGGTCTTGAGAGAATCACCTTGGATTCTTAATTAGTGTTATTGGAGAGCTTGACTATTTTTAATTCCGCATCTTTGATTGTTACAGTCAGTTTTAATTGGGGGAAAAATTTTAGAAGGGGAATCATTCACCCCCCTCTATATCCGGGCCTTGCACCTTACAGATGGTATCAGGGCATACCATCTAGGTCTCATTTGACCTTATCAATTGGTATCAGAGCATACCATCTAGTTCTCATCTTACCCTATCAATATTTGTTTACAAGATCATGCCCCAACCGTTACGCTAAAAGCTCGAGCTGGTAGCGAAGGCAGACCGTATTTCCTTATGACATTACAGAATCCCACACTATCGTGCTGTGGGCGGACATGAGGGGCTTCGCACATGGACCCCATAATCCATGTGACGGGATGGGCTGCCAACGCACCGATGCCCCACGTGGACCCCATAATAAACGTGGAACAGCAAATCCCAAAGGGAGACGCTAGAAAATCCAACAATCTCCCCCCCCCCCCCAGTGGCACCTGGGGGATTTGAACCCGCGACCTCGCTCTGATACCAGTTTACAGGGTCATGCCCCAACCGTTACGCTAAAAGCTCGAGCTGGTAGCGAAGGCGGACCGTATTTCCTTATGGCATTGCAAAACCCCACACTATCGTGCTGTGGGCGGACATGAGGGGCTTCACACATGGACCCCATAATCCATGCGGCAGGATGGGCTGTCAACGCACTGATGCCTCACGTGGACCCCTTAATCCACATGGAACAGCAAATTCCTAAGGGAGACGCTGGAAAATCCAACAGCGTAGTGCCGATACGTCGACGGTGGGCGCCGCGATCCTCATCTCCATCTTCTCCATCACTGATACAACCTCCACTACCCCCGTTGCCTACACCATCTCCACCATCTCCATTACCTAACCCGTCTCCACCATCGCCTTCACCGCCTCCTCTCCCAAAAACCCGAATTCCATCATCTCCATCATCTTCGCCACATTTGCCATCTCCTTCACCATCCTTGCCTGAGCCTGAGCATGGTATACCACCACCTACACCTACGCCTTTACCTCTGCCTACGCCTGAGCTTATCATTACCACCTCACCTTTGCCACATTCATCCTCACCTTTGCCCTCACCTTTTTCATCACTAAAACCCCCCGTTGAAAGCTCCACGCCTACCAAGCCTATTCCTTCCACTTATCCATCCATTTTCACCCCACGGAGTGGGTGTGCGCTGCCTATGGTGCCCCTCAGGTCTAGTCCCCGGGGAGACGATGAGCCAAGTCAAGATGATTCGGTGCCGGTTCTGCATTTCAAGATTCAAGATGTCATTTGTCGCATGCCAATCTGAGTCCTGATCTCCAGCTTTTTTGGGGATGATGTGCCTACACTTCTAGAGACGGTTGTCAAGAAGAGCTCTCTTGCACTGGTGCTAGTTTCTTCAAGAGAAAGACCGGTGGCAATCTCTTTGCTCGTCGGGGGTTTCGCAATTGATGCTCTTATTACCTCTTGCTCTATAGCTATTTAGTTCACTGGCCAAGAAGGGTTCTCCACCCGCATTGTGCTAACTCATATGGCTGCCAAAGGATTGATGGATTCTATGATCAATGGGCAATAAGTTGTATCTTCAGCATTCTCAAAGGACATTCTGCACATTCTATGCAATCTTCCTCGAGTTATCGGTACGCTGGCCATGTCAACGCCGTGTATTACTCTCCCTCAGTTCCGTCCTTCTCTTTTATCAAGGGAGTTATGCTTCAAGTCTGATTTTCGAGTGGAGTTTCCGAATCTTATGCTACTTGTGCCAAGAGACAAAACCATGGTTTCATGATGCTCATCCTTCTAAGGAGTTGGTTGTTCGAGAATGTCCATATGCCAATAGCGCCGGGTGTCTAGGGGCAACCGCCTCGATGAAGCTACATGTTCATAACCAGGCCAGGCCATCTGCCAGATGGGCCCATTATTTGAGACAACATTACAAGACAAGAAGCCCAAGGATTCGAGTCCGTGCCAGGCAGGTCCATTACAAGCCAATTTCAGCTAAGAAGAGGTGATGGCACAAGTATAAGGGCCGTCAATTGTGCATTCAGGGTCCACCTCTTCCTCCCCTTCTTTTCATTTATCTTTCCTTCTACTCAGTTCCCACCCTTGGGTGGTGTACCTTCCCTCTCCTAATCTTGATTCTATGATTTTCTCCTCTCTTCCCGGGTCTATGAACCCCCATTCTTCTCCTTCCCATCCGGATCCTCCCGATTTTCCTTATTTCTTGGATTCTGGGCCTCGTCCTAGGTCATCTTTTCGTCCCAATTTCGGGCCATCATCTGATTCTTCATCCCCGAGACTCCTGGGTGTTGCTTCTGATCCTTCTCCAACTCTGTCGAATGACCAGCATTCTCCTTCTCCGACCCTGTCGGATGACCACTATTCTCATTCTCCGGCCCTCCTGGATGCTACTTCTGATTCTTCTCCGACCACATCGGATGATTGCTCTCCTTCTTCCTTATCTTCGCAACAATCTAATCATGATTTTTCTTTTCTTTCTTCTTCACCCTTTCGGGGTCGTCGCCCTTTTTCATGCTATTTTCGAGACTTTAGCCCATCTTGATCTTAGTTAATCTCTGTTTATTCTGTATCTAATTCCTTGTTATCAGGGTCTCTATGCCTTAACGAGGGAGTTCTAGCCCTTGTCTCACTTCATTTTTATCCTGCTTCGTCCAGTTTGGTGTCTGCCGCTCCTCCGTGTCGAGGAATCTTGAAACTTTGTTATCCTCTCCATTTTGTCATGTCAAGCAAGGAACATAAAGCTCGATGATCAAGATCGTTTCAGGATGGTAATTTTCACTCCATGGATTTGCAAGGTATCTTTTATTTTGTGCAAGAACATGCTATTATTTCTATCACTATTACTCTTGCGCATAATGTTAATGGTGTTTCCTCAACACATTTGAGTGGCTTTAATTAGTTTGGTTTAAGTGTCAAAATAAGTTCGCTTCTGCAACATTCTTAGGCTGGTGATAGCTCCGCGTTGGGAGTCTAGTTTTTTCCCCGATCGTTGAGGGTGACCTTTAGCATGGGTTTTCCACACACTACATGGTGAGCTATAGCTGATCTCTCTAAGACACACCGTTGCTACTTTGGCCATACTTTGAGTATGCACAAAGGTCTTTTATTTTCTCTGCTCAGCCGAGTGCAGGGGTAAGAGATTCATAGATGAGATGCCCAACCAAGGCGCTCCCTAATATGAGAGAGGTCTCAAATAGGGGCAGTCTTGACCCTCAAAAGTGAGCTTTCATGTAATATCTAGCCAATAAGGGCTCTCAAATTGAATGAATCAATATGCAAAATTATGAAATCAAAGGCATGGCAAGAGTGGCAGTACAGTTCCCCCCAGGACGTCATGAGCCCGGTCGCATCGTGCCTAATAAATATGGGTCTCAAAATCAAAGACACAAAGCTCGACGTAACAGACTGTATCTTTGAGGGGTAGTGCCCTGGGGGGGATTCAAGTCTTGATGTCTCCCATCCTACATAAAGCTTGTCTCCATTTTTCTTCTGCTTCTCCCTCTTAGGCTGGGTTGAATCCCGGGTATGGCCTTAGTAGGGGCACCGTTCTTTAGAGGCAGTTGGTTGTGGCAAGCCACCCTCAAATGCACGCCCTGCTCAAGGGAAATCTTTAATGAGCGGGGGAGGGACGATGATCCCTAGTCAGTAGTTTGAGCCCGTCTTTGGATGCTGCAGATTGCTATTTCAAAAAAAAACTTAAAATCAAATATTTCAAAAAAATAGATATTACAAAAATCCAAAAACATCAGATATTGTCAAAAAACAAAAAAATCAGAAAATAACAAAAATCCAAAAATATGTGTCTTTTGTCCCCTTTTTCAGGTGTTTTCTGTCTGTTTGTTTTGAGGACAGGTATGATTTGTTTGTTCAGTATGCAGGTTGTAGGTGTTCGTGTTCCCTTACTTCATATCATTTGCTCTGTCTCCTATGCATATCTTTTTGATATGTTCATCTCTTCTACAATCTTATCTCTCGATCTATTCTGAAGCTTGTGTCCTTCTTAGCTTTTGCTTCACTTCGCTTCATCATGTCTCCATGAGAGGGCTTTGCCTCACGATTATGAACCTGGAGGTTCTGCTTCATCTGATCTTGGGCTTTGATTGAGGAGTGTATTTATCATGTCTTTTGTCCCACCGTGACCTTGTCACGTGAATCAATGTCCCTCCGTGTCATCCCACACGTGCTATTTTGTCCCTCCATGTCTGTCATGTTTTCGTCTCACTATGTTTTCATCCCACGGTGTCGTCCCTCCATGTCGTCACATGTATCTTTTGTCCCCCGTGGTGTTGTCATCCCACGTGTCTCTATCCCACCATGTTCTTGTCCCACCGCGTTATGTTGTCTTGCCCCACTGTATCTTCAATCCCACGTACGCTTGTCGTTTGGTCTTGTGGTGTTTGTTATGTTGTTATGTTGTTATGTTATGTTCAGTTTATGTTTTGTTTTGTTCATGTCTGGTACATTATTTTATGTTCACCCTCGTGTTTGTTGTTGATTATTTTGTGGTTGTCTTAAAGTCAAAAATTCAAAAATCTAAAAAAGAATGCCGCTTCGCTTGGCAGGTAAGTCAGGTATGGCTCTCTATCCCTGCTCACTGTTGCATTACTATATGTTATCTACGGTATTATAGCCTCTTAAGGACAGGCTTGTTGTCCGTGTGTTCTGGGATCTGATGTTCCCCTTTAACAAAAATGATGATGATCTAAGGGCATACGGTTAATCATTGGATAAGCCGCTCGGTTGAGTCGGGTGGGGGACGATAGACTCTGTCTCGCACGCCGTGGTTGCAAGAAGACTCTTGACCTGTCATGACTCGGTCTAGCAATATTATCCTTGAGTACTTTCTATTTTATGCTTTCTTTGCATTCATTTTGATGATTTCTTTATTTTAGCCCAACATGCTTTTTGAGCATTCACATCTCGGGATTCTTTCAAGGTTTTCTCCTCAGCAATGGTTAATTGCACTTCAATTCTCTTGGATAAGAGATTCTCATTCCTCTTTGAATTAGAATGATTTCTCTGATCTACCCACTTGGTCTTGTTGGCCAGCGTGATTCTTGTCTGGATTTTATCTCAGTTTTACTTCTCCTTTTCCAGCTTTTCAGATGTGCCCTTTCCGATTCCCTCATTGTCCGTGGATTGCGTCCCCGATGGGGTTGGTCATGTTTCCTTTCCTCCCTTTGTTAGTTTAGTTTCTCCAGACATGTTTCATCTGCGTCATCCGTTCTAGGTTGTTGGTTCAACGTTTTCAGGAGAATTCTTGTCGCTTGTTGGTTGTGACGGGTGTCTTTTACCTTGATACCCGCTTTTCAGCTCTCTTCACTTCACCTCTGCTTCATTTCCTTTTCAAGTTGCTGTCACTTTTGCTCCATCTCCTTTCCATTCTACCTCCGCGTCGCTTTCGCTCTCTTCCTTGCAAAGCGGACATCAAGGAGGGGCATCTGTTGACACCCATTTTCAGCCTGCAAGTCGAATTGTTCTCTTATTAATCTTCCGTGATGCCCCGAATTACCCATTGTTGTGGAACTTCCTTGATCTTGTTCCGAGCAAATTTCTTGATCATTTCCCTAGCCCTCTAAGCTTGGAAGCCATTTTCTACAACTTTTGGACCATTCTCCAGGGTTTCTTCAAGATCTGGGACCATTCCTATCATCCCCATCGGCCAGAGCACCTTCGCCAGTAGGGGCCTTTTGGCGGCCATCTAGCTGACCGCCAAAAGGGTTTGGCGGCCTCCAGTGGATCGCCAAACTCTTCTGTTTGGCGGTCCTCCAGTAGGCCACCATATGGTTTGGCGGTCCCTATAAGACCGTCAAAAGATCGCCAAACACATGTCTTCTCCGAAACGTCCTATTCGCTGACATCGTCAGTTGGATGCTTATCCCATGGTTTAGTTGCGGTCTTCCCTTGACCATCATACCCTAGTTGCGGTCTTGCGATTGACCGATACTTCGAAACATAGCCCAAAACCTTCTGCACCCCGATTTCTTCACCCGAGGATTCTCCGGGAGCCTAATCTTGATCCGTTTTCGAGAAGAATGATCCTCCAACTCGGTTTTTATCAATCCAGGGCTCTTACCCTTGATATTATCTCGAGTTTGATCATATATATCCCCCTATTTTGGTGTTCATCTCGGATTTTAAACCCTAGGGTTCCTGCACTCCTATTCAAAGCACCCAGTTCGCAGGTCGCGAAGGCGAGCTCTTCTTCGGTTTGGGGCGAAGCCATGCTGCACCGCCAACTTAGTTCTTCAACCTTGGCTTGAAGAAGGAAGTATTAATTTCAATTTTCATCTCTCTGAGCTTGATTTTGTTGTCTCTACTCTTAGTTCTCCCCTCCTACTTTTCACAAATCATCATAGTTGCACTATTTTCTGTACTTTTTGCACTTTTCTCCATATTGCATGCACGTTTCCCACAGCTGTGCTATGTGATTTTTTCTTCTATTTATTTCATTATCATCATAATATACACACCTATCTTTTACACCCTTCCACAGGGGTTAAAAACCTCCCCCTAGTGCATTCTCCCTCAATTTCTAACCATTTTACCACTTCAAGATTTGATACTACACTTGCATATTCTAATGGGTTTTTACCTTTGTGTTTGGTCTTTGTTTTGCTGGAGAGCAAGAGAACGTGAGGCCCTCTTCCATTAGCCAACTGGAAGGAGAGGAGGTTGATCCCACATCATTTACTGCATCCCTATATCAAGCGGGATCAAGTCTTCATCTTTCCAAGGTACACGACACCCTCCCCATCCTCTCTCAATCCCTTTGGCGTCGTTAAACCCTTTGTGGCGATCACGGTCAGTTCATCTCTTCCTTATTGTCCCTCGTTCATACTTTCATGCTTATTAGGATATTTGCATAGTTTGGGGGGGCAGGGTAGATAAAATCATCTACAGCATCGTCATCAAGCTGATAGTCAGTGGATCTTAGTCTAGTGTGAATTGCTAGGTTTGAGTGTATTCAAGCTGTGTAATCAGCGGTGTAAGCTGTGTAGTCAGCGAAGTTAAGCTGTGATTCAGCAGATGCCTCACTCAAGTTGAGTGAGGGGTGGACGTAGGTCTCTGAGCTGAGACAGAACCACCTTAAAAGCCTTGTCTTTTGTGTGTGATTGTCTGTGTTTGTTTGTCATCTCCGCTAGTTAATCATTTAGGATCGAATTTTTAGTTCTATAGCAGTAGATCTTAATTCCACGTATTCATTTTACTACATTAGAGTGAAAGTTGGGGGTAGATCTATTCACCCCCCCTCTAGATCTTCCATCTCACTCAACCTACACGTGGTATCAGAGCCTAACTCTCCAGTAAGGGCTTGACATCGGAGAGATCTAGTGATATGAAGACTAGAGGATACATAGCTGAAGGACATGCTGTTAACAAGCCACCATTCTTCACTAGAACTAACTATGCATATTGGAAAAATTGTATGCAGGTGTTTTTAAGAGCTCAAGATCACGAGATCCGGAAGGTAGTCAGTCGAGGTCCCTTCCAGCTCCCTGAAGACGAAGATAACTGGACTCGAGAGTAGATCAAGAGGTGTGCAATGAATATCATGTAATATGCTCTGCATCCTGTCGAGTTCTCTAGGATCTCATCCTGCTCCTCAGCTAAGGAGATGTGGGATCGACTATAGGTAATCTATGAGGGAACGTCGGAGGTAAGAGAAACTAGAGCTAATATGTTGATATCTGAATATGAGGCTTTTAAAATGAAATCTGATAAAAACATTTCTGAGATGTATGATAGGTTGACTCAGCTCACTAATAGCCTAAAGAGTTTAGGTAAAGTGTATAGTTATTATGAGCTGGTCAGGAAGATTCTTAGGTCATTCACTCCAATTTGGCATACCAATGCCACCGTGGTGGAGGAATCAAGAAATCTAACTACTACTAATGTTGATGAGCTCATTGGGTCGTTAATGACATATGAGTTGAACTTGAAGAGAACTGAAGACCATGAGAAGAGGAAGAAGCCTATTGCTTTAAAAGTAAGTTCCAGTTGTAAAGAGTCATCCAGTGAAAGTGAGTCATCCAGTTCAGAGGAAGACTCAGGTGAGTTTGCCATGTTGACTAGAAAGATCAAAAAATTTCTGAAACAAGAAGGTAAGAATTTCAGAAAGAAATCTTATACTGGTAAGAGAAGTTCTAAAGTTAAATATGACAATGTGAAAAAATATGACAAAGTTGTTTGCTACAATTGCAGGAAGTCAGGACATGTGAAAGCTGAATGTCCAGAATTTCAGAAGATGAAGCAACCCAGGTGGAAGGGTAAAAAGCCTAAAGCTATGGTCAGCACCTGGAGTGATGAAGAAGAGGATGAAGATGAAGGAAGCACATCTGAAGAAGAAAGTGATGCCAAGCTGTGCTTGATAGAAAAAGGAGAAGAAGAAGAAGAAGAGGTAACTTCCCCTTTTGAGAATTACTCTAATAGTGATTGGGAAGATGCCTATGCTGGATTTTTAGATAAATATGATCATGTACGTAGAGAAAACATACAATTAAAGAAAAAAATAAATTCTATTGTGCATGATAACTCTTTGAATGATAAGATTGCTTGCTTAGAGGTTGAAATTACTGAACTAAGAAAATCTCTGACTGAATCTGAGAATGATAAAGTTGTGATTAACGAAATGAAATGTGAAAATGAAAAAATGAAGAATGTCATTGATGAATTGAAGATAAGGAAGCAAAAATTTAAGGAGGAAACCAAAATTACTTTAGAAAAATATGAAGCTGTCAAAAGTATAAATGAAGAGTTAAAAAGAACTTTAGAAAATTTGCAGAAAGAAATCGATGATAAACAACATTCCCTAGAATCAATGACACAAGGCAGAGAAAACCTAAATGCAATTCTAGGGACAAAAATAAATTTCAGAAAAGAAGGTTTGGGTTTCAATCCAACCAACAAAAAGGCTTTTTATGTTAAAACTATCACATTTGTTTCAGAAAAAGGGAAAGCAAAATTCAATCCCTTAATAAACATGAGTTGTTGTGAAGAAAATGGAAATATTCAACAATCCACATAACAATCCAACATGAAAATAAGGGAAAAGAAAAGGTAGGACAAACCAAAAAGCAAGGCAAGACTATGCCTGAGAAATCTCATGAGAAAACTCAGTTAGGCTGGAATAAGAATCAAGGTAGGTATATGCACACTCGAGCTATGCAGAATATGAAAGGAAGTCCCTATTCATGGAAAGGTCAACGGGGTCCCGGTAATAATTCTAAAAATTGGAAAAGAAATTCATGGGCAGGTCAATACAGGAACACATATAGATCAATGTATACCTCTTTTCAAACACCTTTCTATCAGAGACATCCATGGGGAGATTTTCATATGAACCAAAATAAGTCTAGACAGCCAACTTATGCACCACACTACTATCAAGGTTTTCAAAGAGCTGGTCAGTCTAGTCACTCTAGGTGGTTCCACAATTTTGATGTACAATGGAATAACAAACAAAATAGAAACTCAAAATATGTTAACAACAAATTTGCTTCAAAGTCTCAAGAGACTAAGGCTCATACAAAATTGAACCATATGAATAAAAAGGTCTAAACTTCTATGAGATCAATATGGATTCCTAAGTGTTTGATTGCTTTGCTGAATGACATGAATGGTCAGGTGGGACCCAAGCATTTTTGGGTTCCAAAATCTTTTGCTTGATTATCCTTGCAGGAATGCCTTGTAGCCACCCATAACATATGGTATCTTGATAGTGGCTGCTCAAGGCATATGACTGGTGATAAAGATAAATTATGTATGCTGGTTGAAAAGGAAGGAGGACATGTAACTTTTGGAGGAAACACAAAAGGTAAGATTGTTGGATCAGGTAAGGTAGGCAAAACTCTGACTACTTGCATTGATGATGTCCTACTAGTAGAAGGTCTAGCATATAATCTACTTAGCATAAGTCAGTTATATGATAGAGGTCACAAAGTTGCTTTTGACTCTCATGCATGCATCATATTTGAATCAAATTCTGAAACTGTGAAATTTATTGGAAAGAGGGTTAACAACATCTACATGGTAGATTTAGATGATGCTGCATACAATAGCTTGTGTCTCACTGCAAATAAAGAAGAGTTGGCATGGTTGTGGCATCGTAGGTTAGGTCATGCTAGCTACCATGTGCTGCATAAACTAGTCAAATTTGATATGGTAAAAGGATTGTCTAATGTTTCATTTAAAAAGAATAATAAAATTGGTGAGGCCTGTACCCAAGGAAAACAAACCAGAAAGTCATTTAAAACCAGAACTGAAAACTTATCTTCAAAATCATTTGAGTTGATTCATATGGATTTGTTTGGACCTACAAGGATAGCTAGCTTGAATGGTAGAAGATATGGATATGTACTTGTAGATGACTTTTCTAGATTCACATGGGTATTTTTCTTATCTCACAAAAATGATGCATTTTGTGAATTTCAGGCATTCTTTAGAAAAGTAAAATAGGATGGTAGGTTTTCAATCTCCAACATTTTATCTGATCTGTTGAGTATATTCAAGTGATTTTGATGATAACAAAACCCAGGACGTACATTCTATCACGTGCTATCTATTAACAATCAAGTTCGACTTTCATACGCATTCAAAGCCTAAGTTCATCATGACCTATGTTCAAATGCTTAATCCCTTCCAAATGCATTGGTCCATTTTGGTTTCTAAACCGCCCAGGCTAAGCTTAAACCCACTCACCTTGATTGGAACAAGGTAGCTATAAACTGATTCGTTCATGTATTATATTGCATTGGCTAACTTCTTTATTTTTTACAGGAATTCTAGCCAGCGGTCGACCGCCAGCCAGGGCCGGTCGACCGATTTTCCCAGCAACGAACGGGCCATTTCCTATAAAATTTGGTCGATCGCCCCATGATACCGATCGACCGCCAGTCTCGATGCAGCCCTTTTTGACTTTGTTTTCTACAACGTGGGAAGCCCTCTTCATTGGGTTTGTTTAATCCAAAAGTCACCAGATTCACCATGATTTGTGGATCTGGTCTGTGGCATGTCTTTTAACCACCCAAGATCTATAAATAATCTCATTGGGGTCAAAAACCTAGGGGATTTGAAGAAAGAACAAGGGAGGCCATCAAAGGAGAAGGATGGGTGCACTGTAGCTCCGTGAACAGTGTTTCATGCAAGAAGTTCTTCATCCAAGTGCAAGCTTCTCAAGCTAATTTGCAGGCCATTCAAGTGAAGATCGAGTTGGGAGCTAGCTTCATCCAATACTATCTTCATCCACTAAGGGGGAGCTTGAATCTATGTCTTCATTTTCTATCTTATCATTCCAATCTTACTCGGCTTTAATTATATGTTATTGTAATATTGAAATGCATGTGTGTGTGTGGATCTACGCAGATCCGTGTGTGTTTGTGTGTGATCTCCTTGTTCTTCACTTTTCTTTGTGATTCGATGCATGTGCACCTTCGTGAGAGTTCTGAACTCACACGAGTGTGTGTGTGCTTTGATCTTGTAACCTTCAACAAGATAGTGTGTGAATCCTCACAGTCGGTGAGGGGTGGACGTAGGATGCAGTTGATGCATCCAAACCACCTAAAAATCATGGTCTTCTATATGGTTTGCTCCTTATCTTCTACCTCCAATTTTGTTCTAGCTCTTTTGCATATTACATCATCAGCTAGTTTCTTTGTTTAAATCTAGCTTTATTAACATCTTTACGGGAGATCTCTGGTATATCAAAAGGCAGTTTCTGATCGACAAGGTTAGTCCTATCGGGAGGAAAATACCTTGTGTGAGAGAATCTTCAGATTCCCGGACTCCGGCTGGTACTGAAGAACTACTGTAAAGGTTGATTTAGCCAGATTCTTTTTGTAATCCATCAGATCTCTACTTGTTTGTTGCTTGCTCTTAATACGTGTTTTAAATCGGGTAAAAAAAAATTTAATCTATAATCACCCAATTCACCCCCTCTTGGGTGTCATTGATCGCGGGACTTCAATTGGTATCAGAGCCAAGGCTCTTTTTCTTTCAGATCTAATGATCTAGAGTAAGATCTAGATCAATGGCAAACAAGGGTTTGATGCCTGAGGGTCACTCCATTCATCATCCTCCATACTTCGATGGCTCAAATTACTCCTATTGAAAAAATAAAATGCATGTTTTCTTGAGAGCCCAGGAGTATGAGATCTGGAGAGTTGTGGACAAGGGTCCTTACAAACTCTCTGATGATGAAGAGAAATGGACACCCTAGGAAATTAAGAAATGCATTATAAATTTTAATGCTACGAATATTATGCAATGTGTTATACATCCTAATGAGTTTTCTCGTATATCCATGTGCAGCTCAGCGAAGGAAATGTGGGACAAGTAACGTCTCATATACGAGGGAACCTCCGAGGTCAAGGAGACCAAGGCCAACCTACTCGTGAGAGACTACGAGCTATTCAAGATGAAAATTGAAGAATCTATTTCTGAAATGTTCGCAAGGTTAACTAAGATTACCAATGGTCTCAAGAGTCTCGGAAAAGAATACACCAATTCCGAGCTCGTAAGGAAAGTGTTGAGATCACTTCCATCGGCGTGGCATACAAAAGTCACAGTAATTGAGGATTTGAAAAATCTGTCCACACTCACTTTGGACGAGCTCATAGGGTCACTCATAACCTATGAGATAAACATGAAGAGAACAGCCGAGGAAGACACGAAGAAGAAGAAAGTGATTGGATTGAAAGCTCATCAATCTGATGAAGACTTTCAGGAAGAAGAATCCAGCGAGGGAAGCAATGAAGAAGAAGACTTGGCCATGATAACTCACCAAGTAAGGAGATTTTTGAGAAAGAAGAGGAATTTCCAAGGTAACTTCAAAAAGATGCAAAGGAAGCCCATTCAAACCAAGGGCGAGTCAAGCAAGCCCAGAAACGTCATTTGCTATGAATGCAAGAAGCCCGGACACATGAGAGGAGAGTGTCCAGATCTGAAGAAGAAGTTCAAGAAGGAAAAATTCAGAAAGCCGAAGGCAATGGTCACTACATGGAGCGACGAAGAGGAAGAGCTATCCGAAGAAGAACTCGGAGAGCTCATGGAGAGCTTGTGCCTCATGGCACATGTAGATGATGCGACGGAGGTAAATTCTGACCCTAATTTTATTTCCAATGAACAATGGGAGTCGGAATATGAGAAAATGTATACTAAATATAAGAAAATCAAATCTGCAAACAAAACTCTCAAAAATAAAATTGATGATTTATCACATGAAGATATTTTTGTTAAGTTTGAAAAAGTGGAACAAGAATGGTTTGAGCTAACCGAAGAAAAAAAAACTCTACTACAAACAATTTCAGATTGTTAAAAAGCCAAAGAAGAGCTATCTTGCAAAATGTCTGAAATGGAGAAAGTGTGTGAAAAAATGAAAACTGAAGAAAAAATTCTGAAATACATAAAGTCAAAACTTGAAAAGAAAACTATGAGTTTGGATAAAGAAGTGGCTGAACTTCAGTCCACCTTGTCAAGGTTTTTAAAGAGCAAACAAAATCCAGATAACTTGTTGGGAGTTAGAGTCAATTTCCAGAAGGAAGGATTGGGATATACTCCCCAAAATAAAAAACCCTTTGAGCATAAGATCACTACATCATATGTTCATGAAAAAGAAAATAATCATGCTTCATGTTCTAACTCTAAGCCAAAACATCTCCAACCCAAACCACGACAATTTCAAAGAAAGTTTGCACTTGTTAATTGTTATCATTGTGGTAGATTTGGTCATGTTGTTGCAAATTTCTGGTTCAAACAAAACTCACCAAGAAATCATACTTTTTGGACCAAGAAAAGATATGCACATAATTGGACTAACTCCTACGGACCCAAACTAGATTGGGTACCAAAATCAATTGCATGAGAATGTTGTTTCTTGTAGAAATGTCTTGAAGCTAGGGGGATCAAATGGTACATAGATAGCAGCTGTTCAAGACATATGACAGGGGACAAGAAGGTGTTCTCCACACTACAAGATAATGATGGAGGTTCAGTTGCATTTGGAGGCAAGGACAAAGGTAAAATCATTAGAATCGGCAATATAGGCAAGAATTCTGAAATTCTTATCGAGAATGTGCTTTTGGTGAAAGGCTTAAATCATAATCTCCTAAGCATAAGCCAGTTGTGAGACAAGGGTTTTAAAATTATTTTTGATGAAACCCACTACCTTGTCATAAATAAAACTTCCAATGAAATCAGATTCATCGGCAAGAGAAGCAACAATGTCTATACTATTGATCTAGATGATGTTTCCCGTGATGATGTGTGCTTGGTAGCAAACAATCATGATAATGCATGGCTATGGCACCGAAGACTAGGTCATGCTAGCTTTGGAGTAATCTCCAAGTTGTCTAAACATGACTTGGTAAATGGGTTGCCAAAATTAAAGTTTGAAAGTGATAAAATTTGTGAGGCTTGCACAAAAGGCAAGCAAATACGCATATCTTTCAAAAATAAAAATATTATTTCCACCTCACGCCCTTTGGAACTGTTGCATCTTGATTTGTTTGGCCCAACTAGGACATCCAGCCTAGGAGGGAAATCCTATGGTTTTGTGATTGTTGATGATTATTCCAGATTTACATGGGTGTTATTCCTATCCAATAAAAATGATGCATTGATGGAGTTTCAAGTGTTTTGCAGGAAAATCCAAAATGATAGAGGCTACCCTATCACCACCATCCAAAGTGATCATGGTGGTGAATTTGAAAATCATGAATTCAGCAACTTCTGTGAAGAGCACGGGTATACGCACAACTTCTCATCACCAAGGATGCCCCAACAAAATGGAGTGGTGGAGAGGAAAAATAGAACATTGATAGACATGGCACTGACCATGCTAAGTGAAAACTCTCTACCAAAATACTTTTGGGCTGAGGCGGTAAGTACAGCGTGTTATATCATCAACAGGGCAATGGTAAGGCCCATCTTGAAGAAAACTCCCTATGAGCTATACAGGGGTAAGAAGCCAAATATTTCCCATCTTAAACCCTTTGGATGTTCATGTTTTATCCTGAACAATGGTAAGTCCAACCTAGGTAAGTTTGATGAGAAAAGTGACAAGGGAACTTTCTTAGGCTATGCACTTAACTCTAGAGCTTATCGAGTGTTTAATAAATGGACCTTGGTTGTTGAAGAAAGTCCTCATGTGATTTTTGATGAATCTAAACTAAAACTGACTATGCAAATTTTGGATGGAGGAGAACCCCCAAAAATTCAACTAATGGTGGGACATCTAAAGTCAAGGATGAACCAAAGGAAGGAATACCCAGCAAGAGTGAAGAAGATGAAGATCCTTCAATTGAAACATTGTAAGAGCAGCAAGTGCAGCACCCCGACTTGCCCAGCACCTCTACATTCTTAAAGGATCATCCAGCTGAAAACATAATCGGTGATCCTCAAAATGGGGGAAGAACTAGATCATCTCTAAGGCAAGTAGAAGAAGAGGATTTGATAGCCTTAATCTCACAGGAAGAGCCCAAGGATATCCATGAAGCTCTTCAAAATGAATCATGGATCCAGGCTATGCATGAAGAGTTGCACTAGTTCGAAAGAAATCAGGTGTGGACTCTAGTGCCACGACCTAAGAATCAATCCATAATTAGAACCTGATGGGTTTTCAGAAATAAGTTAAATGATAAGGGATTGGTTGTTAGGAACAAGGCCCAGCTTGTGGCCAAAGGGTATAGCTAGGAGATGAGTATTGATTTTGATGAGTCTTTTACACCGGTTGCTCGTCTAGAAGCAGTCCAGATTTTATTAGCTTATGCTTGCTCATCTAACTTCAAATTGTTTCACATAGATGTTAAATCTGCATTTCTAAATGGGTATATCAAAGAGGATGTCTTTATAGAACAACCTCCAGGTTTTGAAGACCCCAAACATCCACAACATGTGTACAAGCTCCAAAAAGGTCTTGTACGGACTGAAGCAAGCACCAAGGGCATGGTATGAACGGCTCACCTCATTTTCGATTGAAAATGATTTCAAGAGAGGTAAGGTCGATCAAACACTTTTCATAATAAAATCAGGTAAAGACATATTAGTAGTTCAAGTGTATGTGCATGACATAATTTTTGGAGCTACTAATAATGTGCTATGTGATGAACTTGCAGAAATTATGCAAGGAGAATTTGAGATGAGCTTAATGGGTGAATTAACATTCTTTCTTAGACTGCAGGTGAAGCAAACATCTGAGGGCATTTTCATAAGTCAAGCCAAGTACACAATAGAGATGTTGAAGAAATATGGGATGGCTGAAGCAAAACCTTTGTCAACTCCAATGGCCACAACCTCGAAGTTAGACAAAGATGAAAATGGTAAAATAGTAGATCCTACACTGTTTCGAGGTATGATCAGATCACTACTGTATCTTATAGTATGACATCCTGACATTCAATTCAATGTATGTCTTTGTGTCCGTTTTCAATCATGTCCTAAAAAAATCTCATTTATCGGTTGTTAAACGCATTTTTAGATACTTGGCACAATAGACTTTGGCCTGTGGTTTCCCATCGGTAGTTCTTTTGATTTGATTGCATACACCGATGCGGATTATGCCAGATGTATTGTAGATCGTAAAAGTACTAGTGGATATTGTCAGTTTCTTAGTGGGTAACTAGTCTCATGGGCCTCCAAGAAATAACATTCAATAGCTCTCTCAACGGCCGAGGCTGAATATGTAGCCGCCGGAAGTTGTGGAGCCCAAGTACTTTGGATCAAAAATCAATTGCTTGATTTAGATATTGAAATGAAATGTGTGCCAATCTTGTGTGATAATACTAGTGCTATCAGCTTGTCAAAAAATCCTGTTCAACATTCTAGAACCAAGCATATTGATATTCGTCATCATTTTCTGAGAGATCATGTAGGAAAAGGGGTCTTTGAATTGAATTTCATTGACACACACCATCAGCTAGCTGATATTTTCACCAAAGCTCTCAACCAGGATCAATTTAACAAGATAAGAAGAGAACTTGGGATGTGCAAGGGTGAGAGCATACATGCATAGGTTTGCACTTGAGTTAAGATTTGCACTTATAGAAACTCATATGCATCAAGGGTAGGAAAACATGCATATCGTCTTTATTTACTTTCAATACCCTGTGTGTTCACATACACTCCTGCATGCTTGAATGTATTTATATATATATAGCCCTCCTTGAAAAACATTTTTAAGGCCAGATATTCCTTGGTTAAATAATTGTGGACTCAGTGATGTCAGACCTAAGGAAACTTCTGAGGGGGAGTTAGAAACTTTCCTCAAACCAGCATCTATTTCTTTCCCTCCACTTCATGACGTTGGCTCAAATCAGAAGGTCGGTTGTTAGTCCCCCCATTTAAAAAAATAGAAAAGAAAAGAAAAAGAAACAAAAACATAAATACAAAATTTGGGGTTTTGGGGCTAGCGGTCGACCGCCAGCCCCGCACCGGTCGACCGGTGGCGGCTAACTGGCCCGACCGAGTCACACCCGAGTAAACTTATAAGGGGTCCTAAAACCCCCCATTCTCATTGCATCACTTCCATTCACCCTCCACCACTTTGCCCTAACCCTAGAACCTCTCAACTCCACCTCCCAAGCCCCTAAACCTCATCCTTCCTCCACCTGCACAAGATCTGGCGTGTTCATCATGATTTCGAGACGAACTCTATTCGGCCGTTCGTGCGCTCGTGGAGTTTCCTCCTAGGTTCCAGTGTGTGGAGAAGGTCTTTGCAAGCCCCTGGAGTGTCCGTTGATCTATCTTCATTCCCCGGGAGGAGGGTCATCTCTTCAAGGGTTCACCGAGTTTCTTGTTCGGGATGCCGCCTAGACGAAGCTCTCGGCGTTCTACCCAAGGGGAAGGGAGTGGCCAGAGACACGAGGCACCAGCTCCTCCACCACAGCGGGCGCCAGCACCGCGTCGAGCACCTAGGCTGCCGCCTCGTCCCATTATCGACCCTCGACTGGTCGACTTCAACGAGGTGAATGAGCTTTTGCCTGACCTATGTGCAGTCTTTGAGATTCAGCCAGGTTGGACTGATTTTGTCACTAGATACACACGTTATTATCTCAGTTTAGTGCAGCAGTTCTATGGGAATTTGATTGTAAGGAATGAGGAGTTATATTCAGTTGTTCGAGGGGTTGAGATTCACATTACTCCCGATCTGTTTGAGAGATGCTTACGAGTTGCGGCTAGAGGAGCCGACTTGGTTTTTGGTCATGGGGAGGTTGAGGACACATTTCTTGCTATGACTGGCTTTTATTACGTGTGTGGTGTCAGCAATTTGATTGAATTGAATGTGAATCATTTTCCACCACTGCAGCGTGTTTTGCATCATATGTTCACCTCCCTCATTTATCCAAAGAGTGACAGTAGAAATGAAGTGACAGAAATTCATAAATTCCTATTTTACAATGTGATGAATGGTATCCAAATCAACAAGGGTCGCCTCATGACGACTCTCATTGGAGCTTTCCGAACAAATCTGCAGTGATCTTTGCCATATGCCTCATAGTTGACCGGGGTATTCATCCATGCTGGGATCAATTTAGCAGAAGAACAGTTTATTTATGTTCGCCAGGATGATATCTATAACAAGCAAAAGATCTTTACTGATATGGGATATTACTATGGTCCCGATGGTGAGTTACGTCGGGATGTGCCTACTTATGGAGAAGAATTTGATAGTTAGGAAGAGCGGGAACAAGAACAGCAGCAGGCTCAAGGGGATGTCCCCCCTCCAGTTTAGGCCGAGGAGCAGCCTCCTCCACCCTCACCTCATTATATGGATCCTGAGATGCCTCCTCCACCTTAGTTTCATCATGGATAGTCCTCCATGACCTCACCTTTGGCCGTATTCGGGATAGACTTCAGCTTCACGATCATTCTCTTGAAGACATCCGCCGTCGCCTTGGTTACCAGCCCCCTCCTCCAGAGGATCAGCCTCCTGCAAATGCACCATGAGGATTTTTCCTTTTTCTCCCTCTAGCTTGTTGTACTTTAGTCTTGCGTCACTTGGGTCCCCCTTCGTCTATCCTACCCCCTTTTGATGATGCCAAAGCGGGAGAAGTAGTAGTGCAGGCTCTATATATTTATTTATGTATGTCAGTATGTGGTTGTGTGTTTGATCATGTGAGGATCATGAGTATATTCTGTTTTATGCATTTGTTTAGTTTCTTGAGTCTAGAGTCATGCATTCACTCTCGCATTAATGTACATTGTAATGAAATGATGAATTGAATGTAACTGGTGTTTGATCTCAAATGGTTGGCTCTTGTATCTCATTTCTTTTCTAAATGACAAATAAAGTGTTAAATGGTTTGCATTCGCTGGCTTAATGGGATGTGAGTGAAATGTCTTGATTTCGAACTTTGATCTCAATCTTCAAACATTGCTTAAAGGCACGTTCATGTATTTCAATATTCGCTTAGTTTTGTCGTCATCAAAAAGGGGGAGATTGTTGAGTATATTCCAGTGATTTTGATGATAACAAAACCCAGGACGTACGTTCTATCACGTGCTATCTATTAACAATCAAGTTTGACTTTCATACGCATTCAAAGCCTAAGTTCATCATGACCTATGTTCAAATGCTTAATCCCTTCCAAATGCATAATTCCATTTTGGCTTCTAAACCACCTAGGCTAAGCTTAAACCCACTCACCTTGATTGGAACAAGGTAGCCATAAACTGATTCGTTCATGTATTATATTGCATTGGATAACTTCTTTATTTTTTGTAGGAATTCCAGCCAGCGGTCGACCGCCAGCCAGGGCCGGTCGACCGGTTTTCCCAACAACGAACGGGCCATTTCCTGTAAAATTCCAATCGACCGCCCCATGATACCGGTCGACCGCCAGTCTCGATGCAGCCCTTTTTGACTTTGTTTTCTACAACGTGGGAAGCCCTCTTCATTGGATTTGTTTAATCCAAAAGTCACCAGATTCACCATGATTTGTGGATCTGGTCTGTGGCATGTCTTTTGACCACCCAAGATCTATAAATAATCTCATTGGGGTCAAAAACCTAGGGGATTTGAAGAAAGAACAAGGGAGGCCATCAAAGGAGAAGGAGGGGTGCACTGTAGCTCCGTGAACAGTGTTTCGTGCAAGAAGTTCTTCATCCAAGTGCAAGCTTCTCAAGATGATTTGCAGGCCATTCAAGTGAAGATCGAGTTGGGAGCTAGCTTCATCCAATACCATCTTCATCCATGTAGCAACCCTGATAAATTAAAAGACTAGAAAGTTCAAATAAATCAAAACCAATAATTAAAACAAAGCCCGGACCCTGTACACAACCCCTGACATCCTAATGACCTTACTGTTGTATTATAATAAATTTAAGAATAACATGTTATTTTTAAGTAGGCATTTAATGCATAATATAATTTTATTTGAATTAAGAATCAATAAATCTCGAAGAAAACATCGGTTTGTATTTTATTAATAATTTAGAAATTTTAATATTCCACATTTATTACGTTATAATTTTATTAGAAGGAAGAAGTATATATTAATAAGATTTAAATGTATTAAGGAATATTAAAAGAGAAAAGAGTGGGCATATGTGTTATTTTAATCCTTTGAGA
Organism: Amorphophallus konjac; assembly: GCA_022559845.1. Lineage (NCBI taxonomy): Eukaryota > Viridiplantae > Streptophyta > Magnoliopsida > Alismatales > Araceae > Amorphophallus > Amorphophallus konjac. Next base: position 328,320,221 of record CM040120.1, on the reverse strand, counting down.
GTGTTATGGCAAAAGAGGGAAATGTGAATATCGCACAACACGCCATTCACATAAAATGGTAAGGTCAATGGCGCTATATCCAAATAGGTGAATAGTGTCACTTTTTGATTTAAAGGAATTTTTAAAAACTAATTACATGAAAAAATAAAGAAAAATGAAAAATTTGTACCCATAAAATTTCATAATTGGACCTCATCAAATAAAAAGGATAAAAATCCCCAAACATTTGCAACATTTAAAAATTAACGTGAAAGGGTTTGATAGCGCCCAAATCAAGGGCGTGATTTCTTAAGAAACGCCTAAAAAATGGGCGTGACTTAGTAAAAACATGACTTTAGCATGGACGCGACCTTCCTTAAAGTTAAATAAGGAAACTGACAGTCGTATTTCGCTCGAACTGGGAAGTAATAGTGTTTCCGAAATGATTAAAATGGGAGAATTCAAATGCAAGTAGGATTTTTACTAGAATACTATTCCCAATCGAACTCCAAATCCATTTGAGTTCCCAAACCCCTATAAATACCATGCTATCAACCCCTTCGAGCCAACCTCCTACCCATCCACCTGCTGTTGTATTCTCCTGAGATTCTTGCTGCATATCACGAGAAGAGCTCTATTAGAAGGAAATTGATGTAGCTACAGAACCTCCGAAGGAAGATAGTCTTCTTCTTCCTAATTCTTCCTGCTGCATGCGTGCATCTACTGCTGAAGAAGATTGCTTCCGTTCACCAAACTCATCTGCTTCATAAACTGAATATCGAAGCTACTGTTCTCCATCCTCTATTTGAAGCTACAGTCATCTTCCTCTTCCCTGTTGCTTCCTTCTGAATATTGAAGGATATCTTTGGCTGTTGCTACGGGTTCTATCCTTACGGAACCAAAGTAGAGGTGTTCTGAGGATATCTAGAATTTGGGTCCCTTTATTTGGGTTATCGTCTGCTAAAGATCTGAGGATAAATTGTTGTTATTCTTCAATCCCTTTGATCGATCACCAACCAAATCAACATCTAAAGGTAGGTTTTCTCAAGTCTTAGCTCAATTGATAAATATATAAGTTCATGCATACAATTAGACTCTTTTTACTATGTTTTATCATGATTTATATTGCTCTACTTTAGTTTTTAATTTTTACAGTGAAATAGCGACCCAGGCTTGGGCGCTATTCTCAAGGCACGACTGCATGGCAGTCGCCACTTTCATAAACTAAATAATTAAATCAACATGGTTGAAATTTAATAACTTGACATGTGGACATCTACTTACCTTAGTACGTGCATAACTTGATTCCTCTTATTTTCCTCTACAAGACCATGTGACATGTTCCATACAAATTTTCACCAGATTAAACAACACATGCATAATGGACACTATTTTAATATCGCGCCTATAAGTTGGGCGCTATCTATGGATAGGCGACTGGAATCAGGGCGCCAATCACCCTATACACATACTTGAAACATGACTTGACCTAGGGCGCTATTTTTGAAACATGGCTGTGCCATGGGCGCTATTTAATCCAGAACATAATGATGTATTGAAAGGCTATAGAAATTCCAGGTTTTGTTTACGTTAAAATTGGAAATGGAATTTAAAAGGACACGGCTAGGTCACAGGCGCGTTTCGGTAATATAGTGGCTGCACCCCAGTCCCTATTTAAGAAATAGCGACCAGTACCCAGGCGCCATTTTCTAAGATATATGTTCTCGTCGATTTTATGTATACCCTAGCGATGGGTTACATATTAGGTACTATATTCCAAACCGTGAGTATAGTTCCACGTTTCTCGGAGATTCATCGATTACCCTATACTTTCTCGATGACATACACACCCTTCATTGGACATTCCGTTCCTTCGAACCGGTAAGTTAGTCATAGAGACCTCCGTAAGTCTCTTCGATGCCTTGGATTCCCTCAAGGCCGATTGAGCTTGTTGTACCATTAAAACCCATGACGGTATGTTATTGCCATGTCACTCTAAAGAAACATGGTATACCGGCCCTCATGATATGTTGTTTGAATGTCATGAGAATATTCTTGAAATAATGGAATGGGAAACCATACCATTTACATTCCGTGAGAATTATGTGCCATACTTGTGGACACTAATTCTATCTACCTTATCATGTACAAGAACGAGTGACCATATCTATATGAGCGCATATTCTTAATAACATGGCATCCATCAAGGGAACCATCTCCACCTAGTTTTATCGCAATCGCGGGTATACCGTTATTATCGTCCTTACATATCCTGTTCGACCTTGAAATCCTACTCTCTATGGTCTACCTTTAAGTTCCTACAAGCTTGAATCCTTGGAATTCTATATTGGCTATAACTATAGTGGATGTCAAAAATACATGATCAATGTCTGCGCATATAAGGGCCCCATCTGGTCCTGGGAGGAGCATGCAAAAGTACTAGTGCCCAGGGAGTTGTAATGATCACGGTGTGACATTGCACCGAAGTACTTGTCGTTCTCGATGACATTCCACAATCTCGTGCTTGACTTGACATGACATGACTTGCGTGACCCGGAAAGGGTATTTATTGTTACTTGCTTGAACAGGATAGCCAATTCTCGACATGACATGATAAAAGTACTTACTATCTTGATAATTATTGACATGTATTCTTGAAAGACATGCTAGTTCACTCAACTATCTTTTGATTGATATACATTCTCTATCTTGACATACACTCTTTTTTTTCGATTTACGCAAACATGCATAGCTATACTGCATTCATGTAACTTGTAATCTACTTAAAGCTAGCTAGCACTTGAGATATAATTCCTACTGAGCATTCGCTCATCCAGTGTTTTCCCCTATTTTTCAGGTAAGTCCGATGATGAAACACAATCGGATGGGGAAGGTCAAGAGTGAAGAGACTAGAGCTACAACCATCTATCAAAGCGACGCCTAGTCTTGTCTTTCCATTTTCCTGAGTCATTCCTTGTACTTTTCCTTTTATTGAGTCTTAGTGCTTCTTTCGGGTGAATTGTAATAGTAATACTTTGATGTTATAATTGAATTAAAGGATTGGATTATTATTACTTTGCGCACTCTGTCTTTGTGTCGAATACACTAACGCTCTGATTGACATGATCGATATAAACTCGTCACGCACTCCGGGTTTCTTCCGTGCTCGGGACATGACAATTTTTGTGGTATCAGAGCCTAGGATATTCAATTCCTAGGAAACCCAAGTCCATGGATAGGTTTAAACCTTTAACCGGTGAGATTGGGAAGAACCAAGGGTTGAGTTAACTTAGAAAACTAAAACCTTTTGACATAATCAAATATTAATATAGTTATTGTAATTGTATGACCATGGCCGCAGAACGTGCTCAGTGGCGCGACATGCAAAGGACCGTCCAAGGTCTTACTCAAGCACTTCAACCGGTAGCACAAGGAGGTGCACACCGTGGAGCGGGAAACCTTCACCAAAGTTTCAAAAACATGAACCCTCCTAAGTTCATGGGATCCACTGATCCGGATGACGCCGAGCACTGGATCTGAGAGACTGAACGTTTCTTTAGAGTTATGCAATGCACAAACCAGGAGAAGTTCTTATTAACAACATTTCAACTGGAAAGAGATGCTTGATGCTGGTGGGAGTCGGTAGAAGCCACCTTAGATCAAGCTCAGGTTACATGGGAAGAATTTGTTGTACATTTCAACAATAAATATTTCTCAGATCGAGTCCAGGAGAAAAAGACCAACGAATTCACCACACTCAAGCAACGATCATTATCGGTGGCCGAGTACAAGGCACAATTCTCGATGTTGTCCCGGTATGCTTAGCATTTAGTGAGTACCGAGAAAATGAAAGCTAGAAGGTTTCTAAATGGGCTCAGACCCCAGTTTATCACACAACTGGCCCCGATGGACATACAAGTCTATTCGGAGATGGTACGACGGGCCCAACTACTGGAGGATGCCACGGAACTATCTGATAGAATCCGTGGGAGAGACAAGAAGGAGCATGTCACTAGCTCCGGCAATTTCAAACCCAACTTCAACAAGAAAAGGCCAAGTAATGGAGGAGAGTCTTCTCAGGAGAAGAAGGTCAAGAAGAATAACAAGCCATTCTCCATCACCACCACACCTTCCAAAGTGGTGTGTAAACATTGTGATAAGGCCGGGTACAAGGTCAAAGAATGCTGGAGAAAATTAGGAGCTTGTCTCCATTGCGGGAACCGTGATCTTCGGATTCCCGACTGTCCTTTGCTCAATGAACAAGTCGGTGACGTGAAGCGCCCGACGACTAAGAGTGCACGTCTCCAGCCTATTAAGGAGACAGAACAAGACGAAGGCGGACTGGTGGAAGGTACACTACAAGTTTGTTCCAAGTCTGCACATGTCTTATTTGATGCTGCTGCATCGCATTCTTTTGTTTCTAAGAAGTTTGCTGACCCACTAACTATGGAATCGGAATGGATAAAATTAGTTATTTCGACTCCTCTTGCAAACGAGGCCGATATTACTCATCATTACCAAAATTGTGAAGTTTTGGTAAAGGGAAGAAACCTTCCTATCGACCTCATATGTCTAGATATGAAGGACTATGATATCATATTAGGAGCCGATTGGTTATCCAAATACCAGGCAACCGTTGATTGCCGTAACAGCAAAGTTACTTTCAAGGAATTCTTGGAATTGGTCTATACTAGCCCTAAGAGTCGAAGCAAGTCACCTCTTATTTCGGCTCTCCGAGCTAGCAAGTTAATAAGGAAAGGATGTATATCTTTCCTTACTTTTGTCACCATTAGGGAAACTAAGGAGACTAAGCTAGAAGACATCCCTGTTGTGCAAGAATTTCCGGACGTGTTTCTGGAAGATTTGCCTGGATTACCTCTACAACGAGAAGTGGCCTTCACCATCGATTTGATCCCTGGTGCTGGCCCAGTTTCTAAGGCACCTTATAAGATGTCCCCTGTCGAACTCAAGGAGCTGAAGGAGCAACTAATGGAACTTCTAAAGAAAAGATTTATCAAACCAAGCACTTCCCCGTGGGGAGCACCTGTGCTGTTTGTAAAGAAGAAAGATGGATCCATGCGGTTATGCATCGACTATCGACAGTTGAATCATCTCACTATGAAGAACAAGTATCCACTGCCGAGAATCGATGAGTCATTTGATCAAATATCTGGATCCAAGTATTTCTCAAAGATTGACTTCAGGTCGGGATATCACCAATTAAGGATCAAAGATGAGGACATTCATAAGACCGCGTTCAGGAGCAGGTATGGGCACTATGAATTTGTGGTTATGCCTTTTAGACTAACGAATGCCCCTGCAGCCTTTATGCAGTTGATGAATAGTATATTCAGGCCTCATCTAGATCAATTCGTGGTGATTTTCATTGATGATATACTGATCTATTCAAAGACCAAGGAAGAGCATGAGGAGCATTTGAGGATTTCATTACAGATATTGAGGACGAATCAGCTATATGCAAAGCTCAGCAAATGTGAATTCTGGCAAGAAGAAGTATCTTTCTTAGGACATGTGATTTCAAAGGATGGTTTATCCGTAGATCCATCAAAGGTTGAAGCTGTAAGGAATTGGGAAAGACCGACCAATGCTAACGAGATCCGTAGTTTCTTGGGTCTTGCGGGCTATTATAGGCAATTCATCAAGGATTTCTCCAAGATCGCTGTACCACTCACTAGGCTAACTCGCAAGGAGATCCGTTATGAATGGAGCGAGGAATGTGAAAGAAGCTTCCAAGCTCTCAAGGATCACCTAACTACAGCCCCGGTCTTAGCCCTACCTGTTGAAGGAGAGAAATTCTAGGTATACACGGATGCGTCTGGCATTGGCCTCGGATGCATTTTGATGCAACAAGGAAGAGTTATAGCTTACTCTTCTCGCCAATTAAAGAAGCATGAAGAGAACTACCCAGTCCATGACTTGGAGTTGGCTGCGGTAGTGTTTGCACTAAAGATATGGAGACATTACCTATACGGAGTACAGTTCACAGTATACTCTGACCATAAAAGTCTCAAGTATCTCCTCTCCCAGAAGGAATTGAATATGAGACAAAGACGTTGGCTAGAATATCTCAAGGACTTCGACTTTACAATACAATATCATCCTGGAAAGGGTAATCCTGTATCCGATGCCCTCAGTCGAAAGCCAAGAGCACTATTAGCCAATTGTATGATTCAGGAGTGCAAGTTGCTAGAACAATTCTCTAAGCTTGATATAAGTATGGACAAAGAGAGCAGGTGTGTTACACTATCCCATATGAGCATACAGCCATATCTACTTTCAGAAATACAAGGACTTCAAGATAATGACCCATTATTAGTGGAAATCAAGGGCAAAATGGAAGAGCATTCAGATTTCAAGATGGCATCGGATGGAAGATTGTTGTTCAGAAATAGAACATGTATATCGGATTGTCCAGAGCTAAAGAAAAAGATCTTAGATGAAGCTCACAGGTCAAGGTACACGATTCATCCAGGATCCCTTCATCTAAGATCTACTAAAATGTACCAAAATTTGAAAAGGACTTTCTGGTGGCCCAACATGAAAAGAGAAATAGCGGACTTTGTGTCTCGCTGTCTCACGTGCCAACAGGTCAAGGCAGAACACCAAAAGCATGTCGGTAAGCTACATCCTCTAGACATTCCCAAGTGGAAGTGGGAGGATATCGGCATGGACTTCATTATGGGCCTGTCTAAATCAAAAGGAGGACATGATGGAATATGGGTTATCATAGACCGTTTGACCAAGTCGGCACATTTCTTGCCAATCAAGAGCCGATGGTCAGTTGATGTTCTTGCTGCTCTATACATCAAAGAAATAGTCAGACTACACGGAGTACCTGTTTCAATCGTGTCTAACCGAGACCCACGATTTACTTCTCATTTTTGGAAGGGTTTACAACATTCGTTGGGGACGAGACTTAACTTTAGTATCACTTTTCATCCTCAAACGGATGGTCAGACCGAAAGAACGAATTAGGTGGTAGAAGACATGCTCAGAGCTTGTATTATTGACTTCGGTGGAAGCTGGCATGATCACTTGTCTTTGGTCGAGTTTGCATACAATAACAGTTACCAGGCAAGCATACAGATGGCACCTTTCGAAGCTTTATACGGAAGGAGTTGCCGATCACCCTTGTGCTGGGACGAAGTTGGTGAGAAACAACTATTAGGTCCAGACATGGTAAGGGATACCACCAAGAAGATTCAGCTCATTAGAGAAAGACTTCAAGTTGCTCAGTCTAGACAAAAGGCTTATGCTGATACAAGAAGAAGAGATCACGAATTCTAAGTTGGAGATCACGTATTTCTCAAGATATCACCTGGACGTGGAATTAGGAGATTTGGTGTTAAGGGCAAGCTTACACCAAGGTTTATCGGACCTTTTGAAATATTAGAAAGAGTTGGCGAGGTCGCTTACCGCATCGCCTTACCTCCACAATTGTTCGAAGTTCATAATGTATTCCACATATCCATGTTAAAGAAGTATGTGCATGATCCGTCACATATCATTGATCATGGAGACCTGGTGATACAAAAAGATCTCACATATGAACAGAAGCCTATGAAGATCCTCGATCATGAGGTACGCACCTTAAAGAACAAGACTATCCCCATGGTTAAGGTGCAATGGAATAAATGCTCAGAACATGAAGTAACATGGGAGACCGAGGAGTCTGTGAGGAAGCGATTCCCTGACTTATTCTAAAGGGGTATGTACTCTACACTCTCCACGTTTATATGCGATTGAATTTGGGGACCAAATTCTTTTAGGTCGGGGAGGGTGTGACGACCCGGATTCCGGATACCAGATATACCCGATAGGACTATCGAATACACCGGATACCACTTGGAACCCGCGAGGCCTCCCAAGAGCGGTAAAGCTCCGAAGGGAAAAAGGATTGTCGTGTAGTACATTGAACTGACAGATATAACAGCAAGCAATTAAATTTCATTTTAATTAACAGATTTTTAAACAATTATATACCAGAGTCAAGTCCAAAGCTAAAGACAACGGTCTCGCAGTACAGTCGACAGAAAGAAAAGACGTACCGAGAGATCGGGGGAAGCCCGACGGAGGTACCAACTGGCAGCTACGACTCGAACTCCAGGATCAGCGGAAGCAGAACGAACACATAACCCTTCCTGAAAAGTAGGGGTGAGCCTCGTGTCACTGGCTCAGTAGGGGTCACGCGGATCCCCACTGAAGAACACGTAGTAACACGGAACAACAGGGACAGCAGCAAGAAACAACACTAGAAAGCTGCAAAAGAAAGGGAAACAGGAGTAGGGAACAGGTAAGGACGAGGGGAATAACCCGAACAGGCAAGCAGGCCTAGAAAGGGAAAGAGGAGTAGGGAGCAGCAAGGAAAAGGGAAAAGGCCAAACAAAACACCCCAACCTACACCTACAACAGGCATGCAAAAGAAGGCCTAGAAAAGACATAGACAGGCACAGGCAACACGACCGGAGTGTCGTGCACCGGACAAGACACAGACCTCGAGTACAGCCACGGAAAGGCCAACTCGGATAGGTCACGACAACCCCACTAGTGTCTTGACCAACCGCTGCGTGCCACAGACGCGAACACGGTCGAGTCGCAGACCCACGCGGAACCACAAGTGTCTCAAGCAACTCGTAAGGCTGGGAAGCGACAAGCGAGAGGCGAAACAGGAACAAACCAAGTACTAGCCAGGGTCACGCCCGTCGGCGTCAGTCCTCTACCCCTGACCACGTGTGCGCACACTGGCTCCTGCCTAGAGCCAGGCCTCTAGCTAGTTTTCTCCCCCCGTAAGACGCTACGGTAACCGCAGGAGCTGACGGAAACTAGCTTACAAACCGTATATCGGGGTCACCCCTCGACTGCAAGACGTCTAGGACGACGAGAAGAAGAAGCTCGAAACGCGGTGCTGAAGTACAGACAGATAAACATGCACTGTCACCCGTACCTCAAACACCGAGGGCAGCACAAGAAACTGCTGATCGACTCGGAAATGTAGTCTTAGCCTTCATAGGAACATCGACCGATGTCCACGGGGAAAGCGGCCAGACCACGGGAGCGACAGACAACACCACAAACCTACCCCCAAATAGCCCCTAACATTACCTAGAACGGACCCACAACACACGGCCGCACACCGAAAAGCCCAACGGCCATCACGGTCACAACAGGACTGTAACGGCCTAGCACAGGCGCGTTACACGAGCTTGACGCACCAGGGCAGGCGCGTCAGAGCCAACACGCTCGAACCTAAAGCGTGAACAGCGTAACGCACGACGTCAGGCGCGTTACGCGAACCTAACGCACGAGGGCAGGCGTGTTACGCCAACCTAACGCACAGGCACAGACGCGTTACACCAATAGACCCAACACAGTCAAAACAGGGTGTAATGGCCTGGGGTAGGTGCATTACACAGCCTGACGCACCAGGGCGGGCACGTCAGGGGAACCGACTCAAATAGTCAAACGTGGTCAAACAGAGTGCAACGGCCTGGGGCAGGCGCGTTACACCACTCTGACGCACTAGGGGAGTGCCGTCAGAGCAACCGCCTCAAACACAACACATAAGGCACAATGGCTATGACGCACCAGTCGGGACGCGTCAGGGGAGTGTAACGGTCAGGGGCATGACCGTTACGCTCACTCAGCGATGAAAATTTTAAAACGAACAGACTCTGTGACGGTCTATCGTAGGGCCGTCAGGGACTGTGACGGTCCCTGGAATGACCGCTACACCGGTCACGGTGGGAAAACAGTGGAAATGCCAAATCGGGCCGTTCCACGCCCCATTCACGCCGAAGCGCAGGGGAAACAAAGGCAAACCATGGAAAACAACATCTGGAGGCTAAAAAGCCCACATGCACGCGCTAAAACGCAAGATCGGGGCGATTCTAATGAATCGACCCAAAACGAGTCACCGAGGTTCCCGGACTCCTACCGGCCTCGAATGACAACCGATCGACACGGAACTAACATGAATGGGATGCAGACATCCCAGTGGTCATTTTGACACTAACTACGCCGCGAATGATTGCCGTTTTCCGGTGAACCCTGAAAACCCCAAAAACTACGGTTTTCACCAAACATGCCCGATCTAGCCCGTTCTAGCGTCAAACCACGCACAGAAGCAGGGAAAACGTAGAGGATGAAGTGGTGGTCCATCTCTCTACCTCCACCGAAGAAACCATGCCCCGAAGGGACTAAACCACGCCGAAAACCGTGCCGCGAGCTCAAACGCTGGCTTTGAATCCACCATTTGGGATCGCGCCAAAACCACTCCATCCTCGCCCCATCGCGCACCCAACCAGCTCCACAGCATCCCCAGCACTCGCCCCTAGGTCCTCCGTCTGCAGCCGGAGCCGAGAAGGCGAAAATGGAAGAGAAACGGAAGAGAGAGACGGCGGCGGCGTGAATGAGAAGGAGGAGAGAGGAAGGAAAAGAAAAAGGAAAGAAATTAGGAATTTTCCTAATTTCTGAAAAATCTGACTTTTAGCCCTAACTCTGAAAAATACGCAAAAATAGTCAAAACGATCGACTCGAAGAGTACATCGCCACTGTATCGTCCACGAGTCGATGAATTGAGAGATAAACTCACCACAGGGTTCCGTAACTAGTACGAGAGAAAAATCCACACGGATCGTAAAACTCAACTCGGGAGCTACAAAAGCGAACCGAAACTCACCGAAAAGGATCCGAAAGACCCAATAAGGATCCAACAAAGATCCGGGACATTACATCCTCCCCTCCTTTAAGAAATTTCATCCTCGAAATTCAAGGACTAGCAAGGGTAAGCAGGGAAGAACAACCCGATAACACAACCACAAAACGACATGAACCACGAGAAACAACGGCAAGACGACAGCACTGGACCACGAGACATATGATCGAGTCGCAAGCTAACTCTACCAGGGAAGGGAGTATAGCAAAGCGATCCGACATGAGTTGGTCCACAAGGTGCTAATGATAGACAGACAAAATCATAGAGAAACAGCACTTACAAAAATAATAACGGCAGCACTCGCAGGATTCCGGCTCTGTACAGGACACAGAACCACGGAATACCACTGCAAGCAGGGTCGCATCAAGGCATAATAGCAGCTGATCACACGACTTCCAAGGAACGAGTCATGCATCGAGCAGCTTACCAAGAAAAGACCCACAACGACAAGAAACGGAAATCATGAAACCTAACGCCAGCTGAAGAATGTACTGGACGTAGCGACTCTAGACACTGTATATCTGAGATTCCCATGTACTTCACACAACAACGCTTTGATACCACCTGTGACGACCCAGATTCCGGATACCAGATATACCCGATAGGACTATCAAATACACCGGATACCACTTGGAACCCGCGAGGCCTCCCAAGAGCGGTAAAGCTTCGAAGGGAAAAAGGATTGTCGTGTAGTACATTTAACTGACAGATATAACAACAAGTAATTAAATTTCATTTTAATTAACAGATTTTTAAACAATTATATACCAGAGTCAAGTCCAAAGCTAAAGACAACGGTCTAGCAGTATAGTCGACAGAAAGAAAAGACATACCGAGAGATCGGGGGAAGCCCGACGGAGGTACTAGCTGGCAGCTACGACTTGAACTCCAAGATCCGCGGAAGCAGAACGAACACATCACCCCACCTGAAAAGTAGGGGTGAGCCTCGTGTCACTGGCTCAGTAGGGGTAACGCGGATCCCCACTGAAGAACACGTAGTAACACGGAACAACAGGGACAGCAGCAAGAAACAACACTAGAAAGCTGTAAAAGAAAGGGAAACAGGAGTAGGGAACAGGTAAGGACGAGGGGAATAACCCGAACAGGCAAGCAGGCCTAGAAAGGGAAAGAGGAGTAGGGAGCAGCAAGGAAAAGGGAAAAGGCCAAACAAAACACCCCAACCTACACCTACAACAAGCATGCAAAAGAAGGCCTAGAAAAGACCTAGACAGGCACAGGCAACACGACCGGAGTGTCGTGCACCGAACAAGACACAGACCTCGAGTACAGCCACGGAAAGGCCAACCCGGACAGGTCACGACAACCCCACTAGTGTCTTGACCAACCGCTGCGTGCCACCGACGTGAACACGGCCGAGTCGTAGACCCACACGGAACCATAAGTTTCTCAAGCAACTCGCAAGGCTGGGAAGCGACAAGCGAGAGGTGAAACAGGAAAAAACCAAGTACTAGCCAGGGTCACGCCCGTCGGCGTCAGTCCACTGCCCTTGACCACGTGTTTACACACTGGCTCCTGCCTAGAGCCAAGCCTCTAGCTAGTTTTCTCCCCCCGTAGGACGCTACGGTAACCGCAGGAGCCGACGGAAACTAGCTTACAAACCGTATATCGGGGTCACCCCTCGACTGCAGGATGTCTAGGGCGACGAGAAGAAGAAGCTCGAAACGCGGCGCTGAAGTACAGACAGATAAACATGCACTGTCACCCATACCTCAAACACCGAGGGCAGCACAAGAAATTGCCGACCGACTCGGAAACGTAGTCTTACCCTTCATAGGAACATCGACCGACGTCCACGGGGAAAGCGGCCAGACCACGGGAGCGATAGACAACACCACAAACCTACCCCCAAACAGCCCCTAACATTACCTAGAACAAACCCACAACACACGGCCGCACACCGAAAAGCCCAACGGCCATCACGGCCACAACAGGACTGTAACGGCCAAGCACAGGCACGTTACACGAGCCTGACGCACCAGGGCGGGCGCGTCAGAGCCAACACACTCGAACCCAAAACGTGAACAGCGTAACGCACGACGTCAGGCGCGTTACGCGAACCTAATGCACGAGGGAAAGCGCGTTACGCCAACCTAACGCACAAGCACAGACGCGTTACGCCAACAGACCCAACACAGTCAAAACAGGGTGTAACGGCCTGGGGCAGGCGCGTTACACAGCCTGACGCACCAGGGTGGGCACGTCAGGGGAACCGACTCAAATAGTCAAACGTGGTCAAACAGAGTGCAACGGCCTGGGGCAGGCGCGTTACACCACTCTGACGCACTGGGGGAGTGCCGTCAGAGCAACCGCCTCAAACACAACACATAAGGCACAATGGCTATGACGCTACAGCCGGGACGCGTCAGGGGAGTGTAACGGTCAGGGGCATGACCGTTACGCTCACTCAGCCATGAAAAATTTAAAACGAACAGACGCTGTGACGGTCTGTCGTAGGGCCGTCAGGGACTGTGACGGTCCCTAGAATGACCGCTACACCGGTCACGGCGGGAAAATAGTGGAAACGCCAAATCGGGCCGTTCCACGGCCCATTCACGCCGAGGCGCAGGGGAAACAAAGGCAAACCATGGAAAATAACATCTGGAGGCTAAAAAGCCCACATGCACGCGCTAAAACGCAAGATCGGGGCGATTCTAATGAATCGACCCAAAACGAGTCACCGAGGTTCCCGGACTCCTACCGGCCTCGAATGACAACCAATCGACACGGAACTAACATGAATGGGATCCAGACATCCCAATGGTCATTTTGCCACTAACTACGCCGCAAATGATTGCCGTTTTCCGGTGAACCCTGAAAACCCCAAAACCTACGGTTTTCCCCAAACAAGCCCGATCTAGCCCGTTCTAGCGTCAAACCACGCACAGAAGCAGGGAAAACGTAGAGGACGAAGTGGTGGTCCATCTCTTAACCTCCACCGAAGAAACCGTGCCCCGAAGGGACTAAACCGCACCGCGAGCTCAAACGCCGACTTTGAATCCACCGTTCGGGATCGCGCCAAAACCACTCCATCCTCGCCCCGTCGCGCACCCAACCAGCTCCACAGCATCCCCAGCACTCGCCCCTAGGTCCTCCGTCTGTAGCCGAAGCCGAGAAGGTGAAAACGGGAGAGAAACGGAAGAGAGAGACGGCGACGGCGTGAATGAGAAGGAGGAGAGAGGAAGGAAAAGAAAAAGGAAAGAAATTATGAATTTTCCTAATTTCTGAAAAATCTGATTTTTGGCTCTAACTCCGAAAAATACGTAAAAATAGTCAAAATTATCGGCTCGAAGAGTACATCGCCACTGTATCATCCACGAGTCGATGAATTGAGAGATAAACTCACCGTAGGGTTCCCTAACTAGTACGAGAGAAAAACCCACACAGATCGTAAAACTCAACTCGGGAGCTACAAAAGCGAACCGAAACTCACCGAAAAGGATCCGAAAGACCCAATAAGGATCCAACAAAGATCTGGGACATTACAGAGGGTGTAGCAACCTAGCCAATTAAAAGACTAGAAAGTTCAAATAAATCAAAACCAATAATTAAAACAAAGCCCGGACCCTGTACACAACCCCTCACATCCTAATGACCTTACCGTTGTATTATAATAAATTTAAGAATAACATGTTATTTTTAAGTAGGCATTTAATACATAATATAATTTTATTTGAATTAAGAATCAATAAATCTCGAAGAAAACATCAGTTTGTATTTTATTAATAATTTAGAAATTTTAATATTCCACATTTATTACATTATAATTTTATTAGAAGGAAGAAGTATATATTAATAAGATTTAAATGTACTGAGAAAAATTAAAAGAGAAAAGAGTGGGCATATGTGCTATTTTAGTCCTTTGAGAGTGTTATGGCAAAAGAGGGAAATGTGAATAGCGCCCAACACGCCATTCACATAAAATGGCAAGGTCAAAGGCGCTATATCCAAATAGGTGAATAGTGCCACTTTTTGATTTAAAAGAATTTTTAAAAATTAATTACATGGAAAAATAAATAAAAATGAAAAATGCATACCCATAAAATTTTATAACTAGACCTCATCAAATAAAAAAGATAAAAATTCCCAAACATTTGTAACATTTAAAAATTAACGTGAAAGGGTTTGATAGCGCCCGAATCAAGGGCGTGATTTCTTAAGAAACGGCTAAACGATGGGCGTGACTTAGTAAAAACGTGGCTTTAGCATGGACGCGACTTTTCTTAAAGTTAAATAAGGAAACTGACAGTCGTATTTCGCTCGAACTGGGAAGTAATAGTGTTTCCGATAGGATTAAAATGGGGGAATTCAAATACTAGTATGATTCTTACTAGAATACTATTCCCAATCGAACTCCAAACCCATTTGAGTTCCCAAACCCCTATAAATACCATTCTATCAACCCCTTCGAGCCAACCTCCTACCCAACCACCCGCTGCTGTATTCTCCTGAGATTCTTGCTGCATATCACGAGAAGAGCTCTGTTAGAAGGAAATTGCTGTAGCTACAGAACCTCCGAAGGAAGATAGTCGTCTTCTTCTTCCTAATTCTTCCTGCTGCATGCGTGCATCTATTGCTGAAGAAGATTGCTTCTGTTCACCAAACTCCTCTGCTTCATAAACTGAATATCGAAGCTACTGTTCTCCATCCTCTATTTGAAGCTGCAGTCATCTTCCTCTTCCCTGTTGCTTCCGTCTGAATATTGAAGGATATCTTTGGCTGTTGCTACGGGTTCTATCCTTACAGAACCAAAGTAGAGGTGTTCTGAGGATATCCAGAATTTGGGTCCCTTTATTTGGGTTTTCGTCTGCTAAAGATCTGAGGATAAATTATTGTTATTCTTCAATCCCTTTGATCGATCACCAACCAAATCAACATCTAAAGGTAGGTTTTCTCAAGTCTTAGCCCAATTGATAAATATATAAGTTGATGCATACATTTAGACTCTTTTTACTATGTTTTACCATGATTTCTATCGTTCTACTTTAGTTTTTAATTTTTATAGTGAAATAGCGACCCAGGCTTGGGCGCTATTCTCAATGAGCGACTACATGGCAGTCGCCACTTTCATAAACTAAATAATTAAATCAGCATGGTTGAAATTTAATAACTTGGCATGTGGACATCTACTTACCTTAGTACGTGCATAACTTGATTCCTCTTATTTTCCTCTACGTGACCATGTGACCTGTTCCATACAAATTTTCACCAGATTAAATAACATCTGCATAATGGACACTGTTTTAATATCGCACCTATAAGTTGGGCGCTATCTATGGATAGGCGACTGGAATTAGGGCGCCAATCACCCTATACACAGACTTGAAACATGACTTGACCTAGGGCGCTATTTTTGAAACATGGTTGTGCCATGGGCGCTATTTAATCCAGAACATAATGATGTATTGAAAGGCTATAGAAATTCTAGGTTTTGTTTACGTTAAAATTGAAAATGGGATTTAAAAGGACACGGCTAGGTCACAGGCGCGTTTCGATAATATAGTGGCTGCACCCTAGTAGCTATTTAAGAAATAGCGACCAGTACCCAGGCGCCATTTTCTAAGATATATGTTCTCGTCGATTTCATGTATACCCTAGCGATGGGTTACATATTAGGCACTATATTCCATACCGTGAGTATAGTTCCACATTTCTCAGAGATTCATCGATTACCCTATACTTTCTCGATGACATACGAGCCCTTCGTTGGACATTCCGTTCCTTCGAACTAGTTAGTTAGTCATAGAGACCTCCGTAAGTCTCCTCGATGCCTTGGATTCCCTCAAGGCGGATTGAACTAGTTGTACCATTAAAACCCATGATGCTATGTTATTGCCATGTCACTCTAAAGAAACATGGTATATCGGCCCTCATGATATGCTGTTTGGATGTCATGAGAATATTCTTGAAATAATGGAATGGGAAACCATACCATTTACATTCCGTGAGAATTATGTGCCATACTTGTGGACACTAATTCTATCTACCTTATCATGTACAAGAACGAGCGTCCATATCTATATGAGTGCTTATTCTTAATAACATGGCACCCATCAAGGGAGCCATCTCCACCTAGTTTTATCACAATCGCGGGTATACCGTTATTATCATCCTTACATATCATGTTCGACCTTGAAATCCTACTCTCTATGGTCTACCTTTAAGTTCCTACAAGCTTGAATCCTTGGAATTCTATATTGGCTATAACTATAGTGGATGTCGAAAATACATGATCAATGCCTGCACATATAAGGGCCTGATCTGGTCCTGGGAGGAGCACCCGAAAGTACTAGTGTCCATGGGAGTTGTAATGATCACGGTGTGGCATTGTACCGAAGTACTTGTCATTCTCGATGACATTCCACAATCTCGTGCTTGACTTGACATGACATGACTTGCATGACCCGGAAAGGGTATTTATTGTTACTTGCTTGAACAGGATAGCCAATTCTCGACATGACATGCTAAAAGTACTTGCTTGAATATCTTGATAATTATTGACATGTATTCTTGAAAGACATGCTAGTTCACTCTACTGTCTCTTGATTGATATACATTCTCTATCTTGACATACACTCGTTTTTGTCAATTTACACAAACATGCATATCTATACTGCATTCATGTAACTTGTAATCTACTTAAAGCTAGCTAGCACTTGAGATATAATTCCTACTGAGCGTTCGCTCATCCAATCTTTTCCCCTATTTTTCAGGTAAGTTCGATGATGATACACAATCGGATGGGGAAGGTCAAGAGTGAAGAGACTAGAGCTACAACCATCTATCAAAGCGACGCCTAGTCTTGTCTTTCCATTTTCCTGAGTCATTCCTTGTACTTTTCCTTTTATTGAGTCTTAGTGCTTCTTTCAGGTGAATTGTAATAGTAATACTTTGAGGTTATAATTGAATTAAAGGATTGGGTTATTATTACTTTACGTACTCTGTCTTTATGTCGAATACACTAACGCTCTGATTGACATGATCGATATAAACTCATCACGCACTCTGGGTTCCTTCTGCGCTTGGGGCTTGACAATCCACTAAGGGGGAGCTTGAATCTGTGTCTTCATTTTCTATCTTCTCATTCCAATCTTGTTGGGCTTTAATTGTGTGTTCTTGTAATATTGAAACGCCTATGTGTGTGTGGATCTACGCAGAGCCGTGTGTGTGCGTGAGTGATCTCCTTGTTCTTCAGTTTTCTTTGTGATTCGGTACTTGTGCACCTTTGTGAGAGTTCTGAACTCACACGAGTGTGTGTGTGTGCTTTGATCTTGTAATCTTCTACAAGATAGTGTGTGAATCCTCACAGTCGGTGAGGGGTGGATGTAGGTTACAGTTGTTGCATCCGAACCACCTAAAAATCCTGGTCTTCTGTATGGTTTGCTCCTTATCTTCTACCTCCAATTCTATTCTAGCTCTTTTACATATTACATCATCATCTAGTTTCTTTGTTTAGAACTAGCTTTATTAACATCTTTACGGGAGATCTCTGGTATATCAAAAGGTAGTTTTTGATCGATAAGGTTAGTCCTGTCGGGAGGAAAATACCTTGTGTGAGAGAATCTTCTGATTCTTGGACTCCGCCTGGTACCAAAGAACTGCTGTAAGGGTTGATTTAGCCAGATTCTTTTTGTAATCCATCAGATCTCTACTTGTTTGTTGCTTGCTCTTAATACGTGTTTTAAATCGGGTAAAAGTTTTTTTTAATCTGTAATCACCCAATTCACCCCCCCTCTTGGGTGTCATTGATCGCAGGACTTCATGATCATGGTGGTGAGTTCGAGAACTCAGAGTTTGATGATTTCTGTAGGAAACATGGAATAAATCATAGATATTCATCACCAAGAACTCCAAAACAAAATGGAGTGGTAGATAGGAGGAATAGAACATTGGTGGAGATGGCTCGTACAATGATTGTGGAGAGTAGTTTACCAAGAAGGTTTTGGGCTGAAGCTATAAACACCTCATGCTACATCATAAATAGAGCCTTAGTAAGACCTTCTAGTAAAAAGACTCCATACGAAATGATGAAAGGTAAAAAACCTTCACTTGCACATTTTAAGGTCTTTGGAACCAAATGTTTCATTCATGTTAATGATAAAAGAGACCTTGACAAGTTTAAAGCTAAAAGTGAACCAGGAATTTTTCTTGGTTATTCTGAACATTCACAAGCCTATAGAGTCTTTAATTTGAAAAAATGAATGTGTTGAAGAATCTTCACATATTACATTTGATGAATCATCTGATAAGTCTGAAAAAAAAATTTGCAAGAACAAAGCTGAAAGAGAATTTTTAGAAAATAAAGAAGAGCAAGGAGCTCAAAGTACAGAAACAAGGACCGAAGGGGAGGAGGCTAAAGGCTCAAGCACTCAGGGGGAGGTAATCACCAATTCTGGCAATTCACTTACAAACATTCGAGTGCTAAAAGATCACCCTTTGGAAAATGTAATTGGTAACCTACATGAACCCCCCAGAACCCGGTCACATTTTAGATTAGAAGAAGAACTTAATTCCTTAGCTCTTGTATCTCAAATTAAACCAAAAAATGTTGAATGTGCTTTAAAAGATGAACATTGGATTAATGCAATGCATGATGAACTGCATCAATTTGAGAGGAACCAGATATGGCACCTTGTTCCCAGACCATCTTATGGTTCAGTCATAGGCACAAAATTGATTTTCAGAAATAAAATAAATGAAGAAGGAAAAATTGTAAGGAATAAAAGTAGGCTAGTGGCACATGGTTATAACCAAGAATTTGGTGTAGATTTTGATGAGTCATTTACCCCTGTGGCCAGGCTAGAAGCCATCAGAATCTTACTTGCATTTGCATGTAGCTTAGGAATAAAACTTTAGCAAATGGATGTTAAGAGTGCATTTTTGAATGGGTTAATAAAAGAAGATGTCGTTGTTGAACAACCTCCTGGATTTGAATGCATTGATTTTCCTAACCATGTATATAAGCTAGATATGGTATTATATGGGTTGAAGCAAGCTCCTAGGGCTTGGTATGACAGATTGAGCTCTTTCCTCACAGGTAAAGGGTATACAAGAGGTGAGGTTGACCAAACTCTATTCACCAAAATTGATAAGAAATATATTCTTTTAGTCCAAATTTATGTACATGATATAGTGTTTGGTTCAACAAAACTATCTATGTGTGAGGAGTTTTCCAATCTAATAACCAATGAATTTGAAATGAGTTTAATGGGAGAACTGAAATTCTTTCTTGGATTGCATATTTCTCAAACATCAGAAGGGAGCTTCATAACTCAATCAAAATATCTCAAGGACCTATTGAAGAAATACAAAATGGAAAGTGTCAAGGCCATTTTAGCTCCAATGGGTACAACAACTAGTCTAGATGCTGACCCAGAAGGTAAAATGGTAGATACTAAAATTTTTCGAGGTATGATTGGTTCTCTACTATATCTTACTGCTTCTCATCCTGATATACAATTTAGTATGTGTCTTTGTGCTAGATTTCAGGCTAGTCCTAGGGAATCCCATATGAGTGCAATAAAGAGAATTTTCAGATATCTAGCAGGCACTCTTGAACTGGGGTTATGGTATCCTACACAGTGTGAGTTAAACCTTGTAGCTTACACTGATGCAGACTATGCTGGATGTAGATTAGATAGATAAAGTACCAGTGGTTATTGTTAATATTTGGGAGGTTGTCTGGTGTCTTGGGCTTCTAAAAAGTAACACATTGTTACTCTTTCCACTGCTGAAGCAGAATATGTTGCAGCAGGATGTTGTTCAGCCCAGGTACTCTGGATAAAACATCAACTCCAAGATTATCATATAAATCTTGGATGTATCCCAATATTGTACGATAACACCAGTGCTATTTCATTAACAAAGAATCCTATTCAGCATTCTAGGACTAAGCACATAGAGATTAGACACCGTTTTTTGAGAGATGTGGTCAATAAAAAGGAAATTGAATTACATTTCATTGAATCAGAAAAATAGATTGCTGATGTTTTCACAAAACCTCTTTGCAATGAAAGATTCAAATTTTTAAGAAGAGAACTTGGATTGTGTAAGACCTCAGCATGATAGTTGATTTGCTTGAGACTTATTGTGTGCAATTTCTGCCTATATAGCTTTCGTGTAATTCATGTGGTTGAGGTTGTCAATAAATGTATTGAGTTTCATACAATAAACATTGACTCTGTTGGTATATAAAATCGTGACATGATGAAGGACGGGTTAGGCCTGTCTGGAAGCTTTCACTATGCGTGAGGACATTCCTCCGTCCTATACCATGGATCAATTCTGCATTCATAGTGTTGCATTTCTTAATGACTCTTGAATGGTTTTCATACATAAATCTGTCGTTCATTACATTTAGATAGGGGAAGTAAGAGTCTCATGCCTCAATTAGCATTTGTAATTGCATTTAGTCAGGGGAAGTTAGTATCAATCTAACTTTATTTGATTCAAGTCGACTTGAAAACTGCATAAGTCGACTTCCCTACAATTACTCTAAATGAATTCTTCTGGTTGAATAATTCAAGTCGACTTAAAGTCTTCAGAAGTCGACTTCTTCTTGTTATCCAAATAATTCAGAACATCTTTGTCTCCTTGGTCTAGCCTCATCATGTTCCTGCTTGAACATTCCTGAAAAAATTACATTCATTATTGAATCTTGCTGAAATCTTTAAACTACATTGTGCTGAAACATATGGACGCACATTATGATTGGAATGATTACAATCTGATCATTAATTCATCAGCCTAAGCAAGTACATTAAGGAATCCTCTTTTATAAGGATTTATGATGACCCATGAATAAATTGCTGGTTTAAGCCTAATGAATTGAAGAGTTTAAAGATTGAATTCAATGAAAAAGATTGTACTCAGCCCTTAATAGGTCTCAACCAATTTCAACATGTTGTGTCCCATGAAATCTCCTTGAATCTAAAAAATCAAAGTTTATGGCAATCTTGGTTGAGAAATGTGGACCATGTATTGTTCTTAAACATAACATATTCTGAAAAATTTGAAAGGGTAGCACATGATCAAAATTATGAATCAAAGCTCAAAAGGCAGAGCAATGGCTAAGAATACACTGAGAAATTAAGCCCTTCATAAAAGAAATGAAGTGGACTTAGTCATGAAGTGCTCTTGTTATCTCTGTTCAAATTGAAACAGGATGGTGAGTCTCACTGAGTAACTAGGGGTGCTGGCGTCTAATCAACGTGCACCCTTACGTAAAAAGATGTGGAGTATACTTGAATGTTCTGAAACAATATGAGCCAAAAGAAAAAATTCAGAAAATGTGACCAAAAGGTCAGAAAAAGTGATGTAACCCTGAGGTAAAAATAAGCAATGTCGATTATATTTAATCTCAATACTAATATTTAATCACTCCTAAGGGCGTCATTGATTTGGAATGAGTCGGGTTAAGGGAGATTAAACAAGACTTCTATATGTAGCCTTGGTTTACTTCTATTAAGTATGAGTGCAAAATATTTCAATGAGCTTAATTGATAAACTCTAAATTTATCATTCTTAAACCATGTAGAAAATAAGGGCTATATCAAAAGATATCTTATAATTGAAGAATCTGGAAATGGAAAGCTTAATTAATGACTAGTGTTTCATATTGTGATGCTTCTGATCAGATGTGTGCTTGTTCATCTTGAAATAATTTTGGAAATCATTCACTTGGTCCTTCTTTATTATTCAATTTTTGTGAAAATGTCTTCATTTGCTGCCACCCAAATTGATGTTCTTATCTGTATTGTCACTTGCTCAATCTCACCTTACCGTGAATAATTCAATGCTATTATTGCCATTCTGAATAATTCTGGCCATGTCTGTTTGATATCCCATAGTATCACTCTCCTTTGTTTTTGTTGATGTCAAAGGGGGAGAGAGATTGATGAATCTGAGTAAGTGAGTTATTTTGATGTAATTAAATGATCAGACATGTGAGTTGTTTTGATGTGATTAAATGATCATACTGACTCACAATGTTGCCATCATCAGAAAGGGGGAGAATGTTATGTCCCTAGGTTTTGATGATGTCAAAACTGTAAGTCAGTTGTGAGTCTTTCATAAGCATTCATTCATGTTGTCAAATAGTGAGTCAGTAGTGAGGGGTGTATTTCACTAGATGTCACTCACGTGCTCTTATTAGTCTTTATACATGCACCTTCATTCATGAGTCTGTATTCATGAAGTCCTTTATGCTTGTGATTCATGAATTATGAGCTTATGTTTATAATTTTAATGATGATAATTCTATACGTTTGATTTGACAGGAAGATCATGTTAAAGGGTACTATTGAAGCCTTGAAGCATAAGCTAACTACAATTGAAGCATGTAGTTCAAATGCTCAAAGATTTTGTCAATCGAGTCACCATGAAGAGCCCTACAACTAAGGGCAAACAATACCCTATTAAGGGTGACAAATAGCTTTACCCGGGTGACAAATAGCTTTACATTGGTAACAAATAGCTCAGCATGTGAAATACTCGCTAAAGAAGATGTTGGTCCCCGGGTAGGCGAGTAGACAAGAAGGGGGGTAGAATTGTCCCCCATGATAGATGGTAAATTTAAAATGCTTATGCAATGGAATTAACAAGTTTAATGAGATTGAACAAATTAAGCTAAGCAAGGTAAACAAGCTCTCTCAATCTCGCCGCACTCACTCGAACATTCAAGTAATTTAAACGATTAGGCACACATCCACAAAGCAAACCATAAGACACGGGAATTTTAAGGTGGTTCGGGACCACGACGGGCTCCCTATGTCCACTCCTTACCAAACCGGTAAGGCTTCACTCGGGGATAAATCTCCAAATGGAGGCGACGCTCCAAACACACGCAGGACGACGCCTGCACACACACGAGGATAAATCCCCACGAGGAGAACTCTCCTCACACTGTAGACACAGCAACATGGGGACGAACCCCAAATGCTCTGGATCGTGAATCCAGTAGCACACACACATACACGCTGCAACAACCACAGGACAATAAACACAACCGTACGCAGATGGTTCACACACACGAATATCTCTAGTGTTAGGAAAATAAACACAAATATCCCAATATGGTCAAATCAAAATAAAACCCATGACAAACATCACAAATAATAGGAATGAGATGTAGAAGTTGTTCCCCCTTTGATTTTCAAAGCTAATGGATGTTGAAGCTTGACTCTCGGATCGGATGATGGCGATTCTTGCGTCCTCTTGATCCTCCCGTCGATCCGCTCCTTTTCTTCTTCTTCCACGAACCTCGGAGATGCCTTGATGGAGATCAAAACCCTTGCCCAAGCTCTCCTTTTCTCCTCCTTGGCCTTCTTCTCCTACAAGATAGAAAACATTAGCATAAAAAGGGTTTCTCTTACCAAATTCTTATATCACAAAAGAATATATATATAGAAGACATGAAAAGACTCATATAACCATTCTAGAACCCTCTAAAAAGACCCTTATATGACTCCTAAGAACCTACGGGCAAAAGGGTAAAGGTTGGAGCACAAATGGATTGGGTTTAGATGGGTTTCGGATCCTCGTTTTTGGGTTTACGCCGCAAACGGTTGACCGGATGTTTGGGTCGGTCGACCTAACTTTTACAGTCACAAAAGATGCCCTCTCTGGGGATTTCGGTCGACCTAAGACCCAGGGTCGGTCGACCGAAATATGCAGTTTTCTAAATTTGTAAAAGTTCAGATTTAAGAGTTAAAACCCATTGACAAGTGATCAAACTTCATGAAATAAATACTAAGACTTAAACCCAATCAACCCAAGTTCAAAATCTATGAAACACACTCATGAAAAACACATTAATCAAGGAGGATAAAAACTCATTCTCAAGTTAATCATCCACACCAAAAGATCAAGTTTATATGACAATGAATTTAAACCACATGAATGATCATCATGTAACCAAAACTTCAAAGATTGATGTGGGCATTGCGAAAATCAAGTATCATGAATCATGAGAGCTTTACACATTCATTTGTATCAAGATTTACATGAGGAGTTCATTAACACTTAGCTAGCTCATAAAGCCTTAGAAAAATATGCATGAAGTACATTCAAGTCACTTAAGAACTCATGAGCAATCACACAAACCAAATCACAAGTTCAAGCACATAGAAGCCCAATCTTTCTCAAACAAAACTCACTTTCTTAAACCATGCATTTTATACATGTATGAGCATCTACAAGAAGCATGCAAAAAGTCTTGTAGTTCCATGTAACCAAATCTCATATTGAAGAAACATGAAACACATTCTTAAACCATCAAATCCTCAACAAAAGATGTGATCATACAGACATGCATATAAGCAAAACATGTGAGCATCATAAAATCTAATATCACTAAAATCACATGAGTTAGCTTAGTCAACTTTCAAGCACACACTGAGCACATTTCCTAGTTTTGCCAAAACAAAATGACCAAGAATCCATATTATGAGCAAGCATCATTAAAATCACATTCATCAAATTTCAAGTTAATAGGTTGAGTACTTTTCAAGCCCAAAAATCTCATGAGGAAGAATGCATGAAAATACCCAATCAAGACTTTGAAAACCTATATGATGAAATGCATGAAACATAGAGAGAGTAGATGTAATGCAATGAATGGGTTAACTCCCTTTTTAGGAAAATTGCATTGATGCACTCCTTTGAATTCCAAGTGTGAACCATAAGTGCATTTTGATCCTTTGATCCTGCAAGTCAAGATAAACATAGCATGAGTTCCTTAAACAACAATCATTCATATGACTTCCATGTGAGATCCTTGAAGTTATCTTTTAACTCATCAACCAAGATGCATACATGTTGCTCAAGGAAACATATACACAAGCACAATCGTTTTGTTAACATTAAAACCAAATACCAAAACCAACTAGGGGAATGCAACAATCTCCCCCTTTTTGATGATGACAAAATGATGTGTGCGAGAGTTCCAAAAGATAGAGTAGAAGTAGAAATATTTCAATAAGTGTTATGAGAATGAAAGATAAGACATTCAATCACATTCTCCCTCAAAACTACTTTTTCTCATAAAGCATAAAACATTGAGCACACAAAAATCATTGAGCACACATAACAACCAACATTTTCTCTCCCCCTTTTTGTCATCTACAAAAAGACAGGGGGTTTATATGACATGATATGAACATGTTAAGCCAGAAGATATGATACCAACTCGAATACCAATTGATGCTAATTGAAGGCCTAAAGATATGCAATTTCAATTTTTGAAGATTGTTGGTCCCGAAGAAATGATACCTTTGTTGGAAGTACTCATTTTAGCATTTATACAACATGAAGTGTTCAAAATGATACATTTCAAAATCTGCACTATATGCATGCTAAAAATGCCAAATATGCTAAAATGCACACGATGAGCTTCATCTTTCAAATGTAATGAATATTCACTATGTGAATGCTAAGTATGCAAGATATGATGCTATGCACAATATGACTTCCATCCTTCAAATCTAAAATTTATGCTCAGAAATAGACGAAAGGGGAATGCATGAACATGCAAGCACACAAGCACAACCGTCATGCACACAAATATTATATATAGTAACTCTCCCTATATGAGGCACGGGTTAAGAAAAGAGCATGTGATTCAAATTTAAGAATGTAAGACATGAAGCATAATTAAGAGATTTATGCATACACAACTAGAAGTACTACATAACCCATGAATGTGAACAAATTCATAGAATATATACATCATAAAAATGCCCATATGAAGTGTGATGCAATGAATAATGAGCTTCAAAATATATAGATTTTCAGATTTTCTAAAGAACACTAGAAGGTAATCTCATCTCTACATTTCCACTTTAGATTCTCGACTTTCGGTAGCTTCGCACAACCCCTTTTCTTGATTCTTTTAATGGACTTCACCATTTGGCACGAGTTTCCTCATATGTCTCAATGGGGATTCCCGACTACTTGGATTAGTCATACATTTTCATTTTTCTTGTGAATCTTTTAGTTTCACCGTTCGGCACGAGTTTTCTCATTTGTCTCAATGGGGATTCCCGGCTACTAGGTTTGACATTCCACATTTGATCATTGTAGGGTAGACAGCTTTTTCCTCATGATTACTCTTTAATGTCCATGTAGAGATTCAAGTTCTCTTTAAAGTGTTGGAAGGAATTTCTCAAATCCTTATCGATTAAAGTCATTAAATTCATTTTGTGCAAAAGTGTGGGGGTAATAGTTTTATTTTACATGTATAAAATGAATTTGACAAGACACGGCTATGACTCCCCCTAAATGTATGCACGGTCGGAAATAAATCCTCCCCCTTAGTGTATGACATATATCACAAATGAATAATATCATTGCATTGTTATTTAGGAAGGAGGTCAAGCCTTAGAAAAGTGAAGAGATGGTTTCATAAGCTAAATACATACACGTATGCAAGGATTTAGGAAACATTCATACAAGCATTCATGAGTCAAGATATGCATGAGACTCGTATTCATAATGATATGCAGAGTCTATGAATGATATGCAAAAATGCAAATGCAATCTTTTTATGCATGTTTTCAATTTATGTGCATGGACTTGAACATTTAAGAAAGCATGAAACTAATAAATGCATGAGATAGATTTTCAATTAATCTAGTACAAAACCATTAGCATTTTATTTCAGATTTCTTCATGATGAACCATTTTCTTTAGAACCCAAGAATTCAACCATGATCATTCAAAAATATTTTTGGATTAGATATGAGCTTCAGTTTGAACATGATATGACTTATGTGTTTGAACATGCAAAATGTAGTTTGAATGCGCATGATCAAGTTTCCAACAACTTTCAAACAGAGTTTGATAATCAAGCAAGATAAGTGTTTGAACATCTGTAATCAAGATGAAGATTTTTGAACATGTCAAATAACTTATCACCAATTCAAGGCAAACACACAAAGTCATTGAACTTTAAACTAACCCAAGGTCAACATTCAATACCAATTGTTGCATTAATGATCAAGCAATTCCACAGTTACTAAATTTTTACCTTTTTGAAACAAGAGAGTTTTTCAGATTCAATTTGAAAGATATGCAAATTAAAGGCAAATCGATTCCATTCAAAATATACGAATCCTCATAAGCAAACCAAATTGAAATTTTGAATATTGGTACACAGTGGAGGTCTTGATCCGAAGATCCAACTCACACATAGTGACAGTTTCCTGACAGACTTAATCGGTCATTTCACATATCACCATTTGATATACCAAATATTCATTCAATGAAAACATGTATGGCTTGTGAAGAGATCAGAATATGAAATGAGAAGCATAGTAGAATCATAAGTAAAAATATCAAAACGACCAAGTTTGACAATGAAAGAAGCAAAGTTAGGGTTTTACCATTCGAGTGTGCCTTGTTCCTTTTTATTGGAACCCCTTTCATTCTTTATTTATCACAAGGCACACCTCTATCAAAATCAACTCATTCAACACATTTAGGCACCCAAGTCTTTTTGGGTCCCTTGAGGTTAGAAGCATTTCTAACTGAGGCTTTCTTCGACATTCTCATTGCCACCATATCATCATTCTTCATAATCCTAAAAACCTCAATGACATGTCCATAGTTTCCACAATAAAAGTATTAAGGGGTGGCAACTCTAGCAAAAGATTTTCCTTTTTGAGCGAAAGAATTTTCAAATGCATTCCATCTTCTATTTTCAAAAGGTCTAGATTTAACAAAATTAAACCTAGCATTCATTCTAGAAGCATGGAAATTATCAGTTCTCAAAAATCAATAGTCTTTCACTACATGACCGTACTTCCCACAATGATAGCAACAAGGAGACGTGGGTTTACGGAATGACTTTCTATTATTTGCATAAGTTTTTTTAAACAAGTTTTTCTTATTGGATGTAAACCTTTGAGCATGAAAGATATGTTCATATCTGAATTTTCTTTGAAAATCAAACTTAACATTCATGACATGATAATCATCATTTTGTTTCACAAAATAATTATCCATCACATGGCCTAGTTTGTGACAATAAAAGCAAGAGACATTCTTTTTTCTCTTGAAAACATATTGTTCATCTTTCTTCATAACAACACATTCATCCATGACGTGTCCAAACATACCACAATAGAAATATTCAACATTAGACTTCAATTTTTAAAATCTATTTGGCATGGTTGGTTTTATGTTAATATTTTTCTTCTTCTCAAAACTTTTTACAGAAAGTTTCTTTTGAGCATTTGGAGGAGGTACTTTTGAAGTACTTAGAATGTTGGATGTATAAAGAAAAGAGGTTTTCAATTTATTTTTAAAATATTTTTTATTGACCGGGGTGTATCCAAGACCTTCCTTTTGAAAATTCCCTTTAACACCCAACACCTTATCCAAATTTTCTTTCCCCTTCACAAATCTAGACAGATCATCTTTTAACCTTGTCACCTCTTCTTCTAGAACAGAAATATGTAATTCAGCATTTGTGATTTCTTCTTCGCATGCAGACGCTTTATCACTTAACAAGCAATTCACTTATTTGAAATTTTCATTTTCTTCCATGATTTCTTTGTTTTCAGCATTTAAAGAGTTCAATTTTTCAGTTAGCTTTTCAAAGACTTTCTCAGTTTCAACAAACTTTGAACTCTTTGCAAGTAATTGTTCATTCTCACATTTCAACAAAGAAATCTCTTTTTCATATTTTTCAAAACATTTCAATCTACCTTCAAACAAGGAAATTTAAATTAGCATGGCACTATTTTTCTTTTTAAGATCTTCATTTCCATCCATGATGCTCTTACTATCAATTTCATAATCAAGCAATTTCTCAAACATTTTCACATTATCAGAAAGAGAAGCTAATTTATTTCTTAAACTTTATTCAGATTTCTCAAGCATGGAAATTTTAGTCATCAAAAGTTCATTTTGCTCACGCCACTCATGACAATCATTTTCAGAATCAAGAGCACTCTTAAATTTTCTAGCCATTTCAAGGTCTTCAGTCATATAAAGGAGCTCATCTTAATATAATTTAACTTTGGATTCTAGATATTCATTTTGTTCTTCTAGATTTTCAATTTTTGATTCCAAAGTTTTATAATTTTCACATGAAGAATTAGCATGCATATTCTTATCTGAAACAGAAGTAATTACAACATCTTCAATTTTCTTTGTCAATTTTTTATTTTTAGATTTGACCTTTTTATATCTACCTAACAGTTCCTCATAAAGATCCATTAATTCTTCAAAGAAAATTTCCTCATCTTCGGATTCTACCTCTGAGCTTTCTTTGCTTTCTTCATCATTGGCCATCAAGCTTGAACCGACTTGGGGATTTTCCATATTTGTCTCATACATCGCCAGTTTATCCCACAAATCTTTAGCTGACCTGTAAGAAGAGATTTGAGAGAGAATATTAGGCTCTATACAATTCCTCATAAAATTCAAAGCCTTAAGATTAACATCATTTTTCTTTTCATACTTTTCACTCCACTTAGCTTCATTTGATGAAAGTTCATGTGGACCGTTACATATAACTTCCCATATTTCATGTTCATTAAAACCAAGATAAGCACACATGCTATTTCTCCAAGAAATGTAGTTACTACCATCATAACGAGAAGGAAGAGTAAAACTAGACATGTTACTTAATGAAATTCGCCGAGGGTTCACTCTAAAGGTCGTTAGACCCAAGATAGAGCCGTGGCTCTGATACCAATTGTTGGTCCCCGGGTAGGCGAGTAGATAAGAAGGGGGGATTGAATTGTCCCCCACGATAGATGATAAATTTAAAATGCTTATGCAATGGAATTAACAAGTTTAATGAGATTGAACAAATTAAGCTAAGCAAGGTAAACAAGCTCTCTCAATCTCGCCGCACTCACTCGAACATTCAAGTAATTTAAACGATTAGGCACACATCCACAAAGTTAAACCACAAGACACGGGATTTTTAAGGTGGTTTGGGACCACGACGGGCTCCCTACGTTCACCCCTTACCAAATCGGTAAGACTTCACTCGGGGATAAATCCCCCAACGGAGGCGACGCTCCAAACACACGCAGGACGACGCCTGCACACACACGAGGATAAATCCCCACGAGGAGAACTCTCCTCACGCTGTAGACACAGTAACACGGGGACGAACCCCAAACGCTCTGGACCGTGAATCCAGCAGCACACACACACACACGCTGCAACAACCGTAGCACAATAAACACAACCGTACGCAGACGGTTGACACACACGAATATCTCTACTGTTCGAAAATAAACACAAATATCCTAATATGCTCAAATCAAAATAAAACCCATGACAAACATCACAAATAGATAGGAATGAGATGTAGAAGTTGTTCCCCCTTTAATTTCCAAAGCTAATGGATGTTGAAGCTTGACTCTCGGATCGGATGATGGTGATTCGTGCGTCCTCTTGATCCTCTCGTCGATCCGCTCCTTTTCTTCTTCTTCCACGAACCCCGGAGATGTCTTGATAGAGATCAAAACCCTTGCCCAAGCTCTCCTTTTCTCCTCCTTGGCCTTCTTCTCCTACAAGATAGAAAACATTAGCATAAAAAGGGTTTCTCTTACCAAATTCGTAGGTCACACAAGAATATATATAGAAGACATGAAAAGACTCATATAACTCTTCTAGAACGCTCCAAAAAGACCCTTATATGACTCCTAAAAACCTAGGGGGGAAAAGGGTAAGGGTTGGAGCACAAATGGATTGGGTTTAAATGGGTTTCGGATCCTCGTTTTTGGGTTTACGCCGCAAACGGTCGATCGGACGTTTGGGTCGGTCGACCTAACTTTTACAGTCACAAAAGATGCCCTCTCTGGGGATTTCCATCGACCTAAGACCGAGGGTCGGTCGACCGAAATATGCAGCTTTTCATATTTGTAAAAGTTCAGATTTAACAATTAAAACCCATTGACAAGTGATCAAACTTCATGAAAGAAATACTAAGAGGCCGTTTGGTATCGGAATATGGCCATGTTATCCTTGATATATTCCCGTTCATCGTTTGGTAGAGCCCAAAAACATGGGGATATGCTGGGTTAAATAAAATGGGGTTAACCTCGAAATGCACCTTTTTTTTGGGGATAACTCATTCCAAGTAAAACTTGGAATGAGTTATCCCCCCATCCCCAACCCCGTTCCATCCCCGAATGACCTCCTCCCCGTGCCCTCATCAATTTTACTGTTCCCTCCCCTCTCTCACGAGTGCTCTCTGCCTCCCCTCTTTAGCCTCTGTGCTCTGCAGCCTAGATCATCGTCGATCGACTCCAGCCGACTCCCTCCGAAGGTTTTTTGCTCTCGCCCTTCTCGCCGGCGCCGCAAGAAATCTAGGCCTCGCTGCCCCCTCCATCCGGCTACCCCCGCCGCAGCAGCCGACAACATCACAACTACACCACCCTCTGCCACCCCAAAGCACAGGTCGAGCAATCCCCATCTGCACCCCCCTCACAATCCAAGGCCAAGGGGGTTTCTTTCTCCCCCCTCACCCCTTTCGTTCCTCTTTTCCTCTCCACCCTTCCCCTTTCCCTTCCGCACGAAAGCTCCCATGGCATTCTGATTTGGAACCCACGTTTGTTGTCCGCCAGATTTCCCGACGGGTGGTCGAAGTCCTGCGATTCAGGAGTCTTGGACGAGATTTGGTTGTTAGTCATCTAAAGGTGCATTTTTTCTCTTCCGCATCTTTCCGTCGTCGGCCGATTTTTATCCTTTGCTCGTCGATTACCGTGTGGTTGTTGGGAAAAACCTGGGCTAGCAATTTCCAAAAGTTCCCCGATGAGGGGCAGTCAAAATATGGGCGATTTGTTTTCGGATGCCCCGGTCCGGGGCATTAAGCTCACGCTCCTTCGATTCTGTTCCGTCAGTCTTCTGATTTTTTTTTGTTTTCTTGTTTATATTATTGAAGCGACAATCCCATCAAGTGTAGCCCCCAATCAATAGAAAACAAAGCGTTCCATTTCTCGGAGAACATGAATGTTCTTATCATTTTTCCCCTCTTTACTGTTTCGCATCGTTGGTCTTTATTTGCATGAACATATTATTGGAAATTGTCTTAGTTAGTATGGTTTGTGCAGTAATCTTGTATCCTTAAGGTAGAAAACTTTGACATTGTTCAACTTTGACTCGTGTTAACAAAAGCTATGAAAATATGAGAATGCATTTTTCGTCGGTACTTCTACCAAAACTTGCGCGCTCGTATACCTTGGTTCTTTTTCCTAAAAGGTACTAAAAGAGACTGCATAAATGCAGGAATTTCTTCAACTGGTTCTTAGTTCAACATTAATAGAAAGTGAACAGATCTCATTGGCAACTGATCGGACTGACACTGCCCCTTGAGAATTATTCTTTTACCTTGTGGTTTTATACAGAAACTCTTTTGAGTTCTCTATGCTTTGGGAATAAAGTATAACTCTAGAAGAAGGTGAAGAAGTCTTGGGAGGATCTGTACCATTCAATTTTTGCCACTGAGCCTTCGTTAGGAGGGGAAGGTGAGGATTGTACCATGGTGCATTATTATTGAAAGTAAGAGTACTAATCTGGAGAGGAGAAAGCCAAAAGCCCCTATAACTTTGATGAAAAGCACAGAGTACCATCATGGCAGCAGCCTGTATAGTCCCCTGGTGGAACCGATCATTAATTCAGACTTGAACATGAGACAGCTAAACTTAGAGATGGTAGTGACAAAAGCTCTCAAAATCATGGTTATTCAGCCTGCACAGTGTTGGCCTAATGACAGTCTTTGTCAGTTAATTCTGTAATCTTCAAAATATTAGGCTCAGCTTGACTGTAGATGTTGATGTTTCTGAATTTCCAATTAAGCACATCATTTCCCAAATTGTCAAGCAAACGCATTGGACCAACACATTGAAAATTTTTGTCCTTGCTTATCCACCAAGTGTAGCAGCTCTGAATGAATAATCTGATTCTCGTGTGAGTGATTTCATTATGTTTTACTTGTTGCTAGCTTTGTCAATAGTTCTTATGATTATGTTCTTTATATTCATGCATCCTTTCTTGGCCATGCCATGTTTTCTTTATATAAATGATGTGATCATCATTGGAGATGATGCTTCCATCATCGTGGCAACATTTTTGCTGAAATTTTAAGATGAAGGATCTTTGCCTTTGTAATTTTCTAGGCCTTCTCTTCCTCTAGTTACATTATCTCTTGCTGACTCTTAATGGTCCTATAGTCTGCATGACTCTTGCTTTAACATTGCTGGTGCACCTAGATGAGCTAGTATGTTGGCACTCCTACATCTAACAATTATGCAGTTTTTTTTTGTATTCTCTCGTAACTATATGGTACAAATGGATGCTCTTTATTTATGTCCACCTTTTTACTTGAGCTGCACGCTTGTCTTTATACATGTTTGTCTTTATAATCGTTCTTGTCTTTATCATTGCCTTTTCCTACTGTCATGAAAATGTGTACACAGAGAGTGTGTTCAGGAGAGACCGATTGATAGTGTGTGTGTCTGTGTGCAGTGTCGACTCTGTTGTGTGTGTGTCGACTTTGTGTGTGTGTGTATGTGTGCAGTGTTCCTACTGTCATGAAAATGTGTGCACAGAGAGTGTGTTCAGGAGAGACCGATTGATAATGTGTGTGTGTGCAGTGTCGACTCTATTGTGTGTGTGTCGACTCTCTCTCTCTCTCTCTCTCTCTCTGTGTGTGTGTGTGTGTGGGTGTGTGTGTGTGTGTGTGTGTGTGTGTTCAGGGGAGATCGATATATGGTATGTCTGACTTTTCGAGTGCGTGTGTGTGTGTGCGCGCACACGCGCGCAATGGAGACAGGATGGGGTGTGAATTGCTCCTTCCCAATATTCAGTGCTCCCATTGTTCAATATTGGTATTATACTACTCCCAATATCAAACTATTGTTCGTCCTATCAGGTATGCTTGAGGTAATGATGATGGGTTGGATGGCCTAACGACAACCCCCGACTAATGTGATACAATATGATCCTTGTGATTATATTATCTCATGTTGTTCTGAGCCTCATCTCTTTACTCTTATCAAGTTCATGTACTTTGTACTCAATGTTATAATTTGTGATTATATCATACACATGTTTCAGGAAAAGAGTTCGAACTAACGGACAACAGAAATGTCTAACATATCTACAGCAAGAGAGATTGAAGAACGTGCACTGGTAGAAGATTTAAGATGAACAATCGAGAAAGAGAAATTTGTAGCCGAGTTTACTATTCAACTTTGTGACTCTTTATTGTCAAAATTTGATAATTTGAAGTTGTGTAAGAAAGAGATATCTTAGTTGTAGTAGTAAACCTTTTATGTGCACTTCTGGAAATCAAGATGCTATAGAAGATCATGTATTTTCATTTTTTTCCTCTCTTTCTTCGATTACCCGATGTTTGCTTTATGTATAATGTGTAAATTTGATCAATTGACAAAAGTTGATCAATTGAAATTGTGTAATATTATAAAGTGAATGACTTTTGTTGTACACCTTACCTCTTGTGAGAAAATAGTTCATCATTTACTTCAAATCTCTTTGTTAAGCCTGGCGCTCAATTGAAGATCAAGTTATATTGAAAGACTTGCGGCTAACAATCGCGAAAAAGAAATTTGTTGTTACTCGAACACTTAAACTTTGTGAAAATTTATTAAAATTTTTTGCTCAATTGAAATTATGTAATAAAAAATGATCGACTCTTTTTGTATGTTTTTAAAGGGGAAATAAATAATTAAATATCATTAGTGTTAATTAAATTTATTATAGAAAAAATAAGAATGATCTAAAGTCTCATTATTACTAACAAAATTTTTGAATTAAAATATTTAATTAGAAGTTTCATTATCACTAATTATAATTAAAGTAGAGTTTATTTTATATTACTATTGATATGATATTTATATTAACCTAATCATTAATATAAATCATCGTTACATTACATAAACATGTTAAAGTTAAGTTATACTATTTAATTACTCATAATTATGAAGGAAATAATTATTAATCATCGTTATACTATCATTCTTACTAAATATTTTTAAAAATATAATTTGTTAAATAATATCTTTATTTCTACTATTGTATATTATTAACAAATTTAGTTTTATAATATTTTTGTTAATATTAATAAATAATATCTATTAAAATCTATTTTAGGATCTTTATTAGTCGTATGCATAATTGTAAATTCTAATTAAGTAAGATTTTTCACTAAAATAAATTAATTTTTAAATCTTAATCCCATCCAAACAAAGAATAACACCACGTGTCTTAACCCGAGATAAGAAGGACAATATGGTAATTTTTCAGTGTCTATTCTCATTTGTATCCCCAATTTTTACCAAACGAAGAATAGGAATATTCTCATACTTATCCCTTTGCATACCAAACATACAAGAGAATAAGAATAAGAATAAATTAACCCAGAATGACTTATACCTATTCTCCACTTATTTTATCCTGATACCAAACAGCACCTAAGACTTAAACCCAATCAACCCAAGTTCAAAATCTATGAAACACATTCATCAAAAACACATTAATCAAGGAGGATAAAAACTCATTCGCAAGTTAATCATCCACTCCAAAAGATCAAGTTCATGTGACAATGAATTTAAACCACATGAATGATCATCGTGTAACCAAAACTTCCAAGATTGATGTGGGCATTGCGAAAATCAAGTATCATGAATCATGAGAGCTTTACACATTCATTTGTATCAAGATTTACATGAGGCGTTCATTAACACTTAGCTAGCTCATAAAGCCTTAGAAAAATATGCATAAAGTACATTCAAGTCACTTAAGAACTCATGAGCAATCATACAAACCAAATCATCAGTTCAAGCACATAGAAGCCCAATCTTTCTCAAACAAACTCAATTTCTTAAACTGTAGCACCCCGATTTATTAAGGAATAAAATTTCGAGAAAATTAATAAGAAATAGGATAAGTAAAAAATCAACCATTTTATAGAAATCTAGAAAAATTAGAATCTTGTAGAGGATAAAATGTTTAGTAAAATTGTCTTCTACCACCAACCCAAATAAAATCCCTAAATAAGCCGAATTAGCATATTAAGGCTCAAATCAACACTTAGCCTAATCGGACCTTAAAATGCAAAATTCGAGCCCAATACCCGATCATTTAAGCTCAAACCAGATTCAAATGAACGGCTAGGATCAACTCATCGGTTCCCCTCTGGTTAATCTTCGAAACCCTAACCCTAGGAGGAGTATTTGGCGGCAGAGTGGTGGATTAACCCTATCCTGCGCGATTCGCGCTCGTCCGCGGTGCGTGGACTCTATCTCCGCGATTAGAACTCTCTAGACCCCATAGGACTTATTAAAATGAATCTTGGAAACCCTAGAATAACTTAGATGCTATGGCGGCCGGCGAGGACCTCAGACGGGAGAGTATTCCGGTGCTTACCCGTGGTGTGTATCTAGCGCGATCGGCTTCCCTCTTCTTCTTCATCCTTCGATTAAGGTAGGTGATAGCAAGCCAAACCCTAAGTGTAATATATGGTTGGAAGCATAATCATGTCCTCTTTCTCTTGGTATAAAAAGCCCTAATTTTCATCTAGTATCCTGCTAGAATTTCGAGTTTTAGTGGAAGCATGTTAGAATTACGGTTATCAATGTTCCACTTCAATTTAAGTAGGGATTTCAGGCACTAAACATTCAATTGATCATGCTATCTTGTATAACTTGTTGTGCTCGTTCTATTGATCATAAAAGCCCAAATTTTCCTGCTCTATATAGTGTGAATTTATCTTTTGTTCCCAACCCAAGCCAACCCCGCCGGAGACGGGCAGGGTGAAGGGGCAGTGATCTATTCTAATATGAGCAGTCACGCGATAGACCGCACATCTTTATAAACGGCCAAACTAAAATTTCCTGTGTTATTTGCGTTATTGAGTTTTCTGGAGACAAACAGCTAGGACAGAACCGCTCAACAAGTCATGCGGCCATCTACAGACCGCTCATCCTGTGTCGGGCCCTTGCCTGCAGACTGTGAACGGCCTGTGGACGACCGCAGAGGCTCTTGAAAGGTTCTGGAAGAACCGTTCTTCCCCACAGAATTGTGTTAATTTCGAATTTAGCATATTTTATCTCTAGTTAATTAATCTTCGTGGTAGGCTAGCAACCAACATGTAAATGGAACGTATGAAAGATTTAATTTTTATAATTTATGGTTTATTTTCATCATGACCTTGGTTTATTATTTCAATTAACTTAATTTCAATTATGAATACATGAACCATGTTACTAGGATGGTTTGATAGTCATTCTACTCCGGTAGGATTGACTAACAGCTATACTGATTTCCGATGATTTGATAGCCTCATTTCCTTGTAATGGTTGGAACTCTCCGCCGGATATTCCTTCCGTCTGACTAGGACCTTCATTACAGGACCTCCGTAAGCCCCCGTGAGCCTGAGATTCCTACTAGGATGCCGGGCAGGTTGTACCATCAAGACCTAAACCTGTTCACGTGATCGAACCGCTTCGATTGTAGTGTTGTGAGTCATGGCTCAATTTGGCCCGACCGAGACTTGAACGGTTGTAATCGGACCGTTCGTCTCAATGGGCGGTCCATTATAGACCGTGCATCCCTGGCTAAATGCCATTTCTTGTTGGTCGATTAACCTTGTTTCATCTTCGACCAAATCATGTTTGGATCGACCCAATATGTCCTAGGCTGACCAGTGGATAGTGGGCTGGACCCTGGTTCAGTTCTGCCCCACTTATGGCAGCCAGGAGCCCATTTTTGGGTGGAGTTCTAGCCTTCTAGCTAGGCCCAGTTGGAACATACTGTTTAGGCCCATCCATGTTGGCTAGCGGATCCTATTGGACCATTCAACCCCCGAGCGGTCCTATCAGGCCCGTTTATCTTGTTCTTGGGATCAAGTTCTTCTGGCCATGTGCGGCCCATTCTTGACCGTCCATACTAGTTGAGAGGCCCATTTCTGACCGTTCTTATAAGAGCGGCCTAGAATGGTCCGTTTATCCTTGACTTCGTTGTGGCTGATCCTCAGCCTAGTTCTTTCTAGTACTGCCCATATGAGACCGTACATAGCTTGAGCGGCTCAGTTTGGACCGTGTATCTTCCAGAAAATGATTTCCATGGTTATTCGTGTTTGAATACAAGGACCTGTCGGTTCTTGATAATTTGAACTTTCTGGTCAAAGTACCTCTTCGACTTATCCTTGGGTTTTCCGAGGTAAGTTATACCTTGACATTATTGGCCATTTAACTTGATTGATGTCTAGACATAACTTGGGATCTTGGATCCGTTAAATCAATGCCAACGCATCATAAGGGCCCGGTCTGGTCCTGGGAGGAGCGCCCGAAAAGTACTTGTGTCCCGGAGAGTTTGAATGACATGGTGAGGCATTGCACCGAGTGCATGACTAGCGTGACGTCTACGACAATAATCTATTACTTGAATTTTTCTTGACTTGGTTAGTTCTTACTTGTTGGCCAATTTCCAGTTACTTCATAGTATCGCCTTCTTTTTATTATATTACTTTGTCATATCGTCATTTCATTTCATTCTTTATTTTTACACTTAAAAAATATAATTAATTGGTTAATTATTTAAACTTACTTGTTATTACCTACTGAGCGTTCGCTCACCCAGTTGTTTCCCCCCTTTTTCAGGTAGCTCAGGTGAGGATTCGCAAACTGATGGGGATTGGCAAGAGTGATGGCCATGGAGCGAACCAGTTAGAAGCCGTGTGGAGTCAGTCATGGTCGGTGTGTCTAGCTATGTTTTAGAGTGTGTGTTTTGATAGAGTTGTAGTTACGAAGTCAGCAAATGCAATGATGTTATGTCGGAAGTTTGTTTAAGAGAGTTTATGTGATTGGAACAAGGATCTTTTAAATGTTATTTAGTTATGGAGTTATTTCTGTTCATGGTGTTGTGTTGATCTTTAGCTTTAGCATAGCATGTCTGTAAATCAACATATTTTCATTAATTGTTTCTACTGCCAGTCCCGATATTCCGTGTCGGGGCGTGACAGTTAGGTGGTATCAGAGCCTAGGTTTTCTAATATTCCTTGGTTTTCTAAGTTCTAGGATACTAAGTGATGTCGTAGAACCTATAACCTTGTTATAAGTCTAAGAACCCAACCTAGTGAGATTTGGGTAAAGACTTGAGTTGAGTTAATAGTCTAATTCTAAAACTATTCCTTCTAAATGATCCTAGAATAATTTATTCTACGTATTGGACATTCTAATGGCAGCCGAACGTTCGCAATAGCGAGATATGCAACGAACGGTTCAAGGACTTACTCGGGCCTTGCAGCAAGTGGCCCAAGGAGGAGCAGCGAACCACGGAGCTGGCGATCTTCACCGAAACTTCCGTGGGATGAATCCCCCGCGTTTTGGAGGCTCGACCGATCCCGATGAAGCCGAGCACGGGCTAAAAGAGATGGAAATGATCTTTGAAGTAATGTAGTGTAGTGACCAGGAGCGTGTCCTTTTAACGACCTTCCAACTAGAATGTGATGCACGAACATAGTGGGATGCAGTGAAGGCTACCCTTGGAGATAGACAAGTTTCATGGAAGGAGTTCGAGGAACTCTTTAATAGAAAGTATTTTTCTGATAGAGTGCAAGAAAAGAAAGCGGCGGAGTTTGCTGCTTTGAAGCAGCGGAATCTTTCTATAGCCGAGTATGAAGCTCAGTTTTCTCGGTTATCTCGTTATGCCACTCACTTGATATCTACGGAAAAGATGAAGGCTAGGCATTTTCTCAACGGGCTGAAGTTGCAGTATATCAACCAGTTAGCGCCATTGGAAATTCAGACTTATGCGGAGATGGTAAGGAAGGCTTAAGTCTTGGAAGACACCTTAGAAATGACGGAGAGAATCCGTGGGAAGAATGTTAAGAAGGAACAACCTACTGGTTCCGGGAGTATCA
Organism: Amorphophallus konjac; assembly: GCA_022559845.1. Classification (NCBI taxonomy): domain Eukaryota; kingdom Viridiplantae; phylum Streptophyta; class Magnoliopsida; order Alismatales; family Araceae; genus Amorphophallus; species Amorphophallus konjac. The sequence continues at coordinate 328,279,581 of CM040120.1, read as the reverse complement.
AACCCGGTAATGGCAAGAAGAGGCCCAATGGTGGGTCTGGATCGTGGAAGAGCAAGGTACCGAAGAATGATGACAAGAAGCCAGGCCCGATTGTGCCATTCAAGGGCGTGTGCAAGTATTGTGACCGTCCAGGTCACAAGATGGAAGAGTGCTGGCGCAAGCTGGGTGCTTGTTTGCATTGTGATAGTAGGGACCATCATATTCTTGAGTGTCCCCTTTTGTCAGATCAAGCTACCTCGATTAAGCCGCAAGGGAACAAGAAGTAGCATGACAAGCTCCAAGCCCTACAAGAAGATGATGCCAGAACCACCGAGGAGGGTGAACTCGTTGAAGGTACCCTTATGATACATGATAAGCCAGCATTCGTTCTCTTTGATACTGGTGCCACTCATTCTTTTATCTCTCGAAAATTTGCTAAGTCTTTTGCTGAGAAGCCAGTCTTGATGAATTTTTTGTTGGAGATTTCAACCCTTATTGGTTCCAGTTCAGCAATTAAGTATTTCTATCCTTCTAGTAAGGTTATGATTAATGAACAGAACTTGCCAGCTGATTTAGTTTGTATGAATATGAAAGATTATGATGTAATTTTAGGAGCAGATTGGTTGGCTAAGTATGAGGCCAATGTTCATTACAGATCTAGTTCTGTGTCTTTTTCTAGACACCCTGGGCTTTCTTTTATAGAGGTTAGGCACCATAAGTCTGTGCCACTTATTTCGGCCCTTCGAGCTGATAAGTTGATGAGGAAAGGATGTCAGGCTTTTCTAGCCTTTGTTTATGTGACATCTGAGAAGAAGATCGAGATTAAGGACATTCCTATCATCCGAGACTTTCCAGATGTCTTTCCTAAGGAATTGCTAGGACTTCCGCCAGAGAGAGAGGTTATCTTTTCTATTGATTTAGTTCCTGGCGCGACCCCTGTTTCTAAAGCTCCTTATCGTATGTCCTCTGTGGAGCTGAAGGAATTGAAGCAACAATTAATGGAATTACTTGAGAAGGGGTTCATTCGTCCAAGTACATCCCCGTAGGGAGCCCCAGTATTGTTCTTCCGAAAGATGGATGGTTCGATGAGGTTGTGCATAGATTATCGACAATTGAACCATCTGACTATCAAGAACAAATACCCATTACCGAGGATTGACGAATTATTTGACCAGATAGCAGGAGCTCAGTATTTTTTTAAGATTGATCTTCGATTAGGATACCATCAGTTGCGGATCAAGGATGAGGATATCTATCAGATGGCCTTCCATAGCAGGTATGGGCATTTTAAATTTGTAGTAATGCCTTTTGGACTAACGAATGCGCCTGCAGCTTTCATGCAGTTGATGACCAATGTGTTCCGACCCTATCTTGACCAGTGGGTCGTTGTGTTTATTGATGACATCTTGATTTATTCTAAGAGTAAGGAGGAGCATGCTGAACATTTGAGGATGGCGTTGTAAATATTGAGAGACCATCAGCTATACGCCAAGTTTAGTAAGTGTGAATTCTGGCTACAAGAGGTGTCCTTTCTAGGGCATATTATTTCAAAGGAAGGTATTTTTGTTGACCCTTCAAAGGTAGAGGCAGTGAAGAATTGGGATAGGCCTACTAATGTAACTGAAGTTAGAAGTTTCCTAGGCCTAGCAGGTTATTACCGAAGGTTTATTAAGGATTTCTCCTAGATTGCGGTGCCTTTAACTAGATTAACCCGCAAGGAGAACAAATTTGATTGGTCCGAGGATTGCGAGAGTAGCTTTCAGACCTTGAAAGAGTGTTTAACTATTGCCCCTGTTTTTGGCTTTACCATCTGGAGAAGGAGGTTTTGTGGTATATACTGATGCTTCTGGCATTGGTCTAGGTTGTGTGCTCATGCATCACGGGAAAGTGATAGCCTATTCTTTTAGGCAGTTGAGGAAGCATGAAGAGAACTATCTCGTTCATGATTTGGAACTTGCAGCTGTGGTGTTTGCCTTGAAGATATGGAGGCACTACCTATATGGAGAGACATTTACGGTGTTCTCAGATCATAAGAGTCTGAAGTATTTATTTTCTCATAAGGAACTCAATATGAGGCAGAGAAGATGGCTTGAGTATTTAAAAGACTTTGACTTCTCCATAGAATACCATCCTGTTAGGGTGCTTGGCCCGGATACAGAGGGGGGGTGAATGAATCCTGCTACGTATAATGGCCAAATTAAAAACTAGGAAGCTAGATAAAGACACAGAATAGAATCAATTCGATTCAGCTCAAATACAAACACATGGAGCGCGCCTATTCAAGCATCTAGCGGAAGCAAATCAGACAAACAAACCACTGCTCAATAGATTTTTAGGTGGTTCGGTCCTTCAGACCTACATCCACCCCTCACTCCCAACCGGAGTGAGGCTTCACTAGCAAACGCTAGAACCCAGCAGACTCAGTCTGCAAACAGTTGCTGCCACACAGCTTGACCAGGGGAACAGCCTCCCCTCTTCCTCCCAACCGGAGGGACACCCAAGTGACTCCCAGCCACTTAGAAACTAGAGGTCGAAGACCTCTCTTCCTCCAGACCAGGAGGGACCACTGGACTTGCAACCACAAGCCCAGAACCGGAGGACTAGGCTCCCTTCCTCTAACCAGAGGGCAACTCACAAGTGACAACCTGTCACTTGCAACCCGGAGATCAGATCTCCCTTCTCCTCAACCAACAGGAGGAACCCGATCCCCAATAGGGCTATCGGAAGAACAAGATAACCAGATGAAAAATGGAAAAACAAAAACACGAAATGAAACTAACTTCAGCAAACAGAACGCTGAAAAATGAAATGCACAATGTGGCTCCCAACGGAGCTGACTGGCCTGGATCTGATCCACGGTCCAGTGAAGACAGATCTTCAAGTAGCTTCTTCCTTCTTCTCCACGAGCTCTCTCGCTCACTCTCTATCTCTCTTTCTTTCTCTTCAACTCTCTTCCTCTTTCACTCTCTCTCTTTTTCTTCTTCTGTTCTTCTGCTCTTTTTTCTCCTTTTAATCTCTGCTCCTCTATTCTTTTTGGCTTCCATGCTCACTCTTGCTCGACCAGCCTTTGTTCTTTTTATATCAGCAGCCAGCAGGAGGATGGGGTACAGAGTGCGTGTGCTTCACACGTTTGATCCAGAACCTTCCTGCCACGTGCCCCTTTCGTATTTGTTCCTTCAGTATCGGATCATGTGCACCCAGACACCGATGAATGTTCTTCCTCGGACCTGCAAAGAGGTAAGAATCATTAACCTTGAGTGCCACAAGAACTAGAACTGCATGAGGTAAGTGGACACGACAAGCGGTGCACTAAACAGAGAACGACACGAGATACAGTGGTGACACAATGAACACTACTAAGAGAACGACACGAGGTAGAAAGAAAAACAACACGAAGTAGAAGCAGAACAGCACAAAGTAGAAAAAGGACGACACGAAGTAGACAAGATTACTACAGTACGAGATAGGGAGAGCATGACACAAGGTCAGATGAAAAACAGCACGAAGTAAGGAAAAAATGACACGAGATACACTGTGACAGAACAGACACAACGAAGAGAACGACACGAAGTGAGGTTATAAAACAACACGAGGTAAAAAGAAGAACGACACGAAGTGGTTGCAACAACAAGCAAGACATAAAAGATGACACGAGATGCAACTAGAGGACAGAGAGAAGCGACACGAGGTTCACACAGAAACGACACGAGGTGGCACAGAAAGCAACACGAGGTGCTGCAATGTTCTGCACGCAGTGGATCAAAAATGACACGAAGACACAACAAGGAGAACGACACGAAGTCATAACAAGGAGAACGACACGAAGTCACTGTAACAAACCAAAACGCTACGAAGAGAATGAATACAAAAGCAACACGAAATCTTGAATACAAACAACACGAAGACGAAACAGTAACCGACATGAGTTGAAAACAACACGAAGACGAAACAGTAACCGACACGAGGTGAAGTCACAAAGCGACAAAGTCACGAGGTCTAGCAACCATGACACGAAGTCATGAGTTAGACATGTCTTCAACAACACGAGAAGAAATAGTGAAAGCAGAGGAACAACACGAGGAACTACAGTAGCTGACGAAGACACAGGAGCAAAACATAGAAGACTGACTCGAGATGAGCAACTAAGTGCTAACGACACGAGGTCAAACAGAACACATTTTAAAACAACATGAGGTACGAGAGGACGACACGGCGTAATGAAAACACAAACAGTACTAAAATGAAAACGACACGAAGACAATCAGTACAACACGAGGTGTTATACACAAACAAGACGAAGTGCCAACCAACACGAATACAGTCCCTGAAAAATACCTGAAGTGAAATGAAGGTTTATTCTTCATAAAAAAAATATTCTTTGTTCACTTTCACAGAGACATATTTTTGAACACCACTAAGACTTATAGTGTTGTCATCATCAAAACATGTAAAGATTCAACAAGACTCAACAATCTCCCCCTTATTGATGGATGGCAACACTATGAGTCTTGAGTCTTTGCAGAGAAAGAAAAGCACTAAATAGCCATTCTCAATGAAAAACAAACATTAAACATTCTCAACGAGCTAGCAAAGGCTTGATTTCTCCCCCTTTGACATCAGCAAAAAGAATGAAACAATAAGAATGCAACAATGCAAATGATATGAGTTTTAATTAATAAGTCCAAGAGTGTGAGAGAGAAAGCCTCAAAATGGGCAACAAGATACAGAGCATAGTCTTTTCAAGAAAAGTATCTGGCTTGTCTGCTAGAAGGGCCACGCGGCCTGCCATGAGGTGGTCTCCCCCTTTGAGAAGCAGAAGTATATTCTTGAGGTGGAGTTCTGCTAGAGGAAGCTTGACCAGGTGCTGAACCCAAGGTAGACTGAAATTCCTTTAGGTCATTTGACAGTTCAGCTAGCCAATACACCACTGCGCTTCTGACATGTCCCACTTCAGAAATGATGTCGTCTTGGCGAACATTGACAGTTTCATATCTGTCAGTCAGAAGTGTCATTTCTGTTAAGAAGGCGACCAATTTATCATAGATCTGCTGAATGCCTGGACCTAGGGCACTGGAAGACTTCTTCAAAACTTCTAAAGATGTTCTGATCTCATAGCAGTGATCTATAATGTTGGTAGACATTTTGAAGGAGGAAATATGAACATCTTGCAACTCACTCAGTGCTTTAGCTATCTTTGAACACACCTCCTGCAAACCTTGCATCAGGGATCTGTTGGCATCATCTGAAGCCTTTTTGTTGAGAAGGAATCGTTTCCATTCAGTGAGGAGAGATATCTCGAGCTTCAGTAGCCTGGAATGTACCTGATTTATGTTGAGGGTGACATATGTAAGCAGGTCATCTAATTTCTTATCTTGTTTCTGCATCTGCTGAGTCAGGTTTATAAGAAGTTCTTCAATGTTGGGCGCCCGAGCAGATTCAATGTTGGGCGCCTGTGCAGATAGAAGTCTAGGTGGACCTAGAGGTGTACCAAAAAATTCACTGCCAGGTGCAGTTCTCTCAGCTGCTTCCTCTTGTACTGGCATTTGACTACTCTCAGCTGGGACCTGATCTTCATCTTCAGCTTGAGTTTCTTTCTGAGGAATTACACCTTCAGGTGCCTCTTCTTCACTTGAAGATTCTGTATCTAGTTTTATGACAGGAGCTTTCTCCTGACACTCATCCACTATATCTTCCATGAGATTCTGAACTGCAGGACTTTCAACAGGTGCCTGTTCAAGGCTTTCAGAAGTAACCAAGTTGGTAGCCTCTTCCAAGCTTCTCTCTACAGTTTCTCTTAAATTTTCATTAACAAAAATAGCAAGTTCTTGATCAGTACTGTCTTGCTCTTTAGCTGGCTGTTCCTCAGGCACTATTACCTCTTCAGATGTCTTCCCAAAAGAATCAAATAGACCAGCAATATTTGCATCTAGATCAGTCTGAATGCTTTCGTCAGACAACCTGATTTCCTCAGATGCAACCTCGACTAGCCTCTGAAAGGAAAAAGGTACTTCGGTGGGTGCAGCTGGCAAAATAGACTCTGGTTGTTCAGCTGGTGTTTCCTGTTGAGCAATCTCAGAAACTAATTGCACACCAGTTTGGGCTAAGTCTTGAAATTGTTCCAAATGCTCCCCCTGAGTATGTGATTCCCTGACCTTTTGGGCCTTAACTTGCCCCACCATGGAAGAGCCCTCTAAGCCCAAAAACACTGAAACAAAATTCATATTAAATATGTTTCGGGCTTTAACTTTAGATGCGGCCTCTCCATCCAAGCAAATCTCTGAATGCTTGAAGATGTCTGTCAGATGGGCGGCATAGGGAAGGTGTCTCTTGGATCCAATGCATCCCTTCATGACAGTAAAAATGATCTCTGGCAGACATATCTTTACATTTTGAATCAGACAAAACAGTAGAAATCTCTGTGTGTCTGTAATTCTTCCTCTAGCCCCAGTCTGTGGGGTGATAATGGAAGCAATGACGTTCTGAAGGAGCTTGTGAAGAGGAGGAAATGACGATGTCTGATAAGCTTTTAGCTTCAACTGCCCCTTATCATGAATATTACTGGGTTTACCAGTAATGACTGAGAAAGCTTCATGGAGACTGTATCGAAAGCTTCCCTCTACCTCCCCTTTATCTGGAACACCGAGGGCTTTGTGAAGGGTGTCACATGTAACAGTTATCTCGACCCCTTTAACAGATGATAACAAGGCAGACTTGTCTCGGCTCAAGGACAAATTATTGTAAAATTCCATTACCGGCCTAGGGTAATAGACACGGTGATTTTCTAAGAAATTTCTCCACTCCTGAAACTCAAAGATTTTCAACAGTTCTGGAAACTTCGAGACCATGGTTTCATCTCCGAAATCTATTATTCTTGGAGGAATGATTTTCCCACTTTCTAAGAACACGGTAGACTGAGAAATCCTGGTACCTTGTTCTGAAGATACTTCCGCAGCAGGTTCTGGCTCAAGACATCTCTGTTGCTTAGATGAAGGCTCTTCAACTATTTCTTTTCCCTTCCTCTTCCTTTCACCAGGAGCTGCTGACCTTTGCTGATCCATCTGCTGTAACTTCCAGAGTATCAACTCTCTCTTGCAGGCTGCTATTGGAAGTGAAGCTAGACCCAAGAGAGGAAGAGACCTCTGTGGGGAAAGAAAGTGAGCGGGAAGAGATGGAGATGAGTTTGAAGAAAAAACGCTCAAGGTGGAGCGGCACGAGGATGAATAGGAAGCGGCAAGGGGAAATGAGGGTTTGAGGTTGAAGGCGTGTGAAACAAGAAGGGTTTTGTCGGGTTGCTTTTTACTCTTATCAAACTTTTTCTGGAAATACCCAAATTACCCTTAGTCATGATGTAACGCAGCTACTGCCTGTTAAAGTTAGCCCTTCAATATGTGGACGGGTTATATTCTTCCAAATTCCAAGGTCAATTAACTCAAGATATTAAATCAACATAATCACAAAATTAGCTGTTAAAGTTGCTTAAACTAGAGAAAGTCACGATTAAATTGCTCCTTATGTTTGTCAAGCAATGAAATAACACATCGATGTCAAGCAGATTTCATTTCTTCATTTAATGGACAAGAGAAGGCATACAGGGTCAACCAATTTGTTGAGCACAAGGTAGAATAGTCCGTTTTTACACAAGGAGACATGTTTATCAGACACCAGAAACCCTGGTTACTCAGGACGGACTACCTTTATGCCAATCAAAGCCAATGAAATTTTCTTTGAGGACTTTTCCCCCTTTTTTTTATTTTAACATTTCTACACAGAGATAGCTAATTGTATCATGACAGAAACTCTGGACTTCTCTGATCTAGAGTGTCTATTTCTCCATAAAAGTCATTGCTCTGCCACAAATAATGGCGTATTCCCTGGTAGCCCTTCTCATGATTTTAGACAAAAGACAGATATCTTACTTAACACAATTTTTTATCTCAGAGCTCTCTCCACATAAGTTTCAGTTAAGTCGAGATCCTCAACAAGTTTTACTCATTTAACAGGAAGTTTTATAATATGTTGACCAACACTTGAGAGAATAACTTAGAAGGATCAAGGACCAAATATAACCCCCAAACATTGAAGTTCTTTATTAACAGGTGTAAGTTGTTACACTAGATGTTGGGTGGTTTAAGATATTCAGAACACATCTGATAAGAGCAAGAAGACTGAAAACATAATTTCTTCGAGAGAATATCTGAACCAAGAGTGATAGGAGAGAGATAAGAAGGTGGCTGACCGAATAGAGAGAGATGAGATGAGATGAGTAGCACTCCTATCAGCAAGCCAACAAGTGAGAGATCACTCAAGACATTTGGCACTAAGGACACATACAAATATGGTATTCTTGAAGAAGTTCTGTCTCACATCCAGAAAAACTCTTGGGCAACAAACTGCAACCTCATGAGATGACAGATCTTAACACCACATTAACTGCATCGGCTGACAAAATTCTTCAGAAACCAAATAGCCTGTCAAGCTCCTTTTCAGCCCACTCAAGGACATCTCACACACGACTCTTGGAAGTATTAATTATTTATTGAATGCAGTGTTTGCCATGAAAATTAAACATGTGAGTTTGAGTTATGCACAAACAGGCTCCCCTGATCATCAGAATGACTCATGGTACTAGGCGGAGCATTTGGTCTGAAAGACCACCTCACACATAGTAAGGACCTCCGGACAGATTTCCCTGCCTTTGGTAGCTTACCATTTGATATACCATAGAGGTCATGAATAACAGGGTAAACTCAACAGTCCTATAAGCAATTCAGATTTTCATGAATTATGCAACATACAGTTTTCAACTAGCATTCACATTCAGTTCAGATTTTCAGAATTTTCAGAGTGCATGTTCAGAAAATAATGCAACTTGCAGATGATGAATGAATATGCAAGAACAGATTCAATATGCATGCACTAGATGAAACTAAGAGCAGGATAAGCAAGAATACATCGAACCAGATATGCAATAGGTTTCAAAATGGGACATGCAGAGAGATTACCTGAACAGTGTGAGAATGGGGTTTTCATTCTTGAGTGCCTTGGATCATTACCCCTTTTATTCCAGTCCCAAGGCACACCTGCAAAACAAGGTTTATTTTGCACAAACAGGTACCCAAGAAGTCTTGGGTCCTGACATGACATTATTATTTTTAGCAGGTTTTCTCAGCACATTTCCAGGAGTAGTTTTCAGATCTGATTTATGCACATTCTTATTAGCATGAATTCTATGTGCATACACATGAGATTTTCTGTTAACAGGGTAAAAATTCTGTTTACCAAAACTGGTTTGGTTTTGATATCCTGCCAGTCAACAGGTTGCAGCCCTGTGACCTGGCTTTTCACAATGATGACATGAAGGTTTTGCAAATTATCTTACAGGGAATTTAGCATGTTTGAGATTCACATTTGTACCCTGAATATGCCAACAGTCCTTGACTGTATGGCCATGCTTTCTACAGTGAGAGCAAATGAAAGAATTTCTTCTAAAGGAACCTGACCAGCATTCAGAGGCCCTGTGACCCATTTTGTTGCAGTTAAAATAAATGATATGCTGGTACATTGAAACATATTTGTTTTTATTAAAAACATGTTGGTTTGTAGGGAATTTAGCATGATATGAATAAAAGGTTTTCTTACCACTAGCAAACCAGCAATGAGCAATAGAGTGACCTAATTTGCCACAATTAGAGCATGTGACATTTCTTTTCTGAGGTGATGGATTTTTTATCATAAGATCTCTAGCATTCTTATCATCCTTCTCCATCAACTTACACTCATGCATCAGATGTCCAACTTTATGACAGTAGTGACAGATATTCTTCCTTTTAGATGCATGTGAGTGTGTGTGAGGACTGTGATCAGCAAATGCTGATCGACCTTTTTCATTTATTTTCTGATTTTCAGTCCTTTTCTGATTTTTATCATGTTTTCCTATTTTCTTAGCCTTGTACTGAATCGGAGGTGAAGTGGTAGGCTTTTCCTGTTCAGAAGATTTAATGAAAACAGTTCTTAGCTTGGATCCATCACCCTTTTTCAACTTTTTAGTTTGTTTCTGATTCTTCTGAACATTTGGTTGTTTACTTTTTGAGGTTGTGGCTATATCAGAAGCTTTGACAAAGGATGTCGTCAGCTTGTTTTCAAAAACCTTTTTATTGACATTGTTGTAGCCCAACCCTTCCTTTTGAGTATTTACCTTAATTCCTAACAACCTGTCCAGATTTTCTTGACCACTCACAAACTTTGACAAGGAGCTTCTCAGATCCTGAATTTCATTATCAAGAGATGCAATGTGTATTTCATAACTAGCGATCTCTTGTTCACTACAATTGACAGTTTCATTCAAAACCTTATTAGCTGTTTTGTATTCTTCAATTTCCTTTCTCAGCTCATCTACTTCATCAGTTTCGTTTGCACAGATGACTTTTCCTTTCTCCAATGTGAGAAGTCTTTCAGACATGGCACTGTTTAACAATTTTAATTTTTCAACTTCTTCTTTAAGCTTATCATTTTGAATTAACTCATTTATTAGAAGCTGATCTTCTGAGTCAACCATGCTTTCTCTCCTAGCTTCAAACACCCTCAATTCCTTTTGTTGTTTTTCAAAATCTTTCTGTAGTTCTATGTTTACAGATTTTATGGCATTAAACTTTTCAATCAGCAAATCATTCTCTCGTTTAAGTTTCTCTAATTGTTCTTCACTTTCTTTAGAGAGCTTTCTGAGAGAGTCATTCTCATTTTTCAGCTTGTTTAAGTCAGATTTAACGCGTTCAAATTCTTTCAGCATCAGATTATCAGACATACTAGCATCAAGAGCATTTTTCAGTTCAGCACAATTTCTACAAGGAAAACTTGAGCTATCTAAACCAGTACCCTTCTTCAATTTTTTATACTGTTTTCTTAACAGTTCATGAGATTCAATTAGTTCAGCATAAGCATTCTCCCAATCTTCTAGAGAGAAATTCTCGAAGAGATTTACCTCATCATCATCATCTTCTTCAGTTTGATTGCTTCCTTGATCGCTTCTATTGGCCATCATGCAGCTTGTTTGATTTCCTTTCCCGGCTCTCTTCATCATTTCCAACATATCCTTTGCAGATCTGCAATCAAGGAAACATGAGTGAAAAGCTTTGTCAGTGGCTACTTTCATCAGATTTATAGCTGTCTGATTCTCCTCATACATTGATTCGTGACTGTCAGTCCATTTGGACCTTTTCTTTGGTAGTTCATGAGGACCATGTGAAATCACTTTCCACAGGTCTGGGTCAACGGATTTAACATAAGCACGTAAAGCACTGTGCCACTGGTTGAAATCAAAACCACTGAAGACAGGTGGACAAGTCATTGAAGCAAATAGCAGATATATTCAATGCAACAGGAATATTGATGCACTAAAGGCAAATAAGCACCTAAGACCACAAGAACGAATCTGCAGGTCGCTGGACCTTATATGCAGACACCCGCTCTGATACCAACTGTTAGGGTGCTTGGCCCGGATACAGAGGGGGGGTGAATGAATCCTGCTACGTATAATGGCCAAATTAAAAACTAGGAAGCTAGATAAAGACACAGAATAGAATCAATTCGATTTAGCTCAAATACAAACACATGGAGCGTGCCTATTCAAGCATCTAGCGGAAGCAAATCAGACAAACAAACCACTGCTCAATAGATTTTTAGGTGGTTCGATCCTTCAGACCTACATCCACCCCTCACTCCCAACCGGAGTGAGGCTTCACTAGCAAACGCTAGAACCCAGCAGACTCAGTCTGCAAATAGTTGCTGCCACACAGCTTGACCAGGGGAACAGCCTCCCCTCTTCCTCCCAACCGGAGGGACACCCAAGTGACTCCCAGCCTCTTAGAAACTAGAGGTCGAAGACCTCTCTTCCTCCAGACCAGGAGGGACCACTGGACTTGCAACCACAAGCCCAGAACCGGAGGACTAGGCTCCCTTCCTCTAACCAGAGGGCAACTCACAAGTGACAACCTGTCACTTGCAACCCGGAGATCAGATCTCCCTTCTCCTCAACCAACAGGAGGAACCCGATCCCCAATAGGGCTATCGGAAGAACAAGATAACCAGATGAAAAATGGAAAAACAAAAACACGAAATGAAACTAACTTCAGCAAACAGAACGCTGAAAAATGAAATGCACAATGTGGCTCCCAACGGAGCTGACTGGCCTGGATTTGATCCACGGTCCAGTGAAGACAGATCTTCAAGTAGCTTCTTCCTTCTTCTCCACGAGCTCTCTCGCTCACTCTCTATCTCTCTTTCTTTCTCTTCAACTCTCTTCCTCTTTCACTCTCTCTCTTTTTCTTCTTCTGTTCTTCTGCTCTTTTTTCTCCTTTTAATCTCTGCTCCTCTATTCTTTTTGGCTTCCATGCTCACTCTTGCTCGACCAGCCTTTGTTCTTTTTATATCAGCAGCCAGCAGGAGGATGGGGTACAGAGTGCGTGTGCTTCACACGCTTGATCCAGAACCTTCCTGCCACGTGCCCCTTTCGTATTTGTTCCTTCAGTATCGGATCATGTGCACCCAGACACCGATGAATGTTCTTCCTCGGACCTGCAAAGAGGTAAGAATCATTAACCTTGAGTGCCACAAGAACTAGAACTGCATGAGGTAAGTGGACACGACAAGAGGTGCACTAAACAGAGAACGACACGAGATATAGTGGTGACACAATGAACACTACTAAGAGAACGACACGAGGTAGAAAGAAAAACAACACGAAGTAGAAGGAGAACAGCACCAAGTAGAAAAAGGACGACACGAAGTAGACAAGATTACTACAGTACTAGATAGGGAGAGCATGACACAAGGTCAGATGAAAAATAGCACGAAGTAAGGAAAAAATGACACGAGATACACTGTGACAGAACAGACACAACGAAGAGAACGACACGAAGTGAGGTTATAAAACAACACAAGGTAAAAAGAAGAACGACACGAAGTGGTTGCAACAACAAGCAAGACATAAAAGATGACACGAGATGCAACTAGAGGACAGAGAGAAGCGACACGAGGTTCACACAGAAACGACACGAGGTGGCACAGAAAGCAACACGAGGTGCTGCAATGTTCTGCACGCAGTGGATCAAAAACGACACGAAGACACAACAAGGAGAACGACACGAAGTCATAACAAGGAGAACGACACGAAGTCACTGTAACAAACCAAAACGCTACGAAGAGAACAAATATAAAAGCAACACGAACTCTTGAATACAAACAACACGAAGATGAAATAGTAACTGACATGAGTTGAAAACAACACGAAGACGAAACAGTAACCGACACGAGGTGAAGTCACAAAGCGACAAAGTCACGAGGTCTAGCAACCATGACACGAAGTCATGAGTTAGACATGTCTTCAACAACACGAGAAGAAATAGTGGAAGCAGAGGAACAACACGAGGAACTACAGTAGCTGACGAAGACACAGGAGCAAAACATAGAAGACTGACTCGAGATGAGCAACTAAGTGCTAACGACACGAGGTCAAACAGAACACATTTTAAAACAACACGAGGTACGAGAGGACGACACGGCGTAATGAAAACACAAACAGTACTAAAACGAAAACGACACGAAGACAATCAGTACAACACGAGGTGTTATACACAAATAAGACGAAGTGCCAACCAACACGAATACAGTCCCTGAAAAATACCTGAAGTGAAATGAAGGTTTATTCTTCATAAAAAAAATATTCTTTGTTCACTTTCACAGAGACATATTTTTGAACACCACTAAGACTTATAGTGTTGTCATCATCAAAACATGTAAAGATTCAACAAGACTCAACACATCCTGGAAAAGGGAATGTAGTGGCGGATGCCTTGAGCCGCAAGCCAATAGCTAACTTGTCGCACCTCATGTTGCAAGAATGGAGACTGTTGGAGCAGTTAGCTAGTTTGGATCTTAATGTTGACAAGGACCAGGTTACGATCGCTCAGTTTCAACTTAAACTAGAATTATTAATGGAAATCAAGTCCTTGCAAGACAATGACCCAGAGTTGGTAGAGATCAAGGAGGGTTTGAGTAACATACTTGATTTCATGGTAGCTGACGATGGTAGATTGTTGTTTCAGGGAAGGACCTATGTACCTGATGAAGCTGAAATAAAGAACAAAATTCTCGAAGAAGCTCATAGAGCCAGATACACTATTCATCCTGGAGGTACTAAGATGTTTAAGGATTTGAAAATATCCTTTTGGTGGCTGAATATGAAAAAGGAAATTGTAGAATTTATGAGTAGATGTTTGGTATGTCAGCAAGTTAAGGCTGAGTATTTTAGACCTGCAGGGAAATTGAAACCACTTGATATACCTCAATGGAAGTGGGAGAGTATTGGTATGGATTTTATTATGGGTCTACCTAGGACTCGTAGTGGATTTGATGCAATATGGGTTATTGTTGACAGATTGATAAAGTCTGCTCATTTCTTGTCCATTAAGTCGAAGTGGACAGTTGATGTCTTAGATGCTTAATATATGAAAGAAGTTGTAAGACTCCATGGTATTCCAGTCAGCATTGTGTCTGATAGAGACCCCAGATTCACTTCACATTTTTGGAAAGGATTACAAGAATCGTTGGGAACCCGTCTGAATTTCAGTACTACTTTCCATCCACAGACAGACGGACAGACTGAAAGAACCAACCAGATGTGGAAGATATGCTTAGAGCCTGCATGATTGATTTTGGAGGTGGTTGGAGTGATCACTTGGCTTTGACTGAATTCACCTACAATAACAGTTATCAGTCTAGCATTTAGATGGCTCCGTTTGAAGCCTTGTATGGAAGACGTTGTCGATCCCCATTATGTTGGGATGAGGTAGGAGAGAAGCAATGGCTAGGATCAGATCTCATTTCTGAATCATCCAAGAATATCTGTATTATCAGAGATTGGTTGCAAGTAGCACAATCAAGGCAGAAGAGCTATGCGGACAACAGAAGAAGAGCCTTGGAATTTCAGGTCGGTGAGTATGTGTTTCTGAAGGTTTCTCCCACGATAGAGATTCGAAGGTTTGGCATTCAAGACAAGCTGAGTCCAAGATATGTTTCCATTCGAAATTCTGGAAAGAGTGGGGGAGGTTGCTTACTGTTTAGCATTACCGCCTCAATTATCGGGAGTACATAATGTCTTCCACGTGTCAATGCTGCGAAAATATGTGTATGACCCCACTCATGTCATTCAGCATGCGGATTTGAAACTGAAGGAAGATTTGACTTATGAAGAAAGACCAATCAAGGTTCTGGATCGTAAACAACAGTAACTCAGGAATCGTTCCATACCTATGGTTAAAGTGCAATGGAGTCGATGTGGAACTGAAGAGGCTACTTGAGAATCAGAAGATACCATGCGAAAGCAGTATCCCGACATATTCTAGGTGAGTTATCTCGCTCCCCGTTTCCATTAGTGCAGCGAATTTGGAGGACCAAATTCTTTAAGTGGGGGAGGGTGTAACACCCCAATTT
The DNA here is from genome assembly GCA_022559845.1 of Amorphophallus konjac. NCBI lineage: Eukaryota > Viridiplantae > Streptophyta > Magnoliopsida > Alismatales > Araceae > Amorphophallus > Amorphophallus konjac. The sequence continues at coordinate 328,264,116 of CM040120.1, read as the reverse complement.
ATTAAGGAATAAAATTTTGAGAAAATTAATAAGAAATTCCTTAAGAAATAGGATAAATAAAAAGTCGACCATTTTATAAAAATATGGAAAAAAAATAGAATCTTGTAGAGGATAAAATGTTTAGTAAAATTGTCTTCTACGACTAACCCAAATAAAATCCCTAAATAAGCCGAATTAGGAGATTAAGGCCCAAATCAACACTTAGCCTAACCGGACCTTAAAACACAAAATTCGAGCCCAATACCCGATCATTTAAGCTCAAACCATATTCAAATGAACAGCTAGGATCAACTCATCATTTCCCCTCTGGTTAATCTTCGAAACCCTAACCCTAGGAGGAGTATTTGGCGGCGGAGTGGTGGATTAACCCTATCCTGCGCGATTCGCGCTCGTCCGCGGTGCGTGGACTCTATCTCCACGATTAGAACTCTCTAGACCCCATAGGACCTATTAAAATGAATCTTGGCAACCCTAGAATCGTTTAGATGCTGTGGCGGCTGGCGAGGACCTCGGACGAGAGAGTATTCCGACGATTACCGGCGGTGTGTACCTAGCGCGATCGGCTTCCCTATTCTTCCTTCATCCTTCGATTAAGGTAGGTAATAGCAAGCCAAACCCTAAGTGTAATATATGGTTGGAAGCATAATCGTGTCCTCTTTTTTTTGGAATAAAAAGCCCTAACTTTCATCTAGTATCCTGCTAGAATTTTGAGTTTTAGTGGAAGCATGTTAGAATTAGGGTTAGCAATGTTCCACTTCGATTTAAGTAGGGATTTCAGGCACTAAACATTCAATTGATCATGCTATCTTGTATAACTAGTTGTGCTTGTTCTATTGATCATAAAAGCCCCAATTTTTCTGCTCTATATAGTGCGAATTTAACTTTTGTTCCCAACCCTAGCCAACCCCACCGTAGACGGGCAGGGCGAAGGGGCAGTGATCTGTTCTAATATGAGCGGTCGCTCGATAGACCGCACATCTTTATGAATGGCCAGACTAAAACCGCCTGTGTTATTTGCGTTATTGAGTTTTTTGGAGACAAACGGCTAGGACAGAACTGCTCAACAAGTCATGCGGCCATCTATAGACCGCTCATCCCGTGTCGGGCCCCTGCCTGCAGAGCGTGAACGGCCTGTGGACGACCGCAGAGGCTCTTGAAAGGTTCTGGAAGAACCGTTCTTCCCCACAGAATTGTGTTAATTTCGAATTTAGCATGTTTTATCTCTAGTTAATTAATCTTCGTGGTAGGCTAGCAACCAACATGTAAATGGAACGTATGAAAGATTTAATTTTTTAAAATTTATGGTTTATTTTCATCATGACCTTGGTTTATTATTTCAATTAACTTAATTTCAATTATGAATACATGAACCATGTTACTAGGATGGTTTGACAGTCATTCTACTCCGGTAGGATTGACTGACCGCTATACTAGTTTCCGATGATTTGATAGCCTCATTTCCTTGTAATGGTTGGAACTCTCCGCCGGAAATTCCTTCCGTCGGACTAAGACCTTCATTACAGGACCTCCGTAAGCCCCCGCGAACCTGGGATTCTCACTAGGACACCGGGCAGGTTGTACCATCAAGACCTAAACCTATTCACGTGATCAAACCGCTTGGATTGCAGTGTTGTGAGTCACGGCTCAATTTGGACCGATCGAGACCTGAACGGCTGGAATCGAACCGTTCATCTCAATGGGCGGCCCATTATAGACCGTGCATCCCTGGCTAAATGCCATTTCTTGTTGGTCGATTATCCTTGTTTCATCTTCGACTAAATCATGTTTGGATCGACCCAATAAGCCCAAGGCTGACCAGTGGATAGTGGGCTGGACCCTGGTTCAGTTCTACCCCACTTATGGTAGCCCGGAGCCCATTTTTGGGTGGAGTTCTAGCCTTCTAGCTAGGCCCAGTTGGAACGGACTGTTTAGGCCCGTTCATGTTGGCGAGCGGATCCTATTGGACCGTTCAACCCCCGAGCGGTCCTATCAGGCCCGTTTATCTTGTTCTTGGGCTCAAGTTCTTCTGGCCATGTGCGGCCCATTCTTGACCGTCTATACTAGTTGAGAGGCCCATTTCTGACCGTTCTTATAAGAGCGGCCTAGAATGGTCCATTTATCCTTGACTTCGTTGAGGCTGATCCTCAGCCCAGTTCTTTCTAGTACGGCCCATATGAGACCGTACATAGCTTGAGCGGCCCAGTTTGGACTGTGTATCTTCCAGAAAATGATTTCCGTGGTTATTCGTGTTTGAATACAAGGACCTGTCAGTTCTTGATAATTTGAACTTTCTGGTCAAAGTACCTCTTCGACTTATCCTTGGGTTTTCCGAGGTAAGTTATACCTTGACATTATTGGCCATTTAACTTGATTAATGTCTAGACATAACTTGGGTTCTTGGATCTGTTAAATCAATGCCAACGCATCATAAGGGCCTGGTCTGGTCTTGGGAGGAGCACCCGAAAAGTACTTGTGGCCCGGAGAGTTTGAATGACATGGTGAGGCATTGCACCGAGTGCATGACTAGCATGATGTCTACAATAATAATCTATTACTTGAATTTTTCTTGACTTGGTTAGTTCTTACTTGTTGGCCAATTTCCAGTTACTTCATAGTATCACCTTCTTTTTATTATATTACTTTGCCATATCGTCATTTCATTTCATTCTTTATTTTCGCATTTAAAAAACGTAATTAATTGGTTAATTATTTAAACTTACATGTTATTACCTACTGAGCGTTCGCTCACCTAGTTGTTTCCCCCCTTTTTCAGGTAGCTCAGGTGAGGATTCGCAAACTGATGGGGATGGGCAAGAGTGATGGCCATGGAGCGAACCAGTTAGAAGCCGTGTGGAGCCAGTCATGGTAGTTGTGTCTAGCTATGTTTTAGAGTGTGTGTTTTGATAGAGTTGTAGTTACAAAGTCGGCAAATGTAATGATGTTATGTCGGAAGTTTGTTTAAGAGAGTTTATTTGATTGGAACATGGATCTTTTAAATGTTATTTAGTTATGGAGTTATTTCTGTTCATGGTGTTGTGTTGATCTTTAGTTTTAGCATAGCATGTCTGTAAATCAACATATTTTCATTAATTGTTTCTACTGCCAGTCCCGATATTCCGCGTCGGGGTGTGACATAAACCATGCATTTTAGACATGTATGAGCATCTACAAGAAGCATGTAAAAAGTCTTCTAGTTCCATGTAACTAAATCTCATATTGAAGAAACATGAAGCACATTCTCAAACCATCAAATCCTCAACAAAAGATGTGATCATATAGACATCGATATAAGTAAAACTTGTGAGCATCATAAAATCCAATATCACCAAAATCACATGAGTTAGCTTAGTCAACTTTCAAGCACACACTAAGCACATTTCCTTGTTTTGCCAAAAAAAAATGACCAAGAATCTTTATTATGAGCAAGCATCATTAAAATCACATTCATCAAATTTCAAGTTAATATGTTGAGTACTTTTCAAGCCCAAAAACCTTTTGAGGAAGAATGCATGAAAATACCCAACCAAGACTTTGAAAACCTATATGATGAAATGCATGAAACATAGAGAGAGTCGATGCAATGCAATGAATGGGTTAACTCCCTTTTTAGGAAAATTGCATTGATGCACTCCTTTGAATTCCAAGTGTGAACCATAAGTGCATTTTGATCCTTTGATCCTGCAAGTCAAGATAAACATAGCATGAGTTCCTTAAACAACAATCATTCATATGACTTCCAAGTGAGATCATTGAAGTCATCTTTTAACTCATCAACCAAGATGCATACATGTTGCTCAATGAAACATACACACAAGCACAATCGTTTTGTTGATATTAAAACCAAATACCAAAACCAACTAGGGGAATGCAACAGAAGATTCTGTGAAGAAGGGGAGTCGACTCAAGAGGGCTTTAGAGTCGACAAAGCCAGAACGCCAGAGCCAATATATGGGCGAATGATGAAGTGAATCATCGGTGACAAATAGCTAGTTAACGGTGACAAATAGGTGAGTAAGGGTGTAAAATACCCTACTAAGGGTGACAAATAGGTGGCAAAGCAAAGGGAAGGCCATTCAAGAATAAGGGTGACAAATAGGTGCTTGTGGGTGAAAAATAGCTCGATAAGGGTGAATAATAGGTTGCTAAGGCTGAAAAATAGCTAGTCTCATGGGAAATGCAGTTTTCACACATGTGTTCGAAGGCAGTTGACTGGCACACCACCCCAGGCCACGTGGCAACTTTCAAAAGCACTTCTACTTTATTCTATACATGTGGATCAATGAGAAATGCCCCGAAGATTTGAATCATTTTCAGAAAATTCAAATCTTTGTCTTATAAATAGGGGACTTCTTCTTCCGAAAAAAAAATAACGAAAATACAGAGCGGGAAACAGTGAAAGTAGAGTTGTGAAAAGAGCGGGAACAGAAAGGATAATTCGAGTAAGAGCAAGGTGAATCTGATAGAGCTTAATTCGGGAACAAGTTTGAGTAGGATCAGAAGGAACAAGATCGTGATCATCAGACGGACTTCGAATCTGAAGCTTGAAGTTCCAGATCCATCAGATTGCAAGGAATTCTGAAGCTAAAGGAAGACTGATCTGCAGATCGACTTCATACACATTGGGGGAATTCTGAACTAGATCTGCATCATTTTATTTCTAGTATTTTCATTTTGTTTGTAAACTCTGTTTACTCAAGCTGTGTGGCAGCGTCATCAAGCTGTTAGTCAGCGGATCTCAGTCTAGTGTGAATTGCTAGGTTTGAGTGTATTCAAGCTGTGTAATCAGCGGTGTAAGCTGTGTAGTCAGCGAAATTAAGCTGTGATTCAGTGGAAGCCTCGCTCAAGTTGAGTGAGGGGTAGACATAGGTCTCTGAGCTGAGACCGAACCACCTTAAGAGCCTTGTCTCTCGTGTGTGATTGTCTGTGTTCGTTTGTCTTCTCCGCTAGTTAATCATTTAGGATCGAATTATCTGTTCTATAGTAGTAGATCTTAATTCTGCATATTCATTTTATTGCATTAGAGCGAAAGTTGGGGGTAGATCTATTCACCCCCTCTCTAGATCTTCCATCTCACTCAACCTACAGCCATGAATTCAGGAATTCATGACTTCTCTTCATGTCGCCAATTCCTGTGAACAGTACAGATACGAAGAATTCGTGTCACTATTCTTGACGCTAATTCTGGAATACGCGATAGCTGTAGCAGTCGTGATACGGGACGGGACGCGAACCTGGGACTCTAGCTTGCGAACGTCCCTATGCGAGGGAAATGGGTGGATCTGCGCGGTTGAGAAATCGGCAATGAGTCTCGGGTATCGACTTTTCCGTGTGCTCGGATCAAGTCACGGGACGGTTTCCACTCACTCACTCTCGCAATGGTGATAAAATTATAACGAGCTAAGTTCCTATCACTCATGCAACGGCAAATGAAAATATACAAGATAAGTAAAATGCCAAATAAGGAGGGTGGAGAGTGTACCTCCACGCTCCGGGCGTGGAGAAGGCGACCCCGACCAAGAATCGTAACTCTCGGTACAGTAATTATCAATAATTTACAGCAGTGAATTTTATTGCTCACTCCACGCAGGGAGGTAAAGGGCTACAGTGGGACCCGGAAGTAACGATCTTAGGTTGACAGGCAGCGAGCCGGAAGGGCTATCGGGTCGGAGATGGGCTGTTGGTCCGACTCGATTCCAACTCGGTACTGTTCCAATTCGGTTCAGCAAGGGAACTCAGCAACTGGGACGGCGGCTTCCGGTCGAATCCTTGCTGCGGCGACTGGCTGGGACGCCGGTGGCTTCTGCTGGCTTGACTCGGATTTGATCTGCGCACCTTCACGAAAATAATTGCTATGCCCAGATCCGGTGTCGGATCGCGACAAAATTGGTGCCGTTGGAAAGCAGACACGAAGGACTACAACATATAATTATTTCAAGACCATCCAACAAGCGGATTGGAAATGAAAAACTCTGTGGGTTGTAGTCTTTTTCTGGCTCAGAATTACAGACACACAGGACATAATAAGATCTGCCTGAAGATGAATTTTGACCAAAACGAAAACGATGGATCTAGACTCTGGGAAAATTATGGGTGGAAGAGGGGGTGTGAGGAACACGTATGATTTTTTGGGAGTTTTTGTAGATGGATAAGGGGGAGGGAAAAATAAAACAATAAGGCCTCCCGCAGATCTGTAAACTGTCAGATACCTAGGGGAAAACTTAATTACTAGGAAAAATAGCAAGTGAAGGCGGAATGACACAAAATTTGAACTAGGGATGGGGGATGATAGGAAGAATAAACTCTCAAAATTTGAGGTCGAACAGATCTCCTGATTGGGAGATAAAAATCCAGCCTCAGCTTGCTGTCCAGAGATGGATAGAATTGGAACGACGTGGCGGCGGCGGAGCGATGGCGGCACGAACGAAGGCAGCGACTGAGCTTCACACCCAGAGAGGAGATATCACTTGGAATCCACCAAGTTTTGTTGAGAATCCACCCTAGAAACCACAGCAATCCAGCTACAAGAGGGAGAGGGAGAGAGGGGGCGCCCAAGGCTCCAAGAATTTCTTAAAATTTCTTCTCATTAATTCTTTGAAAATGAAAAATACAAGCATTTTATATGAATTGGAAACCCTAGACAAATGACCAGTCTTACCCTCAGATCTAGGGTTGGGAGGGGTATTTATGGGATGAGAATATTTAATTTCTCCCCATGTGGTCAAAAGAAATAAAGAAAACACAAAAAACTACATAACATGACAAAATAGGGGTGCCCCCTTTAAAGAAAGAAAATTTTGATTTTTCTTCTTTTCTTCTCCTTGGTCCAAGTCCAAGGTGGACCATGGACCAGCCCCTATGGGTCCCAACATCTAGGTGGCCCAATGGGAGAGAGGGTGGGGGACCCCGCTGGACCTACTGTCCTTTTTACAAAGAAACTCAAAGACTTCTAAGGACTATCCCTTTGGCTTGTAATGTCATACAATTGTAAATCCAATTACCCAAGGATATAAATGCAAACAAAAGGATACAAATGTAATAATAAATTGTTAGTGCCCGGTGTTGATTACCATCAATTCTCCCTGAGTGGGAAGAACTCGACCCCATTGAGTAAGGGGTGTGGCTGCTCGTGTGGCTCCTGCGGATCTGTCACCGTACCAGGTAGCGCGGAGTATGCTCCACTCCAAGTAATCATCACCTGCTCATCCCGTATATATTCGATATGCACATGCTGTAATGCCCCAGATTTTTTGAATATTTTTCGGATCATTTTCGTGGGTCTCGGAGTGTATTTTGTACTTTACATGTGTTTTCCCTGATGTGCCTTCGGAACTCTGCGGAGGGTGAACTGTGGCATTCTCCGACTCCGAGATAGTACCAACGCATTGTGCTCCTCCCAAGGTTCGCGGAGGTAATTTTTCGTAATTTTCTAAATTTTTGAATTTTTTGTATTTTTTCTATATATATTAACCTCTTCTCTCTCTCCCCTCTCATTTTATCACTCTCTCCCTCTCTCTTCTCTCACGCTCTCCCTTCTCACCCTCTCTTCTCCGGCAGCCAACGGAGCGAGGTGGGGGTGTGGCGGGGCGACGCGGGCGAGGAGGACAGTGAGGATGGGTCGAGGATTGAGGCATGGAGGCGCGTGGAAGCTCAGTGGCGCGATTGCGAGCCGGCGAGGGTTTAACGGCATTTTCTTCAGGGATCGGCGTCCTCGGGGCGCAGAATCTTCGATGGAGGTAGGGAGATGGATCCCCAGCTCGTGTACTTCCTTTCCCGCGATTTTTGTATGCCGTGGTGAGCCGAGTGGGCTTATTCTTATGTTTTGGGGGAAAACCATATTTTTGGGGAGTGAGCCGAATCTAGAGTTTTATCACGTTATTTGATGATTTGAGGGCATCATTGAATGCCTAGGGGCATGGGGAAGGGTTTCCCCTTTGTTTCCCCATCACCCGGGGGTGATTGGGGCGTGGATCGGGTTTTTGGGGCGTTTCCCGCCGTTTTGGGTTCGGAACACCTTAGCGGTCGTTCCAGAGACCGCTAGGGGCACCCAGCGGACCAAGGGTAGACCGCTAGGGGTCTCCCTGTGTCAGTTCAAGGCTGGCGGTCATGCGATTGACCGCCAGGGTCCTTGCCGGTCCAGGGTTAGACCGCTACGACCGCTTGAGTTTCATGTGTTCCGAGGGTTTAGCGGTACAGAGGTAGCCCGCTAGCTAGTGCCTCGCGGTCCAAGGGTAGACCGCTAGGGGTCCGTGATTTCAGTGTGTAGCGGTTCAGTGGTAGACCGCTAGCCGTTCCTTAGCGGTTCAATGGTAGACCGCTAGGCCTCATGGCGGTCCAGGGTTAGACTACTAGGCGGTTTCCATGCTCGCAATGCCGGTTTCACGTTGTGTTGGTCTCCGGTCGACCCGGTTGTGACCCAATGGTCGACCTTCGGCCTCGTGAGTGTCCCGGACATCCCATGGGTTCTGTGACCGCTTTTCTGGGATGTCTGGAGGTACCGTGTTACCTCGATTAGCATGTCCGTAGGTGTGGTGGGTACGGGTGACCCCATGTGTTCTGGGCTTTCGTGTTACGCTCGATCGAGTCACCGTGTATCGGTGTGAGTGTGGTGGGGTTCCCCCGCATGTTGTGGGTTTCTTCAGAAGATGGTTCCCAAGAGGGACAAGTGTGTGGCCTCAGACTGCGAGTCCAGCCATTCAGCCAGGGGCTGGAGGTTTCCCGCTTTCCTTGGGATGGGGAATCGGCATGGTGGCTTGTGAGATGTCTTGGGAATCGTGATTCTATGCTTTTCGCGTGGGCCGTGTGTGTGGCCTTGGACTGTGAGTCCAGTTGCCCAGCCTGGGGCTGGAGGGTTTCTCAGTTCCCTTTCCGAGGGAGTCATCTCGGCGGCTCGTGAGCTATCTCGGTATTCGTGCTACCGTGATTTTAGACCTAGAGATTAGGCTAGATTAACGACATTGTGCCGTTGCGTACGATGGTCTTGACCCCAAGTCTTGTGACTCAAGGACCGTTGGATTTAGTGAGTCTAGAGGACTATCCAGAGTCTAGTGGCTCGGCGCCACTTGGTTCTTCTCGACTTTCGCGCAGGGTGTGTGTATGGTTCTCAGAGTTTCTCCTTGGAGAGTGGTCACATCAGTGACTCCCCACTAGTCGTAGCCTTCTGACACGTGAGTGGTCCCACCAGGGAGTGGTGGCGAGGCTACCCTAGAGAGACAGTTTTATGTTGGTTACCGTCGGGCCCCACGTCTTGCAGCCGGAGTTTGGCTGAGGGAAAAACCAGTCATAGGGCTAGACTTGGGACGCATGGTCTGTGTGTGCAAACGTTGTTGGGGGCAGTGGACTCGTGCTGACGAGCGCGACCCCAGCTAGTCACTTGTTCTGTGGTTACTTGTACGGTGTCTCAGTTCCCGCTGGGCCGAAGGGAGACACCTGAGGCGCGGTCTAAGCCGTCAGTGGACGCATCCGGCCTTGCTTCTGATGGGCAAGTACTCCTGTCACGTGTGACGTGAATCTCCTGTTTCCAGATTCTATTTCCCGTCTGTGAGATGTGATTTTCTGGACCGTCCGGTGTTTCCGAGGTAGTGGCTAGGGTGCTAGTGGCTTCACCGAGATTGCGTCTTGTTAGAGTTGTATTCACGACAGTGTGATCGTGACGTTACCTTGGACAGCATGGTCCAAGTTGACCTTGTCTAGGAGTACAGGCCTTCACGGCGGAGCTGCCGTGAGTGTTTCCTCTGTAGGCCTGGTTTTAGAGTGGTCCGGTTCCCGATTGTGAGATCGGGATTTCTCTTTCTGCTTGACCGGTACAGTAGGAGTAGCTATAGTGCCGACTTTTGACCGGCCACCGGTTCGCTGTTCCTGCTATAGTTGTAGTTGTTTTCCTTTCCGTTACCGCCGTTGTTCTCGGTTGGGGTTCCACGGTATCCCTACTGAGCCAGTGACAGGAGGCTCACCCCTATTTTTCTGGTGCGGTGGTTCTTCCTCAAGGTTCGAGGGTGCTGTTCAGAGGTTCTTAGTTGCCAGCTTGCCGGGCCGAGTGTTCACTTGGCATGTGGTACGTTTTACTGCTTTTGACTGTACTTTCTGTTGGATTGGACTCTAGTGTAGTAGTTATTTATTTATTTCTATTAATTATTGAATTGGCATGCCTTATTTCTTATTTCTTTGTACCTCCACACTCCTTTTAGCCCTTTCGAGCCCTCCCGGCTCGTGGGCGGCAGGCCAGGATTCGAATGGTATTGGGCTCCTCCCGATATCTGGATCTTGGGTCGTCACACATGTTGTTGTTGGAATGAGGCTAGTGGTGGACACTCCGGGATGGGGTCACTCTCAAAGGAAGGAGACAGCTCAATGACTCACTAGGAATCACCACGGAGTCCCTATATGTGACTAGATCCGAAACATTGTGGTAGAGCTGATCCCAAATTCTGGCAAGTCTACAGCGTACGCATTAGACCCGACTTGCCTCACACTCGAGATGGACTAACATCGTGAGCTGACATGAGACCGACTTGACTCGACACATGCAGACTCCTAGCAAACTATACAAAAGAAAACACACTTCTATGTCCTAGACAAACCTAATGCTATGCAGACCTATGCACTTGCAACGGTGGACCAGGACACCAGAATGTGTGCCAAGCATACACTTGATGCAACCGGTGATTGGTGGAATGGAGGACTCCTAGAAATCTTAATATGTCCCTAGCATGCGGTTGCCTGTTAGATTTGGGAGACTTGGGAGGTCCAGGAAAGCCAAAGTTACCTTCTTCCTTACCCCCATATGTATGTATCTCTTGCCAATGAACGGGCTCGAGGAGCATAGGTGGACCGGCCCGTGGGGAAGAGGTGTGGTAGTGGGCTCCTTTGAAGAAGGGGAGTATATGTGATGGGTCAAGAGGCTCCTTAGGGAAGGGGTCGAAGGGATCAAAGAATGTGTGACCCCTCGAGATGGGTTCCCTCATGACACGGTCCCATATTTGAACTTCTTGAAGGTGTAGATGGTCACATTCATGCATTGTGGTAAGTGGGACTGTGATCTCCTGTAGAAAGTACGGGTCCTCCCTCGGAATAAGTGTAATGACATTAGGCTCATCAGGAAGGGGGAGGAGCAAAAGGATCTCTGTGATGACATGACCCACGGTGCACACGGAGGTAATGGACCCCAATGTCGGATGTGTGAAGCTACGACTATTGAGTTGGTCGAAGCCTGGGGCCAATATATGCATCAACTTCAACTGCCGGTCTAATCCCTTAAGAAGGTCGTCCAATGTATCAACATGGTGACAAGACCGGAATGTGGTATGGAATGAGTTGACTGGCACTAATGGTAGTGAAGGGCCCATGTACGGGTAACAAGGTGCATTAGGGACCAAGCCTATCTTGAGCCAACTAAGTAGTGGCTTGGCGATGATTAGCTTTCCCATTAGAAGTATGGGTGGCTCCAAATGAGGTGGCTCCGAATAAAGATCGGAAGGTGAGGGTGGGGGCATAGGAGCTCTAGGGGAAGGGTTCCCGGGCTGGGGTGGGTGCGACCGTGGGGCAAGAGCGTCCTGCCTCAGTCGGCCGACCGGCTCGGCACTCTGCTGACAGGTAGATGCTCGCTGTAGGGCAGCATCAAACCTTGACTCGAAAGGCTCAACCTCTAGAGCGACCTGATAAGGATGCTCCAGAGTGGTCACATCGTGGCAAAGCAATTCAAACTGGTAGTGAAGCCGCAAACCTCTCCGGAACTGAAATGCGATCGTGGTGCTCTTCTCTCCAACTCCACTTCCCAACCGGTACTCATCGAAGTCCCTAATGTACTCAGACACAGACTTGTGGCTTTGGATGAGTTTGATCGGGGCTTTCTCTTGTATTGGGACTTGGGCGTAAGGGTTGGCCATAGTTGCAAGGAGATGGGAATTGGTTCCCCTAGGAGTGGGCATGCATTGGAACACTTTTTCTTTTCTTTTTCTTTATACAAAACTTTTATGCAAGACTAATGCAAGCACCTAGACACGACGTCTAAATGGTGAAAAGGGGTAAAATGCGGACTCGAATACAAACCTAGTGTTGGGTTAGATGGACGCAGTCTATCTCCACAGAGTGTGGATCTAGAGGGGGGTGAATAGATCAACTTGCCTAATTTAAAACTACTGCAAGTTCTAAAGCAGAATTTAGGCAAACATCAGTTAAGCTAAACAAAAGATTCTAAACAAAAGGTCGAATGCTAGACATGAGCATAAGCGATGCAATCAAATAAGCTGAGCAAGAAATTCCCATCGCACACAGATCACACAAAACACAAACACACTACACACACAATTTTTAGGTGGTTCGGTCAACGACCTACGTCCACCCCACACTCAACCGAGTATGGCTTCCTGCTGCGCAGCACAGCTTACGTCCACTGAGCTTTACAGCTTGGCCAAACAATCCGCTGATACACAGCTTCGCTGGGCACTACAGCTTGCCGACCAGAGGATCTGATCCTCTGCAACCGCTGGGGAAATATAGCTTAACCCGTCCAGTGGTGACTACCACTGCAAGACCGCTGACACACAGCTTGAAGAAACAGTATTCAGAAATGAAAGACAGAATCAAAACGAAAACAGAAAAGCTCAAAAGCAGTATAGCTCTAAGAGCAAAGCTCAACTCTGGTTTTGAACCACGAGACTGAGATACAAACACCCTCACTCTCACTCTCGATCAGCTCTCTCTCACCTCACTCTCTCTCGATCTCTTCCTCTCTCTTTTTCTCCTTCTTCTCTATTTCTTCTTCTTCTTCTTCTCTGTATCTTCTTCTTCTCTCTTTTCTCTCTGTGGATCGAAGCCTCACTGATGTATAGACTTTCTCTTCTTTTCTTTCGATCAGTCTTCTTCTGTGGAAGAAGGCTTGTTTATATAGCAGCAACAGCAGCAGGCGTGTGCTCTCCACGTTTCCCGCCCAGCAATTTGGACCACGTGGCAGCATCCAATGGAGTGTCAGTGCACGTGTCCTCATCTGGATACCTCGTCCTTCTCGGATCACGAGCCAGGTACCTGAGATCACGTGCCCCTCATTAGCTTCTTCAGTCCGATGTATAGAGTTCTCCGTTCACATGCTCAGTGACAGCAATCTGACTTGCTGCGTCGACGCTGTCACTCAATGGCGTTAACGCAGTGAGGCATTCCAGTAGCCATTAGCCTCGTCTCTTTAGCTGCTGCGTCGACGCTGCTCAATTGTGGCGTTGACGCAGTGGAATAGCCTGTGAAGATGAATGCTTCTTCAACTTTTGCGTCGACGCTGCTTGCTTGTGGCGTTGACGCAGTGGAAGATATCGTGAAGGCTTCGTCAACTAATGCGTGGACGCTTTAAGCACACAGCGTCGGCCCTGTTCCCTTCAGCAGCAAGAATGAAGTCATAAGATTTGAGTATGTACATTGCAGTGTATATACTTCGTTGTATAGACTTGTGAAGGTAGAATGCAACGTACAGACTTTACCCACTGTATGGACTTCATGTAATGCAAATGAATGTGAAGCTTCAGTGTATAGACTTGAAAGTCTTGAAGCCAATGTATGGACTTGAGCAAGCTAAAGGGCTGTACAGACATCGAAGACAAGGGCCGATGTATAGACTTGCCAAACAGTCCAGTGTATATACTTTATGCAAGGAGGCCAATGTGTAGACTTGAAAAGCTGAGGCCAGTGTACAGACTTGCCACCGACCATTGTGTAGACTTGATCAGCATAAGACACAGTATAGACATCAACTCTGCACATCGAATGTATGGACTTCAAGTGTGAAGACCATTGTATAGACTTTGGTTTCGAAGACAATGTGCAGACTTTGAGTTTGAAGACCAATGTCCAGACTTCAAGTAACACTGTGGATGTACAGACTTGATGGAGCGAAGCGATGTGTAGACTTGAAGCTCCTGATGGATATATAGACCTCAAATAATAAGACGCTGAGGAAGACGGACAATGTACAGACTTACTGTAACAATCTGATGTACAGACTTCATGAAGCTCTAGATATTGAATGCTGTACAGACTTAGCCCAATGCCTGAGACGCTAACAAAGACGGACGATGTTCAGACTTGCTGACAGACCGATGTATAGACTTTCCTCAAATGCATGAGACGCTAACTGAGACGCTGGACTCTGTACAGACTTTGAGCGATGTATGGGCTTCAAAGAAGTTGGTGATTCAATGTACAGACTCTGAGGTTCAATACACACTTCCTATGAAGTGCGTTGACGCTGTAACATGATGCGTTGACACTGTACACACTTGACGATTTGATGCTGTACACACATCCAATGAAGTGCGTTGACGCTGTAACATGATGCGTTGACGCTGTACACACTTAACCAATTCAATTGAAATGCAGTGTGTGTACATTATCCAAAATGGATGATGTATAGACTCAATTGATATGAGAGCTTCCAGTGTATAGACTCATGACAGTAAGAAATGCAGACATCAGTGTATTAAATGTAAAGAACACATAGTCAATCTGATAGAGCAATTTCATCAAATCAAAAGCAGTTGCCAATCAATCAAAACAATGGTGTTGCCAATGAAATAAAGTAATTGTCAACATCATCAACATAGAGGGGTCACAACAATCTCCCCCTTTTTGATGATGGTAACCCCATATGAAGTAGAATAGCAACATCCTGTCATATAGATATATGTTTGATGAAAGACATGATGTGTTATGCAGATTGACATGCAGATGCTATGAAGGCATGCAACTCACTGCCTCAAACAGAATTCAGACAGATATGTATTCTCCCCCTAGACATCCCCTAGACAATATTCCCTCAAACAGAATTCAGACAGATATGTATTCTCCCCCTAGACATCCCCTTGATAATATTCTCCCCCTTTGCCATCAACAAAGAGGAGGGAAAAATTAAATACAATGAAGGAATCAAGAGAAGAACTGACTGGCATTCTGAACAGGTAGTTCATGAACAAGCATTCTAGGGCATAGAGTCTTCAGTCATATGAAGTTAGAAATTACTGTCAGAAAGAGTTCTGGTTTAAAGATGATAAAATTTGGAGTTCATGCACTACAAGCAATAGATAAGTTCACTGTGCATGATAAAACATAAACTAGAATCATATTTGCATGAAAGATTCAGTTTCATAATATCTTACTTTCATAGTCTCAAAAAAAATATTGAGAGAAATCAAGTCATGTATTGAAACTAAACAAATTGACACTCATGAACTTTTCTTTTGAAGGAGCAGCATTATCAATATTAGATCATTTTGAGCATTCAGGTACCACAAGTCTTTCTGCGTAAGGGTATACGTTTATAAGCCGCCAATACCCCTAGATACTCAACAAGATGGACCATTCTGCCTATGATCAAATTCAACAGAACTGAGTTACACCTTTTTATGTGAGGGTACACGTTTATCAGACGCCAGTTACCCCCAGGTACTCAGTGAAACCAGCCTGCTGTTTTGAACATTTTAAACAGAGATAGCTGATACACTTCATGACATGAGTGTTGTTCACTTCTTTGATGGATCACTCAGTTTCTCAGTGATTTATCAGTCATTGCTCTGCCAATATTAATTTTCAATGATTTTCAATGTTTTCAATAGCTTTCTTAGCTGTCCTTTTTATGTTTCAGAATGACTTGTTCAAGAACAATACACATACTTAACCTCTCTAACATGATTTCAGATGAGTTTTCAGATTTCAGATATGATTAGCTTTGTCTGACATGAAATAAGAAAGAGGTTGAGAGTTTTATCATTTTTCAACTTACTTATATACTGATTACAATCTTTAAACTCCAACCATTATAAGATTTAAACCATTACACCAGTCTTTGAACAATTCAAATTCTTATAAATGAAGAAGTCCATTTTCTACTGCTTAGAAATCAGAATTGACCAACAGATTGCCATAATGTCAGAGACAAGTATTCAGAGTTAAAGGTTGAATGA
This sequence comes from Amorphophallus konjac, assembly GCA_022559845.1. NCBI lineage: Eukaryota > Viridiplantae > Streptophyta > Magnoliopsida > Alismatales > Araceae > Amorphophallus > Amorphophallus konjac. Next base: position 328,248,178 of record CM040120.1, on the reverse strand, counting down.
CTTCAAGAAAGTTGAAACCACTCTGAATTTTTAGCAATACTCCCCCTGTCTATATGCATACAACATGGCAAAAATTAATTGAGAGAGAGTTTATGCATAGGTCATGAATGAATGATATGCAAGGACATGCAAAGACTCGACAAGCTCCCCCTAAATATATGCAATGCAGGACAGTTCTACATCCACATTCACATCCACATGATTTATCCAAGCAATCAAGAACAAGTCCACATCAGAGATTTTATTCACAGCAATTAAACAATCATTCATCATGCTGAAATTTGCATAAGCCAAGTTCTCTTCTAAGAAACTTAAAATTTTCATTCCCAAGAGGCTTAGTAAAAATATTAGCAATTTGATTTTCAGTTTCTATGAAATTCATTTCAATCTCCTTTTTATTTACAGCATCTCTAAGAAAATGATGGTTTATCTCTATATGCTTAGTCCTAGAATGGTGAACATGATTTTTAGCAAGGCATATAGCACTAGTATTATCACATAAAAGTGGAATGCATCTCAGATTTATCTGATAATCAGCTAGTTTGTGCTTAATCCAAAGTACTTGGGCTGCACAATTACATGCTGCAACATACTTAGCTTCAGCTGTGGATAATGCTACAGTGTGTTGCTTCTTAGATGCCCAAGACACTAGACAGCCACCAAGGAATTGACAGTAGCCACTGGTGCTTTTTCTATCTACTCGACACCCAGCATAGTCTGCATCAGTGTAGGCTAGAAGCTCTAACTCACACTTAGCAGGATACCAGAGACCTAGTTCTTGGGTGCCTAGTAAATACCTAAAAATCCTTTTCACAGCTTTAAAGTGATTTTCTTTAGGACTGGCCTGAAATCTAGAGCATAAACATACAGCAAATTGTATATCAGGCCTAGATGCTGTAAGATAGAGAAGAGATCCGATCATACCTCTGTATAGCCTTTGGTCCACAGGTTTACCTTTAGAATCTTCATCCAAACTGGTTGATGTATTCATTGGAGTAGCTATTTCCTTGAGGTTGTCTATTTTGTACTTCTTCAATAAGTTCTTTACATACTTGGACTGAGAGATGAAGATGCCATCTTCTGTTTGTGTAACCTGCAGTCCAAGAAATAGTTTGAGCTCACCCATTGAGCTCATTTCAAATTCATCAGTCATTATTTGAGAGAATTCCTCACACAATTTGGGGTTAGTTGACCCAAACATAATGTCATCCACATAAATCTGAATGATAAGAATATCTGGATGGCTTACCTTGGTAAACAATGTTTGATCCACTATACCTCTTGTGAAGTTCTTGTCGGTGAGAAATTTGCTCAACCTGTCATACCAAGCTCTAGGAGCTTGCTTTAAACCATAGAGAGCTTTATTGAGCTTGTACACATGATTAGGGAAATCTAAACATTCAAACCCAGGAGGCTGTCTCACATAGACATCATCATTAATTTCCCCATTTAGAAAAGCAGATTTCACATCCATCTGCTGAAGGTTTATTCCTAGGGAACATGCATAAGCCAATAAAATTCTTATTGCTTCTAACCTAGCTACAGGGGCAAAGGACTCTTCAAAGTCTATTCCAAATTCCTAATTGTATCCCTGAGCTACAAGTCTAGCTTTATTTTTAATAACATTCCCCGCTTCATCAGTTTTGTTTCTAAATACCCATTTAGTCCCTATGACTGTTTCATGATCAGGAGGTGGAACCAAATGCCACACCTTATTCCTGTCAAACTGATTGAGCTCCTCATGCATGACATTAATCCAATGCACATCTTGGAGAGCACAGTCAATGGACTTGGGTTCTATGTTTGATACAAAAGCATAAGCATTCAGTTCATGTTGAATTCTTAAGTGGCCTCTAGTCTTAGGGGGGTCATGCAGATTTCCAATAACATTTTCTACAGGATGATCCTTGAGATATCTAATATTTGCAATTGGAGTATCATGAACTTGATTTACCTCCCCCTGAACTGTAGGCTCCTCTTCATTAAGCTCTTTATGTTCTTCTTCATCCTCGGATTTGTCTGCAGGATCTCCTTCTTTCATAATTTCACCATTGTTTTCATTCCTGCATTGACCAACATTAGAATTTGCCAAGGATTCATCAAAAACTATGTGTGGAGATTCTTCAACAATTTTAGAGTTCAGATTGTACACTTTGTATGCTCGGGTGTTTTCAGAATAGCCAAGAAAAATTCCTGGTTCTCCTTTAGGTTCAAATTTATCAAGGTCCTTTTTATCATTTATGTGAATGAAACATTTACAACCAAAAACTTTGAAGTGAGCAATAGAAGGTTTCTTACATTTTAATATCTCATATGGTGTTTGCTGGGTAGAAGGTCTTACCATGGCTCTGTTAATTACATAACAGGCAGTGTTCACTGCTTCAGCCCAAAATTTCCTTGGTAGACCACCTTCGACAAGGAGTGTACGACCCATTTCCACTAGGGTTCTGTTCCTTCTCTCCACAACTCCATTCTGCTCAGGTGTCCTTGGTGAGGAATACCTGTGGTTGATTCCATTTGACCTGCAGAATTCATCAAATTGTGAGTTTTCAAACTCACCTCCATGATCAGACAAAATGTTTTCAATTTTCTGATTTATTTTATCATAGAACTCCTGAAATTCTGAGAAAGCATCACTCTTATTAGATAAGAAATAAACCCAAGTATACCTAGAAAAGTCATCTACCATGACAAACTCATACCTCCTCCCTGATAGGCTGACAGATCTAGTTGGCCCAAAAAGGTCCATATGTATCAGCTCATAGGGTTTGGAAGACAGATTTTCAGTTCTAGACTTAAATGACTTTCTAGTTATCTTTGATTGAGTGCATGCATCACAGATTTTGTTTTCTTTCTTGAATGAGACTTCAGGAAGTCCTCTAACCATGCCATGCTTATTTAATTTATGCAAAACAGTGTAGCTAGCATGACCTAACCTACGATGCCATAAAAATGCTATGTCTTCTCTACTGGCAGTAAGGCAAAGGTTAGTGTGTTGAATTTCATCTAAATTTATCATGTAAGTATTATTTATTCTTTTTCCAGAAAATTTGACAATATCAGAATCTGGTTCAAAAACCTTGCAGCATTGAGAATTAAATAGAACATTGTAACCGTTATCACATAACTGGCTGATGCTAAGTAGATTATAGGCTAACCCTTCAACCAGCATAACATCATCAATGCAGCAGGTAGAACACTTACCTACCTTACCTGATCCGATAATCCTACCCTTTGTGTTGCTTCCAAAGGTGACAAGGCCTTCTATTTTCTCAGTCAGTATGCAAAATTTAGCCTTATCTCCTGTCATATGCCTGGAGCAGCCGCTATCCATGTACCATAAGTTGTTCTTGGCTGCCAGACATACCTGCGTACACAATTAGGTAGAGAAGTTTGGAACCCAAGACTGATTGGGCTCTAATGTAAATGAACTAGAAGCAAAATAGGAAAGTAAATGTTTTGGAATCCACATTTGTTTAAATGTGTTTTGTTCAGTGGATCCTACAGATTTTCTTCTGTTGTTGTTCCTTTTCTTCTTATTGTTCTTTTTCTTATTGGCAGCAGCATGATTATTGACAGTATTGTTACTTCTGCGCCAGTGCCTTGGCCAGGGTATGTCCACAAAATTTTGGCCATTGTAGTTCCTGGGCTGGCTATGAAAATATTGATTTCTAGATGTCCAGTAACCATACCCATTGACCCAATTTCCACTGTAAGGTCTTTGGTTTTGAGCACCCTGGAATGCAAGACCTGTAAACCTACCCTGAGTTCTAGACCACTTTGACCTATTGAAGTAGGTTGGCTGTGCATTGTAGTGGGTCTGAGCTCTGGGTTGATAAAAATAGTTGGGTTGACTCCTAGCAGCACCATGTCTCCCTTGTACTTTGGACCCTGTTGACCTATACGCAGGTTTGTATTGGGTCTTCTTAAGATGTGGAGGTGTTGGTGGAGACTGGGTTACCTTGACCTGGGGTTTACCGGACTGTGTAGGTTGACCCCTAACCCGAGTCTGAGCCCTAGGATTCTGCTTAGATGTGCTAGCTCTACTAGGCTCACTGAGTTTTTGTTTACCCTTCTCCTCAGCACTGGTCTTTTTCAGATTAGCAGTTTTGTTCATTAAATTTGTTGAGTTCATGCTAATTAGAGGTCCCTTTTCCTTTTGAGCAATAAATGAAATTATTTTCATCCCGAATGATTTTGTTGCACTAGAATTAAATCTTAGGCCCTCTTTTCTGAAATTAACCTTTGACCCTAACAAAGCATTTAAGTTATCTGTTCCTTGGGTCATTTTCTCAATAGTTTTTATTTTATCCTCATTGTCTTTCTGAAGTTCATCAATAGCCTTTTTTAGCTCATTGTTGACATTGAGGACAGCTTCATATTTTTCAGAGATGATTTTTACTTCACTTTCACATTTTTGAATCTTCAGCTTCCATTCATCAATTTCATTTTCAAGTCTTAGATTCTCTTCCTTAGAAGCTTTTAACTCATTTTTGATTTCATCTTCTTCAGAGCATATGAGTTTCAATTCATCAATCTCAGATTCCAAACATGCAATTTTATCAGTTAGTGTTTTATCATTTTGCATGGAATTGATTTTTCTTCTAAGATGCCTATTCTCTTTTCTAATATCATCAGCTCTATCAGCTATGTCATGATAAGCATCTACCCAATCAGCAATTGTGAAGTTTTCAAATCTAGTGATTACCTCATCTGTGTCCTCCTCTCTATCTTCGGAGCTTGTTGCCATAAGGCAAATGGGCTGTTCAGATTCGGCTTCACTATCTGAGCTGTTGCTGAAAAAGCCTTCATCTTCATCACTCCATGTAGTGATCATAGCTCTTCCCTTCTTGATTTTCTTCTTTGACCTGTCCTTATGTTTCTGATTTTCTGGACAGTCAATTTTCAGATGCCCTGGTTTCCTGCATTGATAACATACATTAGCTTCATCTTTCTTTGCAGATTTAGATTTATACCTTTTATCCTTTCGGCCACCGCTGTATTTCTTCTGGCCGAACCGTCCTGCTCCCTTTCTGAGAAATTGCCTGAACTCTCTAGTCATCATGGCTATCTCAGATCGAGTCACATCTTCTTCTTCATTTAGACTCTCCTCTGATGATGAAGAGCTGCTGGAGCTGGATTTTGTTGATTTGCTGGAACTAGCCTTCAGCGCTATCGGCTTCTTCTTCATCTCGGCTTCATCTGTCCTTGGCATGTTTATCTCATATGCCATTAGTGAGCCAATCAGCTCATCAGCTCTAGTATTACGCAGGTCCCTTGACTCCTCCATCACTGTTGCTTTGGTGTGCCAATTGGGAGTTAGGGAGCGCAGAATTTTCCTCACTACATCATACTCTGCCTGAGGTTTCCCAAAACCTCTGAGGCCATTGGTTATGACAGTCAGCCGAGCGTACATTTCACTGATGGACTCGTTCTGCTTCATCTTGAAGGCTTCATACTCAAATACAAGAAGATTGGCCTTCTGCTCTCTTACTTGAGATGTACCTCCATGAATTACTTCCAGCGCATCCCACATCTCCTTAGCTGATTTACAATCAGATACACGGGAGAATTCTGTAGGATGCAGAGCGCACTGGATAGCATTAATAGCACTCCAATTCAGCGTGGACCTTCTGATCTCCTCCTTGGTCCATACATCTTCATTCGGGGACAGCTCATAAGGTCTCTTGCTGACCATCTTCCAAATCTCATAATCCTTAGCCCTGAGGAACACTTGCATACGATTCTTCCAGTATGCGTAGTTTGATCCATCAAAGAATGGGGGCTTCGTTGTTGAGTGACCTTCGGCAGTCATCCCTCGAGCATCCATCTCTGCCTATTCTCTTCGGGCGATGAGTCCCTGCAGAAGAGTTAGGCTCTGATACCAAGTGTTGGGTTAGATGGACGCAGTCTATCTCCACAGAGTGTGGATCTAGAGGGGGGTGAATAGATCAACTTGCCTAATTTAAAACTACTGCAAGTTCTAAAGCGGAATTTAGGTAAACATCAGTTAAGCTAAACAAAAGATGCTAAACAAAAGGTCGAATGCTAGACATGAGCATAAGCGATGCAATCAAATAAGCTGAGCAGGAAATTCCCATCGCACACAGATCACACAAAAACACAAACACACTGCACACACAATTTTTAGGTGGTTCGGTCAACGACCTTCGTCCACCCCACACTCAACCGAGTATGGCTTCCTGCTGCGCAGCACAGCTTGCGTCCGCTGGGCTTTACAGCTTGGCCAAACAATCCGCTGATACACAGCTTCGCTGGGCACTACAGCTTGCCGAACAGAGGATCTGATCCTCTGCAACCGCTGGGGAAATACAGCTTAACCCGTCCAGTGGTGACTACCACTGCAAGACCGCTGACACACAGCTTGAAGAAACAGTATTCGGAAATGAAAGACAGAATCAAAACGAAAACAGAAAAGCTCAAAAGCAGTATAGCTCTAAGAGCAAAGCTCAGCTCTGGTTTTGAACCATGAGACTGAGATACAAACGCTCTCACTCTCACTCTCGATCAGCTCTCTCTCACCTTACTCTCTCTCGATCTCTTCCTCTCTCTTTTTCTCCTTCTTCTCTATTTCTTCTTCTTCTTCTTCTCTGTATCTTCTTCTTCTCTCTTTTCTCTCTATGGATCGAAGCCTCACTGCTGTATAGACTTTCTCTTCTTTTCTTTCGATCAGTCTTCTTCTGTGGAAGAAGGCTTGTTTATATAGCAGCAACAGCAGCAGGCGTGTGCTCTCCACGTTTCCCGCCCAGCAATTTGGACCACGTGGCAGCATCCAATGGAGTGTCAGTGCACGTGTCCTCATCTGGATACCTCATCCTTCTCGGATCACGAGCCAGGTACCTGGGATCACGTGCCCCTCATTAGCTTCTTCAGTCCGATGTATAGAGTTCTCCGTTCACATGCTCAGTGACAGCAATCTGACTTGCTGCGTCGACGCTGTCACTCAATGGCGTTAACGCAGTGAGGCATTCCAGTAGCCATTAGCCTCGTCTCTTTAGCTGCTGCGTCGACGCTGCTCAATTGTGGCGTTGACGCAGTGGAATAGCCTGTGAAGATGAATGCTTCTTCAACTGCTGCGTCGACGCTGCTTGCTTGTGGCGTTGACGCAGTGGAAGATATCGTGAAGGCTTCGTCAACTGATGCGTGGACGCTTTAAGCACACAGCGTCGACCCTGTTCTTTTCAGCAGCAAGAATGAAGTCATAAGATTTGAGTATGTACATTGCAGTGTATATACTTCGTTGTATAGACTTGTGAAGGCAGAATGCAACGTACAGACTTTACCCACTGTATGGACTTCATGTAATGCAAACGAATGTGAAGCTTCAGTGTATAGACTTGAAAGTCTTGAAGCCAATGTATGGACTTGAGCAAGCTAAAGGGCTGTACAGACATCGAAGACAAGGGCCGATGTATAGACTTGCCAAACAGTCCAGTGTATATACTTTATGCAAGGAGGCCAATGTGTAGACTTGAAAAGCTGAGGCCAGTGTACAGACTTGCCACCGACCATTGTGTAGACTTGATCAGCATAAGACACAGTATAGACATCAACTCTGCACATCGAATGTATGGACTTCAAGTGTGAAGACCATTGTATAGACTTTGGTTTCGAAGATAATGTGCAGACTTTGAGTTTGAAGACCAATGTCCAGACTTCAAGTAACACTGTGGATGTACAGACTTGATGGAGCGAAGCGATGTGTAGACTTGAAGCTCCTGATAGATATATAGACCTCAAATAATAAGACGCTGAGGAAGACGGACAATGTATAGATTTGCTGTAACAATCTGATGTACAGACTTCATGAAGCTCTAGATATTGAATGCTGTACAGACTTAGCCCAATGCCTGAGACGCTAACAAAGACGGACGATGTTCAGACTTGCTGACAGATCGATGTACAGACTTTGCTCAAATGCATGAGACGCTAACTGAGACGCTGGACTCTGTACAGACTTTGAGCGATGTATGGGCTTCAAAGAAGTTGGCGATTCAATGTACAGACTCTGAGGTTCAATACACACTTCCTATGAAGTGCGTTGAGGCTGTAACATGATGCGTTGACGCTGTACACACTTGACGATTTGATGCTGTACACACATCCAATGAAGTGCGTTGACACTGTAACATGATGCGTTGACGCTGTACACACTTAACCAATTCAATTGAAATGCAGTGTGTGTACATTATCCAAAATGGACGATGTATAGACTCAATTGATATGAGAGCTTCCAGTGTATAGACTCATGACAGTAAGAAATGTAGACATCAGTGTATTAAATGCAAAGAACACATAGTCAATCTGATAGAGCAATTTCATCAAATCAAAAGTAGTTGCCAATCAATCAAAATAATGGTGTTGCCAATGAAATAAAGTAATTGTCAACATCATCAACATAGAGGGGTCACAACACCTAGACTCAACCCATATCTGATACGTGGTGGAGGTTTGATCCGAAGATCGCACTCACGCAAGTGTGCTACCTTCCTGATAGGCGTAACCTATCATTCCGGGAACACCTTTTGATATACCGGGTATAGGAATGCAATGCAACCTTTGGACCGACTACCCTAGACTCAACTTGACTCTGATACCAATTTGATGCGGGACGGAACGTGAACCTGGGACTCTAGCTCACGGACGTCCCTATGCGAGGGAAATGCGTGGATCTGCGCGGTTGAGAAACCTGCAATGAGTCTCGGGTATCGGCTTTTTCGCGTGCTCGGATCGAGTCATGGGACGGTTTCCACTCACTCACTCTTGCAGCGGTGATAAAATTATAACGAGCTAAGTTCCTATCACTCATGCAGCAGCATATGAAAATATACGAGATAAGCAAAATGTCAAATAAGGAGGGTGGCGAGTGTACCTCCATGCTCCGGGCGTGGGGAAGGCGACCGCGGCCAAGAACCGTAACTCCCGGTATAGTAATTATCAATAATTTATAGCAGTGAATTTTATTGTCCACTCCACGCAGGGAGGTATAGGGATACAATGGGACCCGAGAGTAACGATCTTGGGTTGACGGGCAGCGAGTCGGAAGGGCTATCGGGTCGGAGACGGGCTACTGGTCCGACTCGGTTCCAACTCGGTAGTGTTCCAACTCGGTTCAGCAAGGGAACTCAGTAACTGGGACGGCGGCTTCCGGTCGAATCCTTGCTGCGGCGATTGGCTAGGACACCGGTTGAAGACTCCTCTTCGATCTCTGAACTCAGCGGCGGTGGAATATGAGCCGGTGTACTTTCTGAGGAATTAATTCCTGGACTGCTTCTGCTGGCTTGACTCGGATCTGATCTGCGCGCCTTTGAAAATAATTGTTACGCCCAGATCCGGTGTCGGATCGAGGCAAAATTGGTGCCGTTGGAAATCAGACGTGAAGGGCTACATCATATAATTATTTCAAGACCATCCAACAAGCGGATTGGAAATGAAAAACTCTGTGGGTTGTAGTCTTTTTCTGGCTCAGAATTACAGACACACAGGACAGAATAAGATCTGCCTGAAGATGAATTTTGACCAAAAAGAAAACGATGGATCTAGACTCTAGGAAAATTATGGATGGAAGAGGAGATGTGAGGAACACGTATTTTTTTGGAATTTTTTGGAGATGGCTAAGGGGGAGGGAAAAATACAACAACAAGACACTATCCCGCAGATCTGTAAACTGGCAGATAGCTAGGGAGAAAACTTAATTACTGGGAAAAATAGCAAATGAAAGCGGAATGACACGAAATTTGAACTGGAGATGGGGGATGATATGAAGAACAAACCCTCAAAATTTACGGTCGAACAGATCTCTTGATTGGGAGATAAAAAATCCGACCTCAGCTTGCTGTCTAGAGATGGACGGAACTGGAACGGCGTGGCAGAGGCGGTGCGATGGCGGCACCAACGGAGGCGGCGGCTGAGCTTCACACCCAGAGAGGAGATACCACTTGGAATCCACCAAGTTTAGTAGGGAATCCACCCTAGAAACCACAGTAATCCAGCTACAAGAGGGAGAGGGAGAGAGGGGGCGCCCAAGGCTCCAAGAATTTCTCAAAATTTCTTCTCATTAATTCTTTGAAAATTAAAAATAAAAGCATTATATATGAATTGGAAACCCTAGACAAATGACCAATCTTACCCTCAGATCTAGGGTTGGGAGGGATATTTATGGGATGAGAACATTTAATTTCTCCCCATGTGGTCAAAAGAAATAAAGAAAACACAAAAAACTACATAACATGACAAAATAGGGGGCGCCCCCTTTAAAGAAAGAAAATTTTGATTTTTCTTCTTTTCTTCTCCTTGGTCCAAGTCCAAGGTGGACCATGGACCAGCCCCTATGGGTCCTAGCATCTAGGTGGCCCAATGGAGAGAGGGTGGAGGGCCCCGCTGGACCTACTGACCTTTTTACAAAGAAACCCAAAGACTTCTAAGGACTACCCCTTTGGCTTATAATGTCATACAATTACAAACCCAATTACCCAAGGATATAAATGTAAATAAAAGAATACAAATATAAAAATAAAATATTAGTGTCCGATGTTGATTCCCATCAAGTCGCCAAATAAATAGCGTCTAGACAGAGTGCCACATATTTAGGACTCTCACAGAGCAGCCTAGTTTTGGCGCTCCATGAAGGCTAGGGGTCATGTTTCTTTAGAGTGAGATGACTAAAACAGGTTTGAAGGCTTTTAGGGTACAACCAACCCAGTGATCGAAGAGGGAATCGTTTGATGTCAGGGACTTATGGAGGTCTTAGAGAAAGAAACTCTAATCCAGCGAGAGGGATTCTCGACGGAGGGTCCTTCCTTCCCCAAGAGATAGGGTGTAACGTGAAAACACAGAAAACAGGGAGCATGTCTCGACAGTGAGACAATGGTGCCAGGGATCCATGGTATTGGATCAAAATAGCAGTAAAAACCTCACTGTAAGAATTCGCGTCATGTGCAGAAGTTGTTAATTCCTTAAATCCGCGTCCACGTAAATAGACGTTAATTCCAATAGATTCCAGATTTAATTATTTATTTAATTATGAATTGGCATCAAGATGGCAGGCGCAGATTATTACGCGACTTTCTGGAAAGGCGCATATTCAAGAATATGCGTCTACTGCACAAGACACTAATTGATCAAGAAATATGCGGCTCCATGGGCGACGCAGATTCTCAAGTACGTATCAAGGTTCAGAGGGGAGGTACAATCGCACACACAAAGCACTGTTCATTTCTTTCTAAAAAGAGTGAACAGTAGCACTTTCAAACTATAGGGAATTTATCAAAACTGAAGGCATGATAATTAGGGAAAAAATTCAGGGATCCTAAAAATATGCACATCATAATTTTATTTAACATGGTTCATGAGATATGTATTTTTAAAATGTTGAAGCAATTTATATATATCTAGGAAGTTCGCATCTTAGCAGTTGACGTGTATCAATATGCGTCCAAAGGCCCGATGCAAATTTAGGAATCCACGTCTGCGTAGAAGGGCACATATTAATATGCGTCCACTGCTATCGTCGTGAATTCTTTTTGAAATAGAAAAATTAACGGAACGCATTAAAACCCAAGAAACTACGTATGAATCATGAAGAAATAGCATGATAGGAATCTAGATTAGATGCTCGCATGCATGCCTACATATCATGAGATTTTAATTAATTGTGCCCGAGAGAACACCTACCTTTTGGGAGGAAAGAACGAAAGAAGGCGTACGACGACACTCTAAATGCCTGTAGCCGAACTCGCCCTTCTCGTCTAAGCCTCCAAAACCCAGCAGCAGCAATGGCCGCTTCGAACGCAAGGGGGTTCTATAACTAAGGTTTCTACCTCCGATGAAACCCGCTAGGGCTCAAAGTCCTACTTCTAATAAAACAGCCGCCTTCCATCTTTAATCCTTGTCTTCCTTAATCGAAGCCGCCTTCGGTCGACTCATCCTAGGGTTTCAAACCTAATGCACAAGAAGACCCCACGGTCGACCTAGCCCATTCGCAAAGCCCACTAATTAGATACGAATTAAAGGTTTAATATTGGAGCCCCCTAATGTTAAAACACATTTCATTCTTTTTGAAAGCCTATTAGCTAATTGGACAGTATTTAAGGGTTTAATAGTTAAGGCCTATTAATATTATTCACATTATGGGTTATTTATTTTCATCGGGTTGCTACACCCTGCCTCGTTAGGCACGCGAGCTGGGTGGCTCATGTCTCCCCCGGCGACGATAACATAAAAGTCAACTCCCCCAGAGATAGTATAAAGACCTTGGCCCAACGGCCAGGAGACACGCGAAAAACCTTCCTCAAAACTCTCTCGTCCTCTGTCTCTCCCTCACTCGAACACTCGCCTCTCTCTCTCTCTTTGTTGCCTGACTTGACCGTCGGAGGGTTGACCCTTAGGGTAACTCCCAGGGCTCCTTCTAACCTTTCTCTGGTGGTTGCAGGTCCCTCTCCGATGAGGTCTCAGTCCCAAGCAAACAAATTACTGGAGATGTGGATCGTTAAATGGGTGACTATTTTTCGACCGCTACAAGTTTCAACGGCATTAGTTGAATATCTCCGACGATAGCAATAGCACGACAGTGGTACCATTGCGGTACTGATTCATACCACCAAAACATTGATACATACATTTCGAACGACACGGCAAATTTTGATAAAACGAATTATTTTAGCGTGTCACTGGAAATCCCAGATCTTTGTTACACCTTCTTGTTGGTTTGCTAAAATTAATAAAATAATTAAGGTTTTTGCATTAAAATCATTATTAAACTGAAATTTATAAAAAAAGTCATTCCTATAAATATATTAAAAAACATATCACTGCGTAAATTTGAATTATACATAAATGTCATATTTATTTATAGATATATCATTTCTTTTTATCAAAAACTTATAAAAAAATTATGTTTAAATGTTATTTATGCACTATTTGAATTAAATCAATGATATGTCTGCTAATATATTTTTAATAATATTTTTTATAAATTCACTTCACAATGATTTTTATTAAAAAATTTAAAATAATTTTACAACATGACATGGTAAAACTTGATTGTAAATTAGTGTAGTCTCTCGCCCCTTTGAAACTTGGTAGCAAATGGCTGTAATAGTTCTTTCTCTTCCACATGGGATTTCACCATTACTTAAAATAATTGCAACCATGTGGCTATCGATGATTACTTAGAATTAAGAGAAGCAACACTTGTCACGTCCCGAGCGCGGAAGGAACCCGGGATTGCGCGACGAGTTTATATTCATTCATGTCAATCAGAGCACGAGATAATTCGACACAAAGACAGAGGGCGCTAAAGAGAAATAACCAAGTCCATTTTATTCATCAAATCAATAATAATCCAACTTACATCATTACTTCCAATCTAACTTACTAGACTCAAGAAAATAAAAATATACAATAATGACTCAAGAAAAATAGAAGGACTTGACTAAATGACTCGGGTAGATATCTTGGACGGCTCTATGCTCATCACTCTTGGCCATCCCCATCCGACTGAGACTCGCCATCAGAATTACATGAAAAATAGGAAAAAATACTAGGTGAGCGAACGCTCAGTAGGGATTACATCTCAAGAATAAACTTACTTAAAGTAAATTACATGTTACATGTAATACAAGTATAGCTATGCATGATTGAGCTCAAGATAATATGGAACAAGATAACGATAGATTGAACTAGCAAGATTTCAAGAATATCATGTAAAGTTAACAAGAATTTAAGTGTGTAATTGTCAAGTCATGTCATGAGATATTGGTAATTTAATATAGCAGGTAAATATCCATTCCGGGCCACGCAAGTCACGTCATGTCATGTCAAGTCTAGTCAAGTACGAGATGTAGAATGTCATCGATTAATCTAGAAAGTCATGTACTTCGGTGCAATGCCACACTGTGGTCAATATAGCTACCATAGGTACAAGTACTTTCGGGTGCTCCTTCCAAGACCAGACCGGGCCCCATTAACACCAGGCATTGAGTCATGTAAAATATCTAGACATCCACTATAGTTTATAGCCAAAGAGTTCCAAAGGAATAAGCCATTGTAGGAACATTAAGATAGATTCACAGAATTCACGGACATAACTTTGGACAAGACGACATGGCGATAAATCTCACATAAAACCAAGTCATTCAGGAAATCTGGGATAATTGACGTCCACTTAGGCCACCGCCAATTACAGAATACGCGTCCACTGTGGTGGTCGCTAATTCTGTGAATAGTACATGTACGAAGGGAAATAGCGTCACCTGTACTGGATGCTATATCCAATATGGCGTCAACTGTACTGGTCGTCAATTCCAGACAGTGACAGGACTCTCACAGAACACGAGAAACAGTGCTCCATGATGGCTAGGGCGTCATGTTTCTTCAAAGTGACATGACAAACAAGGTTTCCAGGGTTTTGAGAGTACAACCTGCTCAGCTGTCTTGAGAGATTCCAAGGCTAGCGGAGTTTTATAGAGGCCTTAGAGAGAGAATTTTCAATCCGACGGAAGGAATATCCGGTGGAGGGTCATTCAATATCTAAGAATTGAGGTGTCAATCGTGAAACTCGTGAAACAGGGACTCCGTGTTGGCCATGAGACAGTAGTGCCAATAGATCAGCGATATGGGCAAAAAACTCGATAAAACTATGAGACAGGAAAATCGCGTCCACCACGCAGGCGTCGATTCATAAATCAGTGTCCCTCTAGAGAGGCACAAATTCTAGAATTTACTGAATTTTAAATAAACTTATAACAATTGTCGTCCGTTTAAGGAGGCGCCATATCTTTGATCCACGTCCAGGTCTAATTCATGATTTTTCAGGTTATTTTATTTTTAGTAATTAAAATAATAATTCGCGTCTTTGTGGAGAGGCGCTATTTCATAAGCCGCGTCTGTATGAACAGTCGCCAATTCTTTTTTGATTATAAGTCAACATGTATCGGCCTGGTACGTTTATAGAGACAAAATACTATTCATTTTCTTAAGATTGTATGAACAATAACACTTTGACGTTTATGGGAACTTTCATGAATCAAAGTATATGAAAAATTAGAGAAAAATATGAGGATTCTAAAAACATGCTCATACAGAAATATTACAATTAGGTTTCATAGTTATTTAATTTTTAGATATGTGTTATTTATTAAATGTGTTGAAAGAAATAGCGTCAGAGTTAGTGGGCGCTCATTAATTGACGTCGATCAGGTCGTCGCTATTTCAAGAAATAGCGCCCTTTTGGACAGACGCCAATTAAATAGTGTCCACTGTTCTAGTCTCTATTTTCAAGTGAAACAGAAAGTTTCAAAAATGCAATAAAACAGAACAAGATCATGATTTAATCGAGGAGTAGCTTGTCTTTCATGCATGCTATGCCTTTAACTACGTCTTGTGCTTAAGTTATTGAGATAACCTACCTTTACGTGTGTGTGACTGAACAGACAGAAGAGGAAGACGACGATGAACAGAAGAAGCCACGCGCTTCTTCTCAGTTTCATGCAACGACAGCAATACAACAACAGCCACATCAGCACAGGGACAGCAGGGAAGACGAAGGAAGAAGGGGAAGTAGACGCTCCTTCTTCACGCACCTAATCCCGAACAGGAAGAAGTGGACGTCGACGCAACAGCAATAGCACCTCTTCGAACGCACGGCATCAATAACCCCTATGCGTTCGATTAGGCTCGTATTTATAGGGAAAGAGTCTTACGTGAGCTAGGGAGTCGAGTGGGTTTGAATTTTTCCTAAGTATGATCCTAATGGATCTCAAACTTCCCTCGTTCGAGCCGCTTCCATGTTAATCCTATAAACCCTAAAGCCCTCGTGCAAGTATCGAACGTGATAAGAGCTCAGTGTAAACAAAAGGCCCTATCTATAATTGTATTTATACATACACCCTTAATGCCATTTTTACTAACCATAAGGCCCATTAGCTACTGGGTTATTAAACGTGGGATCTTTTCCTACATTATTGGCTAAGGCCTTTTTAAGATTTATTATGTGCTAAAAGAGTTTGTAACTATTGGGTATTTATTAGTTTAGATTTTATTTAAATCTATTTCATGCTCTTTTATCTATTAAATATTTTATTCGGTGTGCGACGCCACTACTCATTGATATGGTTTATGTATGCTGAACTTTTTAGGACCTCTTTGAAAATAGAATAAGCTAGAGGTGAATAGATCAATGATGAGAGAGAAAGTAAGGCTCACTTGTGCCTTCTCATAGAGGAATAGGGGTAACAAGAGGTGAGCTGAAATAGTCAAGGAGTTCTCATGGAGGAACATTTTTAAAAAAAAATGAACTAGTTCACAATATTTTCTTAAAACTTGTGACGTTAATTTAACTCCATTGTCCTTGCATAAGCTTACCATGACTAATAGAAACTTATTTCAGCTTCTTTTTAAGTTCACGTCGACCTTTGGTGACTTTTTTTGCCATATAATAATTTTACTAATGCGATACAAATAATTCTTTCTTTTCTATTTTTTTGGTCCAATTTCTTGAACTGGTTTTTATCAAACGCCACCTAAAGCAGATAGCGTCATCTGACTCCTGCAACATCCCACATGCTGTCACTTGAAAGGCGTCCGATGGAATTATAACGATACAAAGAAAAATTTGCATGATTGTACCATAGAAGAAACTTTTTTTTTAACTAAGATCAGAATTGCAAGAGGCAGGGGGAGAAACTCGACCCGGCCTCCTTACAAGAAGATTTTATATATTAAGCAAAAAGGAAAGAAATGGAGATGGGGGTATAAGGGATCACGAAGGTGGGGGGGGGGGCATTCAACAAAGGAAGAGAGGAGCCCAAATACAGCCTGTGGGTAAGGCCTAATACGGCAACAAGAGCAAACCTAAAACGAAGCCCAAAACAAGGGGCAAAGTAACTGGAGTGTAACCGGCGACAGCAAATGGCCGGCGATCAGGAGCACGCCTGGGGTGGCCATCCACCCGGGGACGTGTGCACATCAGCAGACGATGCATCGAACGGGAGCAGGACACGATGGTGGTTGGGGGACCACGCCGGAGCATACGCAGAGAGCCCACCAGCGGAGGCAGACGAGCGAGGAAGGGCATCAGGGAGCAATAACGGGACCACCAGACCCAGCATGTAGAAGCACCGCCAGGAGGGCGACCCAGGGTCTGCCATGCGAGCACCACCGGTAGAAGGTTCAAATGAAGCCAAAGGAGCGCCAACTCCAACACGCAGACCAGCAATGCAGGACGTGCTAGCGCTACCCGCGGCGGAGGAGGGAGCTCGACCAGCAGCGGCGGCCAAGGGCACAAGGCCAGCGCAAGAAGCAGCACCGGCAGCAGGGACGTGTGCAGAGGCCAACGGGGGCCCAAGGGCTGAGGTAGTCAGCGGTCATACTCCGGCTGGGAGAGCAGCTCCAGAAGTAGAAGGGACAACGACGGGGCCTTCTACTGCGACAAACACGGACGGAGAAGGCTGCAAAGAAGCAGCACCAGACGCGCTAGTACCACCATGAGAAACAAAGGGGAGGAAGACAGACCCAAGGGGCTGACAGAAGGAGAGAGACGGAGGGAGAAGGAAAAGAGACTAGGGCAAGGGGGGCGAGGGCCGATCAGGGAGAGGGTAGGGGGGAAGGCAGGCCGGCAGGAGGGCAGGGGGGGAAGCAACAGAGCATGAGGGAGGGGGGCCTGGAGCCGAACCGAAGGGGAGAGGGGAGGGCGGAAGGCAGGAGGCCAGGAGGGCGGGGGGAAGGCAAGAGGCCAGGAGGAACCGAAGGGGAGAGGGGTAGGAGAGGCAGGAAGGGAGGAGGACGACCGAAGGGAGGCCGAGGGGCTAACAAGAAAGCAAGGAGGATCGAGGAACAAGGGGAGGATAGAGGTTAGGAGGGGGGGAGCAAGGGAGGCAGGGCGACAGGGGAGGCTGCCGGAAGGGGAGTAGAGGGAGGAAGGGGAGGGCTGGTGAGGCAGGAGGATAAGGGGGAGTGTGGACGAAGCCAAAACGGGGCACCGTAAGAACGGCAGTCCCATCATGGCAGAGGGAGGCGAAAAGAGGGAGGGGACAACGGGGGCGAGGCAAGCTGAAGGGGGTAGCGTAAAACTGAGGGGGCGATGAACGCTCCAGATGGATGGGTACCTGATGGCGTGAGGGAGAGGCCATGAAAGTTGGCGGACGAAGGTGGGATGCAAGTGCCAAAATAGAGTATCGATTGCAGGCGTCGTCCCATCAAGGGCAGGTGACGTGGAGGCCAAGGGCGGAGCCGAAGATGGGGCGGCAGAGGGGCGAACGGAACAAGTCAACACTAGAGGAGGGTCAACAAAGGAGGGAAACGATGCAACAGTTCCCGCCCACGGTAGCGTGTAGGGATGGCGAAGAACGTGGCGACTGGTGGTTGGGTGAGACGCGGTGGAGAAATTGCAGGCGGGAGGAGGGAGCCCAGGCTGAGCACCAGCACCGGAGGGCGCCGGAGGTGCCACACGGGCAGGCAAAATGCTTCTAGCTGAGTGGAGGAGGACGACGCCAGGGGCTGCAGGGGGAGACCAGCGGCTGAGGGGCAACCACAGGCGGCCTGGGGGGCAAAGAGTCACCAAGAGAAGAAGCATGGGGTGGCGGTCCTAGAGCAGCTGCCCTCGGAGGGCCACACCCAGCAACTGAAGACGAAGGAGTGTTGGAGAAACCAAGGGGAGGGGAGGCAGACGCAGTAGCTCCGCCGGTGGGATAGCCAAGAGCAATCAGCACACCGGCAGGGCCTAGGAGACCTTGGCCTGGGAGGGAACCAGCAGAAGACGAGGCTACGACCATGAACGGGAAGGATAAGCACGGGAGCAGGGGAGAGAACCAGAGGGGGGAGGCCCTCCCCCCGACTGGCCAACGCCGGAGGAGACGCAGAAGCAGGAGAGGGCACCGTCGCCGCCGCGGTAGGCCCGGCCAGAGACGCACGGGAGTGAGAGGGCCCAGCAGGAGACACGGAGGGCCGGCTAACATGAGTGGCCGGCGGGGGGACAACATCTGACACGCGGCACAACAGCAACAGACAAGAGCATGACAAGAGAGCTGGAGACCAACGCAACAGCATCGTCAACACCCAAAGACGAGAGCCCAAGAACGCCGTCGACGCAGGCTACACCGGTGGTGGAGGATGCCAGGAGGACCAGGAGGGGGCAGCAGGAGCTCCCCCCCCCCTCCGGCCATGGCCGGAGAGGGGGGAGGACGCGGACGTTCAGTAGGGTGAAGTGGAATTACGAAACGTATTTGGGACCTATGGAAGGGGCCAGATTTACTCTGCACAGAAGAAACTTTTGTGCCATTCATGTCTACTCTACTGCAGAAGAAAACTAAAGAGACAATTACATTTTTTTTTGGCAAGGAAGGCTAGCTTTTTGTGTGTCATCTGCTAGCCTCAGTTGCAATGCAACGGTGGAACGTTGCAGCATACACAGCATACACATCCCTTTCCTTCAAAAGAATCAGCAGCAAGCAAGGGCCCAAGTAATTTCCGAAAGAAACTCTTTCACCTGAACAAGAGCAAAAATAAATATTATACTCGACCACACTTTGCACGGTCTCCATCCAAAGCTTCCCTGCAGTTTTATTTCCTTCGATCCGTCTCGCCAAAAAAATTAAGGAAAGATACCACCCTACTTGTCTGCGTTCAAAATCGACAGACATGGTATCCCCTCAAACGCGAGGGCTAAAAGAGAAGGGGCGGGGGCAGAGGGGGGAGTGGGAATGAATACAGACCAGAACCTACACAGTTTTTTTTTTTTTGCCTCTCATGTATACATCATCAAAGTTTGCCTATTACTTGAGGTGAGGGAGTCCTCACAAAATAAAACAAAGAAGAGCGAGTATGGCGAAGCCAGGCCTGTTGCCGATATGCCGCGCCTGGCTTCAATCTAGTTGGTAAGATTCTCCCAGTCATCAACCTCCTCCGAAGCCACAGAACTCGGGACACCTGATCCCAACTCCGATGGTGAAGGTCTTTCCACCTGATGAACTGGACTCTTCGCCTCTGGAGATTCAGATGTGGGTGGATTTGGAGGCACATCTGAATCCAAAACATTCCAACGGTTTCTAGATGCTGGAATCGGACCTTCATTGCCCCTCCACACGGGCAATGCTCTGTCTGCGGCCCCCCAGGAGTCCGACTCTGAAGCAACAACCTTCTTCCATGGGTTGGCATGCCTTGCAGGAGGTGCACCTGCGTCCTTCCCTCCGCTGCCTCCCCACGCACTGGTGGCTGCTGGAGGTCCAGAAAGCCCGCCACTCTGTGGAAGTACAACAGCACCATGGTAGACTGAGCCAGTATCCAGGCGCCTCAGAGCAGTTGCCGCCCTTGCAGGGTCTGCAAACACGGCCAGCGCATTCTTGTCGTTCAACCACACCAACTCACATTCCCCACCAAATCTCAAGACCAAAGCGCTGATATCTGCATCTCTTGGCAAATCCAGCAGCGCGACCACGAGCCTTGGATCCATGTCGACCAACGCATCAAAAACTGGGGGGTTGATGCCGATGATCGGGACACCGGCCTTCGACCCAATGATCCTTGCAGGTGGTTTAGACTTCGGGGTCACATGGACCGCCAGAAACCGCCTAGGCTCCCACCCAGCTGCATGCACAGAAAGTTTCCACCTCTCTGCCATTAGTCTAACACAATCTCTTTTATCCTTGGTCATGGGGCAGAAAACATGAACTTTGAGGCTGCTTGAGGAGCTGCCTTTGGATCTCCCCAGCACCAAGAACTTGAATCTCTCCTCTACGGCCACAACCCACTTAGGTTCCCTCCTAAACAGATCTGAGAGCAATTCGGAAACTGTTGAATTCTCCCCAAAATGTAAGGCATCTAGATTCGGAGGGGTTATATCAAAGGCTTCTGCAAGAACACGTTTCCTCTCAATCTTTGCGCATTCCTCGTCACATGTGAGCTTCCTTTGACCAAGAGGTACTCTTTTGCCGTTTCCTTCCACGGGCTGAGGTGGGACTGGCAGCTTCTGAATAATTGAGGCTTCAAATACTGTATCAACATGAAAACCGCCACCATTTCCACCAGCCCCGCAAGGTACACTGGCAGTTATTCTACCACAGGAACAAGTGATGGTCACAGGAAAGTCACACCTCAAATCAGGGCAGGTTGCCGAAGGATGACATGTTGCCGTGCAAGTGTGCCTGCAATCTCTTCTAGGAGCACCGCAGACCTGACCACATGAAGTCTTCAAGATAGGCCCAGAGCTAGAGCCAGACTCCAAAGTGGAATCACAGGGTGGAGGGTGGCATGTTCTTGCACAGGCATGCATGCCACACTGCCGGGTCTTCCCGCAGAGCTGATTGCACCGAATGTCTCTGGATCCACAAGGTATGTTCCTCAACACAACATGCCCTCCAATGCATTCTTTGGCTACTGGAACCGAGCATGGTGGACAATCGCCATAATGACAGGTATGTGCGGCGTCATGTCCACAGGGCTGTGGAATCAAACATGGGTGGGGACATGAAGGGTAAGGAGTACCACAGGGAAGAGGTGGGGGTATCGATGTCTTACCGCAAGCACAAGTGAGCTCCGAGAAGATAGTCTCAAGACAAGGCGGGCAGTGGCCGCTGTGGCACAACGACTGGCAAGAATGTTGGCCACACCTCAGCCTCTTACCACAAGGCATCTGACATAAATGGGGGTCCCAACCACCTGGGAACTGCCCTGCGTGGCAGGAATAGAGGGGGCAGCACCGCTCATTGCAACGATGCCTCCCACAATTCTTCTTCTTGCCACACGGCTTCTCGCACACAAACACCTCCTCTTCGTCCAGAGTCTTGTAGCATTCCACCATCCTGGAAGTAGACCCGCAGCGGCACTTCTGATTGACCAGCACCATACAAGCAGGACAATTCCCTTCATGGCACGTCTCCTTGCATCGGTGGTTTCCACAGAGAAGCAGCTTTCCACAAACTTCAGAGCAAGTTGGGATTGGGTCGAGACAACTCGCCCTAGACTTCCTCAATTCTGTCTTCCCACAGTGACAAGTCTTAATCTTACTGGGCAAGAACTCACATTCTGCACAGGGACCCGGATGGCAATCTTCTGTGCAGAGATGATTACTACAGGCAAGTGTCCTCCCACAAATAGAATTGCAAGAGAAGACCCCGTCAATATCCTTGATGCCTCCCTTGATGGCCATCTCCCCACAAAGGATCACTTCGGTCTTCTTCTTACAGAAGCACGAAGCAGTGATCAGAACTTGGCAGGGATCGCAGGGGCCAGTGTGGCAAACCCGATCGCATTGGTGGCGACCACAGGGAAGAGCCTTGGCACACTTCTGGCCGCAGGAGAGCGGCGTCGTCCGATCTGAGCACCGCCGGACGATGCTCTGCTTCCCGCACGGGCACTGGCGGTGGGGGGCGAAGGCCTTGCAGGGAGGGCAGGGACCGGGGTGGCACTGCAACACGCACAGATGCGGACAGCGGATGCTATCGCCGCCCTCCTCGTCATTGGGCGATGGACCACGGTCGAGCGGCTTCCCACAGGGCTCGCCACACGAGTGCGGTGTCAGGTACAGATCGTTTGGGGGGTCCCGCCGCCGCCCGCAGAAGCAGGTGTACTGCAGGTCCTTGGAGGAAGTGATCTGCACGGACTGGCACCCGGGGCACCTCCAGTTGACGCCGGGGCCAACGTCGTCGGCGGCGGCGGAGACGTCGACGGAGGTCGGGGACTTGGCCCACTTCTTGATGCAGCTGAGGTGGAAGATGGAGTAGCAGCTGGCGCACGACCAGATCGCTGCCGACCTCCGGACCATGTCGTAGCAGATCATGCACTCGACCGCCCCCTTGGCGAGCTTGTCCTGGATCTCCTGCACCAGCTGCGGCACCGAGGAAGGCGGCCCAACTGGGGCCGCGAGGACGTCCGCCGGGGGAGGCCGCACCGGACGAACGGGCTGCTGCTGCTGATGGTGAGGATGATGGTGATGGCGATGATGGTGCTGCCTCTGGTGGCCGTGGACGGCGGGGCAAGGGTTCTGGTCGCCAACTGCCCTAGGATCCAGAGGCGGCGCATGGTGATTAAGGATCGGAGCAGCAGACCCCCGTGGAACCCATTCTTGGCGGTGGCCGCCTCCGACGACCACTCCACCGCCGCCACCACGGTAAGGCGGACGCGGTCCTCCTCCTCCACCTCCGCCGCCGCCTCCCCTCCGATCGTTGCGGGGACGGTGGTTCTCGGAGGCGCCCGGCCTCATGTTCCCCCGCGAAGAGGGAGACGCACCAAGAATCCCGGGCTCCAGGCTATGCGCTAGCTGTCCCACGGCCGGATCCGTGACGGACGCTGAGGAGAAGAACGGGAACACCACCAGGGGAGCTGAGACAGCCCGAAGCCCTGGCCCTAGCGCTAACCCTAACCCTAAATAAATAAATGTAAATAAACTAACAAAGGGTGTTGACGCTCCCTCTCACCTCTCTCTCTCTCTCTCTCTCTCTGTGTGCGGGGCTCCTGCTCGGGAAAAGGGGAGGAGAGACGAGGATTGGACGGTGGAACCGTGGGGGAATTGAGGAGGCGGTGGGTGTTTATATGAGAGAAGAGACTTGGGGCCGACGCAACGCCCTCGCCACGAGTCGGCGGTGTCGTGGTTGGGGGGCCGCGGAAGGCACGGGGGCACAAAATGTTCGAGGAAATGTCCAAGAGGGTCCCCCGAAGGGCTGCTTGACCGACCCGTCCGCGTGACGATACCCTTCTCTCGGGTTCTGTGCGCCCAACAATCCACAATAAGGGAAAAATGTCCGTGACTGTGAGTGTCGTGGCGAAGTTTGTTTGGTTAAAAAAAATCTCTGAGTCGGCTGCGTAAATAGTTCGGGGGGATGGACTCGGTCCACGCCACAGGGCCGCCCGGCTCGGCAGGATGAGGCGTGGGCTGCACATGAGCCGGGCTAGTTGTACCGAACCCGCGCCCGGACATGAACTTGTTCTGGGTCGTGCGGTCTGTCATCGGATACGGTTATGGATCTAACTTGCATTTGTACCGAATCAGAACTCGTCACGTTGTTACCCCTTGATGCACACTTTGACGTGCGTAGCCAGCATTGGACTATAGTTAATCCATATGACATGTAGTACCCACCCTATACGTCTTAACTAGACTTAACTAGGTTGATCGCACGCACTCGATCCGCTCCGCATGTAAATTCGTGTATTTTTTGTAAAATTTAAGTAAAGTGAAAAATAAAGTAAATTAGTGAAATATAATTCATAAGATTTACTTCGTCTGAATTTTACAAAATATATAGGAATGCATCAAAATAAGTACGGCGTGGATCAAGTTAGTTACGATCAAAATATATTTAAGGTGCGTACTTTCTATCACATAGACTAAGCAAAACATGACGTGCAATAGTTGATGCACACCAGAAACGAGTCATCCTTAAATCGTAAACTTACATAACAACCCTAATGTATTTGGATAAGTTTTCATATCCCGCCCAATACCCTAGACATTTAGTTAAGTAGGACAGATTTTAAAAGAAGTCCACCGTTAGAAAATACAATTCTATTAGGATCTCTTTTATAAATGAAATAAGGCATATTAAGATGAGTTATTCATGGGTGGGTGAGTTATTCAAGTTTAGAGTTGTAATACATCACTCTAGATCGGATAAGGTTAAGACTCTTAATTTGAGATTAACTCATTCTCTCTCTCTCACATGAATACGTTGCTCGATTTCGAGTAGAATAGGTGCCAAAATAAAAATATAAAAACTTAAAAATAACTCACCTCATATACACCGAAGTTAACATATTCTAACCTATTATCAAAGTGACCCTTAGAGGGTTAACCAACAAAGTGTACAATCTGTGTAACACCGTGAAATTGTCTAAGAATTTTATGAAATTAAATAGAATGGTTTAACATTTAAAAAGACTTAATGGGTTACTTAAATGAATTAATGATTAGTTAAATCAATTTAAGTGCCCTAATTTAATCAAAAGAGTTTAACCCACTTAAATTAGGCCCACAAACCAATTTCCAAGGCCTTTAAGCCCAATCCCACTTCTAGAGACGTAATTAGGATAATTTATGAAATTAAATTAGATAAATAGGCGGATAAAAAGGATAAATGGGAGATAATTAGATAATCCAAAATTTTTAGATTTGCGCGCGAGAGTGCGGTCTATGGCACAACCGCCTTCTCACAATAACGGTCGCGAGATGACCGCTATTATATTCCGTGAACGGAGGTGATAGAAGCGCGAAAAAAATGGAATTTTCCCATCCCAATCCCTTAGGTTCGATGCTATCTAGCATGGTAACCTAGTCTAGAACTCTTGGGGATTAATTCTACCCTAAATTAGGACTCCTAATCAATCTAATCCTCAAATCCTAGCAAACTCTATAAATAGAGCCCATATTCGACCTGCGCGAACCTTACTTTTGGCCCGCTTTGTTCGACGGCAAGACAAGGGTATTTTGTCACGCCTCGACGCGGAAAATCGGAACGCAACAGTTATATCAATCACGTCAATCAGAGCATTCATTGCCATAAGAGATCATACAACAGGGCTAACAATTGCAAATAACCAACTTTATTGATAATAATGAAGAAAGGTACTTTATTACAATCGACAACTTGTGGACTTTCTAACTCTATATCAATCAAAGAAAAGAATTACATCGACTCGGATCTTAACAGGATCCGACATCTAACTAAGGCATCAACTCAACATAAAACTAAAAGGCTCGCTCCAAGATCACTCGTTCCCGTCCCTATCGGTGCACACATCCTCATCCGTGCTACCTGAAATGATTGGAAAGTAGGGGTGAGCAACAAGCTCAATAGGATTTTATATCTCTATCACCAGGCACAATTTAAGTGATTAATCATTTTAGCATGTATAATAATATGATAAAAGAACAATAACATGTAAATGGCAAGCGATAAATAACATATGGGAGAATAGAAAGACAGATCTCATGTAAGAACAAGTGCCTGCATAGCAAGAATCTTTCACGAGGTTTCAAGTATGATATAATTGAACTGGCCATAACAAGCACGCATGTCATGTCACGCAAGAAATTGCAAGTAAATTGAGTGAAGTAGAATGGCATAGACCAATCACGCTAGTCCTGCACTTCGGTGCAATGCCACACCTTGTCATTACAAACTCCTCGGGACACAAGTACTTTCGGGTATTCCTCCCAGGACCAGACCGGGCCCTTATGATGCGTTGGCATTGAAGGGTTGGATCATAGATCCCAATCTAGACATTCACCACATCAAATGGTCAAGAATTCCAAGGTTTAAGCTTATGAACTTACTTCTAAGATCAAGAGACATTCCAAGGGAAATTGGAATAAGATATCATAAGGAAATGACTTGAGAGTACAAAGTGACCATGACTCAAAGCAAGACTTCGCAGTCCAAGGCCATCCTTGATACGACTGCTATCACAACGGAAACACAGAAAAACACGCTCAATCTCAACGTTAGCGGTCATTACTTGGGCCGCTAGGACGAGACTAACGGTCTAGCCCTAGACCGCGTAGGGTTGAGTATTACAAGGCTTTTCAATTTGATAAAGGAAGGTCCTCAATTCAACCTGAGACAGCATGGGCCCAAACCAGAGGTCAGCCCATGAAGCCAAAGTCAATAGAGAGAACTTGGTTAGGTTAGAATTGACTGGGTTCAAGAATAGACTGACTAACCCAAGCCCACTTCTAACCAGGCCAAGAAATGACTAGCGGTCTAACCCTGGGTCGCAAAGGGTCTCTTAGCGGTCTCAAGGTGGGTCGCTAGAGGTTCAGAATAGTCCGGATGTTGGACTGGCCCAAAACATAAATCAACTCAAGTCCGCGGGTTCTGGTCTTTGTGGTACAACCCGCCCGGCGTCCTGGTGAGAATCCTAGGCTCACGGGGACTTACGGAGGTCTCATAATAGTGGTCCTAGTCCGACGGAAGGCATATCCGGCATAGAGTCCCAACTATTACAAGATTGAGGTTATATAAAACACATAAAACGTGAACGGTGCGGTTAGTCAATTCCACCGGAGTGGCATGACTGTCAAACAATGATATCATAATCATATTATAAGCAATTTATAAGTGGCAAAGTTTAAGATCACAAAGTTGATAATCAAGTTTATTCTATTAATTCACATAGTTGTCCAACGGTGATTATCAAAGGAAACTTTTCATGTAGATAGTGAAGATAAACGTATAATTTCATGATACCTAGTTAATACAAGGTTCTGCATAGTTACTGATCATAATAACATGCTAACTAAGGTAAACAGGCATAATCAGGCTTAAAAAATCTCCCTGCCAGAGGCCAAAAACGGTCTATATGGAGATCACTAATAAGAAAAAGCGATCTATCGTACGACCGTTCGATGTATATATAAATTTTTTTAAAAAAAACAGGGCAGCCAAGCGGTCTATCGGGCGACCGCTATATACATAGCGGTTCTTGGTAGGACTGTTTACCAACCCGAGTCTCCGTCGATGGCGAACCTAGACACACCACGGTTAGAACTCCGATTGCAAGCATTAGGGTGAACAATAATTGGGCAAATAGATACCATTGGAAAGAGCATTAAAAGACGCATAAGATCACATGTTATGATTAAGGTTTAAAGTGATTTACTAAACATAAAACAGATTAATATGGAAGTTAACCCTTCGGGTGTACCTCGGGGTAAACGATGAAATTAGACCAACATGATGCATGAAATTTGGGCAATTTGGTATCAAAAGAAAGAGCTCGGAAAGATGAACAAGATGGTATAATTAATTCTTAGTTCAGAGACACCTACTTTTTATCGCTGGAAAGAAGAAGAAGAAAGGGGGTCACTGGAACCCTAATCCAGCCGCTTCTAGAACGCTTAAATTCGCCCCCGTCCGGCCACGATCGATCACGCCACCAGTCGCCGGAGCAAACAGCGTTTCTAGGGGTCAAAAGCCCTCTATTTAAAGAGTCTGTGGATGCATCAAGCGATCGAATTTGGGTGGAGAGTCCAAGTGGGAAAATGACGAAACATTTAGGGAGGATTCTAATCCGCCACCGCCGCAGGCAATAGAAGGCTCCAGAGTTAGGGTTTTCGGAGGGAAAATGAACCTCTGTTGTTGGGCTAGGGTTTGGCTCCAATCGGGGCCCAATTGGGCAAGAATTTAGGTCCGATTAAGAAAGTTTAGTTCGGTCCTTTAAAACAATGATTTTCAGCTTAAATTGTGAAATTGGGCCTTAATCAATTTTATTCTGGGTTTCTTCCTGAAGACAAAATTGCTGGAAATTAAAATTTACACAAAATACATATTTTTCTACATTTTTAATATATTTTTTTTGAATCTGAGCTAAGAAAATAATTGAATAATATGGTGATATTAATATAAAAATTCAGGATGCTACACCCTCCCCCACTTAAGGAATTTGGTCCCCAAATTCAACGAATCTATTAAAAAACCAACCTTAGGAAAAATCGGGATACAACTTTCTAATTGCTTCCTCGGACTCCCACGTTGCCTCCTCCGTTCCGCGTCGGCTCCACTAGACCTTGACCATCGGAATGGATCGGCTCCTGAGTTGCTGCTGCTTGTAGTCCAAAATCTTGATAGGCTTTTCTTCATAAGATAAATCTTCTTTCAATTCCAAATCAGCATGTTGGATGATGTGCGAAGGGTCATTTTCGTACTTCCGCAGCATAGACACATGGAACACATTATGAATGCCTGATAACTGTGGTGGTAAAGCCAACTTATAGGCAACTTCGCCTACCCTCTCCAAGATTTCGAATGGGCCAACAAATTTGGGGCTTAACTTGCCTCGAATTCCAAATCTTCTGATTCCTCTTGATGGTGAAACCTTCAGAAACACATGCTCTCCGACCTGAAACTCCAAATCCCTTCTTCTGTTATCAGCATAGCTCTTCTGCCTGGACTGAGCAATCTTCAATCGATCTCTAATGATCTGAATATTTTTAGACGACTCCGAAATAAGATATGGTCCGAGCCATTGCTTCTCACCGACCTCTTCCCAACAAAGAGGGGATCTACAGCTTCTTCCATACAAAGCCTCAAATGGTGCCATCTGTATGCTGGATTGATAACTGTTGTTGTAGGCAAACTCAATCAGAGGCAAATGTTCATGCCAACTTCCTCCAAAGTCAAAAGTACAAGCTCTCAACATGTCTTCGACAATCTGATTTGTTCTTCCAGTCTGCCCGTCAGTCTGAGGGTGAAAAGCAGTACTGAAGTTCAAACGAGTTCCCAACGATGCTTGCAGACCTTTCCAAAAATGAGAGGTAAACCTGGGGTCTCTGTCGGATATGATGGATACAGGGACTCCATACAACCTCACTATTTCCTTCATGTATAGGGCAGCCAATACATCCACAGTCCACTTAGATTTAATAGGTAGGAAGTGCGCGGACTTTGTCAGACGATCAACAATCACCCAAATTGCATCAAAGCTGCCACGAGTTCTGGGCAAACCCATAATAAAATCCATACCGACACTCTTCCACTTCCATTGTGGTATTTCAAGGGGCTTTAATTTCCCAACATGCCTAAAATGTTCAGCTTTGACTTGCTGACATACTAAACACTTATTTACAAATTCGGCCACTTCTCTCTTCATGTTCATCCACCACAAGGTTCTCTTCAGATCTCGATACATCTTCGTAGCACCTGGATGAATAGTATACTTAGACTTATGAGCTTCCTCAAGAATCTTTCTCTTCATTTCTGCAGAATCAGGAACACAAGTTCTTCCTTGAAACAACAATCTACCATCATCAGCTAACGTAAAATCTGGTCGACTAGCCATCTGCTCTTTGATTTCTACTACTAATGGGTTATTATCCTGTAGCTGCCTAATCTCTGCCAGTAATTCCGAATAAAGCTGGATATGAGCAACCATAACCCGATCCTCTTTTTCTGTGACATTAAGATCTAAGCTTGCAAATTGCTCTAGCAACTTCCATTCTTGAAGCATCAAACTTGCTAATCTAGCTATCGGCTTCCTGCTTAAAGCATCTGCTACAACATTCCCTTTTCCGGGATGATATTCAATAGAGAAGTCAAAATCCTTTAGGTACTCTAGCCACCTTCTCTGTCGCATGTTCAACTCCTTCTGAGAAAATAAATACTTAAGGCTCTTATGATTTGAGTATGCCGTGAAAGTTTCTCCATATAAGTAATGCCTCCAAATCTTCAGAGCAAACACAACTGCTGCTAGCTCCAAGTCATGAATAAGATAATTCTCTTCATGCTTCCTTAGCTGCTTAGAGGAATAAGCTATCACTTTCCCTTGTTGCCTCAAAATGTAACCTAAGCCGATTCCTGAAGCATCAGTGTATACTTCAAAACCTCCTTCTCCAAAAGGCAAAGCCAAAATTGGGGTAGTGGTCAAACACTTCTTCAAAGTCTGAAAACTTTTCTCAGTCTTCTGACCACTCGAATCGATTCTCCTTATGAGTTAACCTCGTCAAGGATACTGCAATCTTGGAGAAGTCCTTAATGAACCTCCGATAATAACCTGCTAGGCCTAAGAAACTCCTGATCTCAGTTGCATTAACATGCCTTTCCCAATTACGTACTGCCTCTACTTTAGAAGGGTCCACTGAAATTCCATCTTTAGAGATAATATGCCCTAGAAAAGATACCTCTAGCAGCCAGAACTCACATTTACTGAACTTGGCGTATAACTGATGATCCTTTAGGATTTGCAACGCCATCCTCAAGTGCTCTTCATGCTCCTCCTTGTTCTTTGAGTATATCAAAATATCATCAATTAATACTACGACCCACTGATCTAAGTAGGGTTGGAACACACTGTTCATCAGCTGCATGAAAGCTGCAGGAGCATTTGTTAGTCCAAACGGCATTACAACAAATTCAAAATGCCCATACCTGCTACGGAATGCCGTCTTAAAAATATCTTCATCCTTTATCCTCAACTGATGATATCTTGATCTAAGATCGATCTTCGAGAAATACTGGGCTCCAGATATCTGATCAAATAGCTCATCAATCCTTGGTAAAGGATACTTAGTCTTCACGATGAGCTGGTTTAGCTGACGATAATCAATACATAGTCTCAGCAAACCATCCTTCTTTCTCACGAAGAGTACATGAGCACCCCACGGGGAAGTACTCGGGTGAATAAACCCTTTTTCTAGCAAGTCCAACAACTGATTCTTCAATTCCCTTAACTCCGCAGGGGACATACGATAGGGGGCCTTAGAAACAGGTGAAGCTCCCGAATTAAATTAATGGAGAAAACCACCTCCCTTTCAGGGGGAAGACCTGGTAATTCTTCAGGAAACACTTCCAAAAAATCTCGAACAATCGAGATATTCTTCAACTCTACTTCCTTCTTATTAGTCAAAGAGATCAAAGCCAAGAATGCGAAGCACCCCTTCCTTAACAATTTATCTGCCCGGAGTGCCGAAATAAGCGGCACAAACTTAGATTGTCTAGATCCAGAAAAGGAAAGTCCAGGACGTCCAACGAAAGACACCACTTCTGATTTACAGTGGACACTAGCACCATGTCTAGCTAACCAATCTGCTCCTAGAATTACATCATAATCTTTCATCTTCATGCATACCAAATCAGTAGATAAGTTACAATCATTAATCAAAACTTCACTAGAAGGGTAATAATGTTTAATCTCGGACCCCGAACCAATAGGGGTTGATATCACAAGATGAGAATCCAATAATATTGGTTTCACAGATAAAGTCTTAGCAAATTTCAGAGATATAAAAGAATGAGTGGCTCTTGTGTCGAAAAGTACAAATGCTGGCTTGGAAAGAATAGTAAGGGTACCTTCGACAATACCTCCTTCCTCGGTAGCCTCAGTCTCAGTCTCCGCCTCTTGGAGGGCTTGAAGCTGGCCCTGCCGCCTTTGACTTCCTTGCGGCGAGTCAGTTGCCGCCTGTTCATTAATAAGGGGGCACTCAGGGATTCGGTGGTCCCTGCTACCACATCTCAGACAAGCGCCCAGCTTGCGCCAACACTCCTCCATCTTGTGACCTGGGTGGTCACAATACTTGTAGACTGCTTTAGGTGGAGCAATCGGTCCTGCCTTCTTCCCGCCTTCCTTCGGTTTCTTGTTCTTCGAAAAACTCGGCCCACCATTGGGCCTCTTCTGGCCATTAACGGGTTTAAAATTCCCGGAGCTGGTAGTCTGCTCCCTCTTCTTGTCCTGACCTCTTATCCAGTCAGTCATTTTCATAGTGCCGTCAAGAACTTGGGCTTTTCTTACAATCTCTGCATAAACATGGATCTCCAAAGGTGCCAGTTGATTAATGTACTGAAGCTTCAATCCATTTAGAAATCGTTTGGCCTTCATCTTCTCTGTGGATACTAAATGTGGTGCATATTTAGACAATCTAGCAAACTGCACTTCATACTTTGCAACAGATAAATTTCTCTGCTTCAATGCAGCGAACTCTGTTGCCTTCTTCTCCTACACCCGATCCGAGAAATGCTTGTTATTAAATAGCTCCTTAAACTCATCCCATGTTGCATGTCGATTGCCGAGCGTGGCTTCCGCTGCTTCCCACCAAGCGCGTGCATCGCGCTCCAACTGAAAAGTTGCCAAGAGGACGCGATCCTGATCTCCACATTGCATAACCCTGAAGATACGCTCTGTCTCCTTCAGCTAATTCTCGGCCTCGTCTGGGTCT
The DNA here is from genome assembly GCA_022559845.1 of Amorphophallus konjac. NCBI lineage: Eukaryota > Viridiplantae > Streptophyta > Magnoliopsida > Alismatales > Araceae > Amorphophallus > Amorphophallus konjac. The sequence continues at coordinate 328,215,522 of CM040120.1, read as the reverse complement.
GAAGATCCACTAAAACGGGGGGGGGGGGGGATTCAAGCCTTGAAAGTTCCGATGTAGATTGCCCGCTCCGTGCTGTGCACCGCCTTGAGCTACCTGCTGTAAGGCCTGGGTCAGGCCCTGCACCATGCGTTGCATATCTCGCCACTGTGCATGTTCTGCTGCCATCGCGGGAAAATTCCTGCAATAAAACCAGAATTAATTGAGAATATTTTATTGACTATATATTCTTAGAGCTAGTTAATTTGCTTAACCCAAGTCTCTACCCAACTCACTGGGTTAGATTCCTGACTTTACCAATGTGACGGGGTCAATGACACCACTAGAAACTTCGGGTCTAAAGAAAACCTAGGCTCTGATATCACAAAAACTGTCACGCCCCGACGCGGAAAATCGGAACGCAACAGTTATATCAATCACGTCAATTAGAGCATTCATTGCCATAAGAGATCATACAACAGGGATAACAATTGCAAATAACCAACTTTATTGATAATAGTGAAGAAATGTACTTTATTACAATCGACAACTTGTGGACTTTCTAACTCTATATCAATCAAAGAAAATAATTACATCGACTCTGATCTTAACAGGATCCGACATCTAACTAAGGCATCAACTCAACATAAAACTAAAAGGCTCGCTCCAAGATCACTCGTTCCCGTCCCCATCGGTGCGCACATCCTCATCCGTACTACTAGAAAAGATTGGAAAGTAGGGGTGAGCAACAAGCTCAGTAGGATTTTATATCTCTATCACCAGGCACAATTTAAGTGATTAATCATTTTATCATGTATAACAATATGATAAAAGAACAATAACATGTAAATGGCAAGCGATAAATAACAGATGGGAGAATAGAAAGACAGATCTCATGTAGGAACAAGTGCCTGCATAGCAAGAATCTATCACGAGGTTTCAAGTAAGATATAATTGAACTGGCCATAACAAGCACGCATGTCATGTCACACAAGAAATTACAAGTAAATTGAGTGATGTAGAATGTCATAGACCAATCACGCTAGTCCTGCACTTCGGTGCAATGCCACACCTTGTCATTACAAACTCCCCGGGGCACAAGTACTTTCGGGCGCTCCTCCCAGGACCAGACCGGGCCCTTATGATGCATTGGCATTGAAGGGTTGGATCATAGATCCCAATCTAGACATTCACCACATCAAATGGCCAAGAATTCCAAGGTTTAAGCTTATGAACTTACTTCTAAGATCAAGAGACATTCCAAGGGAAATTGGAATAAGATATCATAAGGAAATGACTTGAGAGTCCAAAGTGACCATGACTCAAAGCAAGACTTCGTAGTCCAAGGCCATCCTTGATACGACTGCTATCACACCGAAAACACAAAAAAACACGCTCAGTCTCGACGTTAGCAGTCATTACCTGAGCCGCTACGATGAGACTAACGGTCTAGCCCTAGACCGCGTAGGGTTGAGTATTACAAGGCTTTTCAATTTGATAAAGGAAGGTCCTCAACTCAACCTGAGACAGCATGGGCCCAAACCAGAGGTCAGCCCATGAAGCCAAAGTCAATAGAGAGAACTTGGTCAGGTTAGAATTGACTGGGTTCAAGAATAGACTGACTAACCCAAGCCCACTTCTAACCAGGCCAAGAAATGACTAGCGGTCTAACCTTGGACCGCAAAGGGTCTCTTAGCGGTCTCAAGGTGGGCCGCTAGAGGTTCAGAATAGTCCAGATGTTGGACTGGCCCAAAACGTAAATCAACTCAAGTCTGTGGGTTCTGGTCTTTGTGGTAGAACTCGCCCGACATCCTGGTGAGAATCCTAGGCTCACAGGGACTTACGGAGGTCTCATAATAGTGGTCCTAGTCCGATGGAAGGAATATCCGACGGAGAGTCTCGACTATTACAAGATTGAGGTTATATAAAACACGGAAAATGTGAACGGTGCGATCAGTCAATTCCACCGGAGTGGCATGATTGTCAAACAATGATATCAGAATCATATTATAAGCAATTTATAAGTGGCAAAGTTTAAGATCACGAAGTTGATAACCAAGTTTATTCTATTAATTCATATAGTTGTCCAACGATGATTATCAAAGGAAACCTTTCATGTAGATAGTTTAGATAAACGTATAATTTCATTATACCTAGTTAATACTAGGTTCTGCATAGTTACTGATCATAATAACATGCTAACCAAGGTAAAAACGCATAAATCAGGCTTAAAAAAATCTTCCTGCCAGAGGCCGAAAATGGTCTATATGGAGACCGCCAATAAGAAAAGGCGGTCTATCGTACGACAGTTCGATGTATATATAAATTTTTTTTTTTTGAAAAAGCAGGGCGGCCAAGCGGTCTATCGGGTGACCACTATATGCCTAGCTTTTCCTGGTAGGACCGTTTACCAACCCGAGTCTCCATCGATGGCGAACCTCGACACACCACGGTTAGAACTCCGATTGCAAGCGTTAGGATGAACAATAATTGCGCAACTAGATACCATTGGAAAGAGCATTAAAAGACGCATAAGATCACATGCTATGATTAAAGTTTAAAGTGATTTACTAAACATAAAATAGATTAATATGGAAGTTATCCCTTCGGGTGTACCTCGGGGTAAACGATGAAATTAGACCAACATGATGCATGAAATTTAGGCAATTTGGTATCAAAAGAAAGAGCTCGAAAAGATGAACAAGATGGTATAATTAATTCTTAGTTCAGCCTGAGAGACACCTACTTTTTATCGCTGGAAAGAGGAAGAAGAAAGGGGGTCGTCGGAACCCTAATCCGACCGCTCCTAGAACGCCCAAATTCGCCCCCGTCCGGCCACGATCGATCATGCCACCAGCCGCCGGAGCAAATAGTGTTTCTAGGGGTCAAAAGCCCTCTATTTAAAGAGTCTGTGGATGCATCAAGCGATCGAATTTGGGTGGAGAGTCCAAGAGGGAAAATGGTGAAAAAATCATGGAGGATTCTAATCTGTCACCGCCGCCGCCAATAGAAGGCTCTAGAGTTAGGGTTTTCGGAGGAAAAATGACTCTGTACTGTTGGGCTAGGGTTTGGCTCCAATCGGGGCCCAATTGGGCAAGAATTTAGGTCCGATTAAGAAAGTTTAGTTCGGTCCTTTAAAACAACGATTTTTAGCTTAAATTGTGAAATTGGGCCTTAATCAATTTTATTCTGGGTTTCCTCTTGAAGACAAAATTGCTGGAAATTAAATTTCACACAAAATACATATTTTTCTACATTTTTAATATTTTTTTTTTGAATATGAGCTAAAAAAATAATTGAATAATATGGTGATATTAATATAAAAATTCAGGATGCTACATATTTCATGTTAGTCCTTTAGACTTTATTGTTCCCTTTAGTATCTTCTAACAATCCTCCAAATCTCGTGCTAGGGTCAAGCCGTTGGAGAGTTAGGAGGACCGAAAGTCGCTGGTTCCCTATAGATCGCATAGGAACAAGTGTGCCGGCCCAGCGTAGATCAGAAGGTTAGAAGCTCTAGCAGAGGTAATTTCACATTGAGTCTTTAGAACTAATTGTTCCTCTTTATATCTTCTCATCACCTTCCAAATTTTATGAATATAGGACGAGAGGATAAAGAGTTAGAGCGACTGGAAGTTGGGGTTTCCACGCAGGACGCACAGGGATAGAGACCTTCTTTCAGTCAGAAATTTGAAGTCTAGGAAACAAATCAGAGGTAGGTTATCTCATGAATGGCTTAAACATCAAGCTAGGAGTAAAAGCCCTCTGTTTTCATGTGATTTCATACATTATACACGGAGTATTTCATGTTTTACTATGACTGCTCATCTAGGTTATTTCTGCATGCATAGCCCTGCCCCTTCTAATTAAAGATAAGAATTTTGGTATGATCCATGTATTTCCATGCACTCTATTCGTTCTAAACATGCTCTTACATGTTATCCATTTATTCTCCATGCTTTTTATCCATTTATTGCCCTAGAATAGGCCTTACACTCGATAGTTATTGGTGCGGACACCCGAGCAGTTGAGCGGCGTGACACGCCGAGCCACCGGTACCGCACACGGAGCACGACTCGAGCCACCTCAGCATCCATCTGGCTCGGAGACAGCCTGGAGACTCCCCCATGAGTCCCGGCATTTATCAAATTTAGTTAGACTTTATTTGTGTTTAATGTGTGTTTACTTCATTTTATTCGGTATGTAATTTTGATTGTAAGAGGGGTTTATTTGTAAAATGGGACCCCCGGGCCCCACGGGCCCCCCAGACCTCTTCCCATTGATCCACCTCAGCCTAGGGCCCCATGTGGGGTCAGTCAACATTTCAAATGGAGACATCTAGAAGGTTGAATGGTAAATACCACATGGGTAGACAATTGGACTTCAAAGTCCAAGGTAGGTTACCTACCATTCTACCATGTCCCCCCCTTGGTCAATAGGCTGCCCCCCCCTATATTTTATTTAATTTTTGTGTGTGTGTGTCACATTCAATCTAGGCCATCCATTCCCCCATCCCTAGATCCAAGGGTGGCTATTGGATTTGATATGTAACCTATAAGTACCTTGTATTTTCTCATTTAGGAGAATTAATGCCATTTGAACTTGGAAAATTGCTTGAGCAAAGGCCTAGGCCGCCCCTCTCTCCCCCTTGGAGCTGTGAAGGCTTCCCTCTAGAGGTGTGACTCCTCCCCTTATCATTCCGGTCGCCGCCGCCGCCGCCACGAGCCGCCATCGCATCACCGCCGAGATCGTCGGAGTTCTGCCTTCATCCGACCACAGCAGCTTCCATGAATTCTCTGTGTCAGCTACGAGCTTAGATCGACCTGGGGATTTTAGGGGATGCTCCAGAGGTGTCAAGCACATCCCAACAATTTTTGTTGGTCATAAAGATCCCATTTGATATTTTTTTATTTTCGTCCAACCTTAATTTCTAGATCTGTCTGCTTGCTGTTTCAATTTCCACCCGCCCTGTGTTTCCCATGTTCGGACCTCTTTCTGATTTTTTTTAGATCTCCCAATTTTCCTGGGCGTTCTGTCCACCAACCCCTCCGTCTCCAAATTTTATAGAATTTTTGTTAGGCCATCTCATATTTTTCAAAAATCGATCTCAGAGATAGCTACGGTGCTGTCCACCTATTCCCAGATCCGACTACTCTCCAGTAAACAAATCATAACAAATCACAGACACCTCCAATTAGTCCAAAAAAAATATCCCCGTTCTCCTTGTTCACAATCCCACAAGTTTTATGAAGAGCTCAGGAGCTGAATCGGCCATTTTCCTCACGGTCAAAGGCAGTCTTCAGACAACTCACCTGTAGATCTGAGGTTTCGGTTACTGTACAACAGGGACTTGTCAATTCAATAAAGTTATGATCCGACCAGATCCAGCAGATTTATCTGGGTCTAGATTGAAGCATTTGAAGAGAGCTTTCCAACGATAGCTCATGCGTCCCGATCCGACGTCGGGATTGATCGCAGCGGTTGTTTTCGTCGGAGCGCGCGCCGGAAAACAGCAATCAAAATCTGTGGGAAGTTAGTTCAAGAATTGGGAATCGGGGCCGATCGACCCCCGATCGGTGTTCCCGGCCGACCGCCGTCCGTGGAGGAGCGCCACCAGAGGTCCCCATCATAGTGGGTCCCACCCCCGCAGATCCGGAGGACAGCGCCGTCCGTGGGCCCCGCGGGCCCGTAGAAGCTGCCGTTCGGAAAGCACGAAAACGCGGAGTTCGGCACCGCCGGGCGACATCAAGATGCTGCCCGTCAACCCGAGTTGCGTGATTCCCGGACCCCACATGTGACCTTTTACCTCCCTGCGTGGAGTGGGTCGACTTAGTGTATTGCTGTAATAATTGTTAACCGGGAGTCCGTGATTCGGCCGGGGTTGTCTTCGCCACGCCGGGTGCGTGGAGGTAATCGTCCGAACCTCTTGGTGTTCATTTTCTTAGCTAGTATATGGTCTTTTGCCACTGCCGAGAGTGATAGGTACTAGCCCGTGTGTCCATGTCACCGCTGTGAGTGTGAGAGTGACCCGTCCCGCGACTCGATCCGAGTCCGGAAGTGAGTCTGACTACCTTGAACTCTGCCGGTTCTTCAACCGCGCACGATCCACGTTTCCCTCGCTTGGGACGACGAGTGAGCTTGCGTTCTGTTAGCGACGTATAGCCCATAGGAGCTCTCCGTGTCGGGCCTAATGTCTCTCCCATCATGTCTTGCTGGTCGTGTCCGCATCTAGAGTCCGAGGTCCATACCACGTAGAGTTGGTCCCCGTGTCCGTCCCGCATCAGTTATGCGCTGTCTGATACAGGATAGAAACGGTCTCTCAGAGACCGCTACTGTATAGTAGCGGTTCCAAACTGACCACCTCTGTCTAGTAGCAGTTCTGGAAAGATTGCCTTCATGTTTCAGTTCTGTAATCTGTTAACTTTAACAGAATGCAGATTAGCCCTTATAAACATTTGTTAAGACTAAGTAATTATTAGGCCCTATTCCTAGTTATGACCCTGGCTTCATGATTTTGGTTATATTGTACACCAACTATGATAGATTTCATGTCTTACATGATCCATAAGCTTATTTTATCTTATGCTAATTTCATGTCAAAACCATATACTCTTGTATTAAAGTCATATTTCATATGCTTTATGAACTTATTCTATTGTTGATTTGATAGCTGTTTTTACACGATTCACTCTTATCTCAGTCTTTCTTAAGTACATGGCACGTATTCCGATACGATGTCATTAGTTACACTTTGCACTCATAGGAACACTCTCTTGGACTTGAGATCCTCTCCGTTGGATATTCCTTCCACCGGACTAGGTGATCTTATTTCAAGGCCTCCGTAAGTCTCCGCGATTCTAGGATTCCCACTAGGACGCCGGGCTAGTTGTACCCTAAAAGCCCAATGGATGTAGAAAGCACATATGATACCGACCTTTCCTGCACCCTGGCGTGATAGCAGTTCTCAGATGACCGCTAATGTCAAGTAGCGGTTCTGGAATGACCGCCTTCTGCCAGACTGATTCCTGCATCGACTCCTTCCTCTCTCTAGCGCTGACTCTGTCTAGTAGCGGTCCTAACCGAACCGCTACTTCATAATAGCGGTCCTTTCATGATCGTCTCTTCAAGAAACGGCCCAGGCAAGACCATTTTCTGTCCCTGTGTGCTTAACCCGAGGTTTGACCTACGGGTTGAATTTTCTATGTTCCTAGATGGTCTATTGATTATCTAGAACCCAAATCTTTATCACATAAGTTATTAATGAATTATTAAAGTTAAAGAATGTGCCGTTATGCTGTCGGATTCCTCCCGTAGCATAACCTTGTCATTAAATCATCTTTGAACTCTCATGATTCATAATTAGGGCATTCTTACCTTGATGTTGTTATCATGAAGCTATTGTTTGAACTTTACATTATTGGCGTACTTTATTATTTCTCGTGAAAGTAGCTTGAGTTATAATTTGAAGATGCAAGAGCGGACACGGACAGTGTCCAAGGGCTCGACACTAGTCCCCTCGGCAGATAGCCGGAAACATGCTGTGAACTATGGGGTATGATGAACACTGGCATCGCAATGTGCCGGGAGTATTGTAGCATCCATGTAATTTTTTTTAAATTATAATTTTTTTTGGAATTTTTGGAAATTTTTTTGAAATTTATATACAATTATTTAAGTCATAAATAGGCTTAATGGGCTATCTAATGAATAAAGGGCTAATTGATAATTATCTAAAGGCCTGAATATTAAAATAGGTTGAGCCTACTCAAATAGGCCCAAAAGACCCAAATCCAAGCCTCTTAGGCCCTAGCCCAATTATAGAAACGTAAGTAAGGTTATTTTCGGATTTAAATGGGATATATATACCAATTAGGGGATAAATAGGAGATAAATAGGGGAATCCAAGAAATTCGGAATAAAAGGCCAAATGGCGGTCTATTGTCAGACCGCCACTTACAAGAAACGGTCCCAACTGGACCGCTACTAGGTTTCGTAAACGGGAGAAGAAGAAGCGTGGAAAAAAAATGGAATTTTCCCACCATAATACCCATAGATCGATATTATCTTCCAAGGAATCGTGTCTAGGACTCTTAGGGATTGATTGGAGCCCAAAATATGATTATATTTCGACCAAATTTAGTAACCCTAACTCAAACCCTATAAATAGACCCAACTTCAACCCGCGCGAATCCTAATGTTGGATCACATTTTTCGAAGATAAGGGGACACTATCTCTGGTAATGCCTTCTGCAGATTTTGTTCTCCTTTATATTGTGTAATGCCCCGGAAATTTTATACAATATTTCTGAAGTATTTAAGAATTTTTTAAGAATTTATAAGAATTTTTAAAAGACCAAAATGGAATAATAACTGAACTTCTGGGTTAAATAAATCATTATTAAGGCCCAAGTGTGACAACCAATTTACCTAGCCTATTTAAATAAAGCCCAAGGGATTTAAGGACCAAGCCCATGAGGTTTGGCCCATGTTCTAGAAGGTTAATTAGCCTATTCACGGAATTTAGGGATAAATACACCTTGAATAGATAATTAAATGGACAAACTAAAATTAGAGTTTGAACTCATTTCAAATTCAGCACCCAGGATCTGTAACGGTCTATCGTGCAACCGCTAAATGCCATCAAGCGGCCCATTAAGCGACCGCGACATTCTGTCAGTTCCGTGAAGTGAAGAAAGAGCAAAAAGATTAGATTTTTGATGAGTTATCTCCAAAAGATCGAGATGAGAGGGCTAGTAAATATCTTAAGGACTCTCTGAAGTCGATCTAAGGTTTGATAAGGACTCTAGGATCGATCTAATCCTCAAACCCTAGTAAAATCCTATAAATAGAACATAGTTTTGACCTGCGCGACCCTTACATTAGCTCACATGAAACAAAGGTAAGACGACATTATTTCAGGTAGGTTCTTTAGAAGCTTTTATTGCTAGTATATAGGACTAACATCTCCCAAAATTTCGTGCTAGGAGATCAAGGACACAAGGAGATAGAAGCCTGTAAAGTTACTGGTTCCATATTAGCGACCCAGGAAATTGTGCAAAAGTCCGGTGAAGATCAAGAAATTAGGCAACCAAATCGAGATAATTAGCATTAGTGCCTTTAGAACTTTCTGTTCCCTTTAATATCTTCTTCTTACCCTCCAAATTTTACGTCCATAGGTCAAGATAGTAAGGAGTTAGAGCAGCGTGAAGTTATTGATTTACCACAAGGAAGTTCGGGATTAGGGTTAACTTCCAGTCCGAAATTGTAAGACTAGAAGCCTTAGCAGAGGTAGGTCATCTCATGAATGGCTAAAATATCATTCTAGGATTAAAAGTCCTCTTATTGTACTTGATTTCATGTTTTATAGATCGTGAATTTCATGTTTTATGCATATAGTATACATTCATGCATATTCTAAACCCTAAGACACACCCTTGGACCAAAATGAACAAGCACAATTTGCAACCAAACGGACCGATATTGGCGACCGCTCACCCGATGCTCACCAAGACCCGGGGTAACTTGGCAATGCCAAGTGGAGGTTGTGTGGGCTGGGCCCTTGCTGGTAGAGGGCCAGCAAGGCCAAGATTTGTTTCCCCAAGGGTATGGCTGCCCAATTCAAGGGAGCCGACGAGGTGCCAAGGCACGGGTTACACTCCTCACCCCACGGTGATCTCTTGAAGCAAGGAGTTCAAGGATCGGGCTCTCACTCTCACGGCCAGCGGAGTTTATGAACTAATATTGGAAAGAACAAGCACAAAATGGAGCTAGGTTAGAGCACTTACTCGACCGGTTTGAAGAAACCGGTCCCGCTCGGAGATGAGGGCGAGCGGGGAGGCGAGTGTATCCCCACACGCCGCGTCGGGGTTGCTTGACCTGCTCAAATGATTACAATACTACACATCTCGCAGGAGGGGGACCTTGGGGTGGGGGTTAATTGATATTAAAATTAAAACTACCTCCACACAGGGAGGGGCCTTCAGCCGGCCAAGCGGGGAGGGGAACTTGGACTAAAAGTAATGAAAAGATGGTGAAGCCGAATCTGCCTGCTCTCTGCGATAGGAGACAGGCAGACAGAGTTGAAGCCGCAGAACTTGATCGGGAATTTTTCTGAAGACGGGACCAGTGGGGAACTCTTCGTAATTGGAACAGGAATGCCTCAGAATTTTGTTGATTTCTTCTGGCACCGATGCTGGTCTGGGTGGAGGCTCAAACAGGGTGGCAGATTCTCGGACTGACAGCTTCAGGTTTCCAACAGCAGGAAGAAGAGGATGCCCCGACAGCTCCCAGACTCAGAATCAAGAACCGCCGGAGTTGTTGGAACCGTGGACGAGTCCTCTTCGCAGCAGAACTGGCGGGAAGCCAAATGATGCCGGAGAAGACCAGTGGACTCGGAACAATGGTGACAGGTCGGTGTAGACTGTGGGAAGCAGAACCGCGTACCCGAGGGAGAAAATTGATAACTCTGGCCCACGGACGTCGATCGAAGTTCCGCTTCTTGATTCTGAAAGTAGACAAAACGAGAAACAACTTTTCAGAAGAACTACTGGCCTGATTTTTTCGAGGTTCGTTGTCGTAAAGCTTCTACTCCGGTTCAGGTGCTCAGCCGGGGCAGGTCTGCGCAGTTGTGGGAGAACGGATCTCCCGGGCAGCACGGAGCTCGGATGGAGATGAAACCACCGCCGTTGCGAAGAAGACCGGTAGATGCTTCTGTGGATATCTCTTGGGCCTTGAGATTCGCTGGGATGTGGTCGGGGTAGCCTCTATAAACTGCTACTCTTCTGCTGCCTGCGAACTGAAAACTGGAGGTTGAAGATGATGGGGGGGAATGGGGTATATGGAAGGGGAAATGGAGGTGGATGAGTGTAGGGAGAACCCTGGCTGTGAGGGGGTCTAGGAGGGGGTGTTCCAAGGTGTGGGAGGGGAAGAATAGGGTCTGGATGGGGGTCTAACAGGTGGAGGGAGGAGGAGCTACGAATTTGGGCTTGGAGGGAGAAGGGGGAAGGTGAGGGGGGCACAAGTGGGTGGAGGGAATGTGAGTTTGAATTTCCTTTAATGTGGGGTGATCAATGGTGGTCTTGGGGATGGGAAGAGGTACCTTGGGAAGGTGGAGGGCTGCTTGGGGAAGGGGATGGGTAGTTAGGGGTTGGAGTGTGGGGTGTGGATTGGTGGAGGGTCTATTGGGACTAGGGGGAAGTAATGATGGCTTGTGGGAAGTTGTAGAGGAGTTAATGGAGGTAGGTGGGAGGGTGGAGGTGGTTGGGAGGGGAGGAGAGAGAAAATTTTCAAAATTAGGTGTGGAGGAGAGAGAAAGGGGAGTGAAAGAGAGAAATTAAGAGAGGGATGGGTGGAGAATCTCTCCCCTAGGGTCTCTCACCCAAATAATGGAATCTCTCTACTAGATAAGAAGTTTGAACTCTCAAAATGGAAAGTTTTTCATTCATTGATTCATTACCTTGAAATGGGGGGAATGGGGCCCTATATATAGGTAACCCACATTTTACAATAAGACCCTGACAATTGACTCAATGACAAATAACCGAGGGGGTAGGGGGAGCCCTTGGGCCAAGCTCAATGAATTGGGCCCAATAGCTAACTAGACAACCTAATGACACTCAAACTTAGGGAAATAAACACAAGACCTAGGAACATGACTCAAGTAAAAGGGAAAATACATCAAATGACTCAAATAAAAATTACATAGGACTCAAAATTAAATAACTAGACTATGCCGGATGCAACCGGGGCGAGGAGACGAGCTGTGAACGTGGGCATGGGAGGTGATGTCCCCATCATACTCCCGGGGTGCGGAGAACTCGACTCCATCGAGTAAGTGTCCTTCCCTCCTTGGAGGGTGTAGAAGTGGTACTGCCCTCAAGTCTTCCGAACGAGACCGATCCATCCACCTGCCGAGATAGCGCTCGTATACCTTGCTCCTGGTGGTAGTGACCTGTTCGTCCAACATTCGTTCAATGCGCTCACGCTGGGCTCTCTTGGCTGGTGGACTCTCCTCACGGGTGGGTGCTCTTTCAACGGAGGGAATATGCTCAATATCCTCACTAGGTACCACCGTGGGTCCCTTATATGGCACTAGGTCGGCTACATTGAATGTGAGACTCACTCCATACTCCTCGGGGAGATCTAACTCACAGGCATTAGCGCCAATGCGCCTCAGGACCTGGAAGGGACCAGCCCCACGTAGCCTCAATTTAGAGATGACTCCCGGGGAGAGCCTCTCCTTCCTCACCATCACAAAGTCACCCACGTGGAATTCTTGGTGACGCCGAAGGGAGTCAGCCTGCCTCTTATAGATCTCATTTTCCTTGCTTATGTGCTTGCAAAGGCTTTCATGTAATTTTGTGAATGTTGACATTCTAGGGGTGATGGGTGGACCTGGGCAACCAAAAGTAGACCAATCATGCTTTGACGCCAAGAAAACTTTGATGGAATGGGGAGGACTGAGGCATCCATAGGTGATCCGGTCATGCATGGGGGTGACAAATGCTGGGGGACCCGGACATCCATGAATACTCCTATCATGCCTACGACTCTTGATGAGTGAAGGTGCACCACTACATCCGAATTTGGATCACTCATGCTTTCTACTTGACATGTGGGTGATATGAATGAATGGACCCAACATAGTGTTCATGCCAAGTGGTGTGGTAAGCCTAGACACATGCATATTTTTCCTATGGGTGATTTCCATGTGTATAGGTGTGGGACAACCTTTGAACTCCCATTGGAAAGGGTCAAATGGATCTAAGAAGGTGGTCATCATGGGGTGGAGCACAACCTCATTACCTAGGGATATGTGGCCCAAGGTCATGGCTCCCAAGGTGTAACCCGAGTCTAAGATGGAGTGAATTGGGTCAAACATGGTGAGTTGGTGTAGGGAAAGGTGGGTGGTGGATAAAGTGTTTGGGTCACACGAGTCTCTTGACTCCCATTGGAATGGATCATATGGATCATAAAATGGGTTACCTAGGGGGAGGAACTCCATGTCCTCAAGATCCTCAAAAGGTGCTAAGTCATCCTTCTCCATGATAGTTGGGCCAATGTTCTTGGCAAGTGGGTCGGCCATGAGTGGAGGGCTTAGCTTTCTACCCGAGATAAGAAGCTCTAAATCGAGGAGAAGGTTGGGCTCATCGGGTGTAGGGAGGAATAGAAGGAGGTCACTAGTGTAGCAACCAATGGTGCAAACCGAGGTGATAGACCCTATGCATAGGTGTAGGAGGCTAAGGCTCCTAGGTTGTTCGACCATAGGGGTCAACATGCTAGTCATCTCTAATTGCCATGCTATGCCCTTGAGAAGGTCCTCTAAGGTCTCCACTTGATAGGATGCTTGGATTGTGATGTGATAGGAGAAGAAGGGCACTATGGAAAGGTCTTGTTCTATGGGAGGGAAAACATGGGCCGCGATCTCTCTAATTGGGCTCTCCTTTAGCCAACTAACAATGGATTCTCCTAAGATGAGCTCCGCCCCAACTAGAGAGGGTGGTGTAAGGTAAAGACCATCGTGTGAGGTTTCTTCTTCAACTTGGACTTGGGTTTCCTCCAAGGTGGGGGGTGGGTTTGGAGTGCTCACAACTATTGGATCAGGTATGAGTTCTTGTACCAAGGAGGTGAGGGGGTCTTTTGGGGTGATGAGGGTTGGTGTGTGGTGCTCCCGGGGTGGAGGGTAAAGGGAAACTTGGATTGGGATTGGTAGAGTGGAGTTTGGGAGTGGAAGTAGTGGAGGCCTAGGTTGGGGTAGGATTGGGGTTGGAAGTGGAAGGTGGGTTGGGTGACAAGATTTGGGTTGATGGGTTTTGGGGGGTGTACCCTTTTTAGGGGACAATGGAGGGGTAGTGGTGGGGACCAAGGGGAGATGTGGGGTATGGGTTTGGTGAGGCATTGTGGGTTTGGTGGTGGTAGCCGTCATGGATCTAGGTGGAGGGATGGACACGGGGTCCACTTGGGTTTGAATGGTGGTCCTTAGTGGGGAAACCGGGTCGGTTAGGGGTCTCTTCCCCTTGGGATCGACCGGTTGTGGAGGGGGGGAAGTGGGGGCCAATTGAGTTTGGATAGTGAGGTTTGCGGAAGGGGGTTTTGGTTGGAGTGTGGGGACCCTTAGGGGATTTGGTGGAGAGGTGGATGCTTGGTTTATTTGGGCCTTAAGGGAGAGGACTTGGTCGCGAAGTGTAGTTATGATGGTTGAGAAGTGATTTGTTGGGAGTGGTGGGGGAGGAGGCCTAAAGGTGGTATCAAGTTGGTCGGGTGGGGATGGAGGAGTGGTAGTGCACCTCGGGCTAGGGGTGTTTGAGTAGAAGGGGTGGGAATATTTGGGGATGTAGATTTTTCTAAGTTCTTTCTTCATATCATCCCATGAGGAAATGGGTTCTTGTTTCCTAACGTCCCTTAAGCCCACTATGTTCCTCCATTTTTCCTTGGCTTGACCCCGAAATTGCCCCATGGCAACGCGGACTCTTGCGGGTCCATAAACCATAGTTCTCTCAAAGTGTTTTTCCATGGTGACCTCCCACCTTAGGTAGGCACTATAGCATGATCCATCGAAGAGGAGATCCTCAAAAGAGATTATGTCAAATGGAGGGTTGATCGGTCCCTTGTGGGGGGTCGAGTGGGATGAATGTGACCAAAGAGAGGTAGCCATGTTGATGAATGCAAATGTGCCCAAGGACTAGACTTAGTAGAGACAAGTCTAAAACTTGCTCTGATACCACTTTGATGTGACACACCCTTGGACCAAAATGAACAAGCACAATTTGCAATCAAACGGACCGATATTGGCGATCGCTCACCCGATGCTCACCAAGACCCGGGGTAACTTGGCAATGCCAAGTGGAGGTTGTGTGGGCTGGACCCTTGCTGGTAGAGGGCCAACAAGGCCAAGATTTGTTTCCCCAAGGGTATGGCTGCCCAATTCAAGGGAGCTGACGAGGTGCCAAGGCACGGGTTACACTCCTCACCCGACGGTGATCTCTTGAAGCAAGGAGTTCAAGGATCGGGCTCTCACTCTCACGGCCAGCGGAGTTTATGAACTAATATTGGAAAGAACAAGCACAAAATGGAGCTAGGTTAGAGCACTTACTCGACCAGGTTAAAGAAACCGGTCCCGCTCGGAGACGAGGGCGAGCGGGGAGGCGAGTGTATCCCCACACGCCGCGTCGGGGTAGCTTGACCTGCTCAAATGATTACAATACTACACCTCTCGCAGGAGGGGGACCTTGGGGTGAGAGTTAATTGATATTACAACTAAAACTACCTCCACACAGGGAGGGGCCTTCAGCCGGCCAAGAAGGGAGGGGAACTTGGACTAAAAGTAATGAAAAGATGGCGAAGCCGAATCTGCCTGCTCTCTACGATAGGAGACAGGCAGACAGAGTTGAAGCCGTATAACTTGATCAGTAATTTTGCTGAAGATGGGATTAGTGGGGAACTCTTCGCAACTGGAAATGGAATGCCTCAGAATTTTTTTTATTTCTTCTGGCACCGATGCTGGTCTGGGTGGAGGCTCAAACAGGGTGGCAGATTCTCGGACTGACAGCTTCAGGTTTCCAACAGCAGGAAGAAGAGGATGCCCAACAGCTCCCGGACTCAGAATCAATAACCGCCGGAGTTGTTGGAACCGTGGACGCGTCCTCTTCACAGTAGAACTGACGGGGAAGCCAAACAATGCCGGAGAAGACCAATGGACTCTGAACAATGGTGACAGGTCGGTGCAGACTGTGGGAAGCAGAACCGCATACCCGAGGGAGAAAATTGATAACTCTGGGTCACGGATGTCGATCGAAGTTCCTCTTCTTGATTCTGAAAGTAGTTAGGACGAGGAACAATTTTTCAGAAGAACTCTTGGCCTGATTCTTCCGAGGTTCGTCATGGTAAAGCTTCTACTCCGGTTCAGGTGCTCAGCCGGGGCAGCTCTGTGTAGTTGTGGGAGAACGGATCTCCCGGGCAGCACGGAGCTCGGATGGAGATGAAACCACCGCCGTTACGAAGAAGACCAGTAGATGCTTCCGTGGATACCACTTGGGCCTTTAGATTCTCTGGGATGTGGTTGGGGTCACCTCTGTAAACTGCTACTCTTATGCTGCCTGCGAACTGAAAACTGGAGGTTGAAGATGATGGGGGGCAATGGGGTATATGGGAGGGGAAATGGAGGTGGATGAGTGTGGGGAGAACCCTGGCTGTGAGGGGGTCTAGGAGGGGGTGTTCCAAGGTGTGGGAGGGGAAGAATAGGGTCTGGAAGGGGGTCTAATAGGTGGTGGGAGGAGGAGCTACGAATTTGGGCTTGGAGGGAGAAGGGGGAAGGTGAGGGGGGCACAAGTGGGTGGAGGGAACGTGAGTTTGAATTTCTTTTAATGTGGGGTGATCAATGGTGGTCTTGGGGATGGGAAGAGGTGCCTTGGGAAGGTGGAGGGCTGCTTGGGGAAGGGGATGGGTAGTTGGGGGTTGGAGGGTGGGGTGTGGATTGGTGGAGGGTCTATTGGGACTAGGGGGAAGTAATGATGGCTTGTGGGAAGTTGTAGAGGAGTTAATGGAGGTAGGTGGGAGGGTGGAGGTGGTTGGGAGGGGAGGAGAGAGAAAATTTTCAAAATTAGGTGTGGAGGAGAGAGAAAGGGGAGTGAAAGAGAGAAATTAAGAGAGGGATGGGTGGAGAATCTCTCCCCTAGGGTCTCTCACCCAAATAATGGAATCTCTCCACTAGATAAGAAGTTTGAACTCTCAAAATGGAAAGTTTTTCATTCATTGATTCATTACCTTGAAATGGGGGGAATGGGACCCTATATATAGGCAACCCACATTTTACAATAAGACCCTGACAATTGACTCAATGACAAATAACCGAGGGGGTAGGGGGGAGCCCTTGGGCCAAGCTCAATGAATTGGGCCCAATAGCTAACTAGATAACCTAATGACACTCAAACTTAGGGAAATAAACACAAGACCTAGGAACATGACTCAAATAAAAGGGAAAATACATCAAATGACTCAAATAAAAATTACATAGGACTCAAAATTAAATAACTAGACAATGCCGGATGCAACCGGGGCGAGGAGACGAGCTGTGAACGTGGGCATGGGAGGTGATGTCCCCATCAGGGGGGTGGCCTACCCGGGTTGGCCCACCCGTCCCTTAACCCAACCCGTTACCAAAGTGGCCCTAACTCGGGTAGAGTAACTCATTCCACCTATTTAAGTGGAATGAGTTAATCCACTTTAACCCTATCCGACCCGGGTTAAGGAAAAAAGTTTCAAACAGGGAATAAGTCACCCGACCCCGGTTAACCCACCTTAACCCGTTACCAAAGTGGCCCTAAATGAGTAAGAAGAACTTTCTTATTAATTCACAGAAAACCCATGCATATTATTAGCTTAACCTTCGTTCTATCATGATAGGGAAGATTAACTATGTTGATTTCCAGACATGATGTGTTATAGTTAGCATCTAGTTGCCATATCTAGTTTACTGTTAGACATGTTCTAGTGGCCTAGTTCCTGAACGCCAACCTTGTGTAGCGGCCCTACGATAAATCACTAGAAGCTCTGTAAACTCGGTTTTTATAAAATTTCTGGCGGACCAGAAATAGACCGTTTTTATCTGTCTCGCGGCCTTACGATAAACAGCTAAACTTCCTGTAACGGCTCTATAATAGACCGCCAGTATTCTGTTTCTATCAACCCGGGATAGACGCAAGGACAGTCTATTTAACTTATAAGTAAGCCTAGTTAACTATGTTCTAACCTATTTTAATGTTATGTACTGCTCTGAGTTTTGTTTTACTGATTCATCACAGTGATTTCATGTTCTTTATGGTTCTTAGGATTATTTTAAACATATGATAGTTTCCTCCAAAAAATCATATAATCTTGTATTAAATTATGATTTAAGTGCTTGTATGGATGAGATTGAACATTAGTTAATCACTGTACACATTCTATTCCTATCTCAGAGTCATTTCTATAAGTTCATGGCATATATTCCGGTATATGACCATTAGTTACACTTATGCACATTTGGAAAATATTCTTGGATTTGATAACCTCTCCTTTGGATATTCCTTCCAATGGACTAGGAAATCTTGTTTCAAGGCCTCTGTAATTCTCCGCGAGCCTGGGATTCACACTAGGACACCGAGTTGGTTGTACCATTAAACCCATTATCTAGAAAGTACTTATACCGGTGTTTTGTATTTCTGGAACTTAGCGGCCTTATGGTTGACCGCCAGAGTCTGATAGCGGACCTGTACTAGACCGCTAACGGATCCTTGACGGTTCTTTCTTTGACAGCTAAAGACTCTGGATAATCAGTCTTAATATGTCGAACAGTCTTGACCTTAACGGTCCATAAATAGACCGCTTTCTTTAAGAAAGGGCCCAGTAAATGACCGCTATTTTTCTGAGTACAGGTTTGACCCAAGGGTTAATATTCCTATGATCCTAGATAGTCCAATTGATTATCTAGAACCTGTCACATTATTTTCAAAGATACCTAAGTAAATTGTGAAAGTTAAGAAATATACCGTTATGCTACCAATTTATTTCCACGGCATAACCTAGTCATTAATGTGTTTATTGAAATCTTATTCTCAATAAAAGCAATCTTATTCTTGGTTACTTGATCATGATACTTGTTATTTGGAATTGAGTTATTAGCCGTACTTTCTTATTATACTCGTGAAAGTAGCTTGATTTATACGTGAAGATGCAGTTCGGACACTGATTGTG
This sequence comes from Amorphophallus konjac, assembly GCA_022559845.1. Classification (NCBI taxonomy): domain Eukaryota; kingdom Viridiplantae; phylum Streptophyta; class Magnoliopsida; order Alismatales; family Araceae; genus Amorphophallus; species Amorphophallus konjac. Next base: position 328,196,817 of record CM040120.1, on the reverse strand, counting down.
TCCAAGAGCTCTATGCTAGTCCCCTCGGCTGATTGTCGAAAACATACTGTAAACTATGGGGTATGATGCTACAGACGTCGCATTGCGTTGAGAGTACTTTCATTATAATTAAGTGAAATTCACGAGGAATCTAAGTGACTATGTCATGATTGAATTGCTACATGCTTGATACATGACATTCTAGTGCATAACCTTTATGGTTATGAAAAGTGAAAAGTGGAAGTGAAAGTGCGTTCTTGATGCATGCAAGCAAATTCTTGTTCGTGAAAGGCCAAATTACGTTCTTGTAATGTTCAACTCAATCTTGTTCACATATCATCACTTAATTGTATCTCATAATCTTATCATGTTACCATGTTATTTGTTTCGTCCGCATGTTTTGTCGCAATTGCATGATTTATCTTACGTTCTTTAGAGCTAAGACATAAATTACTTTAACATTGCCTTCATGTTGATGCGAAGATACCTACTGAGCAAGTGTGCTCATTACCCTACTTTCTAATGTTTTTCAGGAAATTCTAGTGGGTCAGATTCAGATTTCTCAAGTGATGGATCCGGGAGTAATTGATGATTCAAGAGAAGCCATAGATAGTCTAGTCAAGAGTCAATGATGTAATTTTCTATTTTATTCAGTCCAGTTAGTCAAGGAGTCAAGATCATATACTAGATACATTTTATCAATAAAAGTCATATTTTGAACAATTATAGTCTCCATTCATCTTATGTGTGAATGATTTGCGCTCTGGTTATTCTTGCTTGCAAGAGACTTACCATGCCGGCTGTTCATGTTTCTTGAGATTGTCTTCCGCTGTATTAAAGGCTTGGGACGTGACAGTTAAGTTGGTATCAGAGCATAGGTCTTAGGACTTACTTGTTCCTAGGGAAGAAAGTCATGTTATAGGTTAAGTCCAAAGTTTAAGGACCCATACCTATTAACTAGGAAAGATTTCCGAACCCATGTGAGAATTGGGTAGAGATCGGGATGAGATAGTTAGATACAAATTATCTAAGGGTAAAACTTCCTAATTCTAAGGAAAATAACTAAGTGTTTATTTCCTTAGGTACCTTAATTTCTCATGGCTCATCACGTGAATTGGGACGAGATGCAACAAAATGTTGCAGGACTTACCCAGGCCCTGCAAGTAGTAGCTCAAAATGGCGCAAGGGCAGGCGCGAGAAATTTACACGCCAATTTCAGGAGCTTGAATCCCCCACGATTCTCTGGTTCTTCTAACCTAGATGAAGCGGAGAACTCGATCGATGAGATGACCCGAATATTTGGAGTTATGTAATGCACCGATCAGGAGAAGGTCCGTCTGGCCACCTTCCAACTGAACAAGGATGCTCGTACTTGCTGGAAGTCTATCCCGGCACCTCCGGCAAACACACCACATACTTGGGAGGGATTTCTCACACTCTGCCGAGCTAAGTATTTTTCCATGCATGTTAAGGAGAGGAAGGCTATGGAATTCGCTTCTCTAAAACAGGGCATGATGTCAGTAGCGGAATATGAATTACAATTTTCTCGGTTAGCTCCTTATGCCCCACATTTGGTGAGCACAGATATCTTAAAAGTCAACCGATTTATGGATGGTTTAAGGCCCGATTTTATTCAGCAACTTGGGACTCAAAATATCCGCACCTATACCGAGATGGTTCAAAGGGCACATTTATTTGAAAGAACCATAGAAAAGGTGGAAAAGCTCTGAGGGAAAGACGAAGGATTGAACCGAAAAGATGCTAGGCGAGAGGAAAAAGAAGTGGATGAGGATGAACCCCGTCACAATAAAAGATATCGTAAGGGAAACGGTAATGGTAACGGAAAAAGAAATGGAAATGGTAATGGGAAAGGTAAAGGTGTTAAGGAAGAAGAAAGAACGCAAGTTGCCACGACTTGCTCATTTTGTGAAAAGTTTGGACACTCGGCCAAAGTATGTTAGAAGCGTCTCGGTGCTTGTCTCAAATGTGGAAGTCGGGAACATTGCTTGCCCATGTGTCCTCTTCTAAAGGAGCAATCTTCAAGGGGAAACAATGGGCGCGGGAGACAAGGCCGACTAAATGCCATTCTAAATGAGGAAGGTAAAATAATTGAAGGTACCCTCTTAACCCATTCACCTTACTTTAATTTTTTTGTACAGTATTAAATAAATATAAAACACACGCACTCTCCATATAATCCATACATTGAATTTGGGGACCGAATTATCTTAAGTGGGGGAGGGTGTAAAATTTTATAAAATATTTCTAAAGTATGTAAGAATTTTCTAGGAATTTATAAATTTTTTGAAAGACCAAAATGGAATAATAACTGAACTTGTCAGTTAAATAAATCATTATTAAGGCCCAAGTGTGACAACCAATTTACCTAGCCTATTTAAATAAAGCCCAAGGGATTTAAGGACCAAGCCCATGAAGTTTGGCCCATGTTCTAGAAGGTTAATTAGCCTATTCACGGAATTTATGGATAAATACACCTTGAATAGATAATTAAATGGATAAACCAAAATTAGAGTTTGAACTCATTTCAAATTCGGCGCCCAGGATCTGTAACGGTCTATCGTGCAACCGCTAAATGCCATCAAGCGGCCCATTAAGCGTCCGCTACATTTCTGTCAGATCCGCGAAGTGAAGAAAGAGCAAAAAGATTAGATTTTTGATGAGTTATCTCCTAGAGATTGAGATGGGAGGACTAGTAAACATCTTAAGGACTCTCTGAAGTCGATCTAAGGTTTGATATGGACTCTAGGATCGATCTAATACTCAAACCCTAGTAAAATTCTATAAATAGAATCTAATTTTGACCTGCGCGACCCTTACATTAGCTCGCGTGAAACCAAGATAAGACAACATTATTTTAGGTTGGTTCTTTAGAAGCTTTTATTGCTAGTATATAGGACTAACATCTCCCAAAATTTCATGCTAGAATATAAAGCACACAAGGAGATAGAAGCCTACAAAGTTGCCGGTTCCATATTAGCGACCCAGGAAACTATGCAAAAGTCTGGTGAAATCAAGGAATTAGGCAACCAAATCGAGGTAATTAGCATTAGTGCCTTTAGAACTATCTATTCCCCTTAATATTTTCTACTTACCCTCCATATTTCACATCCATAGGTCAAGAGAGTAAGGAGTTAGAGCAGCATGAAGTTGTTGATTTACCACAAGAAAGTTCGGGATTAGGATTAACTTCCCGTCCGAAATTCCAAGACTAGAAGCCTTAGCAGAGGTAGGTCATCTCATGAACGGCTAAAATATCATTCTAGGATTAAAATTCCTCTTATTGTACTTGATTTCATGTTTTATAGATCGTGAATTTCATGTTTTATGCATATAGTATACATTCATGCATATTCTTAACCCTAAATGAGTAAGAAGAACTTTCTTATTAATTCACAGAAAACCCATGCATATTGTTAGCTTAACCTTCGTTCTATCATGATAGGGAAGTTTAACTATGTTGATTTCCAGACATGATGTGTTATAGTTAGCATCTAGTTGCCATATCTACTTTACTGTCAGACATGTTCTAGCGATCTAGTTCCTGACAGCCAACCTTGTGTAGTGGCCCTACGATAAACCGCTAAAAACTCTGTAAACTCGATTTTTATAAAAATTTTGGTGGACCAGAAATAGACCATTTTTATCTCTCTGACGGTCTTACGATAAACCGCTAAACCTCTTGTCACGGCTCTATAATAGACCGCCAGTATTCTGTTTCTATCAACCCGAGATAGACTCAAGGACAGTCCATTTAACGTATAAGTAAGCCTAGTTAACTATGTTCTAACCTGTTTTAATGTTATGTACTGCTCTGAGTTTTATTTTACTGATTCATCATAGTGATTTCATGTTCTTTATGGTTCTTAGGATTATTTTAAACATATGATAGTTTCATGCCAAAAACCATATAATCTTGTATTAAATTATGATTTAAGTGCTTGTATGGATGAGATTGAACATTAGTTAATCACTGTACACATTCTATTCCTATCTCAGAGTCATTTCTATAAGTTCATGGCATATATTCCGGTATATGACCATTAGTTACACTTATGCACATTTGGAAAATATTCTTGGATTTGATAACCTCTCCTTTGGATATTCTTCCAATGGACTAGGAAATCTTGTTTCAAGGCCTCTGTAATTCTCCGCGAGCCTGGGATTCACACTAGGACACCGAGTTGGTTGTACCATTAAACCCATTATCTAGAAAGTACTTATACCGGTGTTTTGTATTTCTGGAACTTAGCAGCCTTATGGTTGACCGCCAGAGTCTGATAGCGGACCTTTACTAGACCACTAACGGATCCTTGATGATTCTTTCTTTGACAGCTAAAGACTCTGGATAATCAGTCTTAATATGTCGAACAGTCTTGACCTTAACGGTCCATAAATAGACCGCTTTCTTTAAGAAAGGGCCCAGTAAATGACCGCTATTTTCCTGAGTATAGGTTTGACCCAAGGGTTAATATTCCTATGATCCTAGATAGTCCAATTGATTATCTAGAACCTGTCACATTATTTTCAAAGATACCTAAGTAAATTGTGAAAGTTAAGAAATATACTGTTATGCTGCCGATTTATTTCCATGGCATAACCTAGTCATTAATGTGTTTATTGAAATATTATTCTCAATAGAAGCATTCTTATTCTTGGTTACTTGATCATGAAACTTGTTATTTGGAATTGAGTTATTGGCCATACTTTCTTGTTATACTCGTGAAAGTAGCTTGATTTATACGTGAAGATGCAGTTCGGACACTGATTGTGTCCAAGGGCTCTATGCTAGTCCCCTCGGCTGATTATCGGAAACATACTGTAAACCATGGGATATGATGCTACTGGCGTCGCATTACGTTGGGAGTACTTTCTTTGTAAATAAGTGAAATTCACGAGGAATCTAAGTGACTATGTCACGATTGAATTGCTACATGCTTGATACATGACATTCTAGTGCATAATTTTTATGGTTATGAAAGTGAAAAGTGGAAGTGAAAGTGCGTTCTTGATGCATGCAAGCAAATTCTTCTTTGTGAAAGGCCAAATTATGTTCTAGTTATGTTCAACTCAATCTTGTTCATATATCATCACTCAATTGTATCTCATAATCTTATCATGTTACCATGTTATTTGTTTCATCCGCGTCTTTTATCGTAATTGCATGATTTATCTTACGTTCTTTAGAGCTAAGACATTAATTACTTTAACATTGCCTTCATGTTGATGCGAAGATACCTACTGGGCAAGTGTGCTCATTACTCTACTTTCCAATCTTTTTCAGGAAATTCTAGTGGGTCGGATTCAGATTTCTCAAGTGATGGATCCGGGAGTAATTGATGATTCAAGAGAAGCCATAGATAGTCTAGTCAAGAGTCAATGATGTAATTTTCTATTTTATTCAGTCCAGTTAGTCAAGGAGTCAAGATCATGTACTAGATCGATTTTATCAATAAAAGTCAGATTTTGAACAATTATAGTCTCCATTCATCTTATGTGTGAATGATTTGCGCTCTGGTTATTCTAGCTTGCAAGAGACTTACCATGCCGACTGTTCACGTTTCTCGAGATTATCTTCCGTTGTATTAAAAGCTCGGGGCGTGACAGTTAAGTTGGTATCAGAGCATAGGTCTTAGGACTTACTTGTTCCTAGAGAAGAAAGTCATGTTATAGGTTAAGTCCAAGGTTTAGGGACCCATACCTATTAACTAGGAAAGATTTCCGAACCCATGTGAGGATTGGGTAGAGATCGGGATGAGATAGTTAGATAGAAATTATCTAAGGGTAAATCTTCCTAATTCTAAGGAAAATAACTAAGTGTTTATTTCCTCAGGTACCTTAATTTCTCATGGCTCATTGCATGACTTGGGACGAGATGCAACAAAATGTTGCAGGACTTACCCATGTTGTAATATCCCGGGCCCTTCGGATCCCTCTTCTTGGGTCTCAGATCCATCTTCTTGGAGATTTTGTTCTCATTTTGCCCGGGGTTATCTTTCGGACATCTTTTATGTTCAGATCCGTGCGTTTCGGATCAGTTTCGGAGGTCCCGGAACGTGTTCCGTGGTTTCCTGTGTTTTTCCCTGAAAAGACCTACGGAACCCTGTAACGGGTGAACCGGGTCGTTCACCTACTCAGGAATGGTACCACGGCGATCATCGCATTCCAACGATCACGGCGGTATATTTCCGTATTTTTTGATATTTTTCAGAATTTCTAGATAAAGCCCTATTTTCTTTTTATTTTTTCCTTTCTTCTTCTTTCTTCCTCTTCCTTCTTTCTCATGTGAGCGACCACCCCCTTCCTCTCTCTCTTCGTCCGGCGTGACCGCGGCGGCCCCCCTCCCCGACTGCAGACGGTAGTGAGGTGACGGTGTGGCGACAACAGCGACGGTGAGGCGATCGTGGCGGCGTGTGGCTCGTGGGATTTCGTGAAGGAACAAGGGTTCTAAAAGCTTCTTCTTCGCGTTCGATGGCGTTTCGGTGGAGCTCGTGCTCCATTGAGATAGGGAGAGGGATCCCATGCTCATCCCGTCGTCCCCCGTGATTTGTAGGCCGAGGAGAGGTCAAGAGGGGCATTTTTGTGCCGGGTAGGGCAAAATCCATGTTTTGGGGGTTGTGTGTCGATCTACCGTTTCATCACGTTTCGGACCGATTTGAGGGCGTAGATGCATTCTAGGGGCTATAGGGGAGCTTCCCCCTTGTTTTTCCCCTCATCCGTGGATGATCGGGGCGTGGAACGAGTTTTTGGGTTTGTTCCCGCTGGCCCGTTCTCGAGACGATTTGGCGGTCCTTCCAGAGACCGCCAGAGCCTTTGGTGGCCCAGGATAGGTGCGCCAGAGCCTGTGGCGGCCCAAGGTGGGCGCGCCACAGGGTACTATTTTATCGGTAGGTCCCCATGTCTTCTGGCGGCTGCACGATAGACCCCCTAGAAGATGTGGCGACTGAGGGTCAGACCGCCAGTGGGCGAGTTGACCATTGATTTCCGACCGTTGGTTTTCGACCGTTGGGAATTTTTAGGTGTGTGGCGGCCGAAGGTATGCCCACCACATCCTTGTGGCGGCCCTATATAGGACCGCCATTTCCTTTGCAACCAAGGGTGTGGCGGCCCATTGTTGGACCGCTACAGTCCCTATGGCGGCCCAATGTTGGACCGCCAGACTCTGTGGCCGCCCAAAGGTGGACCGCCAGAGATCTATGTACGACCGGAGTTATGTTTGGCCGATTCGAGTCCCAGGTTAGTGGATCTCGATCTACGTGCTGACCCGTGATCTGACTGATGATGTGCATCATGTGGGGACCACACGTGAGGGTGCCATGGGATCTCGGGAGTTGGTGTTCGCGGCTCGTGTAACCATGAGTCGGTGTCGGTACGAGGAGCGACCCTTGTACTTTGTCCGGTTTAGACGTCATTTTCCGTTGACTAGAGAGTCTACTCCTGCAGTGACCCTCCACTAGTCGTAGCCTTCCGACACGCGAGTGGTCCCACCAGGGAGTGGTGGCGAGGCTACCCTGAGAGACGGTGTTAGGCTGGTTTCCATCGGGCCCCACGTCTACCAGCCAGAGTCCGGCTGAGGGGAAAACTCGTCAGAGGGCCAGACCAGAGACGCACGGTCTGTGTGTGCACACGTCGTTAGGGGCGGTTGGACCTGCGCTGACGAGCGCGACCCCAACTAGTCACTTGTTCTGTTGTTACTATTACGGTGTCCCCGTTCCACCAGGGGTCGAGGGGGACACCCGTGGCGCGGTTTAAGTCGTCAGTGTACGCATCCGGCCTTGCTTCTGGTGGGTTGGTACTCCTGTCTTTGTATGGTAGTGACTCTTGGGTTTTCTTGGGCTTTTGACGAGTTGTCTCAATTTTTGTGCCGTATGTTCAGTACTAGCCGTCGTAGTGGCTTGTAGTTACTTTTCGCGCAGTTTCTCGGTTTACAAGGTGGGGATCAGATGATCCCTACTGAGCCTTGTGTTTTGAGGCTCATTCCCTATGTGTTTTCAGCGTGTTTTAGGTGAGACGAGGCTTCAGGGGAGCGCTTCAGAGGCTCCACGTGGTTCAGGTGCCCTGGGTTAGTTGCCAGTTCTGGGGTATGCCCCGTGTAGTTGTACTTTTCTTTGGACTGTACTAGTTATGGACTACTGTCTTATTAGACTGTTGTTATTCTATGGACCATGTAATTTAATAATGTTATTTATTGCTTCCTGCTTAATTCAATTAATCTGCGTAGCTCTGCAATTATTTTAGATTCTTGTGTATCTCCACACCATCCTTTCAACCCTTCCGAGTCTTTAGGCTCGTGGTTGGCGGTTCGAGATTTGGGTTATCGGGCCTTTCGAGTGTTTGGATCTCGCGTCGTTACAGCTGGTATCAGAGCACGGTTGTGGATATATATAAGAATCGTAAATAGTTGCAGTGGTGCACTAGTCCACAATGATGATGTACAGTCGGCATTGGCTTAGGCCATCGTGTGTTTTATTAATTTTGCCGTTTCTCGTGTCTTCTGTCTTTTTACAGTAGGCGAGTATGGCGCCGAGGCGGAGGACTCGCTCTCAGCAGGGACAGTCAGCAGAGGAGCAGGAGGAGCAGAGTAGAGTGCCACCAGTCACCAACCAGGCAGGGGATGCAGCAAGAGTTCCGGGGGCCGAGGATTTCTTTTGGAGTATGTTTTAGGCCATGGCTCAGCAGTTTGGCGGTGATGCTGGCGAGGGTTCGTCAGCTAGGGGTGGACCCAGTCGTGCTGTGAGGGACTTCTTGCAGTTTCACCCACCCTATTACGAGGGCCAGCCAGATCCCGATGTGGCCAGGCGATGACTTGATGAGATGGAGAGAGTGTTCAGTTCCATGCACTGTGCTGTGGAGGACATGGTGATGTTGGACTGTAACCAGTTGCAGGGTACGGCTCAAGATTGGTGGTCTTCAGAGTGGAAGACGTCCTTTCGGTCTCGTCCCCTTCAGGAGATCGCGTGGAAGGACTTTGTTACGGTCTTCGAGCGAACTTTCTGCCCATCCTATGTTGGTACGCAGAAGATGGGTCAATTTTTGGAGCTGGTTCAGGGCGACATGTCAGTGTTGCAGTACAGGGCTCGGTTTATGGAGTTAGGCCGTTATGCTCCCCATATCATGGAGCATGAGGGAGTGAAGACGAAGCAATTCGTTCAGGGTTTGAGGCAGGAGCTGAGGCACATTCTGATGGCGAACGCTGCTACAGATTTGGAGACAGTGTCTCATGTGGCGGCATCTTTGGAGCTGGATATGCAGAAGGTCAGAGGGCCGGGAGGCCAGGGGCAGTCCCAGTCAGGCCGTAGTCAGCACACGGTAACCCAGCAGTAGAGTACTTTCCAACACACTATGGGTAGTTCGGGGGCGTCGACACTAGCAGCGTCAGTGACAGGATCTGAGTCTTTTGGCTCCAAGGTCAAGAAGTTTCTCAATAAGAGTTTCCATAAGAAGCATAAGGATTAGAGGCAGGCGTCTTCGGGCAGTGTGCAGCAGCCGGTCCCTTTTCAGTGTCAGGGATCAGTGGGTGGATTGCGGGGATTGTGTCCCCGGTGTGGCGAGTCGCATCCAGGCAGGCAGTGCACGGCACCGGTGATTTGTTTCATGTGTGACCAGCCAGGGCATATGGCGCGTGAGTGTCCTCAGAGGCCGTAGCAGTAGCAGTTTCCTCCGCAGCAGCAGTACCCTCAGCAGCAGGGGCAGTATTCGCCGCTACCCAGGTCAGCGAGTTTGGAAGGCAAGCAGAGATCTCGAGTCCAGATTACACACATGACTAGGGCAGAGGCAGTGGCATCACAGCTCGTGGAAGGTACCGTTCGGATTTTGGGTTGTGCGGCTTGAGTTTTGTTTGATTCTGGCGCGTCTCATTCGTTTATTTCGGAAGATTTCGCGCTGAGTATTGAGGAGCCGGTGACCTAGTTGTCCTATGATTTGGCAGTGGAGTTACCTTCTGGTGAGTTTATGATCACTCCGTATTATTTTGATGAGGTTCCTGTGTGGGTTGAAGGGTAGAGTTTGCAGGCCAGGCTTTATGCGTTGCCACTTCAGGACTTTGATGAGATTTTGGGCATGGATTGGCTCGAGGCACATCATGCTTTGGTGGATTATGGCTCGAAGAGGGTTTATTTCCGGTGACTTCGTGGACCCACCTTCTATTTCCATGGTATTAGGTCTTCCTCTTCCCGCTTTCTTATTTCAGCTATTAGGGCTCGTCGTTTGCTTGATGCGGGTTGTCAGGGTTTTCTCACTTCTATGGTCGTAGTGGACCAGTCGGAGCCGGATGTGGAGAACATTCCGATGGTGCGCGAGTTTCCCGATGTTTTTCCCGAGGACCTACCTGGATTGCCTCCCCAGCGGGAGATTGATTTTGTGATCGAGATTGTGCCTGGTACGGGACCTTTGTCAAAGGCTCCTTACCATATGGCTCCCGCTGAGTTGAGAGAGTTGAGGGCGCAGTTGCAGGAGTTGTTGGCCAAGGGGTACATTCGTCCTAGCTTTTCCCCTTGGGGTGCACCAGTGTTGTTCGTGAAGAAGAAGGACGGTAGTTTAAGGTTGTGTATTGACTACCGACAGTTGAATGAGGTGACCGTTAAGAACAAGTATCCGTTGCTGCGGATTGATGACTTGTTCGACTAGCTTCAGTCTGCTCGAGTGTTCTCGCGGATTGATTTACGGTCCGGTTATTATTAGTTGCGGATTCGAGAGTCTGACGTGGAGAAGACTACGTTCAGCTCGAGATACGGGCATTATGAGTTTCTCGTGATGCTATTTGGGCTCACCAATGCCCCCACAACGTTTATGGATTTGATGCAGAGGGTGTTCCGTCCTTACTTGGACCAGTTCGTGGTCGTGTTTGTGGACGACATCCTTATTTATTAGCAGTCTACAGATAAGCATGTGTATTATTTGAGGGTTGTGTTACAGACTTTGCGAGATCACCAGTTGTATGTTAAGCTCAGCAGGTGTGAGTTTTGACTTCACGAGGTGCACTTTTTGGGGCATGTGATTTCTGGTGATGGTATTTTTGTGGATCCAGCCAAGGTCGAGGCAGTGATGTAGTGGCTGAGGCCAAGGTCCGTGACGGAGATTCGAAGTTTCTTGGGGCTTGGAGGCTATTATAGGAGGTTCATTCAAGATTTTTCTCGTGTTGCAGCCCCAATGACCAGGCTTACGTGGAAGGATGTGCCGTTTGTCTGTTCTGGTGAGTGTGAGCAGAGCTTTATGGAGCTTCGGCGGTTGCTCACCTCGGCACCAGTATTGGTGTTTCCTTCTGGATCGGGAGGTTTTGTGGTGTGTACAAATGCTTACAGGATTGGGTTGGGTGCTGTGCTGATGTAGCACGGTAGAGTGGTGGCTTATGCATCTCAGCAGCTAAAGTCCCATGAGGAGAACTATCCTACCCATGATATTGAGTTAGCGGTAGTGATCTTTGCATTGAAGATTTGGAGGCATTATCTGTACGGTGAGAAGTTTGAGGTGTTTACAGGCCATCAGAGTTTGAGGTATGTGTTAACTCAGAAGGACCTCAACCTCAGGCAGAGGCGATGGATGGAGTATATTAAGGATTATGACTTCATTTAGGCTTAAGGTTCCCCAGGAGCTAGAGTCAGCTGTTCTTGCAAGCTTGACTGTCACGCTTGCGATTCGTCGCCAGGTGACAGATGCTCAGCGTGCAGACCCTGAGTTACCCCGGATTTTGGCTTTGGCTGATGTGGACTACGGTGATGACGGAGCTGTGAGATTCCGTGGTAGGCTGTACGTCCCAGCCGAGGAGTAGGTGAGGCGTGTGGTGTTACGGGAGGCTCATGGGAGTCAATACACTATGCACCCGGGCGCGATGAAGATGTATCGGAACTTGAAGAGGCAGTTCTGGTGGCCTGGCATGAAGAGAGATATTGTCGAGTATGTGACCCGATGCCTGACCTGTCAACAGGTGAAGGCGGAGCATCAGCGACCAGGAGGTACTCTCCAGCCCTTGGAGGTTCCCGCGTGGAAATGGGACCACGTGACCAAAAATTTTGTGGTGGGATTGTCGAGGACTCCGAGTGGGCAGGATAGTATTTGGTTGCTAGTGGATAGGCTGACGAAAGTGGCTCGGTTGTTACCGATCAAAGTCGGCTGGAGTGTGTCCAAGTTGGCTCATCTTTATGTGGAGCGAATCATACTTTTGCATGGAATTCCTATTTCCATTGTGTCAGATCGAGATCCACGTTTCACTTCTAGATTCTGGAGGAGTTTCCAGCGAGCTCTTGGCACGGATTTGGCGTTTAGCTCAACGTATCATCCTCAGTCAGACGGTCAGTCGGAGAGGACCATTCAAACATTAGAGGACATGTTGAGATCCTGTTGCCTGGAATGGCAAGGGAGTTGGATTCACCATCTACCATTGGTGGAGTTTGCCTACAACAACGGCTATCATTCGAGTATTGGGATGGCTCCTTATGAGGCGTTGTACGGGTGACCGTGTCGGACTCCACTAGATTGGTCAGAGGTTGGTGAGCGTGTTGTGACGGGACTGATGCTGGTGCAGTAGTGTATTGATGTGCTGCATCTGGTCCGTCAGAACATGTTGGCGACGCAGAGTCGGCAGAAGAGCTATGCTGATCGGAGAAGGCAGCCACTCTGTTTTACGGTCGGTGACCATTTATTTTTTAGGGTTTCTCTCATGAAGGGAGTGATGAGATTTGGCCAGCGTGGGAAGTTGAGTCCACGCTATGTTGGTCCTTTCCTCATCGTGGAGCGCAACAGCGAGGTTAGGTTGCTTATCGGTTGCAGCTACCTCCTGAGTTTGCAGTGGTGCATGACGTGTTCCATGTATCTATGTTGAGGAAGTATATGCCCGATGTTTCTCATGTGTTGGAGGACTCAGTTTGGCCCGAGGTGACTCCCGATCTGTCTATACCGGAATTCCCTATCTGTATTGATGATCAGCGAGATAGAGCAGCACCTACGGAACAAGGTTATCCCGTTGGTTAAGGTGGTGTGGCAGCGGCACTCTGGTCGTGAGGCTTCTTGGGAGCGTGAGGACGAGATGCGTCAGCAGTTCCTCTTTTTGTTCAAGTGAGTACCCCTTTTCTTCCCCTGTGCTTTGTTTTAAATTTTGAGGATGAAATTTGTTTAAGGGGGGAGGGCTGTAATATCCCGGACCCTTCGGATCCCTCTTCTTGGGTCTTGGATCCATCTTCTCGGAGATTTTGTTCTCATTTTACCCGGGGTTATCTTTCGGACATCTTTCGGGTTCGGATCCGTGCATTTCGGATCAGTTTCGGAGGTCCCGAAACGTGTTCCGCGGTTTCCCGTGTTTTTCCCTGACAGGACCTATGGAACCCTGTAGCGGGTGAACCGGGTCGTTCACCTACTCAGGAATGGTACCACAGCGATCAGCGCGTTCCAACGATCGCGGCGGTATATTTTCCTATTTTTTAGTATTTTTCAGAATTTTTAGATTTTCTATATAAACCCCTATTTTCTTTTTCTTTTTCCATTTCTTCCTCTTCCTTCTTTCTCACGTGAGCGACCACCCCCTTCCTCTCTCTCTTCGTCCGGCGTGACTGCGGCGGCGCCCCTCCCCGATTGTAGATGGCAGTGAGGTGACGGCGTAGCGGCGACGGCGGCGGCGAGGCGATCGTGGCGGCGTGGGGCTCGTGGGATTTCGTGAAGGAACGAGGGTTCTAAAAGCTTCTTCTTCACGTTCGGCGGCATTTCGGTGGAGCTCGTGCTCCATTGAGGTAGGGAGATGGATCCCCATGCTCATCCCATCGTCCCCCGTGATTTGTAGGCCGAGGAGAGGTCGAGAGGGGCGTTTTTGAGCCGGGTAGGGCAAAATCCATGTTTTGGGGGTTGTGTGTCGATCTACCGTTTCATCGCGTTTCGGACCGATTTGAGGACGTAGATGCATGCTAGGGGCGATAGGGGGGCTTCCCTCTTGTTTTCCCCCTCATCCGTGGATGATCGGGGCATGGAACGAGTTTTTGGGTTTGTTCCCGCTGGCCCGTTGTCGGGACGATTTGGCGGTCTTTCCAAAGACCGCCAGAGCCTTTGGCGGCCCAGGGTGGGTGCGCCAGAGCCTGTGGCAGCCCAAGGTGGGTGCGCCATAGGGCACTCTTTTGTCGGTAGGTACCCATGTCTTCTGGCGACTGCACGATAGACCGCCAGAAGATGTGGCGGCCGAGGGTCAGACCGCCAGAGGGCGAGTTGACCGTTGATTTCTGACCGTTGAGAATTTTTGGGTGTGTGGCGGCCGAAGGTACGCCCGCCACATCCCTGTGGTGGCCCTATATAGGACCACCATTTCCTTCGCAACCCAGGGTGTGGCAGCCCATTGTTGGACCGCTATAGTCCCTGTGGCGGCCCAATGTTGGACCGCCAGACTCTGTGGCGGCCCAAAGGTGGACCGCCAGAGATCTCTGTCCGATCGGAGTTATGTTTTACCGGTTCGAGTCTCGGGTTAGTGGATCTCAATCCGTGTGCTGACCCGTGGTCTGACTGATGTTGGGCATCATGTTGGGGCCACACGTGTGGGTGCCATGGGATCCTGGGAGTTGGTGTTCTCGGCTCGTGTCACCCTGAGTCGGTGTCGGTACGAGGAGCGGCCCTTGTACTTCATCCGGTTTAGACGTCGTTTTCCATTGACTAGAGAGTCTACTCCTTCAGTGACCCTCCACTAGTCGTAGCCTTCCGACACGCGAGTGGTCCCACCAGGGAGTGGTGGCGAGGCTACCCTGAGAGACGGTTTTAGACTGGTTTCCGTCGGGTCCCACGTCTACCAGCTAGAGTCCGACTGAGGGGAAAACCAGTCAGAGGGCCAGAACAGAGACGCACGGTCTATGTGTGCAGACGTGGTTGGGGGCGGTTGGACCCACACTGACGAGTGTGACCCTAGCTAGTCACTTGTTCTGTGGTTACTAGTACGGTGTCCCCGTTCCACCAGGGGTCAAGGGGGACACCCAAGGTGCAGTTTAAGTCATTAGTGGACACATCTAGCCTTGCTTCTGGTGGGTTGGTACTCCTGTCTTTGTCTGGTAGTGACTCTTGGGTTTTCTTGGACTTTTGACGAGTTGTCTTGGTTTTTGAGCCGTGTGTTCGGTACTAGCCGTCGTAGTAGCTTGTAGTTACTTTCCGCGTAGTTTCTCAGTTTGCGAGGTGGGGACCGGATGATCCCTAATGAGCCTTGTGTTTTGAGGCTCATTCCCTACATGTTTTCACCGTGTTTCAGGTGAGACGAGGCTTCAGGGGAGCGCTTTAGAGGCTCCACGTGGTTCAGGTGCCCTGGGTTAGTTACCAATTGCCAGTTCCGGGGTATGCCCTGTGTAGTTGTACTTTTCTTTGGACTGCACTAGTTGTGGACTACTGTCTTTTTAGACTACTGTTATTCTGTGGACTATGTAATTTAATTAATGTTATTTATTGCTTCCTACTTAATTCAATTAATCTGCGTACCTCTGCAATTATTTTAGATTCTCGTGTATCTCCACACCATCCTTTCAACCCTTCTGAGTCTTCGGGCTCGTGGGTGGCGGTTCGAGATTCGGGTTATCGGGCCTTCCCGGTGTTCGGATCTCGGGTCGTTACACAGGCCCTGCAAGCAGTAGCTCAAAATGGTGCAAGGGCAGGCGCGGGAAATTTACACGCCAATTTCTGGGGCTTGAATCCCCCACGATTCTCTGGTTCTTCTAACCCAGATGAAGCGGAGAACTGGATCGATGAGATGACCCGAATATTTGACGTAATGCAATTCACCGATCAGGAGAAGGTCCGTCTGGCCACCTTCCAACTGAACAAGGATGCCTGTACTTGGTGGAAGGCTATCCCGACACCTCCGGCAAATGCACCACATACTTGGGAGGGATTTCTCACACTCTTCCGAGCTAAGTATTTTTCCGAGCATGTTAAGGAGCGGAAGGCTATAAAATTTGCTTATCTAAAACTGGGCATGATGTCAGTAGCAGAATATGAATTGCTATTTTCTCGGTTAGCTCCTTATGCCCCACATTTGGTGAGCATGGATATCTTAAAAGCCAACCGATTTATGAATGGTTTAAAGCCCGATTTTATTCAGCAACTTGGGACTCAAAATATCCGCACCTATACCGAGATGGTTCAAAGGGCACATTTATGTGAAAGAACCATAGAAAAGGTGGAAAAGCTCTGATGGAAAGACGAAGGATTGAACCGAAAACATGCTAGGCGAGAGGAAAAAGAAGTGGATGAGGATGAACCCCGTCGTAATAAAATATCCTGTAAGGAAAACGGTAATGGTAACGGAAAAAGAAATGGAAATGGCAATGGGAAAGATAAAGGAGTTAAGGAAGAAGAAAGAACGCAAGTTGCCACGACTTGCTCATTTTGTGAAAAGTTTGGACACTCGGCCGAAGAATGTTGGAAGTGTCTCGGTGCTTGTCTCAAATGTGGAAGTCGGGAACATCGCTTGCCCATGTGTCCTCTTCTAAAGGAGCAATCTTCAAGGGGAAACAATGGACGCGGGAGACAAGGCCGACTAAATGCCATTCTAGATGAGGAAGGTAAAATAATTAAAGGTACCCTCTTAACCCATTCACCTTACTTTAATTTTTTTGTACAGTATTAAATAAATTTAAAACACACGCACTCTCCATATAATCCATACATTGAATTTGGGGACCAAATTCTCTTAAGTGGGGGAGAGTGTAATTCTCCGAAAAACTTATAAAATATTTCTGAAGTATTTAAGAATTTTCTAGGAATTTATAAGAATTTTTAAAAGACCAAAATAGAATAATAACTGAACTTCTGGGTTAAATAAATCATTATTAACGCCCAAGTGTGACAACCAATTTACCTAGCCTATTTAAACAAAGCCCAAGGGATTTAAGGACCAAGCCCATGAAGTTTGGCCCATGTTCTAGAAGGTTAATTAGCCTATTCACAGAATTTAGGGATAAATACACCTTGAATAGATAATTAAATCGCTAAACCAAAATTAGAGTTTGAACTCATTTCAAATTCGGTGCCCAGGATTTGTAACGGTCTATCGTGCAACCGTTAAATGCCATCAAGCGGCCCATTAAGCGACCGCTACATTCTGTCAGTTCCGTGAAGTGAAGAAAGAGCAAAAAGAATAGATTTTTGATGAGTTATCTCCTAGAGATTGAGATGGGAGGACTAGTAAACATCTTAAGGACTCTCTGAAGTCGATCTAAGGTTTGATAAGGACTCTAGGATCGATCTAATCTTCAAACCCTAGTAAAACACTATAAATAGAACCTAGTTTTGACCTGCGCGACCTTTACATTAGCTCGCGTGAAACCAAGGTAAGATGAAATTAGTTTAGGTAGGTTCTTTATAAGCTTTTATTGCTAGTATATAGGACTAACATCTCCCAAAATTTCGTACTAGGAGATCAACCACATAAGGAGATAGAAGCCTGCAAAGTTGCCGGTTCCATATTAGCTACCCAGGAAACTGTGCAAAAGTCCGGTGAAGATCAAGAAATTAGGCAACCAAATCGAGGTAATTAGCATTAGCGCCTTTAGAACTTTCTGTTCCCCTTAATATCTTCTACTTACCCTCCAAATTTCACGTCCATAGGTCAAGAGACTAAGGAGTTAGAGCAACGTGAAGTTGCTGATTTACCACAAGGAAGTTCGGGATTAGGGTTAACTTCCAGTCCGAAATTCCAAGACTAGAAGCCTTAGCAGAGGTAGCTCATCTCATGAACGGCTAAAATATCATTCTAGGATTAAAAGCCCTCTTATTGTACTTGATTTCATGTTTTATAGATCGTGAATTTCATGTTTTATGCATATAGTATACATTCATGCATATTCTTAACCTTAAATGGGTAAAAAGAACTTTCTTATTAATTCACCGAAAACCCATGCATATTGTTAGCTTAACCTTCGTTCTATCATGATAGGGAAGTTTAACTATGTTGATTTCCAGACATGATGTGTTATAGTTAGCATCTAGTTGCCATATCTAGTTTACTGTCAGACATGTTCTAGCGGCCAAGTTCCTGACCGCCAACCTTGTGTAGCGGCCCTACGATAAACCGCTAGAAGCTCTGTAAACTCGGTTTTTATAAAATTTCTGGCGGACTAGAAATAGACCATTTTTATCTCTCTGGTGGCCTTACGATAAACCGCTAAACTTCCTGTAATGGCTCTATAATAGACCGCCAGTATTCTGTTTCTATCAACCCGAGATAGACTCAAGGATAGTCCATTTGACTTATAAGTAAGCCTAATTAACTATGTTCTAACATGTTTTAATGTTATGTACTGCTCTGAGTTTTGTTTTACTGATTCATCACAGTGATTTCATGTTCTTTATGGTTCTTAGGATTATTTTAAACATATGATAGTTTCATGCCACAAAGCATATAATCTTGTATTAAATTATGATTTAAGTGCTTGTATGGATGAGATTGAACGTTGGTTTCTCACTGTACACATTCTATTCATATCTCAGAGTCATTTCTATAAGTTCATGGCATATATTCCAGTATATGACCATTAGTTACACTTATGCACATTAGGAAAATATTCTTGGACTTGATAACCTCTCCTTTAGATATTCCTTCCAATGGACTAGGAAATCTTGTTTCATGGCCTCCATAATTCTCCGCGAGCCTGGGATTCACACTAGGACACCGAGTTGGTTGTACCATTAAACCCATTATCTAGAAAGCACTTATACCGGTGTTTTGTATTTCTGGAACTTAGCAGCCTTATGGTTGACTGCCAGAGTCTGATAGCGGACCTTCACTAGACCGCTAACAAATCCTTGATGGTTCTTTCTTTGACCGCTAAAGACTCCAGATAATCTGTCTTCAAATGTCGATCAGTCTTGACCTTAACGGTCCAGAAATAGACCACTTTCTTCAAGAAAGGGCCCAGTAAATGACTTCTATTTTCCTGAGTACAGGTCTGACCCAAGGGTTAATATTCCTATAATCCTAGATAGTCCAATTGATTATCTAGAACCTGTCACATTATTTTCAAAGATACCTAAGTAAATTGTGAAAGTTAAGAAATATACCGTTATGCTGCCAATTTATTTCCACGGCATAACCTAGTCATTAATGTGTTTATTGAAATCTTAATCTTATTCTCAATAGAAGCATTCTTATTCTTGGTTACTTGATCATGAAACTTGTTGTTTGGAATTGAGTTATTGGCCGTACTTTCTTGTTATACTCGTGAAAGTAGCTTGATTTATACGTGAAGATGCAATTCGGGCACTGATTGTGTCCAAGGGCTCTGTGCTAGTCCTCTCGGCTGATTGTCGAAAACATACTATAAACCAAGGGGTATGATACTATTGGCGTCGCATTGCGCTGAGAGTACTTTCTTTATAAATAAGTGAAATTCACGAGGAATCCAAGTGACTATGTCATGATTGAATTGCTACATGCTTGATACATGACATTCTAGTGCATAACCTTTATGGTTATGAAAAGTGAAAAGTGGAAGTGAAAGTGCATTCTTGATGCATGCAAGCAAATTCTTGTTCGTGAAAGGCCAAATTACGTTCTTGTTATGTTCAACTCAATCTTGTTCATATATCATCACTCAATTGTATCTCATAATCTTATCATGTTACCATGTTATTTGTTTCGTCCGCGTGTTTTATCGCAATTGCATGATTTATCTTACGTTCTTTAGAGCTAAGACATTAATTACTTTAACATTGCCTTCATGTTGATGCGAAGATACCTACTGGGCAAGTGTGCTCATTACCATACTTTCCAATCTTTTTCAGAAAATTCTAGTGAGTCAGATTCAACTTTCTCAAGTGATGGATCCGGGAGTAATTGATGATTCAAGAGAAGCATAGATAGTCTAGTCAAGAGTCAATGATGTAATTTTCTATTTTATTCAGTCCAGTTAGTCAAGGAGTCAAGATCATGTACTAGATGGATTTTATCAATAAAAGTCAGATTTTGAACAATTATAGTCTCCATTCATCTTATGTGTGAATGATTTACGCTCTGGTTATTCTTGCTTGCAAGAGGCTTACCATGCCGGCTGTTCATGTTTCTTGAGATTGTCTTCCGCTGTATTAAAGGCTCGGGGAGTGACATATTGTCTAACATCCCTACAATTTTCATGCTAGGAGGTCGAGTCTTTAAAGATCTAGAAGCCCCAGAAGTTGCTGTTTCGCTGCAGTCTGCACAGGAAACAGTACGACTGTCCAGGGAAGAAGAGGAAATTAGAAGTCCTAGACGAGGTTAGTTCAAGTTGTATCTTTAGAACTTATTGCTGTCTTTCATATCTTCTACCTATCCTCCAAATTTTGTGGACTTAGGACAAGAGGTTGAAGAGTTAGAAGGCCTAGAAATAGGCGGTTCCACGCAGGACGCGTAGGAGCCAGTAGCGACTTCCAGTGAAAAATTTGATTTTTAGGAGCACTCCCAGAGGTGGGTTATCTCATGGATGGCTAAATTAATGTGTTAGGAATAAAAGCCCTCTGGTTTCTCATGATTTCATGCACTATACTTAGAGAATTTGATGTTTTATTTTGGCTGCACATCTAGGTTATCACTGCATGCATGTACCATGCTTTTAATAAGAAAAGTAAATATTTTTGGCTTAATTAATGTAAACCATGCATCTCCATGCGTTTCTTATGATCTATCATGTCTTGTCCCTCTGTTTAGCATGGTTTCCATTTATCTATTGCCCTAAAATAGGCCTTATATGCCCTATTGTACTTTTGTCTGGTATAGACAAGAAACAGTCTTTATCAGACCGCCATAATCATGTAGCGGCCCTGCGATAGACCGCTACCATCATGATGCGGTCCTCCTATGACCGCTATTTGCTTTCTGTGGTCTACACTTTGTTAACTCCAAACAGATTGTAGATTATCCCTATTAATTTTTTGTTAAGCCCAGGTAATTAGGTCTTATTCCTAGTTTTGACTCTAGATTCATGTTAATGGTTATGTTGTGCATCATCCATGACAGATTGCATGTCTTACATGTTTAAAATGCTTATTTTAATCTTATGATAATTTCATGCCAAAACTCCTATAGTTTGTATTTAAATCGTTTTCTCTATGCTCATAGAACGTGGTTTATTGTGATGTGTTGATCGTTGTTTCACACACTTCACTCTCATCTACTGTCTTTCTGGTTAGGTACATAGCACATATCCTGGTATGTGACTATTAGTTACATTTGCACATGATAGGAACACCTCTTGGACTTGTGAACCTCTCCATCGGGTATTCCTTCTGTCGGACTAGGGGATCATATTTCAAGGCCTCCGTAAGTCTCCGCGAGCCTGGGATTTCCACTAGGACCCCGAGCTGGTTGTACCCTCAAAGCTCAATTATCTAGAAAGCACTCACATGACCGATGTTTTTCTGTGTCCTGGCTAGTAGCGGCCCTCAGGAGACCGTATCTGTCAAGTAGCGGCCGTCCCATGATCGCTATCTCCCAGAGTTTTCACTACGTCGACCCTTCTTTCTTTCTAGCGTCGACTCTATCTAGTTGCGGCCATTTTGTGACCGCCACTTTCGGGTTGCGGACAGGCTAAGATCGCTATTTCAATAAAACAGCCCAGGCATGACTGTTTCTGTCTCAAGTATTCTTAACCCGAGGTTTGACTCATAGGTTGATTTTCCTATGTTCATAGATTGTCTATAGATTATCTGGACTTAAAACCTTGTTCCATAAGTTACTAATAGAATATGAAAGTTAACAAATACGCCGTTATGCTGTCAGATTTCTGCCATGGCATGACCTTGTCTTTAATTCATCGTTGAACTCTTATTGTCTCGTATTGGCGCGTTCTCTACCTTGGTTACATTATCATGAACTATTGTTGAATTGTAGATTATTGGCCAAAACATTTATTTATATCTCATGGAAGTAGCTTGATTTATAACGTGAAGATTTAGATCGGGCACTGATTGTGTCCAAGGACTCGACACTAGCCCCCTTGGTTGATTGTCGGAAACATACTATAAACCATGGGGTATGATGAACACTGGCATCACATTATGTCGGGAGTACTTTTTTTATAAACTGGTGAAATCCATGAGGCAATCTTGTGATAATTTACATGCTTGCTAGTACTTTCTTATTTATGACTTTCTAGTGCGCAGCCTTTATGGTTGTCAAGTACATTCTCGTTAATGAAAGGCCACTATACTTTATAGTCTTGCTTGATCGTGCTCTATTATTCACATTCCTCATATCTCTATAGGTCATATCTCATTGTTATATCGCATTTTCTATTACCTTCTTTTCTAGAGCGGAAATGTAATTACTTAAAGCATGCCTTCATGTTGATACGAAGATACCTACTGGGCAAGTGTGCTCATTACCCTACTTTTCCAATCTTTTTAGGAAATTCAAGTTGTTGTCCCAAAGTTCTCGTATGGACAAGAAGGGGGGTTGAATTGTCCCCGCCAAGCACGATGGTAATTTTAAAATTAACGTAGCAAATTAAATAACTACCAACGTAAATGATGAACGAATGAAATACAAGCTATGAAGAAATTAATTCTCTCAAGCTTACCGTTCTCACACGTTCAACAAAAACTATGTAAACAAGCAAACCACAAACAACCACAATGCGAGACAGATTTTTAGGTGGTTCGGGACCACGACGGGCTCCCTACATCCACCCCTCACCAAAACGGTGAGGATCCACTCGCTTCAAATGAAGCGCACGGAGCTTCCGCTCCAAGAGACACGGAGACTACGTCTCCTACACGATCCACAATGGATCTAACCACAAACACAAGCTGCAACACTGCAGCACAACGATCTACCACCGTTCGTAAACGGTCCAACACACACACAAAGTCGGAGTTTAGAAAAATGAAGGATATGTTCGATACATGCTTGTGAACCAAAGGAAAATGACTCAAATAAATGAAAACAAGGTGAAGAAGTGAATCCCCAAGAGTAGAAAGGGTTTGTAGAATGTCTTCTCTAAGCCTCAAGTCGGAGAGTGGTCGGACGACGGTGATTCAAGCATCCTCTTGCTCCTCTCGTCGATCCCCTCCTTTTTCTCTTCTTCCACGATCTCCAAAGATGATTCGTTGGAGATGAAATCAAGCTTGCAAGAGCCTCTCCTTCCTTTCCCCCTTTCTTCACCTACAAGACAAGAGAAAATAAGCACGTTAGGGTTCACAATACCCAAATTCGGATCTCACATTAGCATATATAGGGGACTAACCCAAAGACCCAAATACCCCTCCCGAAGTGTGTTAGAAACATCCATTTAAGTTTAGGAACCATTGAGGGGTATTTTGGTAATGTTTGAAAGGGTTTTCATTAGGTTTAGAACACTCCTGGAAATCCCGTTCTGAAAGGGTCGACCCTTGGGTCAACCCTCGGGCTGATAGAGGTCGGCCGGGGCCAAAATTTTTTTGCAACCCACAGGGGTCGACCCATTGGGGTCGACCCTTGGCAGTGGGTCAACCCCAGGGGTCGACCCATGCAGATGGCTGGGCTGTCTGCTATGCAAACAGCACACATCGCAGGCGGGGTTGACTCCAGGGGTCGTCCCCTCCTGCTGATGGTCAAGAAAAGGCAGTTTTAGCCCCGTTGATGCATTAGAAAAATTTCCAAAAATAAAGATTAATTAACTATGCATTAATCAAAGTATTAGGACCATGTAAACCACATTTCAATATGTTTTATGTGAATCAATTGAGCACATGTGAAAATCTCAAAAACCTCATTTTAGGGATGCATGAAACACATTCAAAGCAATAACATCTCATGGGAGATGTTCATGAAAATAACCCAGATTTTTAGTCAAAGCTTAAATCACTTGAGCATGCAAGATATCAACAAATGTAGACATCAAACACTTCATTTCCACCATGTGAGAAAATATTGCATAGATGATCATTCATGAGGCTCAAGTCATGGTATCTTCATAAAAACTAGATGCATGCAAATCATTCACACATGAAACCATATGAAGTCAAGTTAAAACCCAAGTTTCTCAAAACTAAGCACATTCACTTTAGGAATATGATGCTTCAAGAGAGTGATATGCTTTTACCAAATGCCATTAAGAACACATGCTCTTCCAAACACACAATGTTTTGAATTCGTTAAACCACACACAATGTTTTGCTCCCACAAACTCACAATATTTGTTATCATCAAAACTAGGGTTAAAAATAATGCGAGAACACATACCCAACAATCTCCCCCTTTTTGATGATAACAAAATATTGTGATAATGTAAACATTTTTCTCCCCCTTTGGCATGATCAAAAATGGGGAACACAAGAGCTGGAGCATTTTGCATGAAAACCAACCATATCAATGAAACGGGATACTCATGCACGCAAGCAAGCAAGCATGAGAGACAAGCATACAGGTACATATGTATATCTCCCCCTCAATGGGATAGAAGGATACGAAAAGAGCATTTGATTCAAGTCAAGGTTTAGAGCATGAGACATAATCAAGAGAGGTAGTGCATGCATATGTTAGAAGCACTGCATAAGCCATGATAATAACAAATTCAAGCTATACAAACATCACAATAATACCTGAGTGAAATGTGTGAAAATGCGCAATGAACTTCAGAAATATATGGATATTGGCAGAATTTCTAGAGAACACTAGAGAGTTATTTCCTTTCTACAATTCTATTTAGATCCTCGACTTTTGGTAGCTTCGCACAAACCCCTTATTCATTTTTTTATTGGATTTCACCATTCGGCGCGAGTCACCTCATGTGTCTCAATGGGGTTTCCCGGCTACTAGGAGTCATCACAATTTTGAATCTTGTGGATTTTAGCTTCACTTTTCGATGCGAGTTTCCTCATTTGTTTCAGTGGGTATTCCCAGCTACTCAGTTCCACTTTCCACTTATTGAATGGAGTTGGCAGCTTTTTCCTCACGATTCTCTTCATTTCAATGTAGAAATTTTATTTCCCTTAAAGTGTTGAAAAGAAGTTCTAAAATCCTTATTAATTAAAGTCATATGCATCATCTTGTGCAAGGTGTGTGGGTAATTACTATGTATGTAGAACATGAATTTGTCATACTATAGCTATGACTCCCCCTAAATGTATGCACAATTGGAAATAGTTCCTCCTCCTTTGTATATGTCATGATTCACAAATGATCAAAATCAAAGCATCTTTTTTAACAAGGAGGTGAGGTCATAGAAGATTTTTAAGAAATGATTTTCTAGAAATATATATACATGCAAACAAGCAAGGATAGTGTAGTATGTACAATCATGGCATGCAAGTACAATCACTCATTCAAACCGTAAATTCTAAGTTATCTTCTTATTTGAGTGAATTTTTTAGGAGTTAAGGGTTTTGTGAAAATGTCTGCAAGTTGATTTTTTGTATTTACATGCACAAGCTGAAAATGACCCTTACTCATATGATCTCGCAAGAAGTGATGTCTAATCTCTATGTGTTTTGTGCGAGAGTGCAAAATAGGGTTTTTGGAAAGATTAATTGCAGAAGTATTATCACAAAGAATGGGCGTGTCATTCAAAGAGATACCAAAATCAACAAGTTGTTGTTGAGTCCAAAGCATTTGGGCTGCACAACTGCCTGCCGCCATGTACTCGGCTTCGACAGTTGACAATGCCACAGTATTTTGTTTCCTAGAGGCCCATGAGACCATGCAACCTCCAAGAAATTGACAATACCCGCTCGTGCTCTTACGATCCACCAAACACCCAGCATAATCAGAATCCGTGTAGGCTACCAAGTCAAAAGTGCAACTACGTGGAAACCAAAGACCAAGATCCGTGGTGCCTAGCAAATATCTGAAAATCCTTTTGACTGCTAACATGTGTGAGTTTCTAGGATCAGATTGAAATCTTGCACACATGCAAACACTAAACATGATATCTGGCCGACTAGCAGTCAAGTACAATAAGGAACCAATCATTCCTCTAAAGAGTTTCTGATCGACAGACTTATCTTCTTCATCTTTATTCAATTTCACTGTTGTTGACATAGGCGTCTTGTGTGGCTTTGCATTGTCGAATTTGAACTTTTTGATGAGCTCCTTTATGTATTTCCTTTGATTGATGAAGATGCAATCTTTTACGTGCTTCACCTGCAAACCCAAAAAATATATCAATTCTCTCATCAAACTCATCTCAAACTCTCCATGCATCAATTTTACAAAATCATCATTCAATGAATCAGAAGTGGTTCCAAAAATAATGTCATCAACGTATACCTGAACAATAAGCATGTGTTTATTGTTACTTTTAATGAAAAGAGTTTGATTGATATTACCTCTCTTGAAACCATGTTCTGAAAGAAAAGTACTTAGCCTTTCATACCATGCACAGGGGGCTTGTTTCAAACCATAAAGTGCTTTGTCAAGTTTGAATACATGGTCCGGATGCTTCTCATCTTCAAAACCCGGTGGCTGCTCAACATAGACATCCTCCTTCACTACACCATTCAAAAAGGCACTTTTAACGTCCATTTGAAAAAGTTTTATGTTCCTAGAGCATGCAAAGGTAAGTAGTATTCTAACAGCCTCAAGCCTAGCCACGGGTGCAAATGATTTATCAAAATCAATTCCTAATTCTTGACTATAGCCTTGGGCTACAAGCCAGGCTTTATTCCTAATTACCACCCCTTGATCACTAAGTTTGTTTCGAAAAACCCACTTAGTTCCTATCACCGGGTGGTTCTTAGGTCTAGGCATAAGAAACCACACCTCATTCCTTTGGAATTGGTGTAACTCCTCCTGCATAGCCACGATCCAGAAATTATCATTTAATGCTTCATTTACAGAATTGGGCTCAATATCGGAAAGAAATGCAAGATTTCAATTTCTTCAACTTCCCTGATTGAAGCCCTTGTTTTTATGCCTTGTTCCACATCTCCTATGACATTGTCTTGTGGATGGTCCTTGTGGAATGTCCATTGCTTGGGGAGCTCCTCATTTTGGGTTGGAGCTTCATCATTCTTGTTGCAATCCTCATTTTGGGTTGGAGCTTCATCATTTTTGTCGCTCGACTCTGCTTGATCCACATCTTGATTTTTCTTGTCTTCCTTTTCTTCTTCATCTTCATGTCCTATATCAAGAAAATGATGATCTTTGTCAGACATTCTTAATGTGTATTCATCAATGATAACATGAGGGCTTTCCTCTACCACAAGAGTACGTAGGTTATATACTCGATATGCTCTAGATGATAAGGAATAACCAAGAAATATACCTCTATCACTCTTTGCGGTAAATTTCTCCAAATGTTCTTTAGAGTTGTTCAAGATAAAACATGGAGAACCAAAAGGTTTAAGATATGCAATATTAGGTTTCTTACCTTTGTACAGCTCATATGGAGTTTTCTTGAGTATGGGTCTCACCATGGCACGATTGATGATGTAACAAGCCGTGCTCACTGTCTCGGCCTAAAAATACCTTGGTAGCCCATTTTCAGAAAACATTGTCCTTGCCATCTCCACGAGCGTCCTATTCTTTCTTTCCACGACTCCATTTTGTTGTGGGGTTCGAGGTGCTGAAAAGTTATGTGAAAACCCCTGTTTCCTGCAAAAATCATCAAAATCATGGTTATCAAACTCTGTTCCATGATCACTTCTAATTGCTTTAATTTGATACCCCTTATCAGTTTGTAAATTCCTGCAAAGATCTTAAAACTCCTGCAAAGCATCATTCTTATGGGTTAAAAATAATACCCAAGTGAATCTTGAGTAGTCATCTACAATAACAAACCCATAAAGTTTCCCTCCAAGACTGTGTGTCCTAGTGGGACCAAACAAATCTAGGTGAAGAAGTTCAAGGGGTCTAGTGGTGGTGACAATGTTTTTCGATTTGAAAGACACTCTTGTCTGTTTTCCCATAGCACATGCATCACAGATTTTATTTGCATCAAAATTCAGTTTTGGTAGGCCTCTTACCAAATCTTTTCTAAACAGTTTAGAGAGAACACTAAAACTAGCATGACCAAGTCATCGATGCCACAACCAAGCATCATCCGATTTATTTGCAACCAAAAAAAGATTTTTATTTTGAGAATTTTCAAGATCAATAGAGTAGATGTTTCCATCTCTAACACCAATGAACTTTATTTCATGTGAAACTTTATCTACAATGGAGTAGTGTGTGTTTTCAAAGATGACTTTGTGACCCTTGTCACAGAGTTGACTGATGCTAAGCAAACTGTGATTCAAACCATTCACAAGCAAGACATCCTCAATGGATTGATTTGAATCCTTACCTATTCGTCCAATTCCCACAATTTTACCTTTGTCGTTTCCGCCAAAAGTAACCAATCCACCATCCTTCTCCTTCAGGTCTAAAAAGTGTTCCTTATTTCCCTTCATATGTCTGGAGCATCCACTGTCCAGGTACCATTTGCTCCATTTGGCTCTTAGACAGACCTGCACAATCAAAACAACTCTCAAGTTGATTTAGGTACCCAAGCAAGCTTGGGTCCCGAAGTGTTAGTCCTACTGTGAGAGAAATGCATTCTATTTCTTCTTTCTAAATATTCGTCATCGGCCCTCATCAAATCACAAACATACATTGAGTGGCCAAACATTCCACAATAGAAGCATGTGACATTTGGCTTTCTAAATCGACTCCTATGCATGTAAGATTTATCAACAAAAGAGTTCATGCATGAGTCAACATCATTAAAGCCATATGAATCAAATGATTTTTGAACTTTGTTATTCACAAACGAATTTTTCTTTGTGGGTGAGCGTCTCACAACAATTCTCTCATTCCTAGCATTTTCATTGCTAGCCTCACCATGTTCAACAATTTTCTCTTTTCCTTTCAATTCTTTTTGAGCAATATCTTTCAAACTTTTCAATTCAACATGCATGGTTTCGAAGTTGGTTTCCAACTCCCTTTTTGATTTCTCACATTCACTCAATCTCAATTTAAAATCATCCAATTCCTTAGCCAATTGATCATTCTCATTTTTTGATTTTTCAACATTTTCATATGCATGATATTTTTCTGCCTCCAAACACTCTAGGTCATCCATATACAAGGTTAGCTTAGATTGAAACTCTTCTTTTTCTTCCTTGAATTTTTCAATTTGCATTTCATAAAAGTTACACCGATCACATGGATTAGTAGAGTTGAACAAGTCACAAAATCTCTTCTTCATTTTCTTAACATCATGTTTTGATTTCTTGTACTTCTGAAACAAATCCACATAAGCTAAATGCCATTTTTTAGGGGTGAAGTTTTCAGAATCGGAGTTTACCTCAGAGTTGTCCTCATCCGCCATAAAACAAAGATTTTGGAATTGCTCGCACAATCCTTTCTTGTCACCTTTGGATCTTGAGCTATCCGAGTCCTCATCACTCCATGTTGCCTTCATTGTTTTGCCTTTATTTTGCTTGTCCTTGTTCAGCTTCTTTTGGAGCTCGGGGCATTGACCTCTCATATACCCAACCTTCTTACATTCATAATAAATGATTTCTTCCTTCTTGCTCGATTCTCCTTTCTTGTTGAAGTTTCTCCTCGTGAATTTTCTGGGAAGATTTTTATCTCTTCTAGCTCTTCTGAAATATTTTCGAACATTCCTTGTTACAAGAGCCATCAATTCTTCTTCATCGCTGTCTATAGATGAGCCTCCATCACTGTCTCGCGACAATTCTGGGTATGCATTCAATGCAATGGATTTCTTCTTCTTGCTCTCCTCCTCAGCTGGCTTCATGATGTTGATTTCATATGTCATCAATGATCCGATGAGTTGATCCACCGTGAGTGTGGTGAGATCCTTTGAATCTTCGATGACGGTCGCCTTGGTGTGCCATGGAGGTGTGAGGGACCGCAACACCTTTCTCACCAAATATTGATTAGAATACTCATTTCCCAAAGCCTTCAAATTATTTATTATCTCACTCAGCCTTGCATACATTTCCAAGATGTTTTCATCGTGCTTCATAGCAAACAACTCATATTCTCGCACCAATATATTTGCTTTTGTTTCCCGAACTTCTGAAGTGCCTTCATAGATGACCGTGAGCTTGTTCCACATTTCCTGCGCAGATGAACACATAGAGATTCATAAGTACTCATTAGGATGTATTGCGCACTGAATAATACTCATAGCTCTATAATTAGCACATGATTTCTTAATATGCTCTTCCTCCCATCCATCCTCATTGGGAGGTAACACATAGGGACCTTTGTTAATGACCTTCCAACTATCATAGTCTTGTGCTCGCATGAACACAATCATCAGGTTTTTCCAATAGGGATCATTAGTCCCATCAAAGAAGGGAGGTCTATGAACCGAATGTCCCTCGGGGAGCATTCCCTTATTGGCCATACTAAGGGATCTTTTCTCTACAACCGCGAGGTTGTCCTAAAATCAGAGACATCGCTCTGATACCAGATTGTTGTCCCAAAGGTTCTCGATTGGACAAGAAGGGGGGTTGAATTGTCCCCGCCAAGCACGATGGTAATTTTAAAATTAACGTAGCAAATTAAATAACTACCAACGCAAATGATGAACGAACGAAATACAAGCTATGAAGAAATTAATTCTCTCAAGTTTATTGTTCTCACACGTTCAACAAAAACTATGTAAACAAGCAAACCACAAGCAACCACAATGCGAGACAGATTTTTAGGTGGTTCGGGACCACAACGGGCTCCCTACATCCACCCCTCACCAAAACGGTGAGGATCCACTCGCTTCAAATGAAGCGCACGGAGCTTCCGCTTCAAGAGACACGGAGACGACGTCTCCTACACGATCCACAATGGATCTAACCACAAACACAAGCTACAACACTGCATCACAACGATCCACCACCGTTCGCAAACGGTCCAACACACACACAAAGTCGGAGTTTAGAAAAATGAAGGATATGTTCGATACATGCTTGTGAACCAAAGGAAAATGACTCAAATAAATGAAAACAAGGTGAAGAAGTGAATCCCCAAGAGTAGAAAGGGTTTGTAGAATGTCTTCTCTAAGCCTCAAGTCGAAGAGTGGTGTGAGCTACGTCACGCGGTTCGGAGATGAAGACGGAGAGAGCAGAGCGCGCGGGCTCCTCGTTTGCTTTTATCCTATTGCTTTAAGCTGCAACACAAAGAGATCAAGAGAGAAGGGGGAAGGGGCCACCACGGGAGATTGCTTCGGCAGGGCGAGCGGGACAGATATAATGCAAAAATCAAATAACAGAAATTGAAACGGCCATTGCGGGAAGCAACTCGCCGCGGCCTCGAGAATATAACAGTTGGAAGAATAACACGTAATATAATGGCGGGAATTTAAACGGCCATTGCGGGAGACGACCCTCCGCGGCCTCGAGAATATAACAGATATAAGAGACAGATATGAAGAATAACACGTAATATAATGACAGAAATTTAAATGGCCATTGCGGGAGATGGCCCTCCGCGGCCTCGAGAATATAACAGATATAAGAGACAGATACGAGAGTGATGCAGATTATGAAGAACAAAATTTAAACGGTCATTGCGGGAAATAACTCGCCGCGGCCTCGAGAATATGGCAATTATAAGAGACAAATGTGAGAAAGAGGCAGAATATGAATGACAAAAATTAAACGGCCATGACGGGAAGTAACTGTCCGCGGCCTCGAGAATATAAGGTGATCGCCAGGGGTCGAGGACCCCAAAATAGAAAGAGATCGCGCCTACCTCAAGAGCGGGAGACGGTGGGTTGCTTCTTCCTCTCCTACCGGCCGGCCGACGGAGAGGGCTTTCTTCGGTTACCCTTGCAAAACAATAGACAATAAACGAACGGAATTAGAAAAAGGCAGTGTAGTAACAATTCCTTGCAATAAAAGTAACGAGATCGTGACCTGACACACACACCTGGTTGGTGTGGTTTTAAACCCCTCTCGGACTCGAGTAGGAGGAAAATGTGATGATGAATGCAAGAAGTATGCAAGAGACGACGCCCTTATGAAGGGAGATAGAGGATGCGGTATGATGGATGTAAAGAACTATAGGAAAAAGGGGAAGAAATGGCTTATTGGATGAGCCGATGGTGAGATCCGGCGGAGCTTCGGCAGCGTGGGGACGACGTGGAAGCGCGGTGGATGAAGATAGCCTTCCTCTCACGAGCCTGGGCACCCGAGAAGCCGGCAGGACCTCCTCCTACAAAAAGACCCCACGGGTTAGTAAAATGACTCCGGCAGCCTATCGGATCGCTTCTTAGCTCCCTCAGAACTGAGGGGGTGGGCCTCTATTTATAGGGCTCCGGAGGGTGGAGGCGTCTAGAACCCTGGACACCTCCATCAGGGCCGAACTAATATTTTATTCTATTTTTATTCATTTTTTTGAATATTTTCGTGGAGGCGTCCAGGGTCCCGGACGCCTCAATAAGGTCCACCGAACTCCACCGAAAGCAGCACGCGGTTTGGCACAACGCGTGGTTTTGTGAGCGACGCCTCGTGATTCGAAATGGGCGCGTCCAGTTCTCTGGACGCGTCCACAATTGACTTTTTTCACACACGACAAACCGTCGGATGGTGGACGGGGCCCGGTGGGCAAGTTGATGGAGGCGTCCAGAGTCCTGGACGCCTCCAAAATATATATATATATTTGTTTTGTTTTTATGCCAAAGCTGGCATTTTTGTATTTTTTATATTTGTTTTCATGGAGGCGTCCAGGGGCCTGGACGCCTCCATAAATATATATATATATTATGTATTATTTGTCTTAAAAAATAAATTAAAGTAATGGAGGCGTCCAGAAGACTAGACGCCTCCATTAAGACCCCCCGGGTCCGCTGAAAAGGTGTCGGCAGGCACCCTTCCTGGTTCCGGAATTTTTGGCGTGTCTGAACGGTGTTGATGCCGTCCGAATGCTGCAACGAGACGATTCTGGATGCCGAAAAGGGCGGAATAAGACTCAAGAAAAGAAAGCACTCGAGCGATTCAAAATGCGTAAGCCGTCGCGGGGTGTCGTATAGTAATATGAGACTTTCTCAGGAGACGTCAGGAATGACGTGTCTACAGCTGCCCTGCCTTGGCGTCTGCTTTGCAAGGGAGTGACACGTAGTGGAATGGTATTGAAGTGGAGTGAAATGAAGTGGGAGCGGACTGATAAGTTGATGCCAAGGTGTAATGAGACACGCTTTTGACGTTACTATTTGGAATCTTTCCTGAAGTTTCAATGAGGCGACCTTGAAGAAGGTCTTTCAAATATTGACGATTGCTTGGACGGAGATCAAATAAGGGAGGGTGAGATGTGTGCTCAGGCACGAAAAATAAAGGAGACCAACTTCTCGGTGTGGAAGTACCTGGGTCATAAACCCGCAGGTTTCACCTTTGGTGAGCGGTTACCAGCCAATGTGGAAGTGCTGCGGCCAAGGTGGGTCAAACAAGGTAAAAAAGTAAAGAAATATCTGAGAGTCCGTCCAAACAAGGGTCTCCTTTGGAAGAGCAGCGTAGGGCCGTTTCAAGGAAACTCAGTATTTCATTCGGAGTGGAGTATCTCATATTTGTAGGAATCGAAACACAACGGCTTTCACAATCGAATCACTTGGATGATCTTCCGCAATAAATTCAAAGTCCTATATGAATGCATGCTGGGTTTAAATAAAAATTTAAAACAAACTAAAATAGAAAATAGCCAAGGATAATATTGTCAACTTGTTAAGAATGGGTCAGGATACCGATCCGGTGAGCCTATACTGGGCTGGGGCCCGTTTATCCGCGCACCAACTCACTGAATGGAACCGTCGTCCCCATGCTATCACAAGTTAACAGCCTATCCGTACAACCCAAATTCTTCCGGGGTCATCACTGTTTTTGTTGAAGGGGAACTCAAATCCCATATTCGCTCGGGTCGCGAGGTCCTTGACATGTTCTAGTAGCATAGGTATCATATACTACGATGCATGACATGGTGGGACCAACCATTGAAAGGTGGGACAGGAGATAGGACAAAGACGTCCGTTAGTAAAACCTGCACAGGCCAGCATGGATTAATAACATCAGAAAGTAACAGAATTGTAACAGAATCGCACCACAATGGAAAGGAGATCTAGCCAAAATCCTGACACTGACCGTTGATGTGACATGTTCTATCCTGTAGCGATCTTCCCTTCCTATAAGAACTCCCCTTAGGCTAGTTCATTCAAATGCACCAAGGTGGGTTTTGGAAGCTCAGGAGAGGAAGGAGAGGAGAATCTAGAGATCTCAGGATGGAAGGAGAGTCTTCCCGTGTTATGAAGAGGAGCAGACCTGGCAGCGAGATTAGGCGACTCTCCGACCTCGAGGGTCATCTCAGCGGGATGATCATGTCGCATATGGTAAGCTGATTCATTTCAACTTTTCTCCTCTTGAACCTTCTTCTCACTTGCTCCCTTCCTCCTTCTTTCTTTTCCTTTTTCAGCCATATCCACTCTTCCCGGGCCCGAGGAAGTTTTCCAAATTGCCATGGCTTTCAAAGTTAACTTCCAACATATCCATCGGCATGAGGGCCATACTCTCGAAGTGGCATCTGCAGGGGCTCCTTATTCACGCCAAACACTACGAGAAGATTCGTATGGACTAGGCGGCTATGGGCGCACTAGTGGAGATCTGGCATCCCCAGACCCACACTTTTATCTTCCCGACCTTCGAGGCGATCATCCTCCTCGAGGAGGTGGAACTTCTGCTCGGATTGAAGAAATTTAAGAGTGACGGGAAGGTGAAGGCTATGCGGATGCTGACACGGGGGACTTCCGAAAGCATCCTTGGAAGCTTCATGCCGCCCGACGAGCTGTGGAGGGATTATGTAACTGAACTGGGGAAGTTAAGGCCCAAGGCGCCTAAGCCCCTGATGTAACTCGTCCTACTTTCTGATGGAATAAAATCTGGCATTTGGATGTTTTGGACCTCCTGTTCCCCTAATTTTAAATTTTTTTGTGATTTTTATTTATATTTTTTTATTATCTGGAATGCTTTTTTCTTTTTATTATTATTTTTCTCTTTTATTATTATGTATATTATATATATATATTTTTTTCATTATGGGGGCGTCCAGTGTCTTGGACGCCCCTAAGCTTTTATTTTTATTTTGGAATTTTTTATTTTTTTTGGGGCGTCCAGGGTCCTGGACGCCCCTAATTTTTTATTTTTTATTTTGAAATTTTATTTTGTGGGGGCGTCCATGGTCTTGGACGCCCCTAAATTTTCTATTTTTAATTTTTTTTGGTTTTTATTTTGGGGGCGTCCAGGCGCCTGGACGCCCCTATTTTTTTGAATTTTGAAAAAAAGAAAAAGAGGTTGGGGCGTCCAAGCGTCTGGACGCCCCAAAGATAGGTGATTCTATATATAGGGGGGGCCTCACCCCCTGCTCACTTGTACTGTTCATTCTAACGATCATCTCACTCTAAACGACCCATTCTCCAACCCAATGGAGCAAGGAGGCCCGAGCCAAGGTGGAGAGAAGCGGAAACGACGGGCTTGTCGTCCGAGGAGGCTGAGAGATGATGCCGAGGAGGCTGCCGTGGCGGAGGAGATTGCCGTGGAGGAGGAGGCTCCTCTTATGGCCGTAGAGGGCCCTACGGGCGCTGGCGACGTAGGAGATGATGAGCACGATCCGGTAAGCCCCTTAGACTTCCATTCTATTGGTTCACTGGGCTAAACGGGCGGACGAGAGGCTGTGTGGAGGAGGTCGAGGAGTGGGGGAAGGAGGCGTCCAGGGGCCTGGACGCCTCCAAAAAATTTTATTTTTATTTTTATTATTTGTTCTTTTTTTGGGTTATTACGTAAATAAAATAAAATAAAATAAGGAGGCGTCCAGGGCGGTGGACGCCTCCACGATAATATATATTATTTATTTATTTTTGTTTTGATTTTTGTTAAAAAAAGGAATAAAAATAGGAAGGGGGCGTCCAGAAGGTTGGACGCCTCTAAAAATATATATATAATAAATATTATGTACAATGTTATTGTTTATTATTATCCATGATTCTGATGTGTTGCCCTATTGGTTTTGTGGTGTGCAGGGCGTGATGAAGGGCCGGATCAGCTGGTCTCTAGTGGTGGCAGCGTACCGTGGGCTGCCAGACTTCCAGAGGGCGCGTGTGGACGCCATGGGCTTTGGAGCCTTCCTCAGGATCGAGCCCTTCCGGCTCGACCTTCCTCTTATCCAGGCATTGAGGGAGCGGTGGCATGCGCCAAGTCGGGCGTTTCTGATGCCCTGGGGGCACATGGTGCCGACACTTGAGGACGTAGCTCGGATCACCGGGTTACGAGTTGACGGAGAGGCGGTCAGCGGGGTCACCTACCCCGACTACCGAGAGAGTGCCCTGGACCTGCTGTGGTTAGAGACTAGCGTGACCGACAGAGATAGCAGGGAAGTCGGCCGAGTGGAGATTATGGAGGCGCTCGGATTCGTCGACCCGCGCCAGCGGGTTAGCGAGACTGGAGCGGAGTTTCTGGCACGACTGGAGGGAGATGGCCGTGCAACTTTCACCCAGGACCCGAGCGAGTGGGAGCTGGTGGATCTAGACCTCCAGAGGTTTCTTTTCTTCTTCCTGGGCCGCCTTCTGCTGGGGACGAAGGGGGATGGCATCCACTGCCGCTTCCTCGGGATCCTGACGGACCTGGATAGAGTGGGACACTATGCGTGGGGAGCGGCTCTGCTTACCCATCTGATCGCCGATCTCTCCCAGACTTCAGAGAAGGAGACGACAGTCAGTGGCTTCGCACCTTTTCTCCAGGTAAACATATTTTTTTTTGTTTTATGCATTCTATCGTAGTTAAATATGCAATTATTGTACTAATGATGTATGATGGATGCAGGTGTGGAGCTATTACTATTTCCCGATGGGGAGGGCTAGGCATGGGAACAGGAGAGCCGTGCCTCTGGCGCGGCGGTGGAGGCCGGTCGTGGTTGCGGCACCCCACGGCTACCAGCTGGCGTCGCTTCGTCGGGAGCTGAGCGAGTATCCCGAGGCCATGGTATGATGCGTATGATTTTTTTGTGTTTTTATGCATGTGACTGAATGGCAACTAACATGATGTATGTATGGTGATGCAGGTGGTGTGGATACCCTACCTGGGCATGGGTGATGCTGGCCAGCCTTGGGTTGTAGCGGGTCTTCCTCGTTTCGGGCGGGACGTGTGGGTCCATTACCTGAACGACATCGAGCCGCTGCAGCTCAGACTGGTTATGAGGACGTTGGGGCTAGCCCAGGAGTGGGTTGATGTAGATGAGCCGGCCCGCATCGGGCGGAAGACCAAGGGGAAGATGAAGATTGTGGACTGGCGTACGCGCTTCCCAGCACAGTACCAGGACTGGCAGCAGGGCGGGTCCCCAGTGGTGTCCCATGTACAGGACAACACTGATTACATGAGACGGTATCGAGCTACGTACGGGGACCGCCTCTCCCCCTGTGGTATGGCAGGGGTAAGTGTGAAATGAAAATGCTTCATTCTTCTATGTGTATATACATGTGATACTAACTTATATGCCATGCAGGATGCTCGTGACGACATGATCGCCGACCTGCGGGCCCAGTTGGCAGACGCCAGGCGGCAGTTGGTGGCCATCCGACAGGAGTTGGAGATCTTGGTGAGTCTATGCAATGCATTTTTTGTGACCTGGATTTCGATGCTTAGCCTCTGACTGTCGTTTGCCCCGTGTTTCAGCGGGCCCACCTGGCAGCAGCAGCCGGGACGGCTGGTGGAG
This sequence comes from Amorphophallus konjac, assembly GCA_022559845.1. NCBI lineage: Eukaryota > Viridiplantae > Streptophyta > Magnoliopsida > Alismatales > Araceae > Amorphophallus > Amorphophallus konjac. The sequence continues at coordinate 328,159,223 of CM040120.1, read as the reverse complement.
CGGGTTCCAGTTCGTGGGGCCCTCCCCCGGAGATCTCTGCCCTTCAGGAGCAGCTGGCGTATGCGGTGGCTCGGGCTGAGGAGGCCGAGCGTGACCGCGAGGCTCGAGTGAGTGCCTACTTGGCCCTGACCCTCTTCTAGCTGCTTTCCTTTTATCACTGCTCTCTTACGGTGCATGCGTGTTTGGACAGGTGGCCGAGATTCGGGAGGCCCTGGCCCGTGCTGTTCGTGCCGAGCAGGAGCGCGATGCTCGGGTGGCAGAGCGTGACGCCCGGATTGTGGAGTTGGAGGAGCGGCGACGGGAGGCTGAGGAGCTCCCTCGTGACGTGTTGGATCTGCGGATTGCCCTCGAGCTGTCGAGGAGAGAGGTGATGAGAGAGAGAGAGAGGAGAGGGAGAGGGATAGGCAGAGCGTAGAGAGAGAGAGAGAGGGAGAGGGATAGGGAGATCCTAGAGAGAGAGAGGGAGAGGGATAGGGAGATCATAGAGAAAGAGAGGGAGTATAGGAGGGCAGAGCGACATCGAGATTGGTACGAGAGGAGGGCTCTGGTGGCCCTGGTGTCGGAGCTCCGACTGAGTCTTGGCACGGCGGAGGGGAGACTTCGGGAGAGTGAGGAGTGATATTAGAGGGCGAAGGAGCGCGGGGCGCGACTTCGTCATTCTGGTTCCTTTTTCGTGGGTAGTTTTCTAGTTTCTTCGGCCAAGGAGCATCGCCGCACCTTGGAGGCTGGCATGGTGCCACCTGGGGAGGCGAGCACGGCTTCTCAGGGTTCGCAGAGGCCCCCTAGGGATCCCCGTCAGAGAAGGGAGGAGAGAGATGACCAGGAGGGTGATGGCGAGAGTTAGAGAGTTGCTTATACACTCCACCCTCCTTACTGCATGATGTACTTTCGACTATTATATGAAATGAAAATGACTTTCTTGTGTTGTGTGTACCTTTCCTCTCTCGCTTTTCTGCTGCACCGAGTTGTTTCGAGGCATGCCTTACGAGACTTTGCCCTGAACAGCGGGGAACTGCGCTTTGCACGGGGGGATTCTGTTTCTTTTCTCCCCATTTTTTGGGCGCGTCCAGGCGTGAGGACGCATCTTAATCCTCGAACTCAAATTTAAAGCGACGTGTGGCCTTTCTTCTCCCGTGCCTTACCCGCAAACGAGCCCGCCTTCCGCCGAAACTCGCTCGCCCGTCTTTGTCTTCTTCCCCTCGATTGATGGAGTTCGGCGGTCTGGACCACGGTGAAGGTGGAGAGGGACGCGGGACCCCTCACCCAAGGAGGGACGCGCCAGAGCACGGAACGGCATCCATGGAGGAGGAAGGGCCGCTTCGGGCCCCCGAGGGACCCGAGGGGCCCAATGGTGCGGAAGGAGGTGAACACGGTTCGATGAGTGCTTCGGTTTCCCCTTCTTTGATCCATTTTGAGTTTTGAAGCGAGGCGTGTGAGGGGGGAAAGGGTTCGACGAGTGTTGCACTCAAATGATGGACGCGTCCTAGACAGGGGATGCGTTCTTTGTTATGATGCGGGGCCCTTCTTTCTTGGTGCAGGACATGGCGAGGACCCTGGGCCTGGCCGATGAGTGGGCGAGTGCAGACGAGCTGAGCCGCGTCAGGAAGGAGAGTCGCGGCAAGGCGAAGCTTGAGGACTGGCGCATACGTCTCCCTGGACAGCAAGGGAGCGTACTGGTGCAGGATAGTGCCGAATTCCTGCGGCAGCAGAGAGAGAGTTACGTGGGTCTTCCTCGAGCCGGGGATACGCGCGACGTCAACGGCTCGTGTGCCCACTTAGCCTAGGTCAGGCGGCAGCTGGCCGCCACTCAACAGGAACCGTCGCTCCTAGTAAGCTAAGTGCTACATTTTCTATTTTTAAATGTGGAGCTTAGCTGACGGCTGTTGTTTGTTCATTCCAGCGTGCCTAGCAGACAGCGATGGTGGGAGTGGCTGGCGGCGCATCTTCCAGTTCCTCGACCCCTTTTCTTGAGATTGCCTCCCTCCGGGAGCAACTTGCCGGTGCGGTGGCTCAGGCTGCCCGGGCGGAAGAGGAGCGTGATGCCTAGGTGGCGACTGTAGCAGAGCTGCGACATCGCGGTGAGGAGAAACCTTCTCCAGACATCCTGGAGTTAAGGGTTCTTCTGCAGATGACGAGGTGAGAGGCAGAGAGAGAGAGATCCGAGAGAAGGGCCGAGCGACAGCGGGATCAGATCGAGAGGAGGGCCTTGGAGGCCCAAGTGAGGGAGCTCCAGCTGGGCCTTCAGGTCGCGGGTGCAGAGGCTAGGAGCGATGGAGACGCGCTACGAGAGAGCGCGAGAGTTTGGGGAGCGACTCCGCCAGTCCAGCCACTTTGCTACTAGTGGCTTCTTCGCCACGCCAGGGGAGAAGCAGCGAGTCATTACTGTGGAGCCGGCGCCACGAGGCGAGGCGGGTGCTACTGCACGGGGATCCAGGAGGCTTCTGAGGGACTCTCACCTCAGGGGAGAGGAGAGGGACGCCTAGAGGGATGAGCATGAAGATAATGGCAAGAGTTGGCGAGCTAGTGGACCCGCCTCCTCTCTATGATTGTGATGTTTATGACAGCTTATGTAGAATTATGAATGGAGTGATTTGATTTTCTGCTGCTTGTTTGTTCTCTTGTGCGTTCCTTCTTCCCTACACTTCTTCTCCTTTGCACTGTTCCCATGTGATGGGTCTGCCGAGACTCCACCCCAAGCGGAGAATCGCGTCTTGTTGTGACCATTTTCCACTGGAATCTGCCGTCGAAGTCAATAATGACGGCCCTAGTCCTTCTCCCGGATGTTGTGTCAAGTTTTGCGGACGTCCTCCAAAACATGATAGGGTATCCCTAGACAACATAGGGGGCTAGTCGTCATATCTTCGTCCAATCAATCACCCTGTGCGAGCGGTGAAGTGACACACGGGACCGCATGGTAGGTGCCTCATCGCGAGGGCTATCATTAAAGGTGATGGAGGCAATCTTGTCCTGCACTCCTTCCATTTCTATAAATTCTTGTCCCTTTTATCCTCCCAGGTATATCGAGGGCTAACTCGAGGAGCACAAGTTCTCACGGGAGAGGAGGAGTTCAAAATTCTGAGAGTTGGATGGAGGGCGAATCTTCCCACTCCTCGAAGAGAAGCAGGTCTAGTGGTAGTAGTTCCAGGAGGCTTTCGGACCTCGAAGGGCACTTCAGCGAAAGGACCCGATCGCAACTCGTAAGCCAAGTTTTCCTGCCCTTTTTTCCATTCTTTTTTCTTCCTTTCTTTCTGACCAAACCTCCTCTCCATTCCCTGCATGCGTAGAGTGTGATGAAATCACAGATCTCATGGGAGTTGGTAGTGGCAGCATACCGAGGTCTCCCAGATTTTCAGAAGGTGAGGCTAGACGTGATGGGATTTGGCACCTTTCTTCGGATCGAGCCGCTCGAGCTCGACCTTGTTCTGATCCAAGCCTTGTGTGAGAGATGGGACCCAGTGAGTCGGGCATTCCTGATGCCCTGGGGGCACATGGTGCCCAGCTTGGAGGATGTGGTCTGGATCACAAGCCTGAAGGTGGAGGGCGAGGCAGTGACCGGAGTCACTTATGCGGATTACCGAGAAGGTGCTCGGAAGCTACTGGGTTTGGACCTAGATGGTCGGAAAAACAGGTCGGTAGCTAGGGCGTCCCTCATGGATACATTAGGGCTCACCGACACTCGTCGGCGGAACGATGAATCCTCAGAAGAGTTCATGGAAAGGATGAAAATAGGATACCGTGCCGTGTACTGCACAGATTTCGGCAACTGGGAAAGATGCAACATAGATTTGAGGAGATTTCTCCTCTTCCTTTTGGGGAGATTGGTACTGAGCTCGAAAGGGGACGGTATCCAATGTCGCTTCCTGGAGCTGCTATCAGACCTTGAAAGAGTAGGATACTATGCCTGGGGAGCTGCCATGCTGGCACACTTGTTTGCAGGCCTGTTCCAAGAAGCGGATCGTGAGATGGCTGTGAGTGGTTTTACACCATTCATCCAGGTATTTTTGGTTTTGCTTGTTTTGTATTTTTTTCTTATTTTTGCAAGGTACTGATGACCTGCGCCGAGCAGCTGTGGAGCTATTATTACCTCCCCATGGGGAGAGCTCGGCATTTGCAACCCGCGATGGTGCCGCTAGCCAGGCGGTGGGAACCCATCATGAGTGCGGCACCCCTAACCTACCAACTGATGGTGCTAAGGCGGGAGCTACAGGAGTTCCCAGCATCGATGGTAAACTGGAGACCCTACTCAGACATGGTCGATGCCGACCAGCCGTGGGTTCTAGCAAGTCGTGCCCGGTTCGGACGGGAATTGTGGATGCACTGCCTGAATGAAATCGAGCCGCTTCGGCTGCGATTGGTTATGATGACTTTGGGACTGGCTCAAGAATGGGTGGATTTAGCTGTACCACCTCAGGTTGGGAGAGAGACACGAGGACCGGCGACCTGCATTGACTGGCGTGTGCGATTCCCCGAACAGTATGAAGACTGGCAACGGGGTGGCATAATCGTGGAATCGCAGGCACGGGATAGCGAGGATTACCTGCGTCTATACAAGACAAGGTACGCAGAGTGGTTCCAACCCCGGGGACTTGCGGAGGTAGGTCTCCCCTTTTTCTCTTTTCTTCTTTCTCCCTTTTTTGGTTTTCTGGTGGAAATGCTGACTCGTATGGCTGCAGGATATCCGTGATACGATGATAGTGACTTTACGAACTCGCTTGGCAGAGATGGAGCAACGGTTGGGCGATGCCCGCGGAGCTACGAGCGCCTTGGTAGGTGTACAATGCGTTCCTAATTAAAACCCCAGATTCCAGATGTTGGCTGCTAATTCACGCGGTCGTAGCATGCCCAGATTGGCGTTGCTTCCCCAACGATGGGAGTAGGTGGTGCCTCTTCCAGCTTGTGGATTCCCACCTCAGAACTTGACTTGCTTCATGAGCAACTTGCTCACGCCATGTAGCGTGCTGCGGAGGCAGAAGGGATGCTCTGTATACAGGTAAAAGTTTCAGTGTTGAGTTATCTTTGTTTACGTCTTATCGCGTATCTGAGATGGTACACTCGGCAGGAAAAGGAGACGGAAGAAGCGCTTGCCCAAGCTGCGCAGAGGGATGCTAGGATAGCAGAATTGGAGAGAGAACTGCGGCGTCGTCCTGATGATGACTCCTCTAGGGATGCCGTGGAACTGAGGATCACTCTCCAGTTGGAGAGGGAAGACCGTGAGAGAGAACGTGCAGAGAGAGAAAGAGACGTAGAGAGAGAAAGAGCCAACAGATTGACTGAAAGGGAGGAACGAAGGGCCATGGAGGCCCAACTATTCAAACTCCGAACCAGCCTTGGTCTTGCTGAACAGTGGCTGAGAGATGGTGAGGAGCGCTACCGAAGAGCACGAGAGCGTGGCTTTCATGTTGGTAGCTTCTCTGCTGTTTCCGTGGATCAACGCCGGTGTGTGGGAATAGGAAGGGGAATACAGAGCGGTAGGAGTATCACTTTTCGTAGTTGGGTAGCACCCTTGAGAGCGTTTTGCCCGGAGAGTAGTGGGACGAGTGGTGCAGAGAGAGAGGGCGGAACTTGATGTAATTTTTTGTTTTGGAAAGGAATAAAATACAAGGTTTGGTCTGTTTGGTTTTCACCTTTACTTTTGTCGCCTCGAATCCCTGCACACATCACTGAAACAAACAAATCCAAATTTCTGTTCTGACTTGGCCCCTTGCTCAATAAGCAAATGGTCACATTGACTGTCCTTGATAACTCGTCAAGGGGCCAAGCCTTTATTTAAGGAAGGCGAGAGAAAGATGCAGTGATGATAAATGCGACAGGCAAGCACACGAATGCAAGCGGTATTAAAAGTGAGATGCTGCACGCAAATGCAATCATGCAAAATTGATTTGTTTTCTTTTTATATTTGGCATTTTTTTTGTTTTATCATAAAAAAGATTTTTTTATTTGCAAATATGTACATTTTCTCTTTTCCATTTTTTTATTGCTTTTATTATAAATTTTTTTGTTGCTAATGCCTGTCAAACACCCAAATGGCACCCAACCTATACGAGAACATGGGTTTCTTACTAACCTCCCAAGTATCCTAAGTGCACATCTAGGTTGATTTGGGCCTCTAGACCCCTCGAATGATGATCCCGCCGGCTAAGACTTACCCTGATGACAATACCGTCATGCCATGCTTAGGCTCCCAGTCGCTTCCGACCACAGGGATTCACCCAAAATGTGTTTGAAGTAAGAGATTTGCCCGACCTGGGTCTGTTTCCTCACAACTCTAGATGGTATATGATGGAACACCCTGGAACCCCAATGACCAACCACGCGACGCTGACCCGGAATCAGACGCCGTCGCACCCATAGGTGACGCGCTTGCATTGGCCTAAGCCCGAGGTTAAACAAGAAGACATCAAGGTGGTAAACAGGGGTCTTGACCAGCCAGAAACACGGAGACTCCTTCACAGCGATAGCTTTTGCTTTTCAAAGTAGGCAACCAAATGTGTATATTAAAATAAGATAGCATACCCTGGACAGTTTTCACCCTTCAGAAACTCCATCGAACATTCATCTTTAGAGGGAGAAGGAAGAGTGTAGGGGATAAACCACCTGAGAGGACCGGCAAAGCCGTTAACCCGGCGAGCGAATAAGGGCCCATTAACTCTTTCCTTTCGGACAACTTCAGACCAAATCTCGAGCATTTACATTTCATAGCCCCCCCCTTTTGTGGATTCAAACTTTTGCTTTGAGGGGTTCCATTTATCGCATCAGGCACGGTCACGACCAGGCTCTTGATTTTGATTTTGTATTTCTTTTTGTGGGGGAGATATAGTCGTTTGACGTTTGTGGGCTCCCTTTCGTATGCCTGCGGGGACACTGCCCTCTTCTCGTGCTCTGATCGATGCTCGAGGAAATGGATCCTACTCTTGCCCTTGGGGTTTGAGTTTCGGTTTCTCATGCTCAGCGTTTTAAGGGCGCCGACTGTCTCATTTGGTCGAAGAGAAAAGAATAAAGACTACAGCTTCCGGAGATCTTCTGGGTGGGGCCCCACCGTAGGTGATGCTACCGACTTTTTTGAATAAAATACATAAGTGAGCACATGTTAGCTTCCTTCGAGCGAGCATAGGCGGACGTGGCCAGACAGGGATCTCCACGATTCTGACAAACCAAGACCCGGTGCCTACCAAGCCTTAATGGGCCCTATCCTAACATGAAGGTTAGATGCAGTGACTTGACTACATGGTGACCACCAGGCATTGGTATTTTGAATTTTCTATATTTTTAGTGGTTTTCAATATTTCTTTGTTTTTGATGTTTTCTATCTTTTCATCATTTTTTTGTTTTGTGCTAAGGGTAGTATTTCTTAAGATAAAGCCCATTCCAAGGGTGGGATAACTCGGTCCCTTCGGCGTTGATTAGCTTGTAGGCGTTGCCAGGGTACACGGCTTGAATTACATATGGTCCTTCCCAATTGGGTTGGAGCTTAGAATGCGACCCTCCAGGTTTGACAAAAATTCTTTTTACGACCATCTCACCGACTTTGAATTTTCTCTCAATGACTTTCTTTTGGTAAAAGCGAGCGAGTCTATTTTGATACACACGCGCATGCTCGGTAGCGGCCAGCCACTTCTCATCCAAGAGTTCCAACTGGGTGAGGAGTGAATTATGACGATCATCGAGGGGAAATTCCTCATCCAATTGTACTGCTTCCATAACATAGGTAAGGGCAAACGGAGTCTGCCCGGTGGGGGTACGGATTGAAGTGCGATAGGCCCATAGAGCTTCGATAAGCTTTTCTGGCCAGTCTGAAAACTTACTAGACTCGCAGGTTTTTTTGATGATTTTGAGCAATGTTTTATTGGTGGCCTCCGCTTAGCCGTTACATTGTGGGTAATAAGGTGATGAATGATGCAATGCAATTGCGTACCTTTTGTAGAGGTCCTGTAGGTCCTGAGAAATGAACTGTGGCCCATTGTTGGTGACGATTATGCTTGGAACGCCGAATGTGGCGAGGATGTTCTTCATGATGAAATTGCAGACTGTTGACACCTTGATTTCCGCGTAAGCTTCGGCTTCGGCCCATTTGGTGAAGTATTCCAGTCGCAGTAAGGATGAAAGATTTCTGCTCGGTGAGGGAATTGAGATCACCTAGGGGACCAATGATGTCGAATGCCCACATGGAGAAAGGCCACGGGGAGGATATTAGATGAAGTGAGGAAGATGGTGAATGGATTTCATCGGCGTGAAGTTGACACTTGAGACACCTACGGACATAGACAGCACAATCCTCTTCCATAGTGGGCCAGTAAAAGCCTTGTCGAATGATCTTTTTGGCGAGCTTCTGACTATTCACATGGCCACCGCACACACCCGAGTGCGTCTCCTCTACACATTTCCAAACCTCATCGTCACCAAGACATCTTAACAGAATACCAGTAAGGCTCCTCCTATAGAGTATACCTCCAACCAATGTATATTTCTGAGCCACCCTTCTTATGGCTTTCTTGTCCTCTGTGGTGGCCCCTTCAGGATAAGACTGATCTTGGCAGTATTTGATGATTTCATAGAACCATGGTTTCTCTTCATCAGCCAGTTCTTCTTCAGCCTCTGCCAACATGATTTCCCTCTTCTCAAGGATATCTTCCTGCAGGATCTTCCTTGCTATCCTGTCTTTGATATTTATGTAGGAAGCATCATCGATTGCAGGGGCGTGAAGTTTGTAGATGGAAATGGACTCAAACCATCTTCCTAGAGGGAACCTTATGGATGATGCCAACAAGGCGAGGGCATCGGCGAGAATATTCTGATGACGAGGGACATGAACAAAGATCAGTTTGGTGAACAGTTTGGTAAAGGCAGCAGTGAGTTCTTGGTATGGCTTGAGTTTGGGATCGCGAGTGTGATATTTAGTGAGCACCTGGCGAAGGATGAGTTGACTATCACCTACGACTCGCAACTCAGTGATACGAAAAGAATGAGCGAGTTCTAGGCCAGCTAGAAGAGCTTCATATTCGGCTATATTGTTGGTAACTGAAAATTTAAGCTGGTATGCCAATGGGAATGTGAGTCTTTCAGGCGACAGGAGGGCGACACCGATTCCTCTCCCTTGAGAATTCAGAGCTCCATCAAAATATAGTGTCCATATTGGCTCATCTGATTGGTTGACGGACATTAGTTCTTCATCTGGAAACTCTGATTGGACGGGATCGAACTTGGGAAGAGGATGGTGCGCGAGATGCTCGGCTATGGCATAGCCTTTAATCGTCTTTTGCTGGATGTAGGTGATGTTCAACTGAGAGAGAAAACTTTGCCAGCGTGCTAGCCTATCCGTAAGGACGGATTTCTCCAGAAGGATATTGATAGGATTCATTCGAGCAATCAAGTGGAGCTCATGAGCCAAGAAGTAGTGCTTCAATTTCTGCACTACCCAAACGAGGGCACAGGTTTTCTCCATGACAGTGTACTTCTGCTCACAGGGATTGAGAAGTTTGGACAAGTAATAGGTTGCCTGTTCCTTGCCTTCTTCATCAGCTTATGCAAGGACGGCTCCCACGGAGTCATTCAAGACTGAGACGTAAAGGATCAGAGGTTTTATGGTTTGGGTGGAATGAGAACGGGTGGACTAGCTAGATATTCCTTCAACCCTTCAAAAGCTTTCTGACATTTAGAATTCCAGTGGAATTCTACTCTGGCTTGGTCAACTCGTAGAGAGGTCTACACATTTGTGAATGTTGGGACACAAACCGACGAATAAACTGTAACCTCCCGATTAAACCTCGGACTTCTCTCAAATTCTTGGGAGGCGGCATATCCCTGATGGCCTTAGCTTTGTCGGGATCTATCTCGATCCCTCTTTTACTCACAATGAACCCCAGCAATTTACCCGACGACACACCAAACACACACTTTTTTGGGTTCATTTTCAATTGGAACTCCCTTGACCTCTGCAAGACCTTAGCCAAAACTTCTGGATGTTCCATCCTGGTCCTTGAGTTCACCAACAAATCATCCACATACACTTCCAGGTATATGTGCATCATGTCATGAAATATGGCCATCATAGCTCTTTGGTAAGTAGCTCCAGCATTCTTTAACCCAAACGGTATGATCACGTAACAATATGTTCCCCAAGGGGTAGTGAATGACGTCTTCTCCTGATCCTCTTCTGCCAAACAAATTTGATTATATCCTGAAAATCCATCCATGAATGAGAGGGTCTCATAACCTGCCGTGTTATCGATCAACACATCAATGTGAGGCAAGGGAAAATCATCCTTTGGACACGCGCGGTTAAGGTCCCGAAAGTCGATACAAATCCTGACTTTCCCATCTTTCTTCATGACTGGGACAATGTTCGCCACCCATTGAGGATAAAGGACGACTCTAATGAACCTGGCTTTGTGGAGCTTATCGACCTCTTCTTTCATTTTCAAAGCCATCTGAGGGTGGAAACGCCTTAACCTTTGTTTTACCGAGACGGACCCTGGTTTTAGGGTTAAACAATGTTCGACAAAGGTTGAATCTAGACCCGGCATATCCTCGTAGCTCCATGCAAACGTGTCCTTATATTCATTGAGAACTTCAATTAATGCCTTTTCTTCAGAGGGTGGTAGATTGTCACTTATGAGGATGATCCTAGGGTCTTCCTCAGTTCCCAAGTTGACTTCTTTGGTGGATTCTTCTACGGAGGTTGACGGCTCGTCGAATCTCTTTATTCCACTAGCGTATGCGCCCGCCGCATCCTCATATTCTTCACCCTCATCTTCAGTGGGGCATTCTTCATCCGTGATCTCGTAGACTCCATACCCTTCATCAAATGCACAGTCGCCCTCACATTCTATTTCCGGTAGCCGGATGGGATTTTCTAACAACTGGGGGATGGCAAGAAGGGCCTGACATCTGGCGGCTAAATCCAGAAGGAATCGACGAGGGATCTGCCTACCCTTGGATTTCTTCCTAGGTACCACCCTTGACCTATCATTGCTAGATTGACTGACAATATTTACAGAAGAAGAGGAAGACGAAGATGATGGTGTAGAATGTACAAGAGAAGACCCCTCAGAGGAGGGGTAGAAAAGGTCGCTCATCGGACCTTGGACGGGTGGTCCGCAGGGCGGGACGCACCCGTGGGAGATGTAAGAGGTTTCCTCAACGAAGATGTGTTGTTGAGGAGTTTGAAAATTGACGTTTTTTTTTTCGTTTTCAGTTTTAATGACAAAGCAGTGAAAGGAGATTGGAGGAGAGAGAAAAGTGGTTATGGCTAGAGGATTGTGAGGCTCATAGAGCAGATCATGGTTGAAGACCTGGCGCGGGTTGAGAAGCCCGCGTAGGTATGTAAGCAGAGAAGGGGATCTGGGAAGATCATCAGATAATTGTCTGGCCCAGGAAGAAGATATCAGCAAAGGCTGAGACGAGTGGATGGAGAAGATGGCGGCTAATGAGCCGTTGACGGCAATGTTGAGGACGGATGAAGATCCGTCGATGACAGGGTCCTTCTGGCGAGGACGAGGATAGTTTGGAACCTTGGCAAGAGTGGTAATATTCTATGGTATTCTGGAGATCAATGGTGGTTCTTCAAGCTGCGGAGACGAGAACATCCTTTCCAGTGCAACGGAAATGTCCCGTATGTCGAACCATTTGTTCCACTCGCATTCCGGATCTTTGATCTTGCCTCTTTTGGTGATCCTCGGACATTTTTCAGCCAAATATACAGCATTTGATCCCCCATATGCTTCTCGTGGGTAATCTCCCATCTGAACAACGGGCCCTCTATTGAAGTGGTTTGATAGAGTCCATGTGAGGGGCTTCCAATCCGCCTTGAACGGTCCTTTGAAGCCTAGGCCAAACCTGCGGTTTGGCCTAATTTCCTTTGGCGGTTTGAGCCTACCCTGTAACTATGTGCCCAGACCTTTACCCTGTTGGTAGCCGATGTTCCTCATAATCTCCCAACCTTTGGAGTGAAAAGGGAGATATGATGTTGCGGTTGCCCTGACCGGCTCCTTTGGTGCTAGTGGAACGTGAGATAGATCACGCACATCCAGCAATGACAATATGGGCCGATGAGATGGCCAAACAGAGGGCAGAGAGGTGTTGATAGCATCCACTGTGTGAAGGACAGGAGTGCTGACCACTTTAATAATCCTCCCATTGTAAGGAAACTTCAGGCATTGATGGTTGGTGGAAGGCACAACGTCCACGGTTTCAATGTAGGGGCGACCCAGTATAGCCTTGAATGTGGGGTCCATGTCGAGGATATGGAATTCCGTGAGAACTGACATAGGGCCTAGTTCTGCCTTCAGAATAATCATCCCCTGCGGCGGTCTTTTGCTATTGTCATAAGCCATGACTGTGATCGAGGAAGGTCTTATTTGTTCCTCGTTGACCCCACACAACTGAAGGGTGTCCATGGAGATCACATTTATGGACGCGCCTATGTCCACAAGACACGGGTTTATGGATACCCCATTAATTTTTATTGAAATGCACAATGCATATTTCTGAGCTTCCTTGGGAGCGAGCTCGTAGTTGTGAAACATGATGGCCGGTTGTGTGTCTGTTGGGGTCAGGACGGTCGAAATCTTCTCCACGGGGAGGTCCTCATTAACCATGACCTTTTGAAGATATTCCATCAAGGCCGTCTGGTGGGATGTGGATCTTTGAAGTAGCTCCAGGATGGAGATCCGAGCAGGCGTCTTGTCCAAGTGTTTCAATAGATCATACTATGTTCCAGGGATAGCTCTTTCTGGTTGTTCTCCATCATCCTTCTCTGGCTGAGATTGCTCAGGATTCTGACTGTTGTAGGAGAAAACCCTGTGAAAAATCCTTCCACTCTGGAGCACCATTGCCTGCGGCTTTTGTACCTCTGTGGGGGTAGCAGTGGGTTTTAACAGGGATTTGAGGGGTAGTGGTGGAGGAATGGTTGATGAAGCAGGGGTGATGACGGGAGCAGGGATTCTGATGAGGGGTTTGTTAGGTGGAGGCATGGTGGAGGTAGAGGGGATATCACACGGATTATGAGGATAAGGGATCTGGAAGGTGGAGGTGGAGACGAAGTAGAAGTGGGTAGGGCTTGAAGCGGGCAATGATTTTGAGGTGGGTGATGGGTAATGAGTGGTTTTGAAGGCATTAGTGGTGATATGGTGGAGAAAGATGGGGTTATGTATGGTTGACGGATGATAAGGGGTTTAGAAGGCGTAGGGGTAAATGTGGTAGAGGTGGATGGTAAAGTGGGGGAGTGAGAGAAGATGAGAGGGTGTGAAGGCGTAGTGGAGAGCGTCGGTTGATAGGAGATCGGGGTGCGGATGAGAGGGCGTAATGGTAGTGGAAATGGTGAGGTGATACTGACGCGGGTTGATGAGAGAGGTGCTACCCGGGCAAGGCAAGGGTGTTGCGTGATGATAGGATTGGCGGTAGAAAGAATGGAGGTACTTTCCGAGTGCCACACCTGCTCTCTCCGGACTTTCGGGAAGGAGGAGATGGAGTTAACCTGATGATTGGGTTGTTGGTGCTCCGGTAATGGATTTTGGATTATGTTGGGCTGTTGTTGTGGGGCCTGCTGAGGCTGCTGTTGTTGTTGTGGTTGCTACTGCTGCTGCTGTTGTAACTGCTGCTGTGGCCTATGAGGAGGTCTCCTAGCCTTGAGAGCGGCGACGTATCGTCTCATTTCATCCCAATCTATTTGATGTTCATCATTCATATTGTGGATGTAATCTTTGAAATGGAAGCAGTAATCTACTGTGTGTCCTGGCTGCCTGTGGTAGACGCAGTATTTGGAGGTATCAACATTCGGGAGCCACACGGGCCTTTCCCTGGGTAGCACAAGTATGTTTGAGGCCATGAGGGCGTTGAAAATATCCGCCAGAGTTTCTGGCAACGGTGGATAGTAGGCTCTCTTGGGACCGACCGACCTCCTTTGTTGCTGTTGGGGATCATAATTCCCCGGGGGTGGAACTTGGTTGTACTGAAGTGGTGGTTGTTATTGCAGAGGTTGTGGTTGTTGTTGCTGGGGTTGACGTAATGGAGGCATATTATCTTGGGGTGGATTATTTTGGGGTGGAGGACGAAGAGGGAAAGGACCTGGTTGGAGGGGAAGTCGGGGCATTTGTGGAGGCCTTGGGTTGACTGCATAGTTGGCATTGTTGACCGCACCCACTTGCTCATTTGTCACGACCCCTTCTGTGGCTCCGCCCGGGACACCAGCGCCTGTCTTTCTGACCACTTTGGGCTTCGGCGACTCAAACATGTTCATAATGGGGGAGTCTTTTAACTGGGTTTGGATGTACCGAGCCCTTTCATAGAGTTCCTCCATTGTAGTAAGTTTATTCATGGCCAGGACGTGTCTGAACTGTGGGGTTGCATTAGACACAATCATCTTCACTTGTTCGGGCTCGGAGAGGGTATCCCTTATTCTTTCCGCTAGAGACCTCCATCTATCAGCATAGCGGACAAAATCCTCGTCGGGCTTCATCTTTTCGGCCACTAGGTCGGTAATGGAGAGTGAGGGACCGACCCTATCCCTATATTTCTGCAAGAACCTTCTCTGGACTATTTCAAAATTCTCGGCCTCGCGGGGCTCCAAAGAATAGAACCACTCTAGCGCGGGACCATCCAATGATCTCTGAAAGAGGTATGCTAGGGACCTCTGATCATTTTGCCAATAGGAGGACTCATACATGAAATCCTTGAGGTGAATGAAGGGGTTGCTGGTACCATTGTATCTGCGGTACGTGGGCATTTCGGAGGGAGGAAGATGAATGATGGGAAGGATTGGCAAAGCAACCTCCGGGGTGGCTTTCACGTCCACCATTCTTCTCAGATTTTGAAACTGCTCGTCCATGCGATTGAACCTATTGAGGAGCGATTGGGCGAGCTCCTCTGGAGGTGAAGGTGGCACTTGCCACTGGGGGAGAAACTGTCTCCCGGAGACTTGAGGGGGGAACCCCGAATGAGAGGGAGCTGCCGGATCACCGACAGTCGGCCCCGGCTCAAGCGGTATGTGGGGAACAACGGGAGTTTGAGATTGTGACGGGAACTGGAATGAGGGTGGTTGTTGGCTCGCTTGTCCTTGAAGCGAGGGAGACTGGATGGCTTGCGCCAATGAAGGAGATGGAATGGCCTGCACGGACTCTTGGAGAGGTGCGATGGCCGGAGTTGATTCCTGGGGCGTGGGGGAAACAGATTTCCCCTTCAGAATGGCCTGGAAGGCCCGGAGCTGTTTAGAGGTAAGCTCCGTGTTGGCGAGGACGCCCAGGAAGGAAGAGATATCCTGTGGTGGGGACGTGTCCCCGATAATAACCTGCACCTCATGCGAGGGCTCATGAGAAGGACCCGAGTCCATATCATAGACTCGCGGGTCGGCTGACAAACCACGACTAGGGTGGTTCTCCTCAAAAGACTCGTGAGCCATGCTCACAGTTTCCCCAGAACGCAAAAACGTACACTAGCAAGCAGGTAGCAGAGATTATCAAACAAGTGGATGTCTTTACGCCTTTTTTGTGTTTTGATTTTGATGATTTTTTTTTATTTTTAGCGAGATCCGAAGTTCACACAAAATAGGGACCCTAGTTTATTTTTGTTTCACCGCCGTGTCAGCTAGGGTCTCTCGTCTCACCACGAATGTGATGACTAACTCCGGGGAACTTCAATGGTACAACCAACCCAGTGAACGAAGAGAAGATTCTTCGATATCGGGGACTTTCGGAGTTCCCAGTGGAGGAGATTCTAGTCCGTTGAGAGGAATTCTCAAACGGAGAGTCCTTCCTTCACCGGGAAAGGGTGATCCTTAGAAAAAATGAAAAAGGATATAAAAGAGGGATGGATGTATGCAATGGAATGCTGACAGAGATATAGAGTAAGAAAACAACAGAAATAACAAACATATAATAAACACCCAACCAATCACAACTTACAGTGCTGCCGTGAGCACAACGGGGCCGCGCGAGGGCGCCAAGGTGGAGAGGCACGGATGGTGCCGAACTTGCAAGGGTAGCCAAAAGGAAGCAGTAGATGTCCCACCGTGATCGTC
This sequence comes from Amorphophallus konjac, assembly GCA_022559845.1. Classification (NCBI taxonomy): domain Eukaryota; kingdom Viridiplantae; phylum Streptophyta; class Magnoliopsida; order Alismatales; family Araceae; genus Amorphophallus; species Amorphophallus konjac. The sequence continues at coordinate 328,143,214 of CM040120.1, read as the reverse complement.
AATCTGTGAGCGACGTCATGCGGTTCGGAGATGAAGACGGAGAGAGCGGAGCGCGCGGGCTCCTCTTTTACTTTTATCCTATTGCTTTAAGCTGCAACACAAAGAGATCAAGAGAGAAGGGGGAAGGGGCCACCACGAGAGATTGATCTGGCGGGGCGAGCGAGACAGATATAATGCAAAAATCAAATAACGGAAATTGAAACGGCCATTACGGGAAGCAACTCGCCGCGGCCTCGAGAATATAACAGTTGGAAGAATAACACATAATATAATGGCGGGAATTTAAACGGCCATTGCGGGAGACGACCCTCCGCGGCCTCGAGAATATAACAGATACAAGAGACAGATATGAAGAATAACACGTAATATAATGACAGAAATTTAAACGGCCATTGCGGGAGATGACCCTCCGCGGCCTCGAGAATATAACAGATATAAGAGACAGATACGAGAGTGATGCAGATTATGAAGAACAAAATTTAAACGGCCATTGCGGGAAATAACTCGCCGCGGCCTCGAGAATATGGCAATTATAAGAGACAAATGTGAGAAAGAGGCAGAATATGAATGACAAAAATTAAACGGCCATGGCGGGAAGTAACTCTCCACGGCCTCGAGAATATAAGGTGATCGCCATGGGTCGAGGGCCCCAAAATAGAAAGAGATCGCACCTACCTTAAGAGCGGGAGACGGTGGGTTGCTTCTTCCTCTCCTACCGGCCGGCCGACGGACAGGGCTTTCCTCGGTTACCCTTGCAAAACAATAGACAATAAACGAACGGAATTAGAAAACGGCAGTGTAGTAACAATTCCTTGCAATAAAAGTAACGAAATCGTGACCTGACACACACACCTGGTTGGTGTGGTTTTAAACCCCTCTCGGACTCGAGTAGGAGGAAAATGCGATGATGAATGCAAGAAGTATGTAAGAGACGACGCCCTTATGAAGGGAGATAGAGGATGCGGTATGATGGATGTAAAGAACTATAGGAAAAAGGGGAAGAAATGGCTTATTGGATGAGCCGATGGTGAGATCCGGCGGAGCTTCGGCAGCGTGGGGACGACGTGGAAGCGCGGTGGATGAAGATAGCCTTCCTCTCACGAGCCTGGGCACCCGAGAAGCCGGCAGGACCTCCTCCTACAAAAAGACCCCACGGGTTAGTAAAATGACTCCGGCAGCCTCTGGGCTCCGGCAGCCTATCGGATCGCTTCTTAGCTCCCTCAGAACTGAGGGGGTGGGCCTCTATTTATAGGGCTCCGGAGGGTGGAGGCGTCCAGGACCCTGGACACCTCCATCAGGGCCGAACTAATATTTTATTCTATTTTTATTCATTTTTTCGAATATTTTCGTGGAGACGTCCAGGGTCCCGGACGCCTCAATAAGGTCCACCGAACTCCACCGAAAGCCGCACGCGATTTGGCACAACGCGTGGTTTTGTGAGCGGCGCCTCGTGATTCGAAATGGGCGCGTCCAGTTCTCTGGACGCGTCCACAATTGGCTTTTTTCACACACGACAAACCATCGGACAGTGGACGGGGCCCGGTGGGCAAGTTGATGGAGGCGTCTAGAGTCCTGGACGCCTCCAAAAAATATATATATTTTGTTTTGTTTTTATGCCAAAGCTGGCATTTTTGTATTTTTTATATTTGTTTTCATGGAGGCGTCCAGGGGCCTGGACGCCTCCATAAATATATATATTTTTTATGTATTTTTTTGTCTTAAAGAATAGATTAAAGTAATGGAGGCGTCCAGGAGACTAGACGCCTCCATTAAGACCCCCCGGGTCCGCTGAAAAGGTGTCGGTAGCTCCCCGGCAGGCACCCTTCCTGGTTCCGGAATTTTTGGCGTGTCTGAACGGTGTTGATGCCGTCCGAATGCTGCAACGAGACGATTCCGGATGCCGAAAAGGGCGGAAGAAGACTCAAGAAAAGGAAGCACTCGAGCGATTCAAAATGCGTAAGCCGTCGCGGGGCGTCGTATAGTAATATGAGACTTTCTCAGGAGACGTCAGGAATGGCGTGTCTACAAGTGGTCGGACGACGGCGATTCAAGCATCCTCTTGCTCCTCTCGTCGATCCGCTCATTTTTCTCTTCTTCCATGATCTCCAAAGATGATTTGTTGGAGATGAAATCAAGCTTGCAAGAGCCTCTCCTTCCTTTCCCCCTTTCTTCACCTACAAGACAAGAGAAAATAAGCACATTAGGGTTCACAATACCCAAATTCGGATCTCACATTAGCATATATAGGGGACTAACCCAAAGACTCAAATACCGCTGCTAAAGTGTGTTAGAAACATCCATTTAAGTTTAGGAACCATTGGGGGGTATTTTGGTAATGTTTGAAAGGGTTTTCATTGGGTTTAGAACGCTCCCGGAAATCCCGTTCTGAAAGGGTCGACCCTTGGGGTCGACCCTCGGGCTGA